>JAQPZY010001540.1:142500-1342500 GCA_029931535.1 Margaritifera margaritifera | reverse complement strand
CTTGGTGAGAAAGCGCTTCCGGTCTAGCGTAAACATTGCCAGAACACGTATCTTCCCAGGAGCTGATATAGGAAGCGACCATGACTTGCTGATGATGACTATTAAACTTCGTCTGAGGAATACCAATAAGCCAAGACAAGTTAGGATCAGGTTCGACCTTGAAAAGCTTAAAGATCCAAGCGTGGCACAAGCATTTGAAGCATCAATAGGCGGCAAATTTGCACCACTCACAATTCTGGGACATGAAGAAATAAACCTAGACTCCTTGATCATCGCCTTCAACAAGGCAGTAATAGACACAGCCGGAGAGATCCTTGGCAAGCATCGTAGAATAAAGAAGCCTTGGGTCACAGCAGATATCCTTGACCTCTGCGATGTGAGGAGAAAACTGAAGAGTAAGCGAGGAGACCATGAAGGAGCAAAAAAATACAATGAGATTAACAACAGGATTGACGAGAACTGTACTAGTCGCCTTGTCATACATGGTTTCTATTGTGCGGATATACGACATAAACGCAAAACTTATCCGCACAATAGAAACCATGTATGACAAGGCGACTAGTACAGTTCTCGTTAATGGCAACATAGGAGACTGGTTCAGAACCACAGTCGGAGTCAGACAGGGGTGCCTTCTCTCACCAACTCTCTTCAACATCTACCTGGAAAGGATCATGTCCGACGCCTTGGAAGACCATGAGGGCAGTGTCAGTGTTGGAGGCAGGACAATCACCAACCTGCGCTTCGCTGATGATATCGATGGCTTGGCAAGAGATGAAGAAGAAATGGAAACCTTAGTGAACCGTCTCAATCAAGCATCACTAAGATATGGGATGGAGATCAATGCTGAAAAGACAAACCTAATGACAAACAACCCGAGTGGCATCCAAAAGGAAATAAGAGTGAATGGACAGAAGCTGGGCACAGTAAAAAGCTTCAAGAACCTAGGTGCTATCGCCTCTGATGAAGGTTCTAAACCTGAGGTTCTTTCCAGGATTGCTCAGACAACAGCTGCTCTGGCTAGGGTGAAGCATATTTGGAAAGACAGCAACATCACGCTTGGGTCTAAGATCAAGCTTATGCGCTCCCTCGTCATGTCCATATTCCTATATACACGTGAGACATGGACCCTAACAGCAGAATTAGAGAGAAGAATCCCTGCTTTAGAAATGAGATGTTATCGAAGGATCCTGAAAATCTCATACTTAGACCACGTCTCCAATGCGGATGTGCGCACTAAAATCCAAGGTGCAATTGGACCTTATGAAGATCTGCTCACCACTGTAAAGAAACGCAAACTAAGATGGTATGGTCACGTCTCACGCTCAACTGGCCTGTCAAAGACAATCCTACGGGGCACAGTGAGAGGAAAGAGAAAACGAGGCAGACAGAAGAAGAGATGGGAAGACAATATCAAATAGTGGACAGGCATGGACTTTGCAAAGTCCCAAAGAGCATTGGAAAACAGGGCGAAATGGAGAGAGATTGTCGCAAAGTCATCAGTGGCGCCCACACGACCAGCAAGGTTACGGGAGAAATGAAAAAATGAATGTCACTAGTATATACTTGAATAGAATTAAGCTACATATTTCACCTGACCCCCTTAAAGTGTGTGTATGTGTGTGTGTGCCAATTGCCAATTTGTATTTATTTTTTATTAAATTCAATTGCAATAATTTTGACAGAGGTATCTGTATAATCATCTATCAGTCTATAAATCTATATATCTATCTTTGTACTGTTCGATTGATCGTTCCATCTGTTAGATCAGTTCATTATCTAACTATCTATTTATCTCTCTGTTTTTTATGTACTTATCTTCCGTTAGTTTTTGTGTCTTACTGTTTTTCATCTATGTTTGTTTGTACTTTTATATCAACTGTCGCTATATGGTACTTATTGTATTTATCTATCTGTATATATATCTACGTATCGATGGTAATTATTGTATCTATCTAATTATATATCTATCTTCATATCGATGGTAATTATTGTGTCTATCAATCTGCATATCTATCTACATATATATCTACATATATATGGTAATTATTGTATCTATCTATCTATACCTATTGTATCTATCTATCTGAATATCTATCTACCTATCGATTTCATACATTTATTACATGGAAATACTAGTGTTGAGTTTTCGACAAAGGATTTTTAAAAAGAAGTATCAAGTACCTTTGAAAAGAATGGAGAAAAGATCTCACACTTAAATTCCCCGTGTTTGAAAACATTTTCAACCGTGTAAGAAACAAAATTGAACTGAATCTTTTCATACAGATTCAAGACCTTTGGATATGAGTGCATTCCAAATTTTTAAGTCGTATCGTGTATGCAAAACCATTATATAAATGCCAATCTTTCTCTTGGTACACCTGGTATAATTCTGTAGACTCTAGGACATATTTTCATTTGCTTCTGGGAAGTGACCAACATACAACTATTAAAAGATAAGTGTATATATTTATCACATTCTAAAAAGAAGAGATAAGAAAGAATAGTTAACAAACGCTTTCTACGGGTTATTTCATTTATTTTATAGTCGTAATGTATAGCATACTTCCAGAACTATATCTACTAGACATTAAGAAAGACCATATCATAAAACGTATTCTTCTTGCACTTATAAATGTACTTGTATGTGTGCTATATCATAGCTTTGTGTACATTTGATGTGAAGTTTGAGCCAGCGACTTTAATTACTAATAAAGTATTTGAATCTTGAATCGTGAATCTTCACACGAAACAAAACTGATAACTGCTACCTATAATTATCTGTTATTGAAATTATAAATGTGTATTTTTCAAATACAAATGAAACATACATATATACATCAGTACATCTATCTGTTCATTCATCCATCCATACTGGCAAATAGGCAGGCAATATATATGCTAATAAAGTATTTGAATCTTGAATCGTGAATATTCACACGAAACAAAACTGATCACTGCTACCTATAATTCGACCATGCATCTAAAATTCTTCTGTTATTAAAATTATAAATATGTACTTTTCAAATACAAATGAAACATACATATATACATCATTATATATATCAATTCATCCATCTAGCCTTCTATCTATTCATTCATCCATACTGGCAAATAGACAGGCAACATATAGGCATATATTGAGATTCTACGCATCGAGAAGAAAGCATATGCTCATATAGAAATGCATCCATTTATATCGGATTAATGAAATTAAATGAATATCATACAAATGTATGTTAACATATACGAATCCGTTGTACATAAAAGAAGAGACCCACATGATTAGGTATTTTTTTTTTTTTTTGGGGGGGGGGTGCCATATTTTCATCTTAAAGCCAAAAAGGTAGAGATGGTTTTGCGCTTTTTTTTAGGAGTTAGGAGTATTTCAGTGTAAGTGTACAGAAACCTCTACAGAATGCAGCTGAATGAATTCTTCCCAAAAACTGAGGTAGAATAAAGGAAGTGTTTGTACAACAATATATGGAAACATTTAAGCACATAATTCACTCCGTTATCCAGGAAAATTATTCACAGAATGAATTCTCAATCATGATGCTATATGAATCCATTTATTATGTAAAAATCATGGACGACAATAATGATTGGCAGCTTAAACTAAATCTTCACTCTTCCAATAAAACTGTAAAGTTAGCAGTACTTTATGTAACGATATAACGTAAATATCATGTCTAAGTAAGTATTGGTTTAGAGAGTTCGGACCGTCACGTTCAAGGCTGTGTACCTTTTAAGATTGTATTTTTATTATTCATGATCATCCTAAAATGATAAAGTCATTGATGATGTATTTTAAACGTCTGTTGAAACCGGTATAGCATTCAGTTTATTTACCACACCCTTTATTTACGTTTAGTATGATCATTTTCACATCAGATTGATTATGTATCAACTCCTTACTTTAATATGTATAATATATTACATGACGCCTGCAACAGATTAATACTTGGAAACATTCTTAATGTGGAATCTTGTTTTCTTATTAAATGACAGAGTTATATTTTTATTCAATTTCTTTTACATTGCCAACATTAGTATATCAAACATATAATTTGTTATATAATTATAGGAGACTCAGTAGCACAGTGTTATTTAGTCACCTGTTAATGATGAACTCACACTAATTGCACAATGTCGATATCAAAGCAACTGACTCTCCAACAGCAATCATAAGTTCAGCTAGACTAATGTACCCGTTTAGTACCGTTTTGTACCATCTGTTTTTTTAAATAGGTGTTGCAAGTATCCTGCAAGTACTTTATTACTAAGCAAGTATTGGAAGGGACTGTGTTTATAGATATGGACCCTCTCGTCGTGTGTGCCCAAAAACCCTAGAAATATTGGCCTTAAAGTAAATATCATAAACAGAGAAATGAAAATCACAAGTTAGAAACTCCCACAAGATCTGGGTCACACACTGTAAACTGGAAAACACTATCATGACACGTAAACAAATAAACTGTTTAAAGATAGAAATAGGAATGCTAAAATGCACGTGTGAAAAAAGCATGTTCAGGTAAAAATAATTTAAAATGTTCATCAGATGAATTTGATGATCATTTCGAATCCATAAACCAGCACAAATGTCCTTTATTTGTATTACGTGATGAAAATATATATACACATACAAATGTTTGAACAAAAGGATAAATCGCACATTGATGCATAAAAGCGTATATCAGTAATATGTATGAAATGTTTCCTTTGTATAATATTATAAGTCTTTGTTCTCATTTGCTTAAAGCTTAATATTGAATCAAAGGTTGTTTATTTTGCAAGAACACCATTATTGAGGTAAGTTGGTAGTAACTTATCATGAACATTTCCAATATTTAGATTTAAAATAATATGGCAGATATAACCTTTTGAAATTTTTTGTATATGAATAGATGTCGGAACGTCAGACCTGATAACTCTGATAAGCTTTCAGTGTAAGTATGATTAAATTATGACTCTTACATAGTTTGAATTCTCAATAAATTTACGTTACTCTCAAATTGACGCGAAGTAGGAGATAGTTTACGGAAAGAATAAGCAGAAATATCTTGATCGATATATAGATCGATAGATACTTCTGCTAAAATGGTAAAGATCCTATTCTAAAGACATTATCTATCTATGTAATTTACCTATGTATCTATCGTCCGTCTGCCTCCCACTAATTTTGCATACATATATGTCTGTTTGTATGGTTGAGTGTACATCTGTATGTTTTCTTAAATAAAGAGCTTGGTTGAGGGTAACTGTCAGTGTCTCAAATGTGTTTATGTAAACACTTGAAATCGCACTGATCCAGGTTTTGTCCCTAATAACACGATGGCCAGTTTACTCGATTAATCGCTGTTTGGATTTGATTACAAAATCAACCCTTCCTCCCCCCCCCCTCCGCCACACACACAATATGTGACACGTGAACAAAAACGTGTGTGACTTTTACTCTTTCAGATCGTTGCATAATGAGTTACGTTTTAGTAGAAAACTCAGACATGAAACAAGTTTAGAAGCAGAAGAATTCACGTTTTCGAAATGAGACAGTCCTGAAGGAATCATGTGAAATATTTCAAAGGTCGCCGTCACTTTTATAATAATTCTGACTCTTGTGTGGTATTTATGATAGCGCATCCTTGACAAACTTTTTGTTCGATGAAATTCATTAAAAACAATAAGAACAAAAATAAGACCGTGAAATGATTAAACATTTTTCACATCATACCTAATTTAGATAATTGTCATAATTTAGGCAGACATGCTGTGTCACATCAAAAGTCTGTAACTTCCACATAAGGAGCAATTACTGTCATACGCCTCTTTGCAGATCCTGTATTCAGTCAATAAAGACATGTGCCTCTTCTATGCTTGGATTGCATGTCTTAGCGAAATCATGCGGTTACCTTGCAAAAGTGAATGTAACCGATACAAGTTTTAGAAAGCAATGGAAGCTCATCCGTGACATAAATTATTGAATGCCTATATCGTATGTCAAAACTAAGGTAAAACTTACTGAATGTAGCATTTTGTTAAGCGAGATCACATTACTATTATTGTCTACTAATTAAAAAGCAACATCTAACCAAAACAAATTGTTTATTATAGTCCATTACTTTAGCTAACAGTTGGCTTAGCCTTGATGGTCCAAACACTAGCTATAATTTGACCAGACCATCGTAGACGAGAACTTTTACTAAACTTTATAACTATTAGCGTTGAAATATTAATAAATTTAATCTACAAAATCATCTATCACTCTAACTATCTGCCCGTCTATAGTTGTGGTAACCATTCCTTCAGTTTGAATGTCAATTTATTATTTATCCATCAATTGATATATCTGTCTGTTTATGCGTATGTACGTATCCTCTGTAATTCATTGTGACTTACTGTTTTCATGTATATGTGTTGATATTTGTGGACTGTGACTATATTGTAATTACTGCATCTATGGTACCTATCTACTTATCTATAGTAACAATTATTCATTTAAGTCGTATATTTATTACATGGAGTTATTAGTGTTGAATTTTAAATAAAAGGTCTTTGAAGAACATAGCAATTACTTTTGAAATAAATGAGAAGATAGTGAGAAACTACATGAAATTTTAAAAATTCGCATATTAACATATATGTATATATATATATATATATATATATATATATATACATATATATATATATATATATATATATGTATATATATATATATATATATATATATATATATATATATTGATTATATTTGTGTTTATTTGTGTATATAGTAATTATTTTGTATGCGTAGATTTCAATATCTTCCTACATGTCTGCCAGCAGATTTGACAGTATGTATGGATGGATGGTTGAATGATTACATAGAAGAAAGGATAGGTGTAAAGTAGTTTTATTTGTATTTGAAAATTACAAGTTTGAATTTCAGTAAAAGAAGAATTTACATGAATGATAAAATAAATGATAGCAATGATAGTATTTCCTTGTCAAGAAGATAAACATGAAAACTAATTAAATGGTTTTGCTTACACAACATGATAAAAGAATTTGGAATGCATTCATGTCTAATAGCCTTTAATCAGGTTGCAAAGATTCATTACAATGGGGAGCAAGTGTCTTTGTTCAAATGGTGTATTTCACACGGCTGGAAATGTTTCAGAATAAGGGGACTTTTAGTTTGAGATCATGTTATTGTCAAAAACATTCGTTGAGCAGTAAACATAATGTTAAGATTGTAGTATCGTTTTCATCGGAGTGCATCGATAGATTAATCGGTATATTTCAATTGTTTCATTCAATATATATGGGGGTGAGGAGGTGGTGGTGTTTCTCGGTTAAAAGGTACTTTTTAAATGGATACAACATACCGGTATTACTTTGAAAATGTAATGCATCAAAACAGAAGGGAACAGGATTACAAATGAAGATGAAAATATGAAATTAAATGGTGTAATGAAAGTACGTATTCATTATCTAATCAATTTGATATACACTTTATCTAATTAATAATTATTCGGTTACGATACAGGGATAATATTCGTTTTGCTGTGTCCAAAGGTTTGCTGCATGACAAGGGAGGAGTTGGAGCCCGAGAGTTCAAGGTCTTTCCTGATTTATCCAGCAACGTTTGTACTATTTTACCTACACAAATAAGTTGCTAAAAATGAAACGTCCCCAATACTAAGGCAGCACCTACAATTTTAATGTTTGAGTGCAGCTAACGTCACAACAGTTTTTACATCAAATAAGCTTGAACCGGCCCGATCACAGAATAATACCTGTTAACACTTTGGACACTGTTTCGCAGGAGCTTCTTGTCAAACTCATCTGTACAATTTAAGGAATGCAGAGAATATGAAATGTATTCCTCCTTTACACTGTAAAATGCGTCCCAATCACGCCTTGGTATCCAAATAATATTTATGTCCAACGTCTAAGTTTGTGACTTTTCATCTGGGATGCAAATGCTATCCACAGCAAAATGTGGTCACAGGTCCATGTTCTTTTTCAGATTCAAAGTTGATAACTTCCTTCTTAGTAAGCCATTACAAGTATTATTTTTTACTCAAAGTTGAACTCTAAATAATGGGAGTGATTATATATTATGTTTAGTCATCAAATAAACAATGTCAGAAACGTACAATAAAAATTCGACATGTTTTATCAAAATGAAAGTTTTCCACTTCCTCTTATGAAGCAATGACGGGAATTTCCCTAATTATAACTAAGTATGAGCGCTGAGTAATGGAAGAGATCCAATATAAGTTTATGCATAAAAGGTCTATGTAAAATAACTTGACTGTGCCAAAATTATTTGTGTTGCAAAAGACTAGAATATACTAGACGAAATTCTTGTCACTTGACCTTCATGACAAAGAGGAAGTTGGGTGTTCTAGTAGTCACATGTCTGCATGACGGTGCTATATTTGGGTGCACAACTGGTAAAGAAACCTGAGTGGAACATTGCTGTTTGAGGGTCTAAAGTAGGTAAGTTCTCTTTGCAGTTTAGAGAAATCCTCCCACAACTTGTAATTGAAAGACAACTGCATTTAATTTGTGCTAAACGTACTACACAAATCTGGTTTAAACTGAAAAACAAGAAATTGAATTGTTTTTTTTTTTTTCTAGTTAAATTTATGGATATGCACTGAAGTCAGAGCAAGGTGAATTATTCGTTGAAAATGCATTTTATCAATTGTTTGAAGAAAATAGTATGTCCTTTCTCCCATGAAAAGTATGGAGGAAGTAACTCTGAATCAACGAGTCTTGTTTATTTACATATTAAACATCATGTATACAGTTTTGTTTTTCATAGATGATGCATCAATATTTGACTAAAACCATACTTCCATATCATGTTTAATGCTTAAATATCAAAATAATTATTTGGAGTTTGCAACGTCTTTATTTCTGAAAATAAAAGTTATCTATCATGAATCAAAATTAATATCAAACATATTTATTGTATTATCTATGTATTCCATGTACGTCATTGCATAGAACTGTATGATTAGGCATTCATTTTGCCATATTTCATCTTAAAGCCAAGAGGTTGCGGACAGGTTGTTCGATTATTGCAGTGTAAGTGTTCAAAATTAATTCCGTTTCCCGGGGTAATTTTACTGGGAAGGGGTTCTCAGTGATGATGCTATATGAATCCATTTAATATTTAAAAATCACTGAAAAAATAAAGACAGGCAACCTAGAATAAATCTTCACTTTCTCCACAAATCTTTCAAAGTCAGCAATCCTTGTATTAACGATATAACGTAAATATCAGGCCTACAGCTCGAATTTGGAACTTGGATGATTACAAAAGGTCTCAGATCACTGGGAAGTTTTGGGGATACATGGTTCCCCTTCAGTACTGTGTTTTACCATATAGACACTTGTTTTCAGTAGTAGTTGCATGTATATTACACGTATTTTATAACTCTGCAATCATTCTAATGGCCTGCGTTGATGAAAATTATGTCTCTCGTCTCGTTAATTGTATATCGATTGAAATAGTTCATGTGTGCCCACACAAGCACAAAATCTGGGTCACGCACTATAAACTCGAAACCAATATCATGCCAGGTAAACAGATAACCTGTTTAAAGATAGGAATAGGAATGCTAAGGAGTACGTGTGAAAACGCATGTTCTGGTAAAAATAATTGAAAATGTTCATCAGATGAATTTGATGACCATTTCAAATCCATAAACCACAAGGAACACCCATCACTTGTATTACGTGATGAAAATATACATACGTATACAAATGTTGGATTGAAATGAGAAGTCTTACATGATATCTAGATAAGCAAAAGAGTATAACAGTAATGTGCATGAAATTTTCAATTGTATAATATTATATTATAAATCTATTTTTATAATCTGCGTAAAGCTTATTAATGACTGAAAGTTTGTAATTATATTTCCAAATGCAATAACACTATTATTCAGATAATTTGGCCGTAATTTTTCATAAAAATTTCCTAAATTTAGATTTAGAATAATTTAGCAGATAGTACTTTTTGAAATTGTGTATGAATATAAATTGATGTCGAAGCATCAGACGTGATACCTCCGACAACCTTTCAGTTTAAGTGCGATTAAATTAGGGCTCACCCTTAGCCAGTGATAGTTTGAATTCGCAATAAATGTACGTTACACTCACATTGACAGATTGTATCAAAATCAAAGTTTACGATTTCCTCTTTAGAAGCATTTACGAGAATTTCCTTAATCATTATTAAATATGAGGGCTGCACAATTGAAGCAATCATGTATTATATTTATATATAAAAGACTGCTGTTTAATCGGAGATATGATCAAACAATGTTATTCTTTGTTAGCGATATAGCCAAGTACATGCTGCTCGAAACATATTTTGGAAAATCGTTAAAAAAGCATAATAACTAAATTTTAAAAGTTCACAGGGAGATGCAGAGAGCGTTTCCAACATTAACGATAAAGAACAGATCATGCTGCTTCGCGCGGAAACCTTTAACTTATAATGGTAATACCGACAACGAGCATCATCATCGTCATCGTCGTGGTTGTCATCATCATCATCATCATCATCATCATCTATGATGATATGTTATCAGTAATCTTGGTACTGATTATGAATATATATTTTGTGCCATCCACAAACTATCAAACTTTAAAGACTAAAATTGAATCGTTAGATTAATGATTAAATATGTATCAATGTCTTACTTATATATGCATAATGTATTGCATGATACCTGCAATAGGTTGATATTTGGAAACAGCCTTAGTTGAATCTTGTTTTCCTAGTAAGTGATAGGGTTTTATATTTCTTGAATTTCTTATACATTACCAACATCGGTATATCAAACATAATATTTGTTATATACTGATAGGGGAGTAAATAACACTGTGTCATTTAGTTCCTTGATAATGATGAACTCACACTAATTACACATTGTAAACATCAAAGCAAGTACCTCTCCAGTAGCAATCTTAAGTTCAGCTAGACTAATGTACCCGTTTTTAGTACCGTTTTGTACCATTTGCACATTGTTTTTATAATAGTTGTTGCATGTAAATGCAAGTATTTTGTTACACTGCAAGCTCTGTAAGGGTCTGTGCTTATGGAAATGGGGCATCTCCTCTTTCTAACTGTATACCGATTGAAAAAGTTCATAAGTGCCCACATAACCTTCAAATATTGATCTTAAAGTAGATATCAAAAAGAGGGAAATGAAACTTTCAAGTGAAAATCACGCACAAGATCTGAGAGACGTACTATCAACTAGAAAACAATATCATGACATGTAAACAGATAACCTGTTTACAGACATGTATAGGAATGCCAAGGAGCACGTGTGAAAAACGCATGTTGTGGTAAAACATAATTAAAAAAGAGTCATCAGCTGAATTTGACGATGATTTCAAATCCATAAACCACCATGAATCCCGGTCAGTTGTATTACGTGATTAAAATATACATACGTATAAAAATGTTGAATAGAAAGGAGGAGTCTCGCATGATATCTTGATAAACAAAAGAGTATAGCAGTAATGTGCATCAATTGTATAATATTGAACTTTTTCTTTTTTATCATTTGCGTTTTTTCTTTTATTTGATGTAATACCAATATTATTGAGATAAGTTGGCAGTAATTTATCATGAACATTTATTAAACTTAGATTTAAAATAATTCGGCAAATTGTACTTTTTGACATTTTATATGTTTGTGAATCGATGTTGAAATATTAGACCTGATAACTCCGACAAGCTTTCAGTGTAAGAGCGATTAAATCATGACTCTTACATAGTTTGAATTCCCAATAAATTCATGTTACACTCACATTGACGCGAATTAGGAGATCTGTTACAAAAGAATGAGCAGAAACATCTTGATAGACAGACAGACAGGTAGACAGATATATAATGTCTTTAGATATAAGTTTTATCATTTAAGCAGAATTATCTACTTATCTATCTATGTATTAATATATCATTCGTCTGCCTTCCACTATGTGTGCATAAATGTATGTATGTATGTAGCGGTTGTTAATTCAAAAATAGAATATATGAGATCTGATGTTGATATTAGGAAAAATAGACTGAGGAAATAAAAAAAACAAATATATCAGCAAAGAAACAGATTTAACCAAGAAGGTCAAATTGCATGGACTGATGGAAAGTATCGAAAATATAAAAACTAAGTAGATAGACAACTAACCCAGATGGAGAGAATTTCCATTGAAAACAGCATTCAAAGGATTAATGAAACTGTATGAGAAAAATTACCGTTAAGTGAAAAGCTGACACTACGGTTTAAAGAAAAGGGTGTAACAATTGCTACAATAGCTAAAGCGATAGGAATGTATTGTTGCTGCTATCCCTGCTCCACTTTCACCTACTCCAACTCCTCTTACTACTCCTATTTCCACCTCCCCAATCCCTACCGCAAGCCAAACATGTTTTGACGAATTTAAAATGGATTGGAATCTTTAGCCAATTATTTGTTTGACAGAGCAAGAAAAGTAACTATATTAGTGCATGGTATTCATGTTAGTCTAACGTGTCGGTTATTTAAGAGTGCTGGCCTTTTTTTTTTCTTTTCTAGACGATTACGCCATTTTACTTTGTTTGACATTATTCTGTGTTATATGCATTGTTGATCAAAGGTAAAGGTACGGCATCAGAAATCACTGTAAGTGACTCTCTTCTGCACGTGTGCCGAAGACACAATTCGTAACATATTTCAAAACTAAAACAAAAGCGGTTTCTGCAACCATTGGAATCAAAGCAAATGATTGTTGTTTTTTTATCTCCTGACAAATTACGTTTTTTGATGCTGCTAAATCATCATGTGGCATCGTGTCAGAAACAACGCATGCTTGAGGAATAGCGTCGTTGGAAATGTGAAGGCACAGCGAGGCCTTTCAAAAAAATATCGTCATCATAATCCTTCTTTTCTACATAATTTGTATTCACTTTGTCTTATATCGATTGTTTATCAGCCTGTGGAGTTCTGCAGACAATTGTATGTATCGAAACTAATATTAGGATTTAAACCTTGTGTAAACCTAGTTTATACCAGCCTTTGTATTTCTTGATCTTGTTGCTATATCCAAAGATAATTCCCATTTTCACAACCCTGTCGCTCGATAACTAAACGATGCCGCCATCACCAACAGCATAGTGAATTTCACGTATGGTTGTTATATGATAGTCCTGAAATGTTTTTTAAAATGTTATCTGTTCCGTAACCTTGCCCTCCTAAAATTATTAATTATTTTTGGAGCAGATTCTTGAACCTTGGAAACAGACGGTGTAATTACTAAAATTATTTTACAAAATCAAAGCGTTCTATATTCTTGTTTTGAACATTAGTACATTTAGGATTATTTTTGAGACCCGTACATAACACCCCAATGATATTTTGTTTCCATAGGATTCCTATATTGTCTTGGCCATATTATCGACAAGTAGGACATAACATTAAGCCAAGCTAGCTAAAAGAAGAATTATTGGGATTGAAAAAGCCTCTCCAAAAACATAGTTCCAAAGTTTGACAATAAATTTCATGTTTGTTATGCAAGATGTCCACCTATAAATCGTTCAACCTCTGTAATGCTTTATAAAGTATAAATACTTTTTCTTTATTTATAATATTTGAAATAAATGGTCTCTTTTATTTTTTTTTTTATTTGATAACTGGACTTTGTCTAGTCACTGATCCAAACTCACTCTGTCAATCATTGTGACATTATGTATGTTGCCGACCATTGGTAATATCAATCATAACGCGCAGTTTATGATTAATGTTTGATCACACATTAGATAATTGTTGACAAATAATGCCTGTTACTTGTTTGAATCGATAAATTCTAGGCCCCACTGTTGTGATTATGCAGACAATTGGTACATAGTTTGTCAGGTATTTACCTGAGCCAACGGAATGTAATTGACATCAAAAGAGATCTTTTCCGGATACCTGCGCGTTTTTGTCTATATCGTTTTAAATCGGCTTATCATACATTGTTTTTGTCTTTACTCACCCCCCCCTCCCCGCCGCCCCAAATAATAGGTACATCATTCCAAATAATTTGCATGGTACATGAAACCCTTTCAGTGCTAGCGTGGGCATTTTGGAATTTTGTAAGAAAGAAAACGTATGACTAGGTAGGTAATCTCATAACATAATAGCAGTTGCATGGTTAATTTAAAATTAATCGAATTGGGAGATACATGATGATGTTGTTTTTTAGTTTTTTTTGCCCTATATCTTTTGGTCGAGGTGTCGGCGCTCTATAGTTGTGTTGTTACAACAGCTATTTTGAACATCAATGGCCATTTGTTTTGTTGTTATAACAACTATTTGGAGGACATCTGGCCATGCTTTTGTTGTTATAACAACTATTCTGAGGACATTTCGCCCAGCTTTTGTTGATATAACAACTATTCTGACGACCACTGGCCCGGTTTTTTTTACTTCAACAAAAGGTAACGACCTCTTGCCCAGGATTTGTTTTATGAAACTTTGACCACATTTGGCCCTTGTTTTTTCATACAATTATGATGGCCGGTTACCTAGATGGGCCGTTTTTTTTTAAATGTTGAAAGTCAGTGGCTCAAATGTAGCTCATTATTTTTAAATAAGGCTTCGAAGACTAGTGGCCCAGGTTTTTTAGTACAATGTTGAGGACCAGTGGTCTAGGGTGAAGAGGTCAGGGGTAAAGGTCAGAGGTTAGGGACTAAAGGTCAAGAACTTAATGACCCAGAATCCGTATATCCCCTACAGCGCCAATTTAGCCCAACTCGCAGGCTACACCCACTCCAGGGTTAAATAAAAAATTCGACATGTTTTATCAAAATGAAAGTTTTCCTCTTCCTCTTACGAAGCAATGACGGGAATTTCCCTAATCATAACTAAGTATGAGCGCTGAGTAATGGAAGAGATCCAATATAAGTTTATGTATAAAAGGTCTATGTAAAATAACTTGACTGTGCCAAAATTATTTGTGTTGCAAAAGACTAGAATATACTAGACGAAATTCTTGTCACTTGACCTTCATGGCAAAGAGGAAGTTGGGTGTTCTAGTAGTCACATGTCTGCATGACGGTGCTATATTTGGGTGCACAACTGGTAAAGAAACCTGAGTGGAACATTGCTGTCTGAGGGTCTAAAGTAGGTAAGTTCTCTTTGCAGTTTAGAGAAATCCTCCCACAACTTGTAATTGAAAGACAACTGCATTTAATTTGTGATAAACGTACTACACAAATCTGGTTTAAACTTAAAAATAAGAAATTCTATTGTTTGTTTTTTTTTCTAGTTAAATTTATGGATATCCACTGAAGTCAGAGCAAGGTGAATTATTCGTTGAAAATTCATTTTATCAATTGTTTGAAGAAAATAGTATGTCTTTTCTCCCATGAAAAGTATGGAGGAAGCAACTCTGAATCAACGAGTCTTGTTTATTTACATATTAAACATCATGTATACAGTTTTGTTTTTCATAGATGATGCATCAATATCTGACTAAAACCATACTTCCAAATCATGTTTAATGCTTAAATATCAAAATAATTATTTGGAGTTTGCAACGTCTTTATTTCTGAAAATAAAAGTTATCTATCATGAAATAAAATTAATATCAAACAAATTCATTGTAGCATCTATGTATTCCATGTACGTCAATGATTATAACTGTATGATAAGCGATATATTTTGCCATATTTCATCTTAAAGCCAAGAGGATGTAGACAGGTTTTTTTTTTGTTTGTTTTTTTCTTATTTGCTTCTTTTTTGTTTTTTTGTATGATTATTGTAGTGTAAGTGCACAGAAACATCAACAAATACACCTGAATGAATTTCGACAAGAAAATGCGGTTGAAAAAAGGAAGTATGAGCACAATTATATATATATTTATATATATATATATATATATATATATATATATATATATATATAGAGAGAGAGAGAGAGAGAGAGAGAGAGAGAGAGAGAGAGAGAGAGAGAGAGAGGATCATTTAAGTTCAAAATTGATTCCGATTCCCGGGGTAAGGGGTAATTTTTGTGGGAAGTGGTTCTCAGTGATGATGCTATATGAATCCATTTGATATGTAAAAAATCATGGGAAAAATAAAGACAGGCAACCTAAAATAAATCTTCACTTTCTCCACAAATCTTTCAAAGTCAGCAATCCTTGTATTAACGATATAACGTAAATATCAGGCCTACAGCTCGAATTTGAAACTTGGATGATAGCAAAAGGTCTCAGATCACTGGGAAGTTTTGGGGATACATGGTTCCCCTTCAGTACTGTGTTTTACCATATAGACACTTGTTTTCAGTAGTAGTTGCATGTATATTACACGTATTTTATAACTCTGCAATCATTCTAATGGCCTGCGTTGATGAAAATTATGTCTCTCGTCTCGTTAATTGTATATCGGTTGAAATAATTCATGTGTGCCCACACACGCAGAAAATCTGGGTCACGCACTATAAACTCGAAACCAATATCATGCCAGGTAAACAGATAACCTGTTTAAAGATAGGAATAGGAATGCTAAGGAGTACGTGTGAAAACGCATGTTCTGGTAAAAATAATTGAAAATGTTCATCAGATGAATTTGATGATCATTACAAATCCATAAACCACAAGGAACACCCATCACTTGTATTCCTTGATGAAAATATACATACGTATACAAATGTTGGAGAGAAAGGAGAAGTCTTACATGATATCTAGATAAGCAAAAGAGTATAACAGTAATGTGCATGAAATTTTCAATTGTATAATATAATACTATAAGTCTATTTTTATCATCTGCGTAAAACTTATTAATTATTGAAAGTTTTTATTTATTTTTTCCCGATGCAATAACACTATTATTCAGATAAGTTAGCCGTAATTTTTCATAAAAATCTCCTACATTTAGATTTAGAATAATTTAGCAGATAGTACTTTTTGAAGTTGCAAATAAATATAAATTGATGTCGAAGCATCATACGTGATACCTCCGACAACCTTTCAGTGTAAGTGCGATTAAATTATGGCTCACCCTTAGCCAGTGATAGTTTGAATTCGCAATAAATTTACGTTACACTCACATTGACGCGAAGTTGGACATAGTTTATAAAAAGAATGGCATAAATAGTTTTATATATATATATATATATATATATATATATATATATATATATATATATATATATATATATATCTGTGTGTGTATGTGTGTGTGTGTGTGTGATTGTGCGTGTGTCTTTAGAATGGTACCTTTATCAATTTAGCAGAATTATCTGTCTATCTATCTATCTGTGTGTCTGTCAGTATATTTTTGTATTCACATCTCATCTGTCTGCCTCCCGCTATGTTTGCATACACGTATGTATATATGGTTGAATGTACACCTGTATATTTGCATATGATAACACTTTTTTAAAAATTACTTTGGGTGTGCGGTTTAATTGAGATTATTTTAAATTTAAAATATTAACGTCTTCATTGATGTTTATAACTATATATTGTATACACGTACGTCTGATATACATGTCTGATTATGTTAATTTTCCGCCATAGTTTAGCCTTAAACCAGATCATTATATATTCTCTCCTTCATTACTGAATAAATGGAATGATTATATATTGATTATACTCAATCATGAAATAAAGAATGTAAAATAAGTTCAAAGTACATGAAAATTCCACATGTTGTATCAAAATCAAAGTTTACAATTTCCTCTTAAGAAGCAATTACGGGAATTTCCGTAATTATACTTAAATATGAGGGCTGCATAATTGAAGCAATCATATATTATATTTATATATAAAAGACCTGTGCAAACTAGCTTCACAGCACCAAAATAACATTGTTGTCGGAAAACAATGAACTATACTGGATAGATTTCTTGGCACTTCGCAGACATGGCAATGAAACAGTTGAGTGTTATAGTGGTCACATGTCTGCGTGACGCGGCCATATTTGGTTAGAAACTCTGATAAGGAAATCTGAGCTGAACATTGCTGTCTGAAGGTCTGAAAATGGGTAAGTCTTCATTGCAATTTAGAGATCAATTTGTTAAACCACAAACCAGGCGAAAGCTCTAAGGATTCCATTCTACTTCAATCGTCACGCTTTGCTGTTTAATCGGAGATATGATCAAACAATTTTACTCTTTGTTAGCGGTATGACCAAATACATGCTTCTCGAAACATAATTTGGAAAAATCGCTAAAAAAGCATATATAAAAACTATATATTCAAAGTTAAGTTCACAGAGAGATGCAGAGAGTGTTTCCAGCATTAACGATAAAGAACAGATCATGCTGCTTCGCGCGGAAACCTTTAACTTATAATGGTAATACCGACAACGAGCATCATCATCGTCATCGTCGTGGTTGTCATCATCATCATCATCAAGATATTTGAAAAGTACAAGTTTGAATTTCAATAACAGAAGCATTTACACGGATGATCGAATAAATGATAGCAATGATAGTATTTCCTTGTCAAGAAGATAAACATGGAAACCAGTAAAATGGTTTTGCTTACACAACATGACAAAAGAATTTGGAATGCATTCATGTCTAATAGCCTTTAATCGGGTTGCAAAGATTCATTACAATGTTGAGCAAGTATATTTGTTCAAATGGTGTATTTCACACGGCTGGAACTGTTTCCGAATACGGGGACTTTTAGTTTGAGATCATGTTATTGTCAAAAACATTCGTTTAGCAGTAAACATAATGTTAAGATTGTAGTATCATTTTCATTGGAGTGCATCGATAGATTAATCGGTATATTTCAATTGTTTCATTCATTATATATGGGGGTGAGGAGGTGGTGGTGTTTCTTGGTTAAAAGGTCCTTTTTAAATGGATGCAAAATACGGCTATTACTTTGGATAATATTGGTTTTTGCTGTGTCCAAAGGATTGCTGCATAACAAGTGAGGAGTTGGAGCCCGAGAGTTCAAGGTCTTTCCTGATTTATCCAGCAACGTTTGTACTATTTTACCTACACAAATAAGTTGCTAAAAATGAAACGTCCCCAATACTAAGGCAGCACCTACAATTTTAATGTTTGAGTGCAGCTAACGTCACAAAAGTGTTTACGTCAAATAAACTTGAACCGGCCCGATCACAGAATAATACCTGTTAACACTTTGGACACTGTTTCGCAGGAGCTTCTTGTCAAACTCATCTGTACAATTTAAGGAATTCAGAGAATATGAAATGTATTCCTCCTTTACACTGTAAAATGCGTCCCAATCACGCCTTGGTATCCAAATAATATTTATGTCCAACGTCTAAGTTTGTGACTTTTCATCTGGGATGCAAATGCTATCCACAGCAAAATGTGGTCACAGGTCCATGTTCTTTTTTAGAGTCAAAGTTGATAACTTCCTTCTTAGTAAGCCATTACAAGTATTCCTTTTTACTCAAAGTTGAACTCTAAATAATGGGAGTGATTATATATTATGTTGAGTCATCAAATAAACAATGTCAGAAACGTACAATAAAAAGTCGACATGTTTTATCAAAATGAAAGTTTTCCTCTTCCTCTTATGAAGCAATGACGGGAATTTCCCTAATTATAACTAAGTATGAGCGCTGAGTAATGGAAGAGATCCAATATAAGTTTATGTATAAAAGGTCTATGTAAAATAACTTGACTGTGCCAAAATTATTTGTGTTGCAAAAGACTAGAATATACTAGACGAAATTCTTGTCACTTGACCTTCATGACAAAGAGGAAGTTGGGTGTTCTAGTAGTCACATGTCTGCATGACGGTGCTATATTTGGGTGCACAACTGGTAAAGAAACCTGAGTGGAACATTGCTGTCTGAGGGTCTAAAGTAGGTAAGTTCTCTTTGCAGTTTAGAGAAATCCTCCCACAACTTGTAATTGAAAGACAACTGCATTTAATTTGTGCTAAACGTACTACACAAATCTGGTTTAAACTTAAAAATAAGAAATTCTATTGTTTGTTTTTTTTCTAGTTAAATTTATGGATATCCACTGAAGTCAGAGCAAGGTGAATTGTTCGTTGAAAATGCATTTTATCAATTGTTTGAAGAAAATAGTATGTCCTTTCTCCCATGAAAAGTATGGAGGAAGTAACTCTGAATCAACGAGTCTTGTTTATCTACATATTAAACATCATGTATACAATTTTCTTGTTCATAGATGATGCATCAATATCTGACTAAAACCATACTTCCAAATCATGTTTAATGCTTAAATATCAAAATAATTATTTGGAGTTTGCAACGTCTTTATTTCTGAAAATAAAAGTTATCTATCATGAAATAAAATTAATATCAAACAAATTTATTGTAGCATCTATATATTCCATGTACGTCAATGCATAGAACTGTATGATAAGGGATACATTTTGCCATATTCATCTTAAAGCCAAGAGGGTGTAGACAGGTTTTTTTTTTGTTTGTTTTATTTATTTGCTTCTTTTTTGTTTTTTTGTATGATTATTGTAGTGTAAGTGCACAGAAACATCAACAAATACACCTGAATGAATTTCGACAAGAAAATGCGGTTGAAAAGAGGAAGTATGAGCACAATTATATATATATATATATATATATATATATATATATATATATATATAGAGAGAGAGAGAGAGAGAGAGAGAGAGAGAGAGAGAGAGAGAGGATCATTTAAGTTCAAAATTGATTCCTTTTCCCGGGGTAATTTTTCTGGGAAGTGGTTCTCAGTGATGATGCTATATGAATCCATTTGATATGTAAAAAATCGTGGGAAAAATAAAGACAGGCAACCTAAAATAAATCTTCACTTTCTCCACAAATCTTTCAAAGTCAGCAATCCTTGTATTAACGATATAACGTAAATATCAGGCCTACAGCTCGAATTTGAAACTTGGATGATAGCTAAAAGTCTGAGATCACTGGGAAGTTTTGGGGATACATGGTTCCCCTTTAGTACCGTGTTTTACCATATAGACACTTGTTTTCAGTAGTAGTTGCATGTATATTACACGTATTTTGTAACTGTGCAATCATTCTAATGGCCTGCGTTGATAAAAATTATGTCTCTCGTCTCGTTAATTGTATATCGATTGAAATAATTCATGTGTGCCCACACACGCAGAAAATCTGGGTCACGCACTATAAACTCGAAACCAATATCATACCAGGTAAACAGATAACCTGTTTAAAGATAGGAATAGGAATGCTAAGGAGTACGTGTGAAAACGCATGTTCTGGTAAAAATAATTGAAAATGTTCATCAGATGAATTTGATGATCATTTCAAATCCATAAACCACAAGGAACACCCGTCACTTGTATTCTTTGATGAAAATATACATACGTATACAAATGTTGGAGAGAAAGGAGAAGTCTTACATGATATCTAGATAAGCAAAAGAGTATAACAGTAATGTGCATGAAATTTTCAATGGTATAATATAATACTATAAGTCTATTTTTATCATCTGCGTAAAGCTTATTAATGATTGAAAGTTTTTATTTATTTTTTCCCGATGCAATAACACTATTATTCAGATAAGTTAGCCGTAATTTTTCATAAAAATCTCCTACATTTAGATTTAGAATAATTTAGCAGATAGTACTTTTTGAAGTTGCAAATAAATATAAATTGATGTCGAAGCATCATACGTGATACCTCCGACAACCTTTCAGTGTAAGTGCGATTAAATTATGGCTCACCCTTAGCCAGTGATAGTTTGAATTCGCAATAAATTTACGTTACACTCACATTGACGCGAAGTTGGACATAGTTTATAAAAAGAATGGCATAAATAGTGATATATATATATATATATATATATATATATATATATATATATATATATATATATATATATCTGTGTGTGTATGTGTGTGTGTGTGTGTGATTGTGCGTGTGTCTTTAGAATGGTACCTTTATCAATTTAGCAGAATTATCTGTCTATCTATCTATCTGTGTGTCTGTCAGTATATCATTGTATTCACATCTCATCTGTCTGAGTCCCGCTATGTTTGCATACACGTATGTATATATGGTTGAATGTACACCTGTATATTTGCATATGATAACACTTTTTTAAAAATTACTTTGGGTGTGCGGTTTAATTGAGATTATTTTAAATTTAAAATATTAACGTCTTCATTGATGTTTATAACTATATATTGTATACACGTACGTCTGATATACATGTCTGATTATGTTAATTTTCCGCCATAGTTTAGCCTTAAACCAGATCATTATATATTCTCTCCTTCATTACTCACTGGCTAATGAAACTGCAAGAATGTGCAAATTACACTTGTGTCATATTTTCACGAAGTCCCTTTTGTCGTGTAGAACAAGTGATTGAGCATTTTCCTTGCATTCAGTATATATACTGAAAGTTTTTATTTATTTTTACCCCATGCAATAACACTATTATTCAGATAAGTTGGCCGTAATTTATCATAAAAATCGCCTACAAAAATGGAGTGATTATATACTGAAAAGTCCCTTATGTCGTTTCAAGCAAGTGATTGAGCATTTTCCTTGCATTCCGTATATATAAAATAACCAAATTATCATTATTAGGTTGTATGATTCGTGTCACTTTAAAGTGAAATTGCGATATTTACACACCAAGGACTCATCAGAATCAATCCTTCAATGCATTTGATTTAACATGGGCTAGTATCGTTCTGTACCATTAGCGTAAGGGTTCTAACGGTTCTCGTGTTTCTTCAACAAATACACTTTCTCACACAGCTTGCGTAAGAACTTAAACGGGCAAATTTAGGTTTGCGACAGATTGATTACTAACCATTCAAAGTCAATTAGCAAGCTTTATATAGTTATTAAAATAGCTCTTGTTTTGAAATGCTTATAAAATAAACGCAACAGTGCGTGTAAATGAAACATATTTATACCTAATCTATGGGTACCACTTAATTTAGATCCACGAGATTTGACACTGATCCCTATCTCCAATTGTTCACTGGCGGGTGGGCTCATGTTTTCTTAAATAAAGATTATTTGTCTATGCCTCAAAACTATTAATGTAAACGTTTGAACGGCGCACTGATCCAGCTTTGTTTTCCGATGACACGATGGCCCGTTTACCTTTTTCAAGTGATTGTTTGCTTTGATTGCAACGTGTGCGTCCCACGCCCATTAAAATAGGAGACACGTCAAGAAACACCTCTGTGAAGTTTATTCTTTCACATGGTTGCTAAACGAGTTGTTGTTTAGTATAAAACTAAGACATTAAACACTTTTAGATACAGAAAACACATCGTATGCGAGCTGAGACAGTATCGATCTATCTGTCTGTTTATGTATATGTACTTATGTGACTTACTGTTTTCATTTCTATGTGTTGATACTTGTATACCAACTGTGGGTATATTGTAATTACTGTATCTGTCTATCTGAATGACTAGCTCTCAATGATAATTTGTTTAACAATTATTTCGTTAAGTCGTACATTTATTACATGGAGTTATTAGAGTTGAGCTTTGAATAAAGGGTCTTTGAATTATGTATTAGTTTCAATTGTGTGCGTGTGCACGTGTGTGTGTGCATCTATGAATGTATGTTGTATTCTTTTCCATGCGCAGAATTTCAATATCTTCCTGCCTGCCATTTGCCAGTATGTATGTATGTATGTATGTACCTATGTATTTGTATATGTATGTATGGAAGGATTGATTTTTGGATGGTTTTATGTATTTAAAAAGTGCATGTTAGATTTTCAGTAACAGAAGAATATTACATGAATGATCGAATAAAAGGTATAAATTATAGTATTTCTTTGTCACGAAGATAAACATGAAAAACTGATAAAATGGTTTTGCTTACACAATATGATTTCAAATTTGGAATGCACCCATGTCTAATAGCCTTGAACCGGGATTCAAAGATTCATTACAATGCGAGAAACACATTTTTGCAAATGGTGTTTCTTGCACGGCTACAGACGGTTCCGAATACGGGGGCTTTTAGTTTGAGATCATGTTACTATGAAAAACATTGTTGCATAGTGAACATAATGTTAAGATTGAGTATCGTCTTCATTCGTATGCATCGATATATTTTAATCGGTATATTTCGGTGTGTGTGTGCGTTTGTGTTTCACGGTTAAACGGTCTTTAGTTAAATCGATAGAAAACACAGACCGTACCTAAGATATTTGATACATTAAAATAGCAGGGAACACGATTGAAATTAGGAAACACTTGCAAATCAAGATGAAAATTAAACAATGTAATAAAAGTACGTTTTCTTATTTGATCTACTTGGTAGATAATTTTATCTAACTACTAATTATTCGCGTTAGATACAGGAACAAATCTCGTTTTGCTGTGTGCAACGATTTGCCGTATAAAAAACAATGAGTTTGATCCCGAACGATTCAATGTCATTCCTGGTTGCTCCAGCAAACGTTTGTACACATCAAACCATATATTATTGTTATTCGTACAACAAAAGTAATTAGCTAGATAAATTATTTACCAAATACTTACACAAATAATGTTTTAAAAACGAAATATTCCCAGTACTCAAGCAGCACTACATTTAAATGTGTCAGTACATGTGACGTCACAAACGCGCATGCATCAAACAAGTCTGAACCGGCCCTATCATGTAAGAAGACTTGTTAACACTTTGGAAACTGTTTAGCAGACACTGGTCGTCAAAAACATCAGTTCTGTTAAAGGCATTCAGAAGATATGAAATCAATACCTCGTGTACACTGTAAAAAGGTTCCAAACTATCATTTGATATCAAATTAATATTCATGTCCAAAGTTTCAATCTGCGCCTTTCAATTTGGTATGCAAATGCTATCTGTATCAGACTGTGGCCAAAGGCTCCAGATGCCTTCTTCAAGTCAAAGTTGATAACTTCCATGTTAATAGGCAATTACATGCATTCCCTACTACTAAAGGTTTAACGTTGAATAAATGGAATGATTATATATTGATTATACTCAATCATGAAATAAAGAATGTAAAATAAGTTCAAAGTACATGAAAATTCCACATGTTGTATCAAAATCAAAGTTTACAATTTCCTCTTAAGAAGCAATTACGGGAATTTCCGTAATTATACTTAAATATGAGGGCTGCATAATTGAAGCAATCATATATTATATTTATATATAAAAGACCTGTGCAAACTAGCTTCACAGCACCAAAATAATATTGTTGTCGGAAAACAATGAACTATACTGGATGGATTTCTTGGCACTTCGCAGACATGGTAATGAAACAGTTGAGTGTTATAGTGGTCACATGTCTGCGTGACGCGGCCATATTTGGTTAGAAACTCTGATAAGGAAATCTGAGTTGAACATTGCTGTCTGAAGGTCTGAAAATGGGTAAGTCTTCATTGCAATTTAGAGATCAATTTGTTAAACCACAAACCAGGCGAAAGCTCTAAGGATTCCATTCTACTTCAATCGTCACGCTTTGCTGTTTAATCGGAGATATGATCAAACAATTTTACTCTTTGTTAGCGGTATAACCAAATACATGCTTCTCGAAACATAATTTGGAAAAATCGCTAAAAAAGCATATATAAAATCTATATATTCAAAGTTAAGTTCACAGAGAGATGCAGAGAGTGTTTCCAACATTAACGATAAAGAACAGATCATGCTGCTTCGCGCGGAAACCTTTAACTTATAATGGTAATACCGACAACGAGCATCATCATCGTCATCGTCGTGGTTGTCATCATCATCATCATCATCATCATCATCATCATCGTCATCATCATCATCATATTTGAAAAGTACAAGTTTGAATTTCAATAACAGAAGCATTTACACGGATGATCGAATAAATGATAGCAATGATAGTATTTCCTTGTCAAGAAGATAAACATGGAAACCAGTAAAATGGTTTTGCTTACACAACATGACAAAAGAATTTGGAATGCATTCATGTCTAATAGCCTTTAATCGGGTTGCAAAGATTCATTACAATGTTGAGCAAGTATATTTGTTCAAATGGTGTATTTCACACGGCTGGAACTGTTTCCGAATACGGGGACTTTTAGTTTGAGATCATGTTATTGTCAAAAACATTCGTTTAGCAGTAAACATAATGTTAAGATTGTAGTATCATTTTCATTGGAGTGCATCGATAGATTAATCGGTATATTTCAATTGTTTCATTCATTATATATGGGGTGAGGAGGTGGTGGTGTTTCTTGGTTAAAAGGTCCTTTTTAAATGGATGCAAAATACGGGTATTACTTTGGATAATATTGGTTTTTGCTGTGTCCAAAGGATTGCTGCATAACAAGTGAGGAGTTGGAGCCCGAGAGTTCAAGGTCTTTCCTGATTTATCCAGCAACGTTTGTACTATTTTACCTACACAAATAAGTTGCTAAAAATGAAACGTCCCCAATACTAAGGCAGCACCTACAATTTTAATGTTTGAGTGCAGCTAACGTCACAAAAGTGTTTACGTCAAATAAACTTGAACCGGCCCGATCACAGAATAATACCTGTTAACACTTTGGACACTGTTTCGCAGGAGCTTCTTGTCAAACTCATCTGTACAATTTAAGGAATTCAGAGAATATGAAATGTATTCCTCCTTTACACTGTAAAATGCGTCCCAATCACGCCTTGGTATCCAAATAATATTTTTGTCCAACGTCTAAGTTTGTGACTTTTCATCTGGGATGCAAATGCTATCCACAGCAAAATGTGGTCACAGGTCCATGTTCTTTTTAGAGTCAAAGTTGATAACTTCCTTCTTAGTAAGCCATTACAAGTATTCCTTTTTGCTCAAAGTTGAACTCTAAATAATGGGAGCGATTGTATATTGTGTTTATTCATCAAATAAACAATGTCAGAAACGTACAATAAAAATTCGACATGTTTTATCAAAATGAAAGTTTTCCTCTTCCTCTTATGAAGCAATGACGGGAATTTCCCTAATTATAACTAAGTATGAGCGCTGAGTAATGGAAGAGATCCAATATAAGTTTATGTATAAAAGGTCTATGTAAAATAACTTGACTGTGCCAAAATTATTTGTGTTGCAAAAGACTAGAATATACTAGACGAAATTCTTGTCACTTGACCTTCATGACAAAGAGGAAGTTGGGTGTTCTAGTAGTCACATGTCTGCATGACGGTGCTATATTTGGGTGCAAAACTGGTAAAGAAACCTGAGTGGAACATTGCTGTCTGAGGGTCTAAAGTAGGTAAGTTCTCTTTGCAGTTTAGAGAAATCCTCCCACAACTTGTAATTGAAAGACAACTGCATTTAATTTGTGCTAAACGTACTACACAAATCTGGTTTAAACTTAAAAACAAGAAATTGTATTGTTTGTTTTTTTTCTAGTTAAATTTATGGATATCCACTGAAGTCAGAGCAAGGTGAATTATTCGTTGAAAATGCATTTTATCAATTGTTTGGAGAAAATAGTATGTCCTTTCTCCCATGAAAAGTATGGAGGAAGCAACTCTAAATCAACGAGTCTTGTTTATTTACATATTAAACATCATGTATACAGTTTTGTTTTTCATAGATGATGCATCAATATCTGACTAAAACCATACTTCCATATCTTGTTTAATGTTTAAATATCAAAATAATTATTTGGAGTTTGCAACGTCTTTATTTCTGAAAATAAAAGTTATCTATCATGAATCAAAATTAATATCAAACATATTTATTGTATTATCTATGTATTCCATGTACGTCATTGCATAGAACTGTATGAGTAGGCATTCATTTTGCCATATTTCGTCTTAAAGCCAAGAGGTTGCGGACAGGTTGTTCGATTATTGCAGTGTAAGTGTTCAAAATTAATTCCGTTTCCCGGGGTAATTTTACTGGGAAGGGGTTCTCAGTGATGATGCTATATGAATCCATTTAATATTTAAAAATCACTGAAAAAATAAAGTCAGGCAACCTAGAATAAATCTTCACTTTCTCCACAAATCTTTCAAAGTCAGCAATCCTTGTATTAACGATATAACGTAAATATCAGGCCTACAGCTCGAATTTGGAACTTGGATGATTACAAAAGGTCTCAAATCACTGGGAAGTTTTGGGGATACATGGTTCCCCTTCAGTACCGTGTTTTACCATATAGACACTTGTTTTCAGTAGTAGTTGCATGTATATTACACGTATTTTATAACTCTGCAATCGTTCTAATGGCCTGCGTTGATGAAAATTATGTCTCTCGTCTCGTTAATTGTATATCGATTGAAATAGTTCATGTGTGCCCACACAAGCACAAAATCTGGGTCACGCACTATAAACTCGAAACCAATATCATGCCAGGTAAACAGATAACCTGTTTAAAGATAGGAATAGGAATGCTAAGGAGTACGTGTGAAAACGCATGTTCTGGTAAAAATAATTGAAAATGTTCATCAGATGAATTTGATGACCATTTCAAATCCATAAACCACAAGGAACACCCATCACTTGTATTACTTGATGAAAATATACATACGTATACAAATGTTGGATTGAAATGAGAAGTCTTACATGATATCTAGATAAGCAAAAGAGTATAATAGTAATGTGCATGAAATTTTCAATTGTATAATATTATATTATAAATCTATTTTTATAATCTGCGTAAAGCTTATTAATGACTGAAAGTTTGTAATTATATTTCCAAATGCAATAACACTATTATTCAGATAATTTGGCCGTAATTTTTCATAAAAATTTCCTAAATTTAGATTTAGAATAATTTAGCAGATAGTACTTTTTGAAATTGTGTATGAATATAAATTGATGTCGAAGCATCAGACGTGATACCTCCGACAACCTTTCAGTTTAAGTGCGATTAAATTAGGGCTCACCCTTAGCCAGTGATAGTTTGAATTCGCAATAAATTTACGTTACACTCACATTGACAGATTGTATCAAAATCAAAGTTTACGATTTCCTCTTTAGAAGCATTTACGAGAATTTCCTTAATCATTATTAAATATGAGGGCTGCACAATTGAAGCAATCATATATTATATTTATATATAAAAGACTGCTGTTTAATCGGAGATATGATCAAACAATGTTATTCTTTGTTAGCGATATAGCCAAGTACATGCTTCTCGAAACATATTTTGGAAAATCGTTAAAAAAGCATAATAACTAAATTTTAAAAGTTCACAGGGAGATGCAGAGAGCGTTTCCAACATTAACGATAAAGAACAGATCATGCTGCTTCGCGCGGAAACCTTTAACTTATAATGGTAATACCGACAACGAGCATCATCATCGTCATCGTCGTGGTTGTCATCATCATCATCATCATCATCATCATCTATGATGATATGTTATCAGTAATCTTGGTACTGATTATGAATATATATTTTGTGCCATCCACAAACTATCAAACTTTAAAGACTAAAATTGAATCGTTAGATTAATGATTAAATATGTATCAATGTCTTACTTATATATGCATAATGTATTGCATGATACCTGCAATAGGTTGATATTTGGAAACAGCCTTAGTTGAATCTTGTTTTCCTAGTAAGTGATAGGGTTTTATATTTCTTGAATTTCTTATACATTACCAACATCGGTATATCAAACATAATATTTGTTATATACTGATAGGGGAGTAAATAACACTGTGTCATTTAGTTCCTTGATAATGATGAACTCACACTAATTACACATTGTAAACATCAAAGCAAGTACCTCTCCAGTAGCAATCTTAAGTTCAGCTAGACTAATGTACCCGTTTTTAGTACCGTTTTGTACCATTTGCACATTGTTTTTATAATAGTTGTTGCATGTAAATGCAAGTATTTTGTTACACTGCAAGCTCTGTAAGGGTCTGTGCTTATGGAAATGGGGCCTCTCCTCTTTTTAACTGTATACCGATTGAAAAAGTTCATAAGTGCCCACATAACCTTCAAATATTGATCTTAAAGTAGATATCAAAAAGAGGGAAATGAAACTTTCAAGTGAAAATCACGCACAAGATCTGAGAGACGTACTATCAACTAGAAAACAATATCATGACATGTAAACAGATAACCTGTTTACAGACATGTATAGGAATGCCAAGGAGCACGTGTGAAAAACGCATGTTGTGGTAAAACATAATTAAAAAAGAGTCATCAGCTGAATTTGACGATGATTTCAAATCCATAAACCACCATGAATCCCGGTCAGTTGTATTACGTGATTAAAATATACATACGTATAAAAATGTTGAATAGAAAGGAGGAGTCTCGCATGATATTTTGATAAACAAAAGAGTATAGCAGTAATGTGCATCAATTGTATAATATTGAACTTTTTCTTTTTTATCATTTGCGTTTGTTTTTTTTATTTGATGCAATACCAATATTATTGAGATAAGTTGGCAGTAATTTATCATGAACATTTATTAAACTTAGATTTAAAATAATTCGGCAGATTGTACTTTTTGACATTTTATATGTTTGTGAATCGATGTTGAAATATTAGACCTGATAACTCCGACAAGCTTTCAGTGTAAGAGCGATTAAATCATGACTCTTACATAGTTTGAATTCCCAATAAATTCATGTTACACTCACATTGACGCGAATTAGGAGATCTGTTACAAAAGAATGAGCAGAAACATCTTGATAGACAGACAGGTAGATAGATATATAATGTCTTTAGATATAAGTTTTATCATTTAAGCAGAATTATCTACTTATCTATCTATGTATTAATATATCATTCGTCTGCCTTCCACTATGTGTGCATAAATGTATGTATGTATGTATGTATGTATGTATGTATGTATGTATGTATGTATGTATGTATGTATGTATGTATGTATGTATGTATGTATGTATGTATGTATGTATGGTTGAATGCACACCTGAATATTTTTACATGATAACACTTTTAGAAAAATTCGCTTTAGGTGTGCAGTTTAACTGAAATTAAAATATTCATGTACTCATCGATTTTTACAGGTATATATTCAATACACGTATGTCAATAAATGAATTGTCTGATTATTTTAATCTGCTGCTATATTTTAGCCTCGAACCAGGAAAAGCGTATTCTCTCCTTCAGAACTCGTTTGCTAATAAAACTGCAATCATAAACAATTACTCTTTTGCAATATGCTAACGATGAAATCCTTTTTGCTATTTAGAACAAGTGATTGCGCTACAGTTTCCTTGGATACCTTGTATAAATTAATCAAATTAGCACTATTAGTATATATGATTCGTGTCACTTAAAGTGAAATTGCGATATTTACATACCGACGATTCGCTGCAGATATAATTCAGTGCATTTCAGTTCGCATAAGCTACCTTATCATTAAGTCAAATTTTTTATCATTAGCGTAGTGGTTCTAATAGTTTTCATGTATCTTCAACAAATATATTTCCTCACACAGTTTGCTTCAGAAATAAAGTCGGCAAATTAAGGTTTGGGATGGATTTATTACTTACCTGTAATAGTCAACTAGCGGTGTTATTCAAATACAATAATTTTGAAATGCTAGTAAATTAAACGCGACAGTGAATGTAAATGAAACACATTTGTACCTAAGTTATGGGTACCACTTAATTCAGCTCGTCGAAATTTAACACTGACGGCACCTCCAATTGTTCAATAATGTGTGGGCTCATGTTTTGTTAAATAAAGAGCTTGAAGGAGGGTAATTGCCAGTGTCTCAAACGTATTCGTCCAAATTTTGTCCCTGATAATACGATAGCCTGTTTAAAGTACGAAAGGATTTTTTGCTTTTGATTACAAAATGTCCCCACCCACCACCCACCCCTACACAATATGTGACACGTAAACAAAAACTGCTGTGACATTTAATCTTTCATTTCGTTCCTTAATGAGTTGCTTTTAGTAGAAAACACAACCATGAAACACGTTTAGAGGCAAGAATCGTGTGAAATATTTAAAAATCCGATATTACTTTATTTAATCGTTCTGACTCCTGTGTGGTATTTATGATAGTGCATCGTTTACACATTTTTGCTGGATGAAATAGATTAAAAACAATATCAAGAAGAAAAAAAAACATTACGGCCTTGAAATGCTTCAACACTTCTTACATCATACCTGATTGAAATAATTGTCATAATTTAGATAGACATGCTGTGTCAAAGCAATTGTCTGTGACTTCTACATAAGGTGCAATTACTGTCATACGCCTCTTTGCAGATCCTGTATTCAGTCAATAAAGAATTTCGTCTCTTCTATACTTGGATTCCAGGTCTTTGTGCTCTTGTTTTGTTGCTATGTGATAGTTTTGCTTTTTTCCTGTCATTGGAATTCTGATTCACTACACGGCCTGCAGTATTCGCTACAAGACCTGCATTGTAAGACATGCAGTATTCGCTACAGAGCCCGTACTCCAAGGCCTGCATTATTAACTAGAATGCCTGCCATATAGTATTCACTACAAGGCCTCAGTATTCACTAGAAGACCTTCAGTATTAACGAATGAAAGTTAGGACTTTCGATCCATATTTGCAAGGGAAAACAACAGTCTTTAACGTTTTGGGTGAACTACTTATTCCGCCCCTTGTAGCATGTTACGCATATTTATCTCGAACTGGAAGGTGTTTCACCGCTGGTGACCAGACAGTTAGTTCGGCAAATATGACGAATAAGATTCAATGGCTATCTTGGCTTTGCTATTATCTAAACATGAATCCGTTTCTTTTCATGAAAACCAGTAACATGCACAATTAAACAACACACCCCATACTACATGTCTGTCCGACATGTTCATGTTTGTTCATGCAAAAGGATCTACTAAATCCAAGAAACCAGAATCCATAGCCAACTAGCTATATTAAATGTCAAATTTGTCATTGTCGACGCTTTGTGTTAACTGGTGAACACTAGGAGATGCAATCGCAAAGCATAGTTTTACACATTTATGAGACTTACACTAGCGACTTACACACGGGTGACACTTAAGCTTTGCAAATGCAGGGCGTTCATGTATCCAGTCGACTGTCTCGTGTGAGGCGCGATAATCGGGTTATTTGTACAAAATCATTTTTTGTTGTGGTTTTTTTTTTCTTCTTCGAATCAATACGTGGACTATTCAATAATATTGTAATAAAAGTTAATATACTAAGACCAACTCATGCTTAGTAAAATAATTGATTACATCCCGTCCAAATAATAACTCTTTACAAAGCTGCTTGGTTGTGCTACTTTTATCAACCTTCTAAGCAGCGAAAGACAGTATATTCAACTACGTACCCTGGGTTGTAGTGGCAATGTAATATTTTCCAGTAAAACGTGGGGAACAAAAGAAAATGTTACATTCCAAGGCAGTTTGTGTGTAGAGAGGTTTTGCGATCTAAATAATCGTTCTTTTATTATCCAAACATCGATTTGAATTATGCCGGAACGCGTTACAGTGGAAAATATCAGACCTTCGTCTGTGCCACTTGTGCATAATGGATGTGCTGCATACTTTTTAAACTTAATGAGATATTGATCTAGTGTACACCTGTTTTATAACATTCATGTCTTGTTATGAAAGCTTTTGTTTGACAAGTTTGGCAGTATAATAGAGGTACATAGTTTAATGGTGAATCTGCCTCCTATATTTTGCTCATCTTGAAACCTTCATTTATACACGTCATTTATCCTGTGGAATTAACGTCACTATTTCTCTTGTTTCCGCTCAGAATCTGTGTAGCTAGGTATGTCAGAAGTGGAAACATCTGTTAATATTCTATAATCCACATTCTCATATTTAGTAGCATATTCGTATTTATAGGTTAAGGATGTATTGTTACAATATTGGGTACAAAGTGACCAATTCTTGTTTTAAAATTTTTATGATTTATATATATATATATATATATCTATCTATATATATATATATATATATATATATATATATATATATATATATATATCATTGAGACCTACCGATGAAATATCAATATCGTAATCTACATCAAAAATAGTTATTCTGGTCTTCTCTCTCAGTCATTTGTCCAAAGGCAGAAATAAACTTCCATTCCTACCTGATGTACATCCACCAAAAGGTAAGGCTTCTTTAAAAGAGTTTATGTCCTCCTTTTCCATTAAGTTGTAGTGTCATCAATGTAAATCATCACGATTGAACGACGTCGAATTATTGAAAAGTGAATATAAATATAAATTTTATTAACTACCAAATTTATCTCAGTTTTTTTGCACATAGCTCCAAGGCTTATTTAATGTCTTGGAACTAATGCGTGATTTTCTAGTTCCTTGAAAATAATGTGATGATGAAAAGAGTCTTTTGGCAAATATAGGTCATTTTAGACAATAAAAATCACTCTCAAATAACAAATAAATCATGGGGCTATCTTGCAAAAGTGAATGTAACCGATACAAGTTTCAGAAAGCAATGAACGCTCATCCGCAACAGAAATTATTGATTGCCTGTAGCATATGTTACGACTAGGGCAAGTTTCCCGAATGTACCATTTTGTTAAGCGATATCATATTACTATTATTGTCCCCTTTTGAAAAAGCAGCATCCAACGAAAACAAATTCTTTCATTGTGCCTTCCTTGGTAATTTGGTTCTGATCAATCATGTATATTTCACGTCGGTCTGCCGATATGTATGTATGTAGGCATGTAGATAGATAGGTAGTTAGATAGTAGGTAGGTAAGTATGATAGTAAGTAGGTAGGGTCAGGTAGGTAAAGGATGGTGATGTTTTAGGTTTTATCTGAATAATGTGAGATCAACACATTTTCTCTCAATAATACAGTAGTTCCCATTACTGACATGATGCTGGTCAAATAATACCTTTTCACAACTTGAACTTACTCATTTCAATACGTCTTCATTTGAGCTAAAGAAATATATTCCAACAAAAAATATAGGGGTAGGGGTCGGGTGGGACACTTATTTCACATGGCGTAGAAGAAAGAGATGATTTTTTTCCAAAATTTAAGACCAAATTTCGAAATGTTGTTGAATCTAAATTTGATTATATATGTTAGTTTTATAAAATCTAAAATAAAATGTTCAGAAACCTACATCTTAAAATATAGAGCCAGTTTCTAGCCACATCCTGGAATTTTAAGATACCGTAGCTGCTTGCAATTTACACGTCAGTCTGAGAGAGAGAGAGAGAGAGAGAGAGAGAGAGAGAGAGATAGAGAGAGAGATAGAGAGAGAGAGAGATCTTTATTTCCTCCGTATTGCGAAGAGTACAATTAGTCATACATATACAGGAAAAATGAACAGCCGGTAATAGTAATTTTGAGAAAAGAAAAAGCAAACATCAAACACAAAATACCAATGTTAACGACGTTGAGTGAATGCTGCAGATCCAGCATGGAAATAAGCGAGAATATTTATACCGTTAGATAAATATGAATATTCTCCTCATTTTTCTACACCTTGAAGATGTCAAATGACCGAGAGGATGAAAGTACACAAGCTGACATCAGTACGCTTAGAGAATACATTATAAATACAGGAGTATCAAAACATATTAGATATCAGTATGGCGCTCAGTCCAACGTTTCTTATATACCTTTCCCAAATGGAAGCAACAGTTGTGTGATACACAGAAGATGTAAATATATGCTTTGATCATTATTAATAAGGACTAGTAAATCATGAGACATCATTCCCAAAAGAGTATTGACAAAGTCAATATCGCACAGTATATCTCAATACATATAAACATGCACGACGAATTTATCAATAATATGGCACCAAAACCTATCACGATCATGTGAAGTACTGTTACGTCTTGGGGTTCGAAAATGTAACAAAAGAAAGAACGACTCAAACAAGTTTTCACAATTTCTAAAATATATATTTAATTTCCTAAAATATTCAATATTTCAAACAAACAAAGTGAAAGAATTAAAAATAACTTACAGTTTAGAAATTCCTAAATAATCTTAAATGTCCTAGTGATTTTTTTTAATCCGGAAGTTAATCCAAAGTATTCCGAATGAAAGATTGTTCCGAATGAAGTCACTAATGTGTTGATATGCCACAAGAAACACAGTTTTAAATACAAATGTTATTAATCTCAGGTAAACTCCTGTGAATGTATAAGTTCCTTGAAGAATAGTACTTAAATCCAAAATGTACTATTTAGAATATAATTTACACCAGCAGTTTTTCAGAAACAACAATAATCTTCCTCAATAACCTTATTACTGTGGAGAACTGCAAAGAATGACCATTCAGTGGTTATATTGGCATTATATAGTCTCTAACGGCTTGAAAAAGAATCTAAAACTCTAAACTACGACTTAGAGTGAATTTTGTCAACAACCTTCTTTAACCAATCAGAAACTAGGTCGCGCATGATACTGCTTGTAGTGCCTTTGCATTACATTTGAAATACCTTATTTCAAATCAACAAGACATTGACATAAGATTTAGGTCATGATTCTGCACGCAATAGATCACGTGGTTCATTGTGGGTTAAGCTGACCGATATAATTATTGATTTTCCCTGGACTTATCATGACTCATGTAAACATTTTGACGTTTATATGTACTTTACTAGCGTAGGCTAGTGAACTAATGAATTATATAATACAATGATTATAAACCCAAATGAAAACTATTATAATTTAAAGATAATACATAATGCCATAACAGTACGAACTTTTGTATTTAACAATACATCATTAGATCAAATTTTCCCAGTAGTCTATAAATGCCAGGAATAAAACCAGTTTATTTTATTTTGACTTTTGGGTTTTGATAGTTAAAAAGGCTCAAGTAAAAATACTTGTTGTGAAAAATAGGCTGCAGGCAATCAAAAAAGTTGCTCCAGAAAAACATGTCAATCACATTCATCAAGCTTCAATGGGTAAAGTACCCAGTAAACTCAGCGCAACGTCAGTTCGTGAATATCTAGCTAATCCTTGCATGTGCTTAATGCAAAACGATGGCCTGTCTCTAATATAAGTATGTTGTGAGGTCTGGGGCAACACCCGATTTCACAACCATATAATGTGCAGGGTAATAAAATAGTTTCATACAAGATCTTCACTGTGACTGGATTAAAACCATACTGAAAAATAGCTCCAAATATCAATAAAATAGAGAACATACAATTTATCTTTAGCCTCTTTTATTCTATAATATATTTTGTTGCACTGAGATGCATTAATGCATAAATGTCTACATGGTTCTGTTTTTGTGCAGCCTCAGATCCCAAGAACCAATGACCATGTCTTCCATTTGAAGTCAGATGGACTTACATAGAGTATTCAAAAGTTATCTGCAGTAATTGATCATGTCTAATTTTGAAAGACTCAGAAGAAGCATATCATCTGCTGCAGTAGAACATTGGTGGGGATTGTCGAGAATTACAAAGCCAAAATTGAACGTTTTTAAAGAATCAAGAAGCTCGTTGATAAATACACTGTAGAGCCAAGGGGATAATATTCCACCTTGGCGTGTGCCTTTCAACACTGGAAATCTATTAGAAATTAGTATCGAAAGGATATCTCTGATGTACACATTTGTGTATAGATTGACAATCACATTCCATATTCTGTAATTGCTACTGATCTGAAATAAGTTATAAAATATGCCGTCATGCCATATAGTGTCAAAAGCTTTCTTAGTATCACGAAAGCTGCGTACAATTTGCTTTGATTTTCATTAGCGTAACCAGTTAGTTCATGGACCAAAAAAGAAGTCATACTGCAATCCAGACCCTTCGGACCACCACCACCACCACCACCACTGTAGTGAGTTAACGGAAAACTCAGCAGACTTTAAATTTCATTTCAAGTTGTTTTCTACTTTTCTGTCGTCGTCAATTGAACGTTTTCCAAAGCAGATTTTGATCAAAATCGGCGTACTTATCGATGTTTTCATTTTCATTTTTTTGATAATCTGAAACTCATTTTCTGTGAAGTGGTCGAAAGGCTGACTTTGCATCTTTATAACAAATGAAAATGATATCGTTTTTACATCTAGTTTTCCCTAGCTGTATCCACTCCTTCCTTCTTTTGACTATGGTTTTGTGCAAATCCTTTAACTCATAATTCCAGAAGGGCTTTAAAAAGGGTTTGAATTTTGAAACTGGAAAGTCCTTTTTGCTTGCAATAAATAGGGCATATATATTCAGCAAATCTGTTCTGGATAAAGATTTAAGAGACTCTAACTTGATTTCAAACTCCCACACATATTCTTGTCGTATCCGACATTCACCTTTTCCCCAATTGAACTTTGAACGATTGACGTTCGAATCATTCATAGTATAAAAGTGAAATTCAAAAGATCCAAATATAGATATGTGGTTAGAAGAATTTAGTGCATAGTCATCAATGATCATAGCCTCTTTGACGGTATAAATTTTTGACGTCTCAATAAAGCTGTGATCAATTAAAGGCATACCCTCAACAGAATAGGAAACATATGAATAGCGGGGATCTTTACAAAAGCCAGCATTGCTCAAAAAAATTAAATCTCTGCCAACGACAAGGGAATGCAGCAAATTATTTATTGTGTCAGTTAAATGCATCCTGGGATTGGAGGTAAAGTTTATAAATGTACTAAGAGTATAATTCAATGGTGTGCACGTAACATGGTAATCAAACTTGAATGAAAAAGGCGAATACACTATAATCTAGTCTTAATCTAATACCAACAATGCAATCATCGTCAATCTCTATAAGAGCGATATCATTACTGTGCTTGATATGCCATTAATAGCCACACCCCTTTTCCACGAATCCTACGCAAGGACCATACCGTATCCCGGTCAACAGTAGCAGTAGACATATAATTGGCATCTATACAGTCCAAGTACCTGAATTGTTCTTAAAATAGTCAATGTTCAGAAATGTTACACATATCTATTTGTTGAGTTGATAGTAACTGACTAAGATAAAAGGCACTCGACATAATACCTGTGGCATTCCTTGTGAGAATATTATAATTAAACCCAACCATCTTTATGCTAGACAGAACCCACCAAACGACTAGGAGCCAGAAGACCAGCATGATTTCTTACTCACTCAACTGATTCTTCCTGGTAATAACTATCATTGTTCCATTGCTTATTTGTTAACCGTCGTCTACACTAAACGGCTTTGGGCGAAAATGACTTTTCAGAGAGTTTCCTAAAATCCGATGAACTTTTAACATTTATTCTAACAGATATGGAACCCGGTAGTTTGCTTTTCATATTTCTTATGAAAGTGGGTTCAAAGCCACGTTTGACAAGAAACTTGTGCATTACATTCTCATTTACTGATGGATCGATATTACCTACAAAAATCCCTTTGGATCGTGTTATTGATACCCCAATGGAACCATCATCATCATCATCAATCATCATCATCATCATCATCATCATCATCATCATCATCATCATCATCCACAAGATGAACATCATTAGTATGGTTCTTACAATTACTATTATCATACATGTATTGATGCCTTCTGACCTTTTAATCTTTTGAATTCGTGATTCTTAAGGGAATATTAGAAGAATCATCAAAAATATTTCTACCTGAATTCTGGGCAGCAATTTGGCCTGTTACTACCTGAGCCATGGACACTGTCTGGAACAGTAATTTGAGCAATATCCCCTTCTGAATCTAAGTTTTGATATGTTTGAATGTTACCTTGATCAGTGACTACTTTAAGTCTTGTGCGTAACATTACAGTTAGGATCACTTAGGAAAACCGTCATTTACATTGTTAACTTTTAAACTTGGCTTGGCTATAGCAGGAACTGAGCCTTCAGACATGTTTGGTATTTGATTCACAGGAACACTTGCTATTGTACATGGGGAAATATTCTGTATCCTATCTGACCCCATTTTTACGGCGTTTGAATTCAAAATGTTTGAGCTTTCTAAGATGTTCATAAGAACGGGATGCTGCTAAATTGAATTTTACAGATGCTTATTTTTATTTCCACATTTTCTATGCATAAAGTCATTTTATTGATTGATCGGTTGAGTCCTTTAAATCTATCATCTATAATTGTCTCTATATGAGATTGATTTTATTTGAGCACAAGGAGTTCCCCTCGCAGACAACTGATTGTCCTGTTCAGTTTTTCAATCATAGACACACACTGGCATTGTGAATAATGGTCCTGCAAAGCAGACGGTTAATTTCTAATACAAGTCTAAACAGCTGACATCAACATAGGCTGTGTGGGTGAACACGGTGTCCGGATATCACTCTGAGTCTAACTGAACTCTTGCGATTGACGCATAACACCTTTCGATGATGTAATCATACCACTGCTAATGTACAGTTCTTCACCCTCCAAATATGATATAAGTCCATGAATATCTCTTGCTAAATTGGCCGCTAATGATTCGCCACTACAATTATGCAGGCGTAGCTTTAACTCGGTATTCCTTTCAAGAGGGAAATCCTTTGTACCCTTCACTGTTTCGAACATGACTTGAGTAAGCTGCTTAATTTAACCCTCATCACTATGAAGATCCAGTAGTATCTTATTAATGAATTCATCCTTAGGAAGATTCCTGTAGATATCAACGTGCAAGCTTACTTCTTCTGGATACAAATCAGGACTCTATAAACACTTGCACATGCACAATCATTCTGAACTAACTCCGTGAAAACTGTTGATCCAGTATCCTCATGCGGGCGCATAAATACGACAAAAATCATCAATGCTCATGTTGACATTTAACGTTTGTTATGTAATGGTTATTCACGATGGAGCGAATACACAAGTGTTTACGGTATGCAATACAAAGATATAAACCATGATGCATGTATGCACGAGCAAAACACGCATGTATAATGATCTATGCAAAGAAATAAGTGTATTCAACGTCCAAAGTTAAGGAAAATTACATAAATATTTAAGATTCAGTTCGTAAATGCCACTGTGATGATCATAGTATGAGCAAAGTTAAGTCATTATCAAACTACACGATATATACGTTGATATTGCTGTCCAAAGCCGGCACCGAAATTTCAAACACATACCTGTGCCGCCATCTTGCTTTCACATACTAAGCAGCTTCCGATTTCATTTGAGTATTTCGATTTAATCAAATCAGGAATTTGCAGTGGGCTGATGTGGTTTAGCCACAATTTGACTTTGAAAATTGATAGTTTGGAACTTCAGTCAAAATTAGGATTAGCCTTCATAGTCCAGAACTTTAGCCAACAGTTGGTTCAACCTTGATGGTCCAAACATTAGCTATAATTTGACTAAGCCTACAAACCTAAATTTGGCTAAAACTCAAAAGTCAAGAACTTTGACCGAAATGTGGCTTGACTTGATGGTCCCAAACTTTAGCTAACTTTTGACTAAGGCTTCATAGTGCAGAACGTAGCTAAGATTTGGCTACACCTTGAAAGCCAAGAACTTTAACCAAAATTTGGCTACGTGTTGACAGTCCAAAACATTAGTCAAAATCTGGCAAAGCTTCGAGATTCCAGCTCATAAAATAAGCTTCACTAAACTACCCTCAATGTTGTTTAATGCCATTTACACTTTGTAAAATAGTCTTCTCTTTATATTTTCAACCTTAAATTATTGTTTTGCAGCTGCATAACTCTTCTCGGATTGTTATGCTACCTGGTGTATTGTTTGGCATTTATATAGGGCTGCAAAGTTTACACGTGTAAACGGCTCAGAGTAGTTTCCTGATTGACAGCTTCACAAAACAGGTAACCGCGTAAACCATTAGGCATATGATACAATGCGCATGTCCTGGTATTTTTTTCCGGTTGCATTATCAACTGTTTAATAATCTCTCTCTCTCTCTCTCTCTCTCTCTCTCTCTCTCTCTCTCTCTCTCTCTCTCTCTCTCTCTCTCTCTATCTATCTATCTATCTATTACACAAAGCACGTTAATAATCTTGCTAAGAAGATTGAATTCAATAGTATCCAGGCCACAAACCTGTATAATTTGGCAATTAAATATTTGAAAGGATTCCTGAAAGACCTGCTCTTTTTATCAAATATTGTAAACACGAGAATCTAAATTAATTGACTGTTTTGCTCAATCTCTATTTTTGTTCTCGTTCCTTTCAAATCATAGTACTGCAGTCCATAGTACATGTTCAAATTAACAATGCAACATAATTGTTGAAAGGTAATTCAATACTTTTTATAAGGATCTGTGTACGGACACGGTAATTAATCCTGTTTGGTTAGTTCTCATGTACTTGTAAATTATTTTCACAATCCTTGACCTCATTGGAGATTGGAACAAAAGATTGATTATTATATGCGATGGAAACTGCGCTCATTAACTGCATATATCTTGTAAACATTTTGTAATTGAAATACCACTACTATGCCTTTGTCTTCTTTCATGAAAACTTACAATATATATCTAAAATTTGAACGGTGAAAGAATATATATATATATATATATATATATATATATATATATATATATATATATATGTAGCAGTATATATATATATATATATATATTACATATGATACTTTGTCGGCCAGCCCTTTATAGGCTGGTGTGTATATTCTCTGGATAAATTTGTATAGTCATTTATACCAAACAAATGTCTCGGCAGTTTTTTATACAATCGAGTTGTCCTTTCTTTCTTGCACTTGCAATTAAATGCGTTTGCTGGGTTAATTGTGAACGTGGAAACCTAGATATATGCTTTATTTCCAAAGTTATACAGAGCAGTCAATGCTTTCCATATAAATAGCTGCAAGTTGTAAGCATCACATGCCGATCGGAGGAAAGGTTGAGTTTCGAATCGTTTTGATTAAACGGCATCGTTTCGGTTATTGTATAGTGTACACGTTTAGAAATTGTGGTAAACGTTGCAGCCTTAGTTACTAGATCTTTACCATTCAATGCCCAAGAACAGATTCGTAACCTTTCTGAGGTAATATCTTCTCTTATACCACATTCCAGAGGCATAAAATCAGCATATCAACTTTCTGCCAATCATAATTATAATGGGTCAATAAAACAAAATAACAGTTGAGTCCCTTTGATTTATATGAAAACATTTATAGTTAAACACAATGATTACTGACCCTGACAAGTAAAGACATTATTCTCAACTTGTAACCCAAAGGCTTAGCAGTCAAAGAGGTGTCAATTACGCAATGACCTCCCAGCTTTGAGGTCAAGCGCAATTTAAAAGAAACACTCTGGTCTTTTTACATTCTTATTGATTACTTTGTCACATTATTTCGATAGTGTTGCTTTTTATTTTTATTTATTTATTTATTTTGCAATTTCACTAAATGCGTATGATAACATTACCAGGTTTAAGTGATTTATTATTATTTGCAGCATAATATCGTTATGATTCTTAATAAATATGACAATTTAAATTCCAAAATGTATTTTCAACATAAGCTTTTAATAAATCATGAAAATAATAATTATTTAGGAATAAAATAAAAAATATTTAAGGCTGGATGAATGTATTTTATCAATTTTATCAATTAGTGTCCCAGAAAGAAAATATGTTAACATTTTAAAGTTCTCATTAAACTTTGAAACTTCATATTTATTTCTGAAAAATTGGTCAGAGAAAAGAAAATTAGAATTTCAGGTAACATTTGTAATATTTATTACAAAATCAGGAATGTGTATATCTTAGAAAACATTTAATGAACCTACAAGTTTCTTTATTTTGATATCTGAATATTGATTCGGGTTTGATAGTATAAAGATGGGCCTTTCCTGTGATGTACAACTGTCAGAAGATTGCTAGCTCTGCAATGATATTTCCATTTCTTAACTTCTGTGTAAAATTATGAACAATAAACCGATAATGTTTTCGTTTATTTTTTTTCAATATTTAAAAATGTCATCAGTGTACTAAGAAAAAAATACTTTCGTCAATTTGTTTCCCTAATAGTGATCCGAAAATAAATCACCATTCAAGTCGATGCAAGGCATGTAATGGCATGATAACTTTCTATGCAATGGGAGCTGTAGAGCAAACAACTTTTCCTGTACCTTCCACCTCTTTACGTTTGCCCCAAAAACCCAGGGAACCAAAGCATTACTGTGTGGATATGAAACTGAACGTATCAAACATTGACGGCATAACTCTGCTGAAGAATAATCTCAAACACTAACAATCACACTCAGCTGAGGCCTCATTAATATCAAGATGTTCACCAAATTTTCACTAATAAAAAGGGGGTTACTGTGAATAAATAAAAGTAGATAGGTCTAGCAAACATGGGCTATAACGCCGCTAAACGATGATGTACAACGCTGACAATCAAACTCAACCAAGTGCTCATCCATATCAAGTTTCAAATCAAATAAGACTGAAATGCAATAATTTTTGCATAACAGTCTTGAATGACTATTACAAGTTTCAACTTTGTATATATGTACATGCCGTTACAAAAATACATTCTTTGTCAGGCATATTATTCCATAACTTGAACATACAGGTAAGAATTCAATTAGCTGTAGGTGAAAACATTCGATTTACCTGCACTTTATCCCCGATTAAGAGTCAGAACTCTTAACTTTAGTATTTTAAGTTTTATGTTAAAGAAAGCTTCGAACTTTTAGAGAATTTATTTTGTTTTGCTGTGTTGTTACATATGCGTCTCGTACCATACAAGTTGTGCAGTTTATTGATGGTATACCCTGTCAAAGCTATAAGGAGCTATAAGAACATATGTCGAGTCAATCCTGTAGTCGAATGAACTAATGACAACTTCTGATTGGTTAATAGCCAGAATAGTGTAATTGATAAAATTATCCATTGTTTCTTACTGCTAATCTGCATCAAGTACTTATGTAGCCTGAAAACCTTCAGTCCAACCATTCATGTAGTCTAAACCAGAAATGAAAAGAACTTCCACCTGAAATTATAAATTTTGAAAAAATTCTTTTCTCTAACAAATCTGTCACAAAAGAAAGCCACAATTTCTTGGACACGAATTGTCAAAATTGATAAACACATTCAGAAGAGTTTATCCAGTCTTCAATAATTTTTATTTCTGTGATTTATTAAAGTCTTATGTTCCGATTAAATTGTGCAATTTAAAATGTCTTATACATTATGAATCATAAAAATATTATGCAGGGATTATATCAATATTTACCTAGAGGATTTATTTTCTGTTAAATAAATAAGTAAATGAATAAGACACTTGATCACAGTTATGTTACTTTACGATGATTAATGAAATTGCAGGAACATGATAAAGCAACACTGTTATAATAATGTGATAAAGTAATCAATAAGTGTCTATAATGTAAAATGGCTTGAGTGTTTTTTTAAATAAGAAACCATCTTTGATATTTTTCTTCATGATATTTGTATTTTATGACATATAATCCTTGCAATAGGGAATATTGATCCTTTGGGGTAGTGGAGTTCTTTTAAATCCAAATCTAAAGTGGGCTTGACCTTGGAGCTGGGAGGTCATTGTGTAATTATCACCTCTTGGACTGTTGAGTCTTTAGGTTGCAAGTTCATAATACTTACTAGCCATAACTCACACTCTCTTACGCTGTAGCAGTGCAACTACTGCTGCAGTGATCAATGTCTGTTCACTGGCAGCTTCACAGGGAGTGCGAAGTTAAGCCTTTAAATTTTATATATTTGGAAGTAATAATTGAATATGGACATCTATGGACCGTGTTTACTGCTATTCCAAAGTGTGTCTGAACTTAGAGCTGGGGAAACCATTGTGTAATTAACACCTCCTTGACTGCTGAGTCTTTGGGTTGCAAATACAGAATAATGTCTTTACTTGTCAGAGCCATTAATCATTGTGTTTCACCATGGAGTTAAATCAAAGGAACTCTACTGTCATGTATTTTGTTTTAATGAAGTATTTATAATTATGACTGGCAGACATTTGAGAAGCTGATCTTGTTTGTGCAAGTGAACCTTTTGAATGTGATATAAGTGTAGAGATATAATGAATCTTTTATTGAGCATTGAATTGTAAAGATCTAGTAAAGTCGGAGTGAAACACCTACGATACAATCCTGATAACATCTTGAGGTAGACACCCGTTATAAATATAATCTGTTGATATAGACTGTGGGATATAAAATTACTGAACTACTATCAAATAATGTGGATAACGAATATATTTCATCTCCTTGGTGAAACACTCAAGCATTTGCACCCACTCGATGAAACATATCAGTTATTCATTCGGAACAAGTAAATAGCAACTATATCCAGAATTCTTATGTAGTATTTATGAGGCGTAGAAAATGGTTGGTACTGAGCGACTCGGCTGGTTTTTGAAAAATGTATTTCACATTCGTGTGTGTGTGTGTGTGTGTGTGAGAGAGAGAGAGAGAGAGAGAGAGAGAGAGAGAGAGTGCCTGTCAACGCTTCGCATATCTTATGCATGTTAAGCCCTAGGCAGATATGCACTAATATGCATAGTGTAAACGTCTTACATCATCTGTATATTTCTGTACAGCTGATGTAAGAGTTGTCATCATTTATTAAACGGGCACGATAAATATCTTGATATTCATAACCTGGTTCTCAAAACACACACATACACACACACACACACACACACACACATATATATATATATATATATATATATATATATATATATATATATATATATATATATATATATAAATCATATCATTTATCTTAAATAACGCAAATTCATTTTCCTATTGTTTTATTATTTTTTGTTTTAGAAATGAAGCATTGAGATGATTTGGAGTATGATGAAAATTTGTATTGTGGCCTGTATGGTAGCCCTTGTGGCTGTTAAGGGTAATAATTCACTCTATCAAACCCTATTTCTTTCTACATATTAATAATACACTCAATCAAATTATATTTCTTTCTACATACGCAAACATTTCATTATATGCACAAAGATATGCATATGTTTAGTAGTGTGTGCCACAAGACGAAATGCACCTGGTTTCTTCTCAGGAAGTACAAAATCCTTTTTTGCACAATGATTTTGTATTCAATTTACTGGAATTACGAGATTTATTCAACAAGGTTTGTCAAAGTACGCAAACTACTTTCTGAGAAAAGGTACCAGTACAAAAACACAACGGTTCCTAAATGTTTAATATATCAATTTTGGTAATAGGAAATTAAAACATCAAGTACGATCGAGTTATAAGAAATTACAATATTTCTACAGCAAGGTGGATACGGCGAAGTGGGCTATTCAGATCTTTGAATATCTGCGAATACTATGAAGTTGCTTGTACTTGTGCAAAAATGTCTTTGCAAATAAGGTAATATATTTCATGCTTTTATGTTTACATAAAGGCTTAACTAAGATTTAAATAACAAAGTTCAAATAACAAAGTTCCTGCTAAGTTTGAAACAACAAAGTCTGTTTAAGTTTCAAAACGTCCATAGGTTGAATAGGATGGGAAAGTCTAGGGCAAAAAATGTGCTGCAAAATAGCCAATGTCAGTTTGGTTATTCACTTTGTAATACTGTTTTCGTTTTTGTCGCCCGGGACCTGAGACGTTAACTGAACTGCTGCCTATTGTCAGTTCGATAAACATTGGCAGAAAGTGTGTTGCAAAATATCCAATGTCAGTGTGGTTCTTCACCTTGTTATACTGTTTTTCGTGTTTGTTGAGTGAACCTATGGTAATGTACTGTTGGTGAAAACACCGTGAACTTTGCTATACTGGTACACAAGGTCATGTTTCAGCGTAAGATAAGCTTTTCGTGTACATTAAGGTTGTGACAAGATACATTCTTCTGAGACTGAACTCAAGAGAGCACATGGTGAAAAATACAGCGAGATATTGTCACACTGTCAAACAAGGTCAGACTTTGGCGTTAAGATAAGGTTTTCGTGTACTTTAAAAGAATTACTTTTTTCTGAGTGTGAAAACCGCAAACAAAATCTGCCACTCAACTGATTGATCAAAAGAACAAAACATTGACATGATTGACAAATAGCCATCCTAAGTGTCCAGAATCAACCTCCACCTCTACTGGCCAGCACAAACACCTACTGACCAACACAGCATCTTACTAACCAACACTCACACATACTGACCAATATGCCGTCTTACTGATCAACACCAAACGTGCTCACCAACACACAACCCTACTGACCAAGACGCAGTCTTCCTTACCAGAACCCACACCTACTGACCATCACTAATTTCTACTGACCAATACAGCGTCTTACTGACCATCACATACACCTATTGACCATCGCTTAGACCTACTGAACAACACACCTTCTTACTGACCAGTACACTAGTCTACTGAACAATACCTGTCCTAATTGACCAACATTCACACCTACTAAAAAAACCCAGCACCCCACTATCGTGACCAACACCCACACCTACTGACCAACACAACGTGTTACTGACCAGAAACCACACCTACAAACTAACACCCCATTCTACTGACCTGCACCCACATTTACTGACCAGCACTCACAACCACTGACTAAAACCTACACCTGTTGACCAGTACACACCGTCATAAGAACACCCTTATGGGAATTAAACATTGGGGGACACTATAGCCGTCTATAGATATTGAACAGGATGGAGAGAAGAACAAACACACACTTAATGATAGGCATTAACTTACTTTTACAATCCAAGGGTAAATTAAATGTTAGATCAAGTTTGATACGCAACTCTTTTGCAATTCTGCAATGCACTGTTGGTAAAGACGAGATGCGAGAGTTTGCTACACTGTCAAACAAGGGCAGGCTTCAGGGCTCAGCTAAGGTTTCGTGTACTTTATGGTTGCTACAACACACATTGAGATATTGCTGCGCTGTCAAACAAGGTCAGACTTTGGCGTTAAGATAAGGTTTTCGTGTACTTTATAACAAAGTGAAGAACCAGACTTGCATCATGCAGCATTGACATTGGATATTACTGTGCAGTGCCATTTGCTGGTTTTGTAAGAACGAGCATTGTTTCCAAGAGTGTGTGTTAGGGATTATACTATAGACCTTCTCCCCATTCATTATTTCTAAGGATCTAATAATTTGTCCTTTGTTTGTCCATTCATACACTCATATATAAAAACAGAGATTGCATGGGAAATTGCATGGGCAATATGAACCTTCCCTTTCTGTCCCAGCTACGAATAAAAAATATTCTTTTCTTTACAAGCACATAAACTCGATGTACGATTATGTTTAAAATTAAAGACGTAACTCACCTTTCGAGTTAAAAGTACACCAAAACCTAACGCCGAGCATTTGTGAGCTTGTTTGTTTCTGATACAGTGTCACCATCTCGTTCTAAACACCGAGTGCTGCATCAGTTTGTGAATTGAAGCCTGTTATCTAAAGCAACAACAATAAAAAGCAACCTGTGATGTAATGTATATTTTTTTTCACTACACCCTGTTTGCATATAACTACCATTCAAGTGAAACTTTAGTCCAGTGTTGATTCGTTCACTGCTAGCTGGAACACACCAGACTTCAATCACATTTATTTTGCAGTGAATTGTAGGTGCTCGTCATTGCTGTTATAATAATTGCTTTGTTTTGTTCTATTGTTTGTTATTTACATTGTTGTCCTCAGTTGCAAATCCAGATATTGAAAAGATTAGTTTACATATGCCGTCTTCACTAACTTGTACGTTTTATGAAATTTCTACTCAGTAGAATGTCGGCTCTTTTCTCTATCCGTCCATTGTTTCTATATATCCACCGTAGAATCACCTAGTTGAGTAACGTGTTCAATGTCTATATACGGCTATAGTGTCTCTCAGTGTTTAAATCCAATACGTTTCTAGGTCAGCAGAGGTAGGTGATGGTCGGTATGACTGTATGTGTTGGTCAGTAGGCGTAGGTGTTGGTTAGTAGGTGTGAGTGCTGGACAAAAGAGGTGGGTGCTTTTCAGCAAAATGGGTGTTGGTCAGTAGGTGTGAGTCCTAGTCAGTAACACGTTCTGTTGGTCAGTATGTGTGGATGTCGGTCAGTAGATTGGGGTGTTGGTCAGTAGGTGTGGGAGCTGGCCAGTATAGGTGGGTGCTCGCTAGTAGGTGTGAGTGTTGGTGTTGATCAGTAAGGCTAAAATTTGGTCAGTATAGTGGGGTGTCGGTTAGTAGGTCTGATTGGTTGTCAATTAGTGTATTTGATGGTCAGTAAGACGGTGTATTGGTAAGCAGAAGTGAGGGATGGTCAGTAGGTGTGGGTGCTGTACAGTAAGATTGCGTCGTGGTCAGTGGATATGGTTGTTGATGGGCAGGGGTTGCTGCTGTTCAGTAAGACGGCATGTTGGTCAGTAAGTGTGTTTGTTGTTTAGTAAGACCGTGTGTTGGTCAGTAGGTTTGGTGCTAGTCAGTAGAGGTGGGTTCTGGTCACTTATGATGGGTACTGGTTAATCATGTCAAACGTTTTGCTCTTTAAAACAATCAGTCAGATGTTGTTTGCTGTTTTCAAACACAGAAAAAGTAATTATCTTAAAGTACACGAAACCCTTATGTTAACGCCAAAGTCAGACCTTGTTTGACAGCGCAACAATATTTCGCTGTATTTTTACCATGTGCTCTCTCGAGTTCAGTCGCAAAACAATGTATCCTGTGACAACCTTAAAGTACATGAAAACGTTAGCTTAACGCTGAAGCCTGACCTTGTTAACAATGTAGCAAAGTTTCACGGTCTCTTCATCAACAGCACATTACCATAGTTTTACTCAGTGAATATACTCTAGGGCAACAAATACGCGAAAACAGTATAACAAAGTGAAGAAACAAACTGACATTGAATATTTTGCAACACTCCTTCTGTTAGTGTCTATTCAAGCGACAATAGGTAACAGTTCAGTCAACGTCTAAAGTCAATGGCGTCAAAAACGAAAATAGTAATAAAAAGTGAAGATCCAAACTGACATTGGATATTTTGGAACACACTTTCTGCCATTGATTTTCCCACTCTGTTCAGCCTATGAACATTTTTTCATATACCACTCCCATTGATGCCTGACGTATCCACGCTGTTAAACCTATGGACATTTTTCACATACCAATCAACCTGTAGGCATAGAGGCCCATTTGTCGGCATAGACGCCCCTGATAAAATGGCGGGCGTAATGTTAAAATCTCTTTAAGACAGAGATGAACATTTGAGGTTAAGCTATCCCCCATTACTACAAACATCACTATCCACGTGTTTGCATCCATAATCCAATGATGAAAAAGATTCATCCGAAACGTTTGGAAACTCAGATTTTAAAAAGAATATGTTTGAGTTGGAATTATTAAAATTTCGACTAATTGGTTCCCACATTTTCACACAAATCAGCATATTTTTTTCCAGCAAACCCCCCAAAAGTAATTGTAACTCTGAAATTAGACAAAACTGAAATGTTTTATATCACTCTGTCATCACAAGTAACGATTAAACAAAGTCTACTCTGCAATTTTTTAGGGTATATTCGTATCGTTAACATTTTAATATCATAATATATTAGCATGTAAATATACCGGATATTCCTTAACACTAACTAAAGTTCCAGTTGTGCGAGAAAGGTTAAATGAGATTCGACGAATATGGAGCAAACAATAAGAAATATGTAGAATATAAAGAAGATAATAAAATAAATAAATAGAGTGGAAGAATAGAATGAAATTAAATTCCATTAAATTAGATTATAACAGATAACAGGAAATACTTCATGCAGAAAATCTCTCGTTGTAATTAGCAGGCAGCTTTAACGAGCATGTCAATGTTTAATTAAAGTGCAGTAAAGTTTCCAAGGGATTTCATGTCTGATTAACCATACAAAACTATGGTATTTGCAGCTGATACGGACACGAATACTTGTGTCAGGGCATGTATCATTGGAAGCGACGGCCGTCCAACGAGCTGTACAGACTGGTTGGACAGAATAACATCAGCAACGACTACCGATCAGAATTTAGGTACATCATCTGCTACTGAAAGCGTCTTCAGTAACGCTTCAACAGCTTCGAATACAAGCGTCTTCAGCAACGTTCCACCATCTACTATGACAACCGTCGACAGTGACACTCCAACATTTTCTACTACAAACGAAGACAGTAATAACGCTCAAACAATTACTTCAACAAGAGTTATCACTAACACAGTGACATCTATTACCAATAGAGCAGTCAGTGACGCTCCAACATCTTTTTTAAGCGCCGTCAGTAACGCTGAAACATCTGCTACTGGTGGGCTCACCACTGAAAATCCAACAAGTACAACTATATCTCTAACTACATCTGTTGTAAGAAGCAGTTTATCTTCAACGGCGAGATCTGCAACTACAGTATCCACTAACCTCCAAGGTATCGCATTTCTCCGATTAACGGTTGAGATTAAAAATGTCTGCCATGAGGCTAAGGCATGAAGGATAATGATTCCATGATATAGCTTGTAGTGGTCAGAGTATGTTAGCAATGACTTGAAAATCAATAATGATAAAGACAAACATTTTCGCAAAGCTTATTTTAGTCTTGTTAGCAGATTCTAGTGATTTTTTCTCCCTCTGCCCCTCCCACATTTAAAAGTCTTGTATACCATACATATTATTATTACAAAGTTATTTGTACTTAACATTGTTTTAAGATACAATTATCGTAGCAATTGCATGCAGCATATTCTACATGAAATAATAATCCAAGTTTCCCTAAACCCAGCAACTCGTTTAGCTATTAAATACGGTTAATCTTAAGATATATTTACCGACTCGCTAGGAAACGCATTTTATCAAGCACTTAACAGGGCGGATGTGTCTGGCATGAATACAATGTAACAAATATTTTGTGCATTTTTCAGATTACAATTTCCTGTATGGTATAGAATATGGAGATCGCACAATAACCAACGTTGATGACTATTGTGAAAATGTTCCAAATTCCTATCATAATCTCTACGTAAGTATTAATGATTCAGACATCTTAATGAGATCCTCAAATGAGAATTTGAAATTATTGATACAAAAAACATATTTCATCAAAAGGCGGAAAAAATTAATCTTGACTTTTTTCATCTTCTACAAATGCTTTGTTAACAAGTTTGCAAGTGAACAATATTATATGCAAAGATACCATAACTTCATTCATATAACAGCATAGGTGATCTCGGACATATTTTTAACGCAAATGAGAGAAACTATCTTATGTATGTTGCATGGATCTCACTCACAACTCAGCTGAAAGGAATTACAAAATCATTGGAGTATTTCTAACTCGGATTAGTTGGCTTGAAGAGGGTAGGGTATTTGATAGTTTTGTTCGAACTATGTGAACGCTTGTAATGAGACTTTACATGTATAAGTGCCTCAAGCGCAATGATTCTTCGTCAACATAAAAACAATCAATACACACGTTATTTAAAGGAAAAAATTAAAGATCGGATTAACTTCAAATTCTAGTTTTATGATACTATATTTAAATCGTAAGTTTTGTCAAATTATTTATATGTATATGTTTTAGGTATGCAGTAATGGATTAATCTCTCTCCGCGGCAGCTATGTCTACTATACCCCGTCAGCTCTGACTGGTGCAAATGGACTGAGTTTGGTTGCACCTTACCATTCGGATATAGATTTGCGGTATGGAGGAGGTGTCCTTTACTATCATCTGTATGATGCTCAGTTACAAGGATCAATCTCAAACAAATCCAATGTTCGAACTGCAGAGGCACTAGTGAAGCAGCTAACTCGTAGGAGGAACTTCACGGCTCTATATCTGCTAATAGTCACATGGGACAAAGTCCTGCATTACCCTGCTAATAGCCAGGATCCTTCCAGGGTAAAAGCATCTGAGCATGCTTTTTTATTTTTACTCAATTTGGTGCCATGGGTATTAAAATTCCGACTTTCATATCTAATGAATCTTGAGCATATACGACTTAGAATGTGAGAAGGATAGTTAAATCTTTATATGTATCGTTCAAGCAACTGAGACGACTCATGGTCTACTTCTAGAACTAGAACTGAATTTCGATTGTACATTAAAATTGTGCCATACAAAGGAATAATCATGAAAGCAAAACATTATGTATCAAGTCAAAGTGGTGCTGTTCTTAATATGCATGTAATTAACTTGATATATTCGCGCCAAACATATTCAGCAATGACGTAGGCAGAGTCACAATTACCGAAGAAAAGGTTTACACAAACGAGTAAAAGATACATTCAACTTTCGTTACAACGACGTTCATTAAGACGGAGTATTCGGATTCCGACAAACAAATATGATAACTGCCAATTTTCATCTTTAGAACGGAGTATTCAGCTTTCGACTACTAATGTATTTTCACGGTAACAAACATGCATATTTCATCTATATGTCCTCTTTAAAATGACATTGTTATGGGGTGAAAACTTACCGACTGTGGCACAAGCATCACTCACGATAATTAGATAATTATTATTACAAGGCGATATTACATATAAAGCATAGATTTTATTTCTGCCTCATTCTCATCGTTTACATATGTTGGATGACAATGATAAGACGCGGGAGGTAACGCTTCTAGATAAGATACATGATCTTGTACAAGTATTAATTAGTTACAACAACAAAAATGGCTGGAACACAGCTTGGACATGTAACTAGAGTTAACTTTTTCGACTACTAATTTTCTTAGAAATACATTTTTAATTTTAATTTTAACGAGAACGAGTGTATTGGTTAAAAATTTACATAAACAAAAGTTATTGAAAATTATGTTAAGTTATATGTAAGTCTCAGCATAAGAAAATTTCATAATAGTTTATCTTCCAATTTCTGGAAATAGTCACATTTGAATGAAATGACCAGAACAATTTTACGCAGAGTGAACTTTCCGCAACGGGGATAATTAGTTATTTGTGTCATGCGGCATAAAAGCTTTTTAATGTGCTATATTTGGTCATTAATGAATAGTGAATATTAGTTACATCCTTCATTTGTCAGCAGAACTTTAGAAATAATCAGGAAAAAAAAATAACAAACGATGATTCCTTTTGGCACTAGAAGAGGGTGCAATCACAGCTGATGTGCTGTCAATAAAGCAGTAAAATTACTAGAATTCAGACAAAACGTATTACGTTCGATCCCACATCAAGCATGGTTTCATTTATAAAAAATAAAAAAAGCTGTCGTGAGCACAGCACGGCTCTAATAATTTTGCTAGTCGACTAGAATTATGTAGTTGTTTAGATTTAGAAAAATGTAAAGCTCCTTGGATTACTTTAACAATGTCTACAGCTGGTATCTATTGTCTGTTTACATAGTTAAAAACAAATCGTTTATTTAAACCTGCGAAAACGCATTTCACAAGAGAGGAATCAATTAATTGTTCAGGATCCTGTCCTTCAAAAGATTTTCTTTAAAATTATCGTTACATGACAAATTAAAGTCTTTATTTACATGACATATACAAGTCTTTCTACTTCATGGGGATCATTGTCAATTTATAATTAATTATTGATTTTGTTGTTGTAGAGGGTCAGTTTTCAGCTAGTGCTGGTGTCTGATGGAGTGAATACCTACGCTGTTTACAAGTACTTCCCTGGACAAATGAGGTTCGTTGGAAATTATGACGTATTCATAGGATATCTCCTCCCACCCGACATATACGTCCAACATAGTCTGTCCTTCACGACGGAAGCTCTTAGAATCGATCAATATGTTCAAACACAAGGTTGAGTATATCATTTTTTTTACCATTTTGTTTTGTTTTTAAACAATTTCGCTTTGTGAATGTGCTTTTTTCAATATTTACCATATAATGAATTAAAATCAAGTTTCGATCACCATGCACTTTGGTTATTGCATAAAAATAGAAATTATGTATAATTGGTAATTTACACTGTATATTGTGGTTTCTATCTATCATCAAAATTTCGACTGAATGTAACACAATCTGAGTAATAGTATAAAGCAAGTATAATAAGTACACCCCTCACTAATATAATATAATAATATTGCAATCCAGTTTTTAATGTTATATAAAACTGTTTGAATAGAAAACTATATTTATCACATGGAATTTAAGTTGTATTCAGCAAACTGCAAAATCATGTTTTAAAATGAATTTGGCAAATATTACGTCATTGTCTTATATGACATCACCATCTTTTCGAAACACATATTTAACACTTATTACTTTGACACTGGGTCTATGAAACGTTATGTCAAATTTGGTATATCTAGATTTATATTTGAAAACATGGTAAACATAAGTATAATAGCAGAAATCATGATATCGTGTACAAGTTCTGCCTAAGACTTTCTATAATTTAATCCTATGCATGTATGTATGCATGTATATATGTATGTATGTATGTATGTATGTATGTATGTATGTATGTATGTATGTATGTATGTATGTATGTATGTATGTATGTATGTATGTATGTATGTATGTATGTGTGTGTGTGTATGTATGTATGTATGTATGTATGTATGTATGTATGTATTATATGTATGTATGTATCTCATATTATGTCAATGAATCTGTCTGCCTATCAATGTACTGGAAATAATGATGGCAGTTTTCCAAAGTAATATACAAATAAAATTTTTATCTGTGATCATTCATAAAAAGCAGTTGAAGTTGCAAGTGATCTGCTGTGTTCATTACCCCAGAATGCTAAGGGCAACACCTTTTAGTTCATTTATTTAAATGTTTCCATATTTTGATATTAAATGCTTAGATCTAAAGCATTTGTGTTTCATCCACTGAAATCGAAGCTCTCACGTCCGATCTTAGGATCATGCCGTAGTTACAAAGCTGTTGTTGACGATCGTGCTTCAACTCTTGTTGAAGTAATTGTTTGAGCGTTATTACTGTCTTCGTTTGTAGTAGAAAATGTTGGAGTGTCACTGTCGACGGTTGTCATAGTAGATGGTGGAACGTGCTTCTGGTACCCTAAATTTGTATCCGACTTAAAAGTGAAGTAAATGGAGGCGAAAACAAACTACCTCTGGGAGAGTATTTGGTCCTACGTCCAGCACGAGAGCACATATAGTCATGAATTGGAAAAGACCCACATTTTCATTGTTTATGTTATATAGGAACCATGCATCATTGATATCATTTACACAGTAAACATGTAGATTTACCTTCTCCCTTTGATTTTCATGCAGATGTATTTCTTTCATTTCTTAGAGCTCACAATGCACACAACGTTTAAATTTACAGGTAGTCAAGGGATATTATTTTACCAACTGACGGGCGAAATGATTGACACAACAAATGGTAAGTCCTAGTTATTGAAGCAATACAAAGTTATTTTGTTCAGAATATGTGAAACACGTATTGTCCACATTACTTTCACCTCCATTTTTAAAGAACAATTAATATATCATGTCTATTTTCATGAAAGTACAATTAGACGTTTATATATATATATATATATATATATATATATATATATATATATATATATATATATATAATGTGTGTGTGTGTGTGTGTGTGTGTGTGTGTCACCCTTAGGGGTATTTCAACAGCTTGAATAGGACACATGCGGGTTCTTTAAATTAGATGGGACCATGCTAATATTTTTCAGGAAGTGACATCATAACTGAGTAATACTTAGTCTTGACAAAAATTATGAACTCGGACATTTGTTTTTTACCATTTTCTATGGAAATGGGTTGATTTATTCGTTCAAGATAACACTAGAGCTAGAGTCAAGAAAACATCGAGGCTCCTGGTCAGGTAAATTGCGAGGCATATGCTATTGTTTTAAAATCTGATGGCATCAGATTCTAAAATCCACCATCCTCAACAGTGTAAATATCCTCTGACAATTGCAAATCAACATAAAAATGCATTTGTGGAAGTCTTGTTTATTCCAAAGTGTGTGGTTAACGCAAAAATATTATATGTTTCGATAAGGCCCATGTATCTCAAAACCTGTTATTTTTTATCAAGTTATATACTTTCTCCATATCCCTTTAAAGCGAGATTAGAAGTATCATTTCAAACGTTTGGTGAGCGTGTAATTTCCAAAACAACAAGTTCAACAACATAGCTATCTACCTATTTATCTAAACATATGCACGTCGATTATTGAACCCATTTCAACTTTGTTAGCGGGGTAAATTCGTGAATATGATTTGTAGAAACTGCATTATTATTAAATATAGCAATGACTTATTTTTTCAACCTGCGTAAGGTTTTGTACACTGGCATCAAAAATGAAAACAAAACTTTATAACTGTGGGACAATCATTACACTGTTATCATTAGTTCAATTTCTAGTATTCAAAATACTGCCGAAATTAAATTTTACATTTAATTTTTCTTGTGACATTGTTTTCAGAAGAGGCATTTAATTTTGGGGCTGAGATTGGTGATCAGATGTTTGGCGATGTTGATGACAGATGTGTAAACGTCAAAAACACGTACACATTTCCGGTCTTTAGCACCCTTCATAGTGATATTTATGTGAGTAAAAATTGGGATCAACACGTTGCGTTTAAAAATTTCCATTATTCGCAAACTGTTTTCATCACTGTCACCTAAACTCAAATTTTGTTATCCTTAGATACCCATGACTGATGAACTCTGTTTCTCTACATCCATCTACCCTACCCCTCTCCACAACATTTAAAAGTATATTGTCGGGCTTATGAATTATTCATGAAGCAATTCAAGCGATTTCATAGGCTACAGGCGTTGAGTTTGCTCCGAAAGAAGTGGTTTCAAGCCATTTTATGCATCATCTTATAAACATTTATTTAAATTTAGGGTTGCAAGCCAATGTTCCAAGGGCTGATTAATGTAAAATAAAAGAGTTCGTCAGCTCTGGGTAACCGAGGATAAAATTCTTTGCAGCTTGACTTGCAAATTTTGCCAGTATTTTTTTCCCAATTTTACAGATAGAGTAGAGAATAGCAATTACTGAAAAAATCTGAATTGTTTGTGGAGATACAAATAAGTAGCTTGGGAGTAAACGGACGATTTCGTGGAAATACAATTGTGTGGGGTCACACCGTTTGCCTAATCACCCAATACAAATTACATTTATCATGGTTGATTTACTTCTTGTATACTTGTTTCCTACTAAGAAATATCCTGCACGAATATTTATGATTTTACAGTCTATCATTTTTGTTAATCGTATGCGGGAAAGAAATTTGCAAAATAAGTTAAACCTTTTGCTTGTATATACCTTCTATTCACTCACACTCCAACGAAATATTTTACTGAGAATTCAATACGAATACATTATTCATAATTGCTTATTTTGATTGTCACTTCGTATTTAAGTAATATGCTTTATCCTCTAAACTTTTAAGCTCGATCTTTACACTACTTTGCAAAATGGATCAGTTGGACCAAAAGAAAATTTTCTCATACAGAGCAAAATATGGTGCATTTTCTTGCATCATTGTGTAATGAAAGCCGCTCTTACGTTAGAAGACCTTTCAAAAGAAATATAGGAAACGAGTTAAGTATTTCATATATTTTGCAAACCTCACTAATTTGGTTTTAAAAAATCAAGAAGTAAGGTAGTAAAATGTCTTTGTAGTACTATTAGATACCTCGGATATTGCTCGTTTAATATAAATTGCGTCAAGACGCTATAAAGTCATTTCAGGTGTCATGTGGTGATATAATATAATCACTTATTACCTGACGCTGTTAATAATACGTTTCAACAACACCCTGTCATTTTTCTCGACATTACACATGTGTTATATTGCATCATGATGTCATTAATGATTTCAAATTATACCTTGCAAAGGCTCGCTAAAGACAGAAATTACATCTTGTTTCATACATTTCATCTTCATCTTCTACCTATAACACATATCTGCGAAACATCATGTCAATGTTTTCCCTGATCAAAATATTAACAATTTTTCACTGACTACTGCAGTCACTTTCCTGTCTATGGCCGATAGTTATTATCTCGTTCGGAGTGATATATCGGATCATACTCTGAGGATATCGCAGTTTTAGCGGTATATTACATATGAATGCAGTGTACATTTTGAGACTTCGACAGGATTACCTCTGAGTGTTCTCTTTTCTGTGAAGTCCATGTTCTGTTATTTTTATCTATGCATGGCTGTATCCATTTGTCTGTCTTTCTGTATGTCTTTGATGCTGATATTTATATGGTGAAAATCTTATACTACAGGCTTGCAGCAATGGTATTGTCACCATCGATAGATCACACACATCTCCAGATCTACCAACGGATTTGAATTCTGTGGAATTTGACATTCTTATGCCCTACTACACAGATATTGAGTTGAAAAATAACGGAGTTGTGTACTATCAAGTAACAGATGTCACAAAAGATGACCAATTCAAGGAGCGAGAAAATGTAATAAAAGCGGAATCATATGTAAGAGGACTAAAGACAAGTATAAGGTATTTTGAGGCTCAATTCCTCCTCGTAGTGACATGGTACAGAGTTACTCCATACCCGGCTGACATACGTTCCAATGAGGTAGGATCTATTTGAAAGTGTCAACAGTTTCAATAAGATGGCGAATACTTATTCAAGAAACGTATTAATGCATAATTAAGAGAATATATATATATATATATATATATATATATATATATATATATATATATATATATATATATATATGAATAAATAATAGTATGCCTGTTAGCACCAACCCGAATACCATCTCGACTATCCACAGATCACTAAAAAATTCCTACAACTATATACCTTGATTTCTGTCGTAGGAATCTGGAGTGACTGTGTACTTAGATGAGATTAATCACTCGGTTGACATGCTTGTGTGTCTGCTACGCACGAATGCCTATACCAGTGACTTTGTTACATAATTTTTTGGTGATATGTGCATGGTTGAGATAGTATGGGGGTTGGTGCTTACAGGCAAGGCGATGGGTGTCGTTACCCACGGACCCGGGTTCCAATCTCCGTAAAGTACAAATTAAAATTCTATAACCTGTATGATAATAATATTTATTTGTATCTAAAAAGTATGTTAATGTTGTCAAGAATTCTCTTGTAGGATCTAGGGACAGCACTTCCTGTTATGTTTGGTGTATATTTGTAATTCTCTCTCTCTCTCTCTCTCTTTCTCTCTCTTTATATATATATATATATATATATATATATATATATATATATATATATATATTTCAAAAGGGAATTATTATCTCTTCTTTCAGACAATGTCATTCCAGCTAGTGCTTGTTTCTGACGGCTATGAAACCTATGTCCTGTATATATATTTTGAAAACGAAATGAATCTTCAAGAAAACAACGCACTTATTGGCTATACGACAAGGCCTGGCAGATTCGTACATCATCTATACTCATCGACACCTTTGGTCAGAAATATATCATCGCTGTTGCGCACACGCGGTTAGTTGATTAATTTGAGTATAATATGTTTTAAGTATTGTTTTTTGCAAAGTTATTTCTTTATTGATGTTTCTTTCAAGTTTGTCTCGCCGTGATGTATATCATATATATATATATATATATATATATATATATATATATATTGTTTCATCTGACCATTTGTATAGTGATGATTTCTAAAACGAGTCTCAAAATAAAAAATTATGGGTATTGATTGAGAGCATTGAAATTAGGATTCAAAGAGGGGAACATATAACAAGAGCCATTTTCAGCCACGATAATAGAATTGGAAGAGACTGACGACTTTTTTCAAGAAAGATAGCTAATTAAACAAGTCTCCTCTAGGATACGTTTGACGTCGTTTTGTAAAAGACAGTTTGAAGTTAAAATAAATTTTGAATGAATATATAAAAATAGCCTTAAAAGAAGGCCATGTTTTTTTCATAAACAGTTTATTTTGGCTACATTTTGGATACATTAGAAGGCTCTTCAATAAAAAACCAAGGTGATACTTCAATATCATGATAATAATTTCTCTATCTCCAACATCGTTGAAGATATTGTGTTATCTCACCTGAAGTGTTGACCAGTGAAAAACAAAAAAATATTATTTGCTATAAACATGTCATTTTTTTCTGTAAATATAAAAATCTTTTATTTTATATTTTATTTCTTTCAAAGGCTTTTGATCGAAGTTCCATGAAAAGTTCAAATTTTCTCCTTCAAAATTAAGTTAAACTGGTATATTCAAATGCATGTTCGATACAAAAATCACTTATTACCTGGGTCGAAAATGACGCCCACCTTTGTAGGCATTTGATTCAACTCGGATTGTGAATTCCTAAAATATATTCCTATATGGCGAGGAAAGAATAAATGTTGGCTTATTTTCATAATTTGACATTTAGTGACTCCTAACAAGTATTTAAGAATTATAACTATTACAGACATAGAACAATAAATCGAATGTTTTGTTATATTTCATAGAACCATTCTTACCTTAAGCAAAATAAAATTAAAATAAACAACATATTTTTAATCTTTTTCAGATAGAAGAGGAGCTATATTCTATGAACTTACCGAGTTTCCAAATGAGGATAATGTATATAGACACAAGTGTATCAAATGGTACGCAAGGAACAATCCAGGGCGCGTTATATTTAATCGATCCATGTCCGAAATGCCCGATTGCCCTTGTACCTTAGACTTCCTTCGGAGAGATCGTCGATTTACAGGCCTGCAGTTTAGTCAGGGTGATGCACAGTGCAGCTATATGCGCCCATCCTGGTGGTTTAGACCACTTGGTGTAGGAAAGGTAATAAATATACACATTTTTAGCATCGTTGTTGATATCAGGATATGTCCACATACTATATGGAAATCTCTATCGAAATTTTGCGGCATTTATTCGCATTTCTAACCCTAAGATATGTACAGTTCCATGTAGAATATGTACTTTAAATTGTGTTAAAAGTTATACATGCGGTAATCGGTATTAATTTTGTCTACACGTTATAAATACAAAAAATAAAACCATACCATTAGTTCTAATATCTAACCACACAAAATCTTGCCTTACTGCTGATTCGAGTGGGGTTTTCACTTTTGAAAAGGGATCGAATTTTAGTTCTTCTTCGCTGTTTGTTTATGAATAATCTAAGGTATGTCCTGTTGAAGAGAGTCTAAGATAGTCACGTGCTGGTTTTTCCCAACAGTGAATATGGAAAACAGTCTATAGTGCGTGCAAAGTGTGGCAGATGATGGACTAACCTAAGCAATATTCATAGAGGTGGATGATTCGATAATATCAGAGTGATCTAATGTTACATACCTTTGATTTACCATCTTGAGCTTAAGCCTTTCGGCTATCTAAAAGTAATGTATAGCAATGTATATTTCAACGAGTAACGTTCATAGGATAGCAAAATGTGCTGTCGAAATAAAATAAGCGAGTACCCGATTGCTGTCAGCTAGACTCTACCCAATAGGTTTCGTTATTTTTATCATTGCGAAGAGTTGCATTAAAATTAGATTTCTAAACATTTTAAAATTTGCTAATCATTAGCCCTTAAGTCAAGTAATTGATCATTCAGTCATTTTACCAATGTGCGTACTCAGATATCTAACACCCTACCTTATTTAGATTTCTATCTACTTTTCCATCCATCTCTCTACCGATCGCTCATTTATTCTTTAGTTGCGAGGATTATTTAGGCCCAAACCTTGAACAAATTTGAAAAGAATTTACCTGCTTAACGTTTTCAATAGTGATTTATATTTTCAGACATGTTGCTACCATGAATTCTGGGACCAATACTTTGTGGACACAGGACCATACGCTGGAGGATTTGTCCGATATAATCCCTGGTTTTACAATACTTGGCATGTTCGAGACGATCTGCAAATGAGAGAATACTGCTGCGACAAAACTGACCTCTGCCACTTGTACAGAGCCTTGCGACCAATTGGAAATTGCTACACAACTTTTCCTGTTAGCTTTGGTAATGACATACTCTTTTCGTGGAAGACAACTAAATAATAAAAATAATAATAATAATAATAATAATAATAATAATAATAATGATGATAATGATGATGATGATGACGATGATAAATCATAGTCGCGTTTTGAGTCTCTTTCAATATATTTCTACTGGATCAGAATAAATAATGTCTTTCTACTTTCAGCCAATTTTTGGGGTGATCCACATATTGAAACCCTTGACGGACGTAAGTATACCTTCAACGGCCACGGTGAATATACTTTGTTGACTCTTAGATCTGGAAATACAACATTCGTCCTTCAGGCGAGAACATCAAGAGCTGAGAAAGCCAACGGTAACTTTAGTGATACAACAATATTTTCCGCCTTCGCCGCTAAAGACGACAGAGGAGTGCAAGCTCACGTGGAACTGAACAGCACCAAAACCGGTAGGGGTCTGTTTAGATACAAAGAACCAAATATTCTTCCATTTGCAGTAACACGTTTATGCTCTTAGACGAGACTTGATATCTATTTATATCAATCTTTCTTCTTTTTTTTGGTGGGAACTCTGTCTCTCTGCCTCCCCCCCCCCTCTCTCTCTCTCTCTCTCTCTCTCTCTCTCTCTCTCTCTCTCTCTCTCTCTCATCATATTTCTAGATCAGTTTATGCCATCTTTGATTCATTCCAGTCTCTTCTACGTTTAACCTCAATTATTTTCCAGTGGACATACCTTTTACAGTTTTATGAATGAAAACGTCTATGCATTTTACAACTCTCACTCCTTTAATCACACTAATTGTTCAATACTTTTTTAGGTCTGTTGATTTTTGCAAAGACTGGATCGAGTGAAACCTTCGACGACTATTCACTATCGTTTGCTTCGGAAGCCACATTGTTTGCAGTTGATACGGAAAATGGTTCCTTCTTCAGAGAAAACAACCGAACAGCATTCACTGCAGTCTTTTCTTCAGGTACTGTTGCTAAAGCTCTAATTCATATAAATACCTTGAATTTATGATCAGTAAGACTGTCTAACTTACAATAATACCAAGAATAACATATCGTTACCATGGCGAGTAATCTGTATAGTCTATGTATAATTTTACCTGTGTCTCACTGGTATCAAACTGAATGATAATACGTAAATCAATAGGTTTTATAAGTTAATTGTGTATTTTGGCAAAAAGAAAATTAAAGAGAAAAGATGTGACCACTGGAAAAAGTGCATTGAAAATCTGTCAGTAAGTTTTATACATTTTGACTGTGTATATTTGTGCTTGGCTGTGATTATTTCACACCTTTTCCATTATCAACCTATTTTGTCATTTTTTGTTATGAGGAACCTTTTTGATATTGGACACCTTTGACGTTTTGCCGCAGTCATATTTCAACATTTTCTCCTTTAAGTTTCCGTGAAGGGTGTACGGAGTATCAAGTTACTATGAGTATTAGAAGGTATGTTGTTTATTTCCCTTTACAGGAATATTCCTGACGATTACAGAAAGATACAAAATGCTCAGTGTATCCGTCGGCATTCCGTCTATATTTAGAGGTCAAACGAGAGGGCTATTGGGGAATTTCGATGGAGACATTACAAATGACTTCATCTGTGCCAACGGAACTCAACTAGATAACACCATAACAGACAGGGAAATATTTCAGTTTGGTCAAAGTTGTAAGTTCCAATGTTTAAATCTTTTACTTTATCATATTTACGTAATGTATAAAAGGCTTGTATTTATTGACCAGATATTTTGATATTCTTTACATGCTCAATTTAAATAATATTTTAGCTCTATATATTTTATAGTTTAAGTGAAACATTCATATTCTCACGAAGCAAAATGGTACAAGCCTTTCAAACAAAGTAAAACGTACAGCCTTTCAAACTGCCTATCATGCAATACTTAATGCATACTTTTATATGCAAATTTTATTTTGAAAAATACATTTTCATTTTTGTTTTATTTTCATCTTATTTTTGGGTCCTCTATTTTAGGGACAATCAACGGCCCTGATTCAGTATTCAGATATCCCAATGGAAAACACAGTGCAGATTATTCCCATCAAGATTTCACACCAAAATTCATGGATGAGGCTGATCCTGACATGGTAGCTAATGCAACTAGTGTATGCGGAGAAGAAAATCAGGAATGTATATTTGATCTCGTTTTCACGGAGAACGAGGAGCTGGCCAACGACACACTTCGCATTGCAAGGGAAGCAGAGGAGGAACGACGGCAGATCTGTTTGTTACAAATTTCATAGTATTATTCTACATATTTTGTCCATTCAGTTTCACATCTCACAATAAATTAATGGTCAACTCATTCTTTAGAGTAACTTCAGTTACCAATTTCTTTAAAGCTACATAAGATATCCATATAATCTGACACTCTAAAGCAGGAACCTTTTGTAAATCTTTCAAGCATATAAATATTGTATCCGTATTTGCTAAGTTACATTATTTGCGCCACATGCCGTTTAATTATTCACATCAATATCACCCTCGAACATTTAACGTAAATCGCAATGACATCAGCCTCCTTAGTAATTAAATCCTTTTCTGAAAAACTCCAACTCGGTAACAAAAAATATTACTATAAAATAGTATAGAAGTGTTTCTTCAATCTCATACGATAGGAAATCACTTGTTTGTTTTCAATCACAGCAAATGTAGTTCCACACATTGAAGGACCAACTATTGTTGAAGCTACAATGAATGCAACTGTCACATACATTATCAGCGGCATTGACGATGACATGATTGGGTATCGCTTTCTGACAAATGATATCGGGGCAACCCTTCAGTTGAACGAAAGTTGTGGAGCATTCGTTTCATTTACTATGTCTGTTGACATACCGATCGAACTGAGGTAATATTATAACGTTTTTTAAACGCATGCGTCCTTCTTCACATTACTGGTTACGAAAATTACATTCATTCTACTTGTGCCGTGAAAGGAAAACAAAGTGTTACTCAAATGTTTCTTTCTTTATTTTCTAATACAGTAGCATCACTAAAAATTATGTGTCATACCAATATATATGTGTCAGATAAATCGCACAAAATTTAGTGAAAAACTTAAGCGATTATATAAAATAGCATACAGTTGCCATTAATAATTTTTATCAGGGTATTGTCATCCAATTTTGCCCTCACAATAAGGAATGAAAAACTGTCGAGGATGAGAATAAAGTATATAGGATCTGAAGTTTGTCTTTCACAATTTTCAGGGTCATTGCCGAGGACAACAATGGTGTTATATCCAACCTTTGCGAACCAACGATCATTTTTTGTTCGGGTTGTAACAATCATGGCGTATGTGACTTTACCACATACAAGGACGACAATCGAACAACGGCTACGTTCAAATACGCAAGATGTATATGTAATCAGTATTGGTCAGGTAAACATTTTGCACTAGTATTATTGACAAAAAGAGTTAGCAACATTTAAAAGTCTTAACCACAATTACATCAATTTTAAAAAGATAGCGCTCAACGGTTTTGACATTCGAAAGCAGTTAAACGCGACAGTTTACAACGATTATCTTGGGTTTTTGTTTTCCTGGCCCAGTTTCCGTCATCTGGATTTTAATTTAAATCTAAACGATATATATATATATATATATATATATATATATATATATATATATATATATATATATATATATATATATATTAATTGATTCATTCAATCCTCTTCGTGCCTCAGGTGTGGCACATAAGGCTTCCACTGCTACCGATCTGCTACTTCTCTAATGATGGTTTCCCATTCGCCATGTTTCAATGAGCCGACCCTTTTACGCTTTCTATCTGGTGTCCAGCGTAAGGTCATTCTGGGTAGTGCGTCAGGTGGCATTCAACGCACATGCCCAATTCATCTCCATCGCCTCCTTTTAACTGATTGGACAACAGGTATTTCATCTGTCCTCTGATGCAGCTCACTGTTTGAGATTTTACTTGGCCAGAAAATGTGAAGGATCCTCCACGGACACTTGTTTTGGAAGGTATCTAGTTTGTGAACTTTTCTTGTTGTAAGCTTCCAGCACTCTGAGCCATATAACAGCACACTGAAACCAACATGTTTCTTGTGTATAACTTGTCCACTGCAGCTGAAAATCTTTTTAGGAGGATTCTGCTAAAGCCCTTTCTAGTTGGGGACAGCAATATGATCCCTCGCCAGTCATTACAGTTCCCAGGGTCACTTTTCTTAAAACGCTTTTCAATGATGCCAGTTTTCCATTCTTCTGGGGTGTCTTCTGTGTTCCATAACTCCTGGAAAAGCCTGCAGAGGACCTTGGGTTTTTATTCTTCATCAGGCGCTTCTCTGTTTTTTAATGTCTTCATGGTTTCTGCAACTTCGGTTACAGTGATACAGTGACGCAGAGGTTACTTCATCTAGATTTTAATTTAAATCTAAACTATATATATATGTATATATATATATATATATATATATATATATATATATATATATATATATATATATCGCCACTGTTATCCCGATTCGAGTTTCTTGACACAAATAACAATATACATAATCTCACACCGAAATCTGCATTTTGTTCCCATCTTTTGCTTTTCAAAAGGACCATGGGAAGTAGAGATCTGTTATAGCTCTCAACCGACCACCCTAGCTTATTAGAACCCCATTTTAAGATGGAAACAGCTTGCTTTAGAAACCAATAAGCAATCCGCCTGGCTTTTTAAGACACACGTACGTATCCCCACATTCTCATTCGCTCGTTGTGCCACAAGTACCTGAAGTTTGGATTCCAAGGTTAGATATTGATTCAGAGAGTACTTCATCCCCTAAGTTTCATTAATTTATTTTTAAACATATGTTTATCCGCTTTACGATCAGCTCGCCAAATTTGTTTGGTATCTCATTGGTGCCCTAAGACTTACAATATGGAATATTAAATGTAACACCCGTTTCCGAACGAATTCCTATTTTTTTTAAATAAAGGGATATGCCTGCGTCGCAGCAGCCCTTACATAAGAACAACTTATTACACTTATTATACCAAGGAGGATTTTGATGTTTTCTGTTCCTAGTTTTGGCAACAGCTCACAGCCTGTGGAACGAGCAAGACTCGAGCTTCCCTTCTACCGTTTAAAATGACAGTAGCAATATCAGGGTGAAGCTAACTCAATGAAACGCTGTCCCCTGAGGTGTGAGTTAGCCAGGTATACAGTCGTTTTAAGTCAAACAATTGGCCAACATAGCAAGGATAGAAAAGGATCATACTTCAAGGGACTTATTATTAGCTTTATGATATTGAAAATGACAAAGGTTCTTCTGGTATATTGGCCTCGCTCTAGCGTTCCAACGTACTAGTGACACATATGACCCAACTCGTTGCCAAAAACAGAATTCCCCAGCAGAAATAGAATGAGTACAACAACATTTTCTCCATTTTAAAACTGCTTTCACGTGCATGATTACAAGGACATGTTCAAGCAATTAAAACCTACATTTAAAAGGGTGTGGAGCATTCTGCAGGATACTGCTATCATCCCAGTCAAGATGTAAAGAATAACTTTAACCACTAAGTCATGGCTGTGTGGTAAAACGATCATTAACTCAGCAATAAAGGAAATATCATCCAAGGAAGGTTTCGAAGCTAATGAACAGTTAAACATATGAAATAAGGAGCAGATTCGATGAGTCCAATTTTTAACAAATTTGATCAATTCGATTACTGATATATTCTGTAGAACTGCATTTGCTATCAAAGTTTTAAAGGTTCTACATTATGCTTTTTAGCCCAGTGTGGACTTCTGATCCTCGTCTTTTTTTATCCCCGTAGCATAATCAATCTATTATTGCCTCTTAGCTGTGCAGTCTTTCCTACGATATATTTTTTTCACCGGAGAAATAGTCCTCATATTACTTACTTGCGCGATATCCTTTATTGATATTTGTCCAGTGAGAATCTTTGTGATCGTGACATACTCAATCAGGCCCTACAAAACGGACACAGTCAAGAGACACAAGGTTCTTGCATTTCCCTCTACATTTTTCCATTTTTCTGTTGTATTTCGATCTGAAAATGTATTCAAAGAAACAAGAACTGTATTTTTAGCGTCAGATAATCGTGAAATAAGCGTCTAAGAGCACGTATACCAGATAGTAATTATAATATTTCCTTTACCATAATTTATTCATGAAATGTAAGCCCTGAAGTGGCTAGAAGGGGGCTAATTAAAAACTAAACATTCTAAAATACCTGGCGTAAGTGACATAATATTAAGGAGAAGCGAACAAAATAGGCAGGTAGAGGGAGGTATCAGATGCTCCAGGGTAAACGCTAGGTCGTCCGCTTCTGGTCTTGATCTAATATGAGCACTGAGCGGTGGTTCGGTTTGGTGGTTTGGTGTTTTGTGACATAGCAACACATCGAGATTACATAGTACCGATGAAACTGGAGTAAAGTACCTTCCCCAGGGACACACCGTGGTAGTGAGTCCGGTACCCTAACCACTGAACCACCGCGAGCACTAAAACATAAAAAAAAAACTTTTCCAACGTCTTTCTAAGGAAGGGGGGGTGCGTCCCGTAGTAGAAATTTAGAATCTTGCTATATTATGTTTCGTCAGCTATTCTTCAAGAGACTTGTCCTACGCGGAAAAGTAAATAGCATTTTAATACATGGTGAAAAATGTGTGAACATAATGACTTCAGTTTCATATTTCTAGTGTGTGCTTTCATCCTTTTATTTGTCACCTATCAATTTTTAACTGAGTATTGCTGACGACCTCTCCTGTTAAAAAATTTAAAATATCGTCCCCGGTTATCCATTTAAGTATTTAATGCAAAAGTAATTCAACGAAGAATGATACTCAAACCCATTACTAGCAAGAATGGAAATGACAATGAGAGGCCATTTCAAATCATGTTATCTGCAATTTAAGGATCTGATTGTGTTGAAGACTTCGACAGCTGTGCTGACTCCCCATGTTCCGCATTAAGGACCTGCACTGATTATCCCCCGGCACTGCACGAGCAACTCAGGATAGGTTACAGCTGTTCAGACTGCCCAGGCGGTTACCGTAATCGCGGTGATGGGAAATGTATAGGTGCGTGTACTATATAAAAAATCTGCATGTATCTGTCCTGGGGATTAGCATCGGTGTTTGTGTGTGTGTGTGTGTTTTAAACGGTTTCTGTTTTCTTTTTATCTGTGTCTGTTTATATTTTTAAAAACAGTAAGTGTATTTATTTCAAGGAAATGAAAGCAGGCACATTCGCAAAATTTGAACCATTAGATTAGATCAATAATAAATGCGCACCTAAATTGATTATTTTGAACTTAACATTGCTCTTTTAGAGGCAGATTAAACTAGTCCATAGGGTTTGGAGCAAAAGGTACACAATTTGGATAGAAGCTGAAATTAGCACGCTGTGCATTTAATTGACGGTTGTGCATATTAATGAATAATCTCATTATGCAAGGATATGCCATCAGTAACATGAATATCAGAGCAGGATTCAATGTTTTGTACTGACTGGAGAATTTCTTTTTGTCATAATCTAATAGGGTTCGTAGACAGAATACGTATAGGAAAATGTACGTATGAATAGGTCATTTTCTTTTCTTTCATCTTCTAAGAGATGGGATGCTAGCAATAATGATTTGAATGTGCGTACCACACAAATTTACTTTGAAAATAGATTCGTGTCTTTTTTAATTTTAATCTGTGATTTATCTCTTGAAATATAAATGACTATTTTATCAAGCAGTCACTGTTACATTTCAGACATAGACGAATGTTCAACAATGAATGGAGGATGTGAACACATTTGCCGAAACCTCCAGGGAAGTTATCAATGTTCTTGCTTCTCAGCTTTTAGAATTGAATCCAACGGCAAAACTTGCAAAGGTAGATTTTACCTAAGAAACATAAACTTTAGCGGCTAGGACAAAAGTGTGCGTCCATTATCATGTTAGCCTTAAATGGCTAAAATATAGCCCTAACCTTGAAAAATGTAAATTAAACAAATTTACTGATAAATAAAACTGGTATATATATATATATATATATATATATATATATATATATATATATATATATATATATATATATATGGGTTGTACATGAGGAAATAATTATCATCGTTAGATTCTGTCTATTGCAAAAGTGAATGCATACAATAAGGACACATTCTCCAAATATATGTTTGATTATTTAGGCAACAATTCTTCAAAGTTCTTAATTAAGTTATCTTACCACTGATAATCCAAATATTTGACCTATCAAACAAGTTGCTATGAATTCACATTATTTTTCCAAATATCCTCTCAACCAATCATCTCAATGATTCTCCTCGTTCCTTGAAGATAAAAATGATCAATAAAGTGGGTAATTTAAACCAATATTAAGATTCTCGCCCCACACGCACGCTTATACGTGCGTGTGCGGGTATGTACGTTAGTATGTATGTATGTATCTTTGTCTCTGTGCGCGTCAGTATGCATGCATGTGTTTTTTTAAGTGTCAATTTATATCTCTATCTGTTTTTTGATATATAGTTCCGCATAGTTTTCCTAACTCTCTATTCTGTATTTTAAGATATCGATGAATGTGAGGAATCATTGAGCGACTGTGATCAGATTTGCCTCAACACGAATGGCAGTTACAACTGTAGCTGTTTTCAGGGGTTTGAATATAATGTAATATCGAGAACATGTCTGGCAGGTATGTTTGTTTCGTTGGTACTATGGTAATATACGATAATCACATCTTATCTCATACTTTGAAACTGAAAAAATTATACGGTGCCACGGGCAAACAGAATGAATCATTAAAATAGTATGACTAATACACCATGTGTCAACTAAGAGGAGGAACGTTTACATTGTCAAGTTTAATACTTTTGTGTCGATAATATCAAGACATTGTCAAGTTTAATACTTTTGTGTCGATAATGTCAAGACATTGTCAAGTGTAATACGTTTGTGTCGATAATAACAAGACATGTTTAGTTTAATACTTTTGTGTCGATAATATCAAGACATTGTCAAGTGTAATACTCTGTGTCGATAATATCAAGACATTGTTAAGTTTAATACTTTTGTGTCGATAATATCAAGACATTGTCAAGTTTCATACTTTTGTGTCGATAATATCAAGACATTGTCAAGTTTAATACTTTTGTGTCGATAATATCAAGACATTGTCAAGTGTAATACTTTTGTGTCGATAATATCAAGACATTGTCAAGTGTAATACTTTTGTGTCGATAATATCAAGACATTGTTAAGTTTAATACTTTTGTGTCGATAATATCAACACATTGTCAAGTGTAATCCTTTTTTGTCGATAATATCAAGACATTGTTAAGTTTAATACTTTTGTGTCGATAATATCAAGACATTGTCAAGTTTAATACTTTTGTGTCGATAATATCAAGACATTGTCAAGATTATTACGTTTGTGTCGATAATATCAAAACATTATTTTGTGTCGATAATAACAAGACATTGTTAAGTTTAATACTTTTGTGTCGATAATATCAAGACATTGTTAAGTTTAATACTTTTGTGTCGATAATATCAAGACATTGTCAAGTGTAATACTTTTTTGTCGATAATATCAAGACATTGTTAAGTTTAATACTTTTGTGTCGATAATATCAAGACATTGTCAAGTTTAATACTTTTGTGTCGATAATATCAAGACATTGTCAAGTTTAATACGTTTGTGTCGATAATATCAAAACATTATTTTGTGTCGATAATAACAAGACATTGTTAAGTTTAATACTTTTGTGTCGATAATATCAACACATTGTCAAGTGTAATACTTTTGTGTCGATAATATCAAGACTACTCTTTTCAATTGTATTTCTCGACATTAAGAAGAAGCAGCAGTAGTTAGCGTGCTGGAATATAATTCAGTGGATTGCGGGTTCGACTCCTGCCCAAAACAGACCTTGTCAACTGTTATGATGTGTCCCTGAAAATGGCACGTTATTCCCGTTGCATCGGCACTGAAGCTCTTTAATTTGCTGATCAATCTGATTAAAATCGAGATGATCGACATAACGGAGATCTGACAGACACCAATACGAGATCACATTTTGTTGACCTTTTGATTTACCAATCAAATTACAACTTTCATATTTATGAAAGTAAACACCTTTATTCGGAACATAAAGTGTCTAACGAAAACTCTCCCTGACACGAAATGCAACGCTTTATGTGATAGGTTACTAAAAATAACTTAACCGGGAATTGCAAAGGTCACCAGAACATGAACATCTATCGGTGTTTGTCAGATCTACCTATTGTAGATAAATCTCGATTTTAACCAGATTAAATATCTTGCAAAATGTGAGGAGATATATTATGTTGTTTCAGGGTGTATCTATCTCGAAAAGTTCGTTTTAGAGTGTACCTTATGAATGATTAAGTTACACCTATATTTGAACATAAAATGGAGAATAGATTGTACATACATTTTACTTTTTTAAATCGTTAAGTAATAAACGAGCTTTTCCACATTGTTATAGGTCAGCCACCCAGTGTATGTTCCGACTTAAATTGTTCCAATTCGACTGGATGCACTATCGATGCAATTGGGAATGCGACGTGTTTCTGTAAAATTGGCTATCACCTGTCCTCGGATGGTTCATCTTGTGAAGGTATATTGCTTATCTCTCTCTAGAATGGTGTTAACACAAAAGTATGCATGTATGAATAAAAAGATTAATAGGAGAATTTTCCATACTGATGGTAATGGCAATCGTAAGGTTTTACATAACAAAGTGTCACAATTTCACTTGAAAATAACAACTTCACCCAAATAAAATACAGAGAAGACAGAAGCAAATAAAAATACAATCGTGTGTGCTTTCATATTTCTAATTAATAACCTTTGTAACACTGAAATTGCTTTCAAACCTCTCATGCAATCAGTATACGTATGAGTTTATAAGGAAATTTAGACATCTAATATATATATATATATATATATATATATATATATATATATATATATATATATATATATATATATATATACATTCAACATTCTATTTTAGTCCAATATTGTATACATTTGTTGTAACAGTAAGAAATTATATCATAACCAGATTTCTAAACGGAGACATGACTAAGCATTCTGGTATACCTAGTGACAATTGCCTTGCCTGCACGCACCAACCCAGATACCCCCTCGACCATGCGCACATCCCCAAAAAGGATGGAACATAGTCGCTGGTATAAGCATACGATTGTTACCGTAACCCGCGGACCAGGGTTCTGTATTCTGTATAATCACGAATCCTCATGTAGGATCCAGGGATAGCACTTTCCGCTCTGTCTGGTGCATATTTGGTAGCTATCTATATTAATTTATATATGCCTTGGTTTCTGTCATGTGAATCCGGCGTGACTGTGTATTAGATGAGAGTTAATTGCTGGGTGGTCATGCCGGAGTGACTGTGTATTAGATGAGAGTTAATTGCTGGGTCGTCATGTCGGTGTGACTGTGTATTAGATGAGTGCTAATTGCTGGGCTAATAATCTAGTAAAGGTAATAGTATCGACTTGGTTATACAGCCTTCGGAAATTTCTTTACTTTTTTGACAGCAATAAAATAGATATCGCTTGTTTTAGATGCTGACGAGTGCATACAAAACACATGTCAACAAATTTGTACAAACACGCCTGGCAGTTTCCAATGCACATGCTATGCAGGATTCCAGATGGACATCGACAAGCTAACTTGCAAACGTAAGCCAGTCATCCCAAAGATTCCTGACTTGTTTAATTAAAATATGTATAGCCAATAGAACGTGATTGTAAACATCTACATTGAATGTATGTAATTTTTATTGTATTTTATAATTCTTTTCGTTGTTGTCTGCGATTATATATTCCTTTAAAATTCAGAACATTTTGACTGCCACTTTTATATTGAATGATTTTATTTTCTGTGCTCAACATATAATTAGAATACTGTTCAGGAATACTCTTTTGTACTCAGCCTATAATTAGAATACAGTTCAGGAATACTCGTTTGTACCCTGCCTATAATTATAATACTGTTCAGGAATACTCTTTTGTACTCTGCCTATAATTAGAATACTGTTCTGGAATACACGACTTATTGACAGGTGTTCACTTACAATGAAAAACATGTACGCACGTCACATTTATTTGGCCGAAAGACCCTAGTAGCTTCAAAGTTTTAAAGCCTCTTTCTCTTGTATTTTTACTTTTATATGAACTTAGAACAATTCCATTTTATGTACTTCGATAGAAATGTTTCAGTATTATGTTTCTTTAAATTAAACACTACTTGATAGATAATGTACAAAGTATACATATTTTTTTGACGAAAGCAGTTTGAACAGTCTTATGAGATAGATAATTCCGGCTCAGTATGAATTAAATTTTAAAACTGAGAACATTAAAAATGGCCAGGCTTTCGATTTAGAATTTTCAGTTCAGATAACACTAAACCACAAAGGAATGTATTGCCAAGTCTGTCTTCATACAGTACATATTAATATCAATCCTCTCAACTGGCCCTCGATATACCTCTTACAAACGGATTTTATCTAATTGACCTTCTTATGAAGTGGTAGCTTATTATTTTAAAGACAAGTTTTATAGACGCTGCTTTCCTCTTTAATCACTTGAATAGTTGGCATCACTTGAATGACTTACTCAGTTCTGATGTAAATCATCATCTTGTCTGCATCCCCGGAAAACTCGAAATAATCAATAACTCGAACCAAAAATTGGAGCCCGCAGATCTTCGAGTTTTTGAAGATCTACTGTAATTTATCACTCATATTAAATGTCCTTTGCTTTCACTCAGCATGCGAGCCTCTTATGTTTGGCGTCAACTGTAGTCAAGTATGTGAATGCAGCCAAGGGGCAGAGAGATGCGATCCTGTAAGAGGTTGTATTTGCAGAGCGGGTTGGAGAGGTTCAACATGCGAAAATGATGTAGACGAATGTGGAGATCCTAACATCTGCAGAGATGTGCTAAAATCCTGTGTCAATACGAACGGTTCGTACGCATGTACATGCATTGATGGTTACATTTTGAAAGAGAGCAATGTGTGTTCAGGTAAGTTCATCCAAATGAAAGCTTATTTTTAAGGTTTATTAAATTTAACACTACTTTTATTGCCTGTTCTGCACTCCCCCCCCCAAAAAAAAGGAAAAACAAATACAAAGTTTTACAAAAAATTAAAACAAATATTTTTAAAAAATAAAATAAAAACAATTAAGTACATACATTTTAAAAATTAAATCCCAAACAATGCAAAATTATTTCGGTTACTGTATTTATGGCGAAATGGCGAATACTAACTTTATAAAATCCTTATCTCCATCTATTGCTACACTTGTCCATATTTCTCAGTAATAAGACGTATTTATTACTTTTTAGACTGAATGTCGACCTATATCCAATGTTAATTGATATCCAGTGTATATCTATATCTAATGTTTTTTTTATATTTAATGTCTATTTATATCCAGTGTTTATTGATATAAATGTCTATCTATATCCAGTGTTTATTGATATATAATGTCTATCTATATCCAGTGTTTATTGATATATAATGTCTATCTATATCAGTGTTTATTGATATATAATGTCTATCTATATCCAGTGTTTATTGATATATAATGTCTATCTATATCCAGTGTTTATTGATATATAATATCTATCTATATTCAGTGTTTATTGATATATAAATGTCTATCTATATCCAGTGTTTATTGATATATAATGTCTATCTATATCCAGTGTGTAGTGATATATAATGTCTATCTATATCCAGTTTTTATTGATATATAATGTCTATCTATATCCAGTGTGTAGTGATATATAATGTCTATCTATATCCAATGTTTATTGATATATAATGTCTATCTATATCCAGTGTTTATTGATATATTATGTCTATCTATATCCAGTGTTTATTGATATATAATGTCTATCTATATCCAGTGTTTATTGATATATAAATGTCTATCTATATCCAGTGTTTATTGATATATAATGTATATCTATATCCAGTGTTTATTGATATATAATGTATATCTATATCCAGTGTGTAGTGATATCCAAAGTCTGTCTTTATTCAATGTTAATTGATATCCATGGTCTATCTATATCCCGTGTTTTTTTTCATGTCCAATGTATATCAATATCCAGTGGGATTTTTTTATAGCCAATGTATATCTATATCCAGTGTGTATTGATATCCGTTGTCTATCTGTATCCAATATTTGGAGATATCCAATGTCTATCTATATCCAATGTGTATTGATATCCCATGTATATCTATATACATCTTTAACTTATATCCAATATATATATATATATATATATATATATATATATATATATATATATATATATATAAATATTCAGTGTTTATTAATATCGCACAAATCACCATCGTGCACAACTGTCGCTTCAAACCTACCAATTGTAGCGCAATCTTTCAATTATTTAGACAAAATAATAATAATAATAATTATTATTATTATTAGTATTATTATTATTATTATTATTATTATTATTATTATTATTATTATTAATACTCTTTTACAAGACGTGGACGAATGTAATGATCCAGACCTTGATGTATGTGAACAAGAATGTGTGAACACTGCGGGAGGATTTTATTGCACTTGTGAAGCTGGATTTATTATTGATCCACATAACAACACGAGGTGCAAAGGTATGGTGCCTGGTTGCATATGGGTTCAAATTATCGTACTAAATAATATTGACAGTCTATCTAACTTCTTCTTTCATTTGAGCAAGAAAGAAAGAACCATGTGAGTCCCTTTGATGTACCAAATCATCATGTAACTTTCTTCAAGAATCACTTATTATTCAACATTTTAGGGTTCACTAAAGAAAACAAACTGAAGTTTTCATACTGAAGATGAAAATATATCTACTCGTATGTATTCAATTCAGTATATATCTTCTGTCCATAGGTACCTAAATATGGAGGACATTTCACAGTTCAGGTGTAATAGCTATTTGAAAGACACTTATGTTTTCTTGATATTTACTGTACTATATAAATAGATCAATAGACACTCTTGTCATATTTTAGATAAACTTGTATAGTGTTAAGCACCCACAATGTATATTAATCGTAAGTCGGAAAGGACTTTTTCAGGTACCATTCATATCGAGAGATATTCAGTGACTGTTAGTCAATTTATTCCAGATATTAATGAATGTACTAACGGCCAATCCGGTTGCCAGCACATTTGTGAAAACACACCGGGAAGGTTCACTTGCGACTGTTACTATGGTTATAGACTCATATCAGACCGAAAATCTTGTGAACAGGGCAAGTTCAAAGTTATTCCTCCTTTCTTGACCATGGATATATTCAAAATTGTGATGAGAAGTAATTGTATTCGTCTCTGAAAAGAACCCTTAAAAACATAATAGAAATATTACAGTTTTTGAATAAAATGCATCAGCGAAATTCACATCTTCATTGCGTATAAAATATTTGAAAGTTTTCTTTTCATTTAAAGAGAGTACTTTTAAGGTTAAAACACTCATACATTTTTACGATGCCAAAAAATTCTATAAAAAGTGTACATAATAAGACATTTTGCTGTAATTGTGAATCTCTTAAGAAAGATCATTTGCTTTGAAATATAACATATACTTTTCTTTCATCAACGAAAAAAAATCATGCAAATAGAAAGCATTTCCTTTTGTTATTAAAATCTGTGCTTAAGATCTACTCATGAACAACATATCGCCAAGTAAAACCTGTAAATTGACATGTTTGAGTTCATTAAATGAATCGTGTATCATTTTATTCTCTATCAAGCAATAACAGTAGCGAAACTGGTTGCTTGTATTTTACAGTGGAAAACCCCTGTGCCACACTGGGCAACTTTAATTGCTCTCAGATATGTGTCGTAACCGATGATTCAAGTTTCTGTTCATGCAATCAGGGCTATCACTTACTGGAGGACAGACAGTCTTGCATAGGTATATATATAGCATTATAATCCTCTAACCTGTATGATAATATTATTTATCCTAATTATACAATTCTGCAAAATGTTATCAAACATTCCCCTGTTGGATCTAGGGATAGCACTTTCCGCTCTGGTTGGTGTATATGTGTAATGCTCTCTCTTTCTCTCTCTCTCTCTCTCTCTCTCTCTCTCTATATATATATATATATATATATATATATATATATATATATATATATATATATCAAGGGGGCCTTCATTAACGGCAATATTGACAATACAGAAGGGGTTGAGTCACTGTAAGTCGTCCCGTTCACAAGACAATGTTGTGGTGAGACCTTGACGCAAGAACCTATTAGGTTCAACTAAATGAATACAAATAATATTTCACACACACACACACACACACACACACACACACACACACACCGCATTCTTATTTTGAGGTATATTACATTACAAGCTGGATTTTTATGATTCAAATACCTGATCTTAATTCCAGAAAGATGACAGCATTAAGCTTATTTCCCAAACTTTCCCATCTTTTTGTTTTTCGTGGGTTGAGTGAGATGTCATTTGACACCACAGACCATCACTAAGGACTTGTTCTGTCAAGAAAAAATATATATTTTCCTGTTATCTTCTAACGTTTTTGCAATATTTTTCGTAACACTACAATATAGTTCTAATAATAAAATGTTTAGCCCGTCTTCGTCAAACATGGTTACGTGATGGAAAGGATTCGTTTACATAATTAAAGATATGGAGTATTTGTTATACTTGGATCAAACCTCAATATAATCTGATTCTCGAGTAACTATACTTAGTTGTAAACAAAATGAGATATGCCAATTGTGTAAAACATGCAACTAACAGAGTATCCTATAAATGAGACCGAATAAATCCTCGAGAATATGTTATTATATTATGAAAAGTGTAAAGCCAGGAAAGCTATTCGCTTGAATTTAGCTGCAATACGTCCAACAAAATATGCCTATCTGACAAATGAACGTGGAATCAATTGTAAAATAAAATGGGTATTTTATTTTACAGTAGGTAACTTGCTTGGCATCGTCAGTCACGTGGGTCTTTTAGCAAAAAATAATACTTCCGTGCTGGTCCTAACTCTGGTATAGGTTCTTAGAAAACGTCATGCAATCTTGTCAAGTGGCATCAAACTAAAATGTTGCTTTCATATGCTTATACCTTGTCTTTATGTCAATGATTTGATGTGGTTATTATACATCCATACATACAAAAGATGGATGGGCAGAAAAATATCAATCAACCTTGTTGAAAACTTAGGAAGATTTTATGTACTCCCGTACTTTGAATAATTTATTTCTCCCTCTTTTACAGGAACATATCCAGTATATTATGACAGTGTATTTTATGAAGAATTACATTATTAAGACTTTAACAAAATCAATTTTAAACATATGATATGTCACCAAAATCTTGAAAATCGTCAAAAGCATCATCTCTGAATAAACAGCAGATTACAAATAACTGAGACAAGCCAACAGTAAAAGTAGAGGACATAAGGAAAGAGGAGAAGATACTTTGGATACATTTTTCGTCGCATATGATACAGTTATTAACGAAACATTTCTGGCGCAAAATGTTTCATTGAACTTATTATTATTATTATTATCATTATTATTATTATTATTAGTAGTAGTAGTAGTAGTATAATTATTATTATACAATACAAACCTTACCAAAAGACAGAAGTGTAGTATGAGCCCAGTAAATGGTTTTCATATCTTTCTTGAATTGCTTGAATATTTTCGTAACTCTACTTTTACCAAAACTATGTTCTTTCATCTTCAAGAGATATTTATCATTCCTCTTGTTTGTTCTGTTTGCAGATATCAATGAATGTTCTGCTGAAAGCTTAAATCAATGCTCACACAAATACAGGTGTTTAAATAATGAAGGCGGATATACATGTTCATGTGATATTGGATTTAGATTGGACAAGGATGGTCGAACGTGCCACGGTACGCATACATGCTTATCATAATTAAACCAATGCATGTCAACAAACTTTCATGCGGGAACGCGATAGATAAGTCTGTCTGTCTGTCTCCTCTCTCTCTCTTTCTCTCTCTCTCTCTCTCACTCACTCTCTCTCTCTCTCTCTCTCTCTCTCTCTCTCTCTCTCTCTCTCTCTATATATATATATATATATATATATATATATATATATATATATATATATATATATATATTGGATTTCTCGAGTAACAAAGAAAAAGAGTTGTCCTGCAGGTAAGATAGGAAATCAAGCTCAACAAAGCAGAATGTAGGATCTCATTGTATTGATAAAAATGAAGCATTTATTTAGTGTTCTCAAGCAGTTAAATAAGTAATGGTGCGCTACAAACGTGCAAAAATCTTAAAATGGTTTGATGATGATAAAGATGCATTCATTTATTTTTTATGATTCTTCAGATTGTGACGATTTCCATTATGGACCAGACTGCTCAATACCTTGCAACTGTGGTGTTGGTGCTCTCACCTGTGACCCGGTTACGGGATGTGTGTGCAAGAATGGTTGGAGAGGCGAGAATTGTACTGTGGATAGAAACGAGTGTAATTCCATACCGAGCCCATGCACAGGGGCCAGTGCAGTCTGCATCAATACTAATGGGTCTTATATATGTGCCTGTGTACCCGGATTTAGAAATACAAGTAGCGGGTGTGAAGGTACACAATTACGTTATACATCACATATTCAAAATTGCCGCAACATTTTGTTGATATATGGTTACCTGGCATATTTGTCCCTAAAGAAGCATACTTCAGTTATTAGTTACACGTTTGTGGAATATGTAAAATATGAAAAGTATCGAGTAAGGTAAGCTTCAATAATATATACATGCAACAAACTGACAACGAACAGTGCACAACTAGTTTTTTTTAACTAGCCTAAGCGCTTTCGACTCTCATTGAATCTTTGTCAAAGGCAAACACAAAACAGAGGCAGTACAAACAATAAACACAAAAAAGCGTTGAAATTCGCCATATGATTTGCATTATATATATATATATATATATATATATATATATATATATATATATATATATATATATATATATATATATTGTTACGAAATTATGTATCATTTCTTTTAAATAATGGTATAGTTTTATTAGTTTATGACCTCTGTATAATAGTCTAATAGGTGTCGTTTTGCTGAGTGCACATATACGATAATTTCAATGTGTCCCAGTACATTGGTCCTGGGAAAATAAATATTGTCGGTTGAAGCATTAGTCATGTCACGTGATTCAGCTCGTGAGGTGTGCACTTTTGACCTGGATTCAATGTTCTGAGCTGGATTTCGCAATATACAGAGAACGATTCATTCTGTTGACCCGAATGTTAGAATAAGATCGCAGTACCTAGATGTTGATTTGAGACGGAATTAGAAATGGGTTTTCTTTGTTTGTAAGACGTAGATTAAGAAAACTATATAATAAGATGTATCGCAGCGTTCGGGATTATTCTTCATAAGTACGTTCGGCCTGAGAGGTCATAAACGAGATTGGTTTATTTTGTGTGTGGTATTCTGCTTCAGAGATATTATTATACGGTACATTTTGGATTTAATACTGCTACTTAAACTTTAAGAATTATTTAGCTCCGTTGTAATTATCGGAAACATCTCTAGAACTTGTGTGATATTCCATATTCACAAGAATTATTTCGAATTAATAATATTTGGATATAACTGATTCTTGTTGGCACTCCAGCACATTGGATGTTTCATTCGGAATAATCTTCATTCGGAATAATTTGGATTAACTTCCGAATCAGTGAACTTTAGAACAATTTAGGACTTTTAAGGATATTCTATACTGTAAGTTATTTTTAATTCTTTCACTTTGATTGTTTGTTGAAATATTTTAATACTTTAGGAAATTCAATATTTGTGTTTTAAATCTTGAAAGCTTGTTTGAGTCTTTTCTTTTGTTACATTTATCCCTAGTCGTAACAATATATATATATATATATATATATATATATATATATATATATATATATATATATTTCCACGCTTCCATTGTCATAAATGTTGCCATAGTTAACATAAACAAAGCCGATGACTTTTAAGTGTTGCTGTCTTTAGGATATATATACATATATATATATATATATATATATATATATATATATATATATATATATATATATATATATATGGCAACATTTGCGACAATGGCAGCGTGGAAAGACATTGGCGCCAGTAATGTTTACAGTCCAACTTTGTTAGAAACGCTGTCATAACCAGATTCAAATTTGTGACATGACCAAGCAGTCTAGTACACTGACCTGGTGACCCACGATAGTGAGCACCGTCTGCTCCCAGAGCCAAAAAAGTGCAAAATAGAAGGTTGGCACTGTTGGTTTCCAGTAAATATGACTGTGCGAAAATTAATTGCTCAACTTCCAGCTCAAAGATCTAATACAATAAATAATAAAAAGAACTGACCCATATAACCCATATATATATATGAAAATTTTAAAATATTACATTTTCCATTGTGTTCAACATTTCAACTCTGTATCTCCCTTCTACACTCCTCTTGTCACAAACTTTGCCATAATCAATGAAATTTAACCCGAGGACTTTAAAATGTTTGCACAGTATTTGTTTTTGTCTATACTACTTGTACACAAGCACACACACATATGTGCGTGTGTTTGTGTGTGTTTAGCTTGGTTTGGACGGATCACAATTTGCTATAAAAATGCATTTTATTCCATGCAGAAATCATGAATGTTATTCAAGATACAAACATTTATATACATACATGCAACGACATAATTGCAAAATTGTGTATGTGACGTACTTTTTCTTAAAGAATATAATTTTTAAAGGGATTTGTCTCATCTATATGTGTAGCCTGTGCCAAAACAGCAAACATTCTTGTCCTCATATTTAATTATTTCTCGTTGCTTTGCTATCTTTTATTCACCTAACAGCAAATACTTTCCACGGTGGTTCCCTATTTATAATTATTTGTCGAAAAGATAGTCATCCTGTACGGTTTTTAATCCACGTTAGTCAATTCAGCACTTACAATTTTACGATTATTAAGCATAACTACGGATATTTAATTTATAATAATGATATTACTTATAATTTCAGACATCAATGAGTGCGAGGACCCGTTGCTGAATGATTGTGAACAAATCTGTGTAAATAAGGAAAGCAACTATACCTGTGATTGTAACCCGGGCTTTCTTCAAGACCAACATAAATGTTATGGTATATGCGCCTTTTTTAGTTTAATTATAATCAGATAGGATATCTACTAGTTTATTTTGTGCTCTGATAATATTTATTGGATTTTTTTATACTTTCTACTACTGTTTGGTTGCTTGTCATTTTGCATATTATGAGTCACGTCCTAATATTAGTTAGATTATTAGTAGGTAAAAGCTAAATCCTGGGTTTTAAAAATAGGATGTGAAATAATCGTTTATAATATATCTACTGTGCATTTTTGTAAATTCTTTTTAGATGTACTGACAGACAAATAAAACAAAAAGAGTTGTTCAATCGTTAGACTAAGAGTTACTCAGCATTAGCAAAAATGCTGACCTGCGGGGTTTCGTTTTGTAACCTAAAATATGAAACATGTATTTAAAGATTCGGCCATATGAATTAGTCTATGTTATGTCACAAAAAGTACACACACATGAATTTAAGGAAATACGAATTTATTCATAAGCAAATATCATGACAATATGAAGAAAAGTATTTAGTTAGTCCTTAGGAAATTTAGTTTGTAATGTAGCTCGGACGTAAGAACCGCCACCATCACCTTAGTACAGTTTGTTATATTATGACAAAATATTATTTATCTAACATGGTATAAAATATTTCACAATGTTGTCGAAAAGTATGCAAGGCTATATTTATGGCAGATATCAACGAATGTGCCGGCCAAAACAACTGTAGTCATTCCTGTGAAAATACACACGGAGGATACAGGTGTGCATGTGACGAGGGATTTAAACTGAATCTGGCAGATAAGCGCACCTGCATACGTAAGTAATATTAAATGATTTTCCTCCAAAAAAAGTACAGTTAATCATCAAAGAGTTCCGAGGCGACATACTGCTTAAGCATTAACAAACAAACAAACAAACAAACAAATAAAAGCATTAAGTATGAACAGACATCGCTATGCAGTAGCTAACAATGGATCAACCCAAATTTATGGCCAAATACCTACATAGTTTGAAACGTATAGCAAATGTTTAAATAAACGATAAAAGAAGTCAGTGGCATTTGATTTGCCAAAATATTAGTAAAAACTTGCATTTAAATCTCCTGTGTGCCATCAGACCAAGCGAGACAGAGAGATGACCATATAATATATTTCAGATACTGCATGATAAAATCAATTTAGTAGTTACGTTCCGTCGATAACATATTAACTTATTCACAGTCTGTTTTTATCAAGATAGGCACAAACAGCGTTGTGGACCTCTAGAAGACGCGACATGAGATTTCATTGTCAAAGTAAACGTAATTTCCCACGATCCACGATATGATGAAACGTTGTCCCGCAATAGCCTGTGTTATAATCGTCCTCACATTCAAGATGCAATAAATTAACATTTCCACTATTCAATCCCTAGCAGTTGCACCCATCCCTCTTGTATAAATTCTTGACAGGCATGTATGGAATGAAAATCATTAGGAACTCCAAAGAAGAAGAGACCGCTACGTATAGTATTCATAATTTTACCTAACATTATTTGAGGACTGTGGGATTAAAATGAACGTTTTAGTTGATATATGGCCTTTTGCTTCTTGCTTTAACGGCAACTTGAACACCAAATGCGTCTACATGAAGTTAAAGCGATAGAATGGCAAACAGTATATTATATGAAGAAAAATAAATATCTTAACTTCCAGTAAGTTTTCTTCATATACACAGTACTGCTTCTTTAATTCTAACACACGTATGTTTTTGTTACTTGTATTCTGTGGCCTTGATTACGGCATACATTTGATTTTTCGCTATTCTCTACATTAAGCTAAAACTTTATGCCAACGGGAAGCTGAGCTAGCGTGCAGAATCAAGGGAGCACTTTGTGTGGAGAAACAAGATGCCGCTGAATGTTACTGCGCCAAAGGATATGCATTTTCAAGGAATGAAACTTGTGAAGGTAAGGTTCAATAAAATATATCTTAAAACGGACGGCTTAAAAAAAATAACGTATCATTAATTTCCAGTATAGCTGTAGTATGACAAAATAATATGCGCTGGATAACGATATTTAACTGTATCGAATAACTGGTAATGGTATGGTTAGTGTTAATAGATCCTTTGGTGTGTTAAGTGCAACGATTAAAACACATGCGTTTCATCTCAAGCATTCAGTTTTGATCGTTTATATGCCTGAATTCATTTATTAAAAAATTCCATCAATCTACTAACAAACTGCAGGAAACAAACTATGAAACGCTATTTCAATTTTTTTTTTTTTTGTGATATGAAATTGTTATTAGATTTGAAAAGTTAAAACCACAAAGCAAGTTTGCATTATTTTATCAAGCACTCTTTCAAATATCAGTTTCAAATAGATTTTTTTTAAAATCCCAAACGTGGTTTCCTTTACAGATTTGAATGAGTGCGAGAACAACACCTGTCAAGAGATTTGTACCAACATTCAAGGAGGGTACATATGCAGTTGCAATACGGGGAAAATGATAGCTCGTGATGGGAAAACATGCAAAGGTAATGTTAATAAAATCCTTCATATGCATCAGTCTGTGTACAAAATTATGATCCCGTGGATGGATGTTTTCTATCCAACAATGATACATAATGAAGAATTTTATTCTTCAAATTCCGGAACGAAAAATGATTGTTAAGGTAAAACTGGCGTATTGTGAATACTGATGTAACTTTAAAACAGCAATAAAATTCGTTGAACGTTTCCTCACCTTAAGAACGAGAGTAAAAAGTTAGGTTTACACTGAAAAAGTCAGTTCAAGTTTTAAATTACGCTTAAACCCGTATCAGCGTTCGAAGAACATTGCTCGAGACCGTTGTGATAATGGAAATAGAGAGCGTCTGAAATATGTATTAAAGACAGCCTGCGCAACGATACAAATGTGAACGGATCAAAAAATAAAGTCCACTCTTATCCCTAAGATGAAACGAGACAGACAATTTTGATCTAGAATTGATTTTCCTTTCACAAATAAATAATAACAAAATTAATTTTAAAAACGAAAACCATTAACAGCAAGTCTCTTTGACTCGAAACCAGACTACAGAATATGTACCTCTAGCAAGATCGATCAGTGAAAAACATCTTGTTTGCGGGACATTAACTTCACCGATGCAAGTTGAGGATTTAAATAAATAGCAGTTAATGTTTATCTTGATTATTGTGAAATATTGCTTCAGTGATGATGTAAACAGGGAACTTTTGCAAGTTTATATATGCTATGATCGCAGTAGATCATGTGATGAAAGGCAGCAGTCACGTGATTAAAAAATGAGCTATTCACCATCTTTGTTCTACACTGGAAAACACTACCATACACGCGTTGAAATCTGGGAAAACTTTCTACTCAAACTAGTTCTCACACATTTACTCTGGACATAATTAGTGGTGAGGTTGAAACTTATCTCTATTGTTGATATACTATTTGATAAACAATATAAGACAATGTAATTCAACACTGAATATGAAGCTTCATAGAACGAAGCAAGATACAATGTATTCTAGAGGGCAAATAATGATCCTTGTCGTGTCAGTACACGAGGTTTTACAATGATTAATGGCATATACAACAAAATGATCAGCAGCATATTAAACATCATCATATATATTGTATAAATATAAAATTATATAAATCAAAATTATAATAATACTTTTAAAGTAGTATTAAATACGATTATACTTCGTAAAGATTGATGTGATTATCACTATAGGCCAGGAGAGGAACATGCGCAAAACGAATGACTCAATTTACCTAGGTAGAGGAAATCTTGTTGATATTACGTTATCTCTCCTCTCCCTCTTTTTTTTTCTCTCTCTCTCTCTCTCTCTCTCTCTCTCTCTCTCTCTCTCTCTCTCTCTCTCTCTCTCTCTCTCTCTCTCTGAACCTCTTTATTATTCACTATTTTCCTTTTCACTATTTGCATACCCTCTATAGAGACGGGGGTATATAATATTTCTCGTTTCCTTGAGTCCGTCATGCAATCTTGTGAACGCAACTAGTACCGCATTTATTTTATGAATTGCCAAGGAACTTGGTAAATATCATGGTATTCACCTAAAGATGCGCATATTAACAAACCACTGTACTCACGAAATGTTTGTTATTGATATTGCTCATTGCAGTGTAAAACAGAATCTATTGAAAACAACTTGTATCGCATTGTTTTATGGATCGCTGTTAAACTTGATAATAATAATAATAATAATAATAATAATAATAATAATAATAATAATAATAAAAATAATAATAATAATAATAATAATAATAATAATAATGGCGACTTAGTACAGCGCTTAATCTTTAGAAGCTGTAAGAGCTTTACAATATGAGTTACTAGATAAGGACAATATATATATAGACAAGATAACAAAACAAACACCATGAAATTATAAAAAAAAACATGCTAAAATAATTAAGCTAAGCTAAGTCTTAAGTCTGTTCTTGCAGTCAAAATAGGTGAGTTTTCAGAGCACTCTTGAATGAGATCACAGTGTCGTTGTGTCTAAGTTCAACAGGCAATTCTTTCCGGGTAGCTGGACCCTGGTACGCAAAAGAACGTTGTCCGTATGACTTCGTTTTGATAGTGAGACTAATCAGAATACGAGTGTCAGACGAGGAGCGTAAGTATCTAGAAGGGATGTACACATGGGTTTGGTCAGACAGGTTTTTTAGACTGGAGGCAGTCAACAAAATGTATAGCACAGAGAACAGATTTTGTGTTTGATTCTGGAGCGAACAGGTAACCAGTGGAGGGTACATAGCAGGGGGGGGGGGTGCTTGGTTCTTGGTACTCTAATGATAATCAGAGAAGCTGTGTTTTAAACTTTTTAAAGTTTCTGTAGAAGATACTGAGACGAACCAGATAGAAGAGAATTATAATAGTCCAGTCAAGAGAGCCCTAACGACACACAAGTGTTTTTGTGGCATCATCCTTGCATATGTTCATGACATGTTGGTGTAATGAGAGAGTACTGTCGAGAGTGACGCCTAGGTTTTGTACTGATTGTGTGAATTTAATGTTGGTGTTGCTGATATTTATTGTTTGAGGTAATGGGTTGGAAGGAGAAAGTCTTTGTGTGGTGATCAGAATGGCTTGAGTTTTATCATCATTTATCTGCAGCTTGTTACATGTCATCCATGATTTCACATCAGAAATGCACCTCTCTACACCTTGGATAGTAGCATCAACTTCAGTTGGGTGGCCAGATTTGTATATTTGGGTGTCATCAGCGTCCGACTCGTGAGACACCGGATGACGATCTATGACACTTGAGATGGGCTGAGTGTATAGAATGAAGAGAACGGGTCCAAGAGCAGACTCCTGTGGAACGCAAAAACATAGATCAACTGGGCTGGAATGTTTTCCATTTACGGACACAATTTGTATGACTTGAACCATAGTAAGGTTTTATTGCGAATGTCAAATACATACTGGAGACGGTGAAGTAATATACCATGGTCTATTGTGTCAAATGCTGCAGACAAGTCAAGGAGTGTGAGGACTGTAATCTTTCCACTTTCCAAAGAAGAAAGCAGGTTGTTAACTACTTTCAGAAGGGCAGTTTCGTTACTGTGGCGAGGGCGATATGCAGACTGTAAATTGCTAAAAAGACTGTTTACATTCAGATGAAATACCAGTTGGGACAGAACAACTTTTTTCAAGATGTTTTACATGAATCTGATCTTAGAAACAGAGCGGTAGTTGTTTTTTTTTTTTTTTAAATCGTTAGGGTCCAGCGTTGGTTTCTTCAACAGAGGCTTTACAATGGAAGTTTTACAAAATGATGGGAATTCCCAGATGAGAGAGAAGTATTAATAACATCGGTTAGTGAAGGCAATATTGAATCTGAACACTCAAGCAGCAGTGATGTCGGAATCGGATCAAATTCACATGACTTTGGGGCACTGTTCATCAGGATTGAACGTAAGAAATCCGTAGAGACAGGCTCAAATGCTGTTAAAGGTTGCCTTTGAAATTCTGTATAACAACTGTGCTGTGACGATGAGTCGATTGAAATTGTGTTGTCAAGTTGATCTCTAATGGTTTGCACTTTGTCACGGAAGAAATTTGCAAATAGGTCTGGAAGTTCGACCGAAGAAAAAGGTTGCTTGAAGTGGTGTACATTTGTTCCTTGACATTAGCTTGGTGGTAATATCGAAGAGCTTTTTACAGCTGGAGCTTTCAATGATCTTAGGTACATATTATGATTAATATTCGAAGATATGCATATTGATCGATAAATATACTCCCACCATTTTTGTAAGAGTTATTCCCCTTTTTGATATACATATGGGTCCAACATAGGACACATGCTTTTCACTGCAATTAGTTACAGATGGTTTTCAGTTATACCTGGTATATGTCAGAGTATTCACATCATGTGCATAGTGATCAATCATTGTACTTTCATGATTGGTGCAAGAGTTATTGCCGTTTTAGACTTGCACCTGGATGCAACTGGTCTCACAGTTGTTTCAGTTGAGACTGTATTAAAGACAAATCTCCATCATGGAGGTAGTGGTGGGATGCGGAATAGTCGAAGGTATATTTATTTGAGTAAACTGTTTGCTATTCCTCATTTATGCATCTGTTGTTATCTTTCTGTTCTGTAGGCTGACATTATTTTCAGTTATTTTGCTATATTTACCGGTTATTCATATTACAATTAGTAATCTGCCGCTGTAACATTCTTATTTCAGACTGTCCAGATGGTAAATACGGCGATGGTTGTGGCAATAGCTGCTTCTGCAACAATTCCAACACGGAGAAATGTAGTAAACTGACGGGAGAATGTACGTGTCGGCCGGGTTGGCTAGGATCCGCCTGTGACACGGACTTAGACCAGTGCTTGAGCAATTCAACTTGTCCGAAGGATTCTGTGTGCATCAATACAAAGGGGTCACATATTTGCACCTGTCAAGCTGGTTTCATGATGACAACGTCAGAGAATTGCATTGGTCAGCAAATAAGAATTTTTTGCATCGTTCAAAATGTGGATTTTCAAGGGGAAAAAATTCAATATTTGGCAAATAAAAAATGACATGTAGAAAATTTAAAGGCGGCCTTCTTACAGTAGTGCAACTTCGTCTTTCCACTTCGTGCTTGGGGAACTTACAACACACTAGGCTTCAATTTTTATGTTTGCTGTTGTTGTTTTTTTCGGGGGTGGGGTGGGGTTGCCACGTTGAAATTTGTATGACCGCCATAGCATTACACCATCAGCTTGTTCCGAATCGATGTGTTTTCTTTTGTTTTGAATGAGACCGTCTCATTGGGTTTGTTCCCCTTTTTGCATATATTAATATTTACGTTATGAGAGTGTATATAAGATAATAATGGACTGATTTCAAACATATGCGTTTGCTTAATATGTTTTGCTTCATCATATTCTGTGGCATTGTGCCACAGTTTTTTTCCGCCCCTTTATTTTAGAGAAATTGATGGATGGACATTGAAGGAAATTCGAAATATCCAACTTGCAAACATTTGTATGCCAAATTGTTTGGTTTGTTTCTTTTTAGATCTTACTCGTAAGAGATATAGTCCATGAAGTCGATAATAATATCAAATACCTGCATCCAGTAATTTCCGCAAAATAAATAAAATGTAAGGAAGGAAAGAGAAAAGAAAAGACCAACAGGCAAACAAACAGACAGAAACACACATATAGATAGATAGGCGAATGGACGGCTGGATGGATCTGAACACTGTATCTGGTTCTTTTTATCAACCATAATTCCTTGGAAATGATGAGGCCTGATGAATATACACTTTATCGATAGAATATATACCTTCACACTTTTCTTTCCGTTACAAATATAAAAATGATATCATCTACGATTCAGAATGCGACAGCAGACATTTTGGTGATGACTGTGCTCAGGAGTGCACGTGTTTAATTGAAAATACAGAAAGTTGTGACAAAGTGGCTGGGATCTGCACGTACATAAATAATTGGGGATGCCAATCATGTGAACTCAGTATGATTTTGGATAAATCATCCACTTGGTGACCCTATTTTAAGAAATATTTCATTATTGTATACGCCTACGTAATGCGATGTCAAATGTAGATGATATCCTAATCCATGTTTTCATCAAATTAACAAGGTTATTTTTGATAGAAATGTGATAGAAGTTCTTCAGATCCTACACTGCTAACTTCAGTAGGCTAATGTAAAAATACTTCCTCGGACTAAAATAACACTTCGTAATTTTTTAACATTAATGCTGACATATATTAAGTCATATAAGAATTATTTTAGCCTCCAAAACAAGTTAAATGAATATCAAACAATAGACATAAATTAGACAATTTTTGAAATAAATGTGACTATGGTTTTTATATGTTGATTTCCTAAATTGCTATAACGCTGAAAGGATTTAGTTTTAAATTATATCCTAATCGTCCTTAAATAAAATTCAGAGAAGTGGCAGTGTATTGGTATTTCTTTACAAAGATGATGTCTATTGAAAACATTAGAATTTTGTATAGTTCTATGTTTCACTTTTAGTAATATGTATGTTATTTTGCTTATCTGCAGACATAACAACACCGATCAATATGACTTCAACACCACAGGAGCATTCAACAAATTCGCCATTTGAAACATTGCCAACCAACGAATCCTATACAACCACGTCGACTACATATTCTACGCCTGAACCCAGCGCTAGAACGTCATTTCCAACAGCTATAATACCGACTGAAACTCCTATAACAATAATGACGACTGAAACAATATCCAATACATTGAATACTACAATAAGAACTACTCAAGAATTGGTAACAACCTCGTCAACCCTACAAACAACGTTTACATCTGAATCCGCAATAACTGAGCCAAACACTACAATATCGACTACAACGACCACAACAATACCTGAGTGGAACAGTAACATATCGACGTCCACAAGCACGACATCACCTGAGGCAACCATTATTTCATCGTCAACAACGAACACGGGAATACCTGACCCAACATCTATTTCTTCGACCGCCATGACCACAATAATACCCGAGTCAACTACTACTTTATCAACTACAGCGATCTCCACAACACCTGAGCAAGCCCCTATGCTGTCGACTACAACGACCACAACAACATCTACCCCGACTACGTTTTCATTGACTACAAAGACAACAACGACACTAGATACATCTGATACTTCTTCAGCAGCTACAACAATTTCAGCAACACCTGAGCCAGCCGTTACATCATCAACTTCATCGACTACAACAACACATGATACAGCTACTATTATATATACTACAACAAACGCAACAACGCCTGAGCTAACCACTACTTCATCAACTTCACAAACCTCAACAATACCTGTACCAATGAATACTACATTAAATACAGATACTACAGCATCGACTACAAGAACACCCGAGCCAACCACAAACTCATCAACTGCAATGGCCACAACAACATTTGAGCCGACCACACCATCAACTACAGCAACGATTTTAATACCTAAGACAACCACTAAATCCGCAACTGCTGTGACCACAGAAAGAGCTGAGTCAACCACTACGATGTCGACTACAACGACCACAGCAATATCTGAGCCAACCAGTATATCGACGTCAACAAACACAACACCACCTGAGGCAACCATTATTTCATCGTCAGCAACAAACACGAGAATACCTGAACTAGCAACTACTTCATCTATCGCCATGACCACGACAATACGCGAATCAACTATCACTTTGTCAACTACAACGATTTCTAAAGCACCTGAGCAATCCACTATACTGTCGACTACAACAACCGTATCAGCAACTGAGCCGACAAAGTTTTCATCGACCAGTACGACAACAACAACACTACAGGCAACTGATACATCTGCAGCAACTACACCCGTTCCAGCAACACCTGACCCAACTATCAAGTCATCAACCCCAGCAACTACAACGACACCTGACACTATTGCATTGACCAGAGCGACATCAACAACACCTGAGCTCGCCACAACCATATCGAATACAACTTTCACAACAACAACACTTGAGCCAACTACTAATTTATCGACTTCAACGACCATGATATCACCTGAGACATCCAATGCTACGTTGACAACTGCAACCACGAAAACATCTAAGCCAAGCACTACTTCGTCGACTACAGCGTCCATTCCAGCATCTAAGCCTACCATTACTTCATCGACTACGGCGCCCACAGCAACACCTGAGCCAACCACTATTTCATCAACTACAGCGTCAACAACAATAACAGGTCAACCAACTACTGCTATATCAACAAGAAAGATAACAACGATACTTCAGTCAGCCAGCAATTTGTTGTCTACATCTGAGCCAACCACTATTCCACTGACTACATTAACCGTATTGACACCTGAACCAACTACTACTTTATCGACTACAACGACCATGATAACACCTGAGGCATCCACTGCTTCGTCGACAACAGCAACCACGGCAACAACTGCACTAAACACTACTTCATCGACATCAGCGTCATTAACAACATCTAGGTCAACCCTTACTTCATCGACAACGGCGCCCGCAGCAACTCCTGAGCAAACCATGATTTCATCGACAACAGCGTCAACAACAGGTCAGCCAACTACTATTGAATCGACAGCAACCATAGTGACACCTGTGGCAAGCTCTTCTTTATCAACTACATTAGTTACAACAACAACGCCAACATTTATGCCAACATCTACATTATCAACTTTAGCGACCAAGTCAAAACCTGAGTCAACTACCACTTCATCTATAACAACGACTAGGGCAACAACTAGACTTGTCTCTCTTTCAGCGACTACTACGACCACAACAACTCTAACACCTGCTTCTTCTTCATCGACAACTAAAACTAGAACAACACAAGAGTCTATTTTTCCATCATCTACAGTCAAAGCGACAACCTTGGAACCAACCGCTTCGTCAGTGACAGGAGGAAACAATATAATGACAATTACAACGACGGCAGAAATAACCACATCAGTTGCAGCTAATGGAACAACCACTACGACACCTACAATGACAAAATCCAAGTTAACTACAGGATTGACAACAACTTTAGAATCGACAAAACCTACGCCCGTCACCGAAGTGAAGACAACAAAAATACCAATCTATAGTACATCCACTGTTTCAAATATAACAATTGGAGGTAATTAGTTTACAAGCAATTTTACATGAAAATATGCATTTTCCACGACTTAAAATGTAGAAACGATTTTTTATCAAACTCAAATAATAAATATTTTCTATGTGAGGTTGATTGAACTTTGACACAATTCTAGCATTAATGTTGATTATTGAAGTCTACAATACTAGATTGCCCATCAATGTAAATGCAAAATAGAGATAGTTACGTCTAGCTCCACCAAGCGGAAGCTTTTTCATAATTCTACCCACGCCATCTTAGCCACACAGTAATCCTAAAATATGTCAGTGATTTTATATTTTTAGCCTGTCCAGATGATAGTTTCGGATCTAACTGTGAAAAGAAATGCAAATGCAAGCTTGAAAATGCTGCAAATCCAAATCAAACTTGCAGCCGAACAAATGGAACATGTATTTGCAAAAGTGGATGGACAGGCACTTGTGATGAAGACATAAATGAATGTGCAGTGGAGACGAATATTTGTAATGACATACCAAACACAGGTTGTCATAACATCGATGGAGGATACAGATGTTCGTGCCTAATTGGATTTGAAGAAAATAAAAATGGTGTTTGCGTGGACGGTAAAATTATAATGTTGATCTCTTCAATAATTGGAAGCAATATAAAGACATTTTTATCAGTGACAAAGAAGATAGATCTTGTATTTTATTCCTCTGTGCTTCTATACCTAATGTTGACGTTAATAAGTTGTGTGGAGAGGATTAATTTAGACTATCAATTATCAGGAATTACCAGAGTTAAGATATATAAGTATCTGAATGTACATTTATATAAAAAAAATCATTAATAACAGCAGTTTCCATTCCATTTTAATCTATTAAATACAAAGATGTCGTTAACATGTAAGCTTGCTACTGAAGAGAAAGATAAAGTTACACGCTTAGGTCAACATTTGGCTCTTAGAGTATATATTTTACCTTCCGTTTACTTCAGCAGTTGGAAAAGAAACTACGACTGTACCAAGCATCAAAGGTAAGTACGTCTGAACAATGACTTCGTTATAAAAACTTACATGCTATGGGTGCTTGTGCTTAAGATATTGGATGCAAAATACTCTGATGTATCCGTTAAATCAAGGCGAAGTTCACCCAAATTAAATAGTATACGATGGATGGATACCCAACAGCAGTAGGATTGCTTTGTATTTTTTTTTTCTTTTATCAGCACATGCATATATTTTTCTTACAAATTAGTCTGTGTGAACATAAATATTTTCAAGCTAATATTGAATTATTTTCTCAGTTACTTTTCTGGTAAGTCTAAATAACTGATTTTTTATATTTTATTTATTTAAACATAATTTAAGCTGAATACGATAGATTCAACAGACAACCTTACAAATAATCTTTGTCTAATTAATTTCAGAGGAGCAACTTGGCATTCGTTGCAGCATTACCTTCAATATACAGATATCAGTTTCGATCAACTTAAATGTCAGGGAAACGTACAATCACTACGAATATGCCGTTAGAGTAACCGTGAGTATCAAACTTTGATTTTATGACGCTGCGTATACATTCAAAGACAGAACTAAAGACAATGGAAGTAACGGCTTTCGCTATTGAACAAGTGCTGTAAGTCATGGCAAGGAAAGTCTGCTCTTTGCAAAAGGCTATAAAGAAGGAAGCATAAAAAATCATACATGCATCACGTATCTTACAACATGGAGAGGAAGTGCAATCATACTTCGCACCAAACACTACATTTCACATTACTTTCGAAATTCCATTAAAATGCGAAAATCTCAGTAATCTCACAAACACTTCTGTCCTTTTGAATACAAATCAGGAACTAAAATTGCATGTAAAATAAAATACATAATGGTTTTGTGCCAAACACTTTTAAGTATATGATTACTAAATCTGAGCATCTAAGTGAAGTTTCTATACCACAGACTACACATTCATCGAGGCGAAGAAAGAGTTATGTCCCTTTGCAATAGATCAGATGTCATTCCGGAAAACAGGATATTACTCTCAATGTGATCTTCATTCAAACGCGTCGGAAGTCTTAGGGAAAACTATTCAAGAATGTTGTCCCATTTTACAGTAAACAGAAACTTTGAGAAAACATGCATAAAAGTCTGCTTATTCTAGTGTGTATTCGACGAAACCGCTTCTAAATGTAGATCTTTTTATTCTCTGGTGACCTCTGACCTATTGCAAAGGGTTTTAAATTTTCTTTTACATATCTTCAGGGTCTATGAGAAGCTATTCTTCGCTTATACTCCGCTCCGAATTCTCGCATTTTTTGCACAGGGTTCAAAATTTTATGATACATATACCCTGATTGTCCTCACTGGTAATCTTTGTTACAACAAAGGGAGGTTAAATAAGCCTACAATTTTCTTTATTTGATATCTGAATGATGGGGGTTGATTTGGGTTTGGAAGTACACAGCTAGGCCTTACTTCTAATGTGCATCTAACAGAAGATTGCAAATTTTGCCTGAGTTTTTTCACTTCTGAAATTGAAAGGTAAATTATAAAAAAGTGCCAATAACTTTTTTAGTTTTTTTTAATATTTTACAATTTCATAGGTGCACTTTCACAAAATAGTACTGCCTACACTGTGAAAATGTGTTTCTGTATTTCAAGGACAGGGAAAGTTAATGTACCTTGTGCTATTTAAAGTACATTCCCAAGCACACAGAAGCAGTCATTTTCATCAGCTGTCTGCTTCAAACAGCGCATAGTTTTTCTAATAGTGATCTAAACTCAATGACAATACTAGTGTGGGAAAGACATGTAAGTGTATGTTAACTTTCTCTGCTTCGTGAGAGTTGTCGAGCAAACAATATTGCATGTGGGTTCTCCACTTTCAATACAGGAGCACAACCTTAGTCAAAGTCTGATTTTCGATAATTTTAAATGACAACTTGACGCCAATATACATACACGTTTTATGATCAAATGTTTTCATTATTTTGTTATTTGTTTCAGTTGGAGGTTTTCTTCGCTTCATTTCGTGTGCAAAGCTCTGTACAGGTCGTAATCACATCAGTAAGGTACGCATATAGCTGTTGACCTGTTATCAGTCGAATAATTATACAGAACCTAAAGTTTTGAAGCTCAGAGATATTGTACATAACTTTCAGTTTTATGAAAAACAAATTTTAAACATTTTGACAAATATATGCATCATCTTAAATCTTTTGCAAGGCAAGAGTTCTTATTGCACAGGAGACTGTCAAGGATTCTGTGTTTAAGTTTTTGTTCCTTACTTGATCAACCGATATTAATAAATATATCCAATCTACATTTGATTCACCTCTAATGTTCTATTGCTTTTAGTCATAACTTTTTCTTATCGCCTTATTCTCAGTATATCTGAGGTCGTTTTTGTTTTCTTGTGATATATGTCTGTTCAATATTTTATGAATGCCATATTGAATAAACTCATCATAAACTGCTTTTTCTTACCCACAATTCACACCAGAAACTTATTTTGACTGATACTTACTACATCAATATAGTCCAAATAGGGGCAGATAAAATTAAATTTTGAACAGTGCACTCATTGCCACAATGTTTGTGGACACCGCTTCTTCGTCAGTTACAATTCAATTTTCAACAGAACACGGTGACAATCTATAAGTTGCATAAAAAAATACATGTTTTCTCAGGAAGCTTACAGTTTTATTACAACTACTAATGAAAAATACAACATTCCTTTGTTGTTATGTATAGCAACATTTAAAAGAAAATCGATAATAACAAAAGGAAGTTTGAAGAGAAAACCAATGAATTAATGCTGGGATGTATATTGCTTTATGATTTTCACATTTTTCCAAATTGGGAGAATCCGAATGGTATTAATTTAAGTGTGAAATTAAGAGATGCAGTTAAAATTGTTAAAGATATAATAACATCCTAATTGGGAGCTACAGCTAGATACTGAATAATGAAAAGGTTGTTTGACATATTTTATCTGAATTTACACCCCTGATATTAGTTAATAGCTCTGCATTTAACTATTATACATTACCCATGGCTGAATAACAGTCACACGCAATAGATACTTCAAAACAATATGTCATTCAAATAAATAAATCTGATTTGTGTACAATTTTGTCAACTTGACCCTTGAAGCTTTAAGATGATTCTTTTGAGCTTTTTGTATTTATCTGCATTGGATTAGAGGTCAACAACTAACTTATTGTTTACACATTAGACGTTATCTGTTCCAGAAAAGGAAAGACTCGATTCATGTAAGGAAGCATTTTAGAAAAGAATACATTCGAAATTACCGACTGAAAGTGTCATCAAAATTACACATAACGTATTACATTACAATAACATCAGCTTAGGTTGTAGACACTGTATGCAGACAGGGTTAAGAGTCATTGGATCCAGACTGGGAAGGAATTTTTGTTGAATAATTCAGAAAAATGATATAACTTTTTAAGGAGTCACCCATCATGCCATACATAAGAGACAGAAAGCAATGGATACATTAGTACACGGTAAAATGAATATATCGCTAAATTAGAAACCAAATTTATGCTTGAATTACTGCACGAAATGTCCAGTTGTTTCAAATTAGACATATATAATAAGGAAGGTGAAAAAGCGTAATCTGATGAAAGAATTAAGGTGTATGATTAGCAAAGTAGCGTATGCCATTAATTGTTCCACCACATCAATCACTCTAACTTAGTGTCACTTTCTCTGTATACCTGTGACCAATATAAGGGCCACCGAGTCAATCACCCTAACTTAGCGCCTCCTTATTTCTGTACCTATATAAGGGGCACCATGTCAATCACCCTAACTTAGCGCCTCCTTATCTCTGTACCTATAATCAATATAAGGGCCACCAGTTCTTTCATGGAGTGACCGGTGACACAGATTCACATTATACACTAATAATAATTAACATAACACTGGCAAGATCCCGCAAAGGGAACAACGACGCCGAGAATATATAGTAACTTTGAGGTTTGATAAATCCAAAGTACTGACTGGACGTTGCTAATGTATCAAGATTAGTATACTATATTTTGAATCATTAAGTCTGCACAATTTTAAAAATTGTGTGCGATTAGTAACAGGGCAAATAGTGGAACTATTAATATCTTGCTCAATATGTAGAGACAAAGAGACAGTCAAGAGAATGGAGCAAATAACATATGAGACTAGATTGGGACAAATCAACAGTTATTATTTCAAAGAAAATAATCACAGTGAAAATGGCATGAAAATATCCATCAAGGGTAAACAGTTCAAAGGTAACAAAGAACTTAAACTGAGCAAAGAAATTGAATGGATAGATAAATAAAAACAAGGAATCCGCTTGGGAACCTCGATAATTTAGCAACGTCCATCAAGCAAAAAAAAGCGTTAATAATCCGGCAATGATGCATGAGAATGACGCCACCATGCTGACGATACTACGCTTATGACGTCATGACATCATAGCAATATACCCAAAAAGTAATTCAGGATGGAAGATGATACGGATGTAGCAACTTTGAGAAAGATATAATTGGAAAGAAAGTGGTTTTGTAACTGACGAATGAAAGATGTCCAAAACGTTGTAAAAATGAGTTAGCTGTTAAAAATGTATTTTTACTGATTCTAACATTTCAGGAGAGGAAGTTTAATTGTGGACTATGTCCTGATCCTGGAAAACAGTGAGAAAACAAAACAGCAACTGACAAAAGCTTTCGAACAACTAGCATCAGGGGAACCTGTTTCAATCGATGGAAAGAATGCAACTGCAAAGAATCTTTCTTTTGGAAATGTTTCAAGTAAGTGGTTTTGCAGCCAAATCTCTTATTCACTTGTACAGACGGTATATAATCTACGTGATCTCTACATTAGCAATAAACCAAGTTTCAAAATACTCCTAGTGATATAAACTAGGTGATACATAATGCAAAGTAATTTAAACTTTATTTAAAGTATATTTGTCGAGTCAGACATTTTGTTCTCAGCTCTAACATTCATCAAATATTCTGCATCAGTGGCATAACACAAGTCCAGATTACCTTGGTATTTGAAGTGAACTGGGACTGTCTGTCTCTTGCCTAGTAAATCAGGCCAAAGCAGTCAAATGTAAATTCAAATTTTGCAATTAAGAGCCTTGTTGGTGCAAGAAAGTCAAACGTTAAATGATCGTTCCTTTTTTATCAATCATGGATAGGATATTACGAACGAAGTCAGCTAATTTTACATTAAATTGTACATAGGCAATATTATTTTATTCTTTGCTTAAATCTACAATAATATTTTCAATTTAATTTATTGAATCATAACTGGTTACAAATAACTTGTTGTCAAATGGAAGTATAAAGATAGAATTTTTCAATGCTTCAGTAGAAAGCATTAGCTTAGTAGAGTAACAGTAACATTAACAACAAATATAACAGCATAAGCTGAATGCCGGTTCAAATGATAACCAAGACAAAGTACAAACAAAAATATATACAAGTATAGTATATACGGAATAGTTTCCATACTAGCATTTTGTTACCGGAAAAAATATATGATTATATATTGGCTACAATATCATTGATGAGAATAAAAAATACTCACGGTTCCAAATTGAACCATGGGGGAAACCTGCATTGATATGTCGGAGATCGATGATTTAGAATTTACAATAACTCATTGTTTTCTTGACAGCAGTTACAAAGCAATGATATAAGACAATAGTTTCACACGGTGACTTTGGGGCGTTTCTTATGCACATGTACTACATTTGCTAATTTCCAATGATACGAAAATACTGAAGTTTGTAAGGAGATATGAAATATGAACCACTGTTGATACTTAATATATTGTGCACTTGTTTCAAGTAATCTTGTATGCAGTAAGTCAGGGTCACATGCTTTCGATGGATTTAGCCCTAACAAAACATGATTCATCCATGGTTATCGGGATAAGATTAACTTAAATCTCTTAGGACTGGTTCAAGAATATGAGGAATACTTTATAGTTTATTGTTCAAAATAAATAAATAAAATAAAAAATAAAAAAAGCCTTGGTCTCGCCATCAGTTATAACTATATCATTTACAAGCAATGACTCACAACATTTCGTTTTTGACTTCCTTTGAATTTCTCTGATTCATTTCCACCAGTCTTTCGGGTTACCATGTGAAGACTCAATTCGTTCTATCAACGTGTTATAATGATAACATTTAATAACTAAATTTCTCTTTTTGCCCGTAAAGAAATCTGTGCCTGGGGTTGTGAGTCAATCTGATTTGATCATTCAATTGTTTTCACTGTCTCAGCAGTTTTCTTATTTCATTATGGTGAATCTTTATTCCAATAGAAACATTTGTGATCATCCACATTTCCGTATTCATTCTGAATTATTTCTATAAACTTCTCAACACTGATATTGTCATTATTTTTATTCATTACACTATTTCAAGAGATAGACATAAGAACTGAGTCCAGAATACTCTTTCATAGTATGGTAATTTACGGAAGATAAATATAAAAGTAGCATCTATAGGACAATGATATCCCACACCTTCATCTTGAAATTGATAACACATTTCAGCAGTGTGCACTAAATCTGGGTTTGACACCAAAATAAAATCAGCCTGGATCTTAGAATACTCAGTAAACTTCTTTGAATTGGTTAGTAACTCATGAAGATTACTTGACTGACACAACAGTAGAAATTTTGTCATCTCGAAGGATGAAAGTTTCAATAAAATCACCCATCAAAATTAAGTAGTCAAAATTAGTGGATTGCTCTCTCTCTCTCTCTCTCTCTCTCTCTCTCTCTCTCTCTCTCTCTCTCTCTCTCTCTCTCTCTCAGCCAAGTCGCATTAGGCGGTCTTTATGTTGCTTCAACTAATACTTTCTTCCCTGTAATATTCATTTCTGTTCAGATAGATTCAAGGTCAGAACTGCCCAAGTCGGACCTTAGAATTCCCGGAAATTTCTTTATTTATTTTAATATTTACACAAATAACCACGCTTTCCCCAAGTATAGCCCTATCATTCCTGAACGATTCAGAGTAGTTCTAAAGAGCTATCATTTTAAAAACTCTGTTTAAGCCATGTCTCAGTGAATATCAATACATCAATCTCCTTCGCATTTGTCTGTGTCAAATCAATTTTGGCTTTAAGACTCTGTACATTAAGGTGCATAATAGTATGAATATTTCTGCAGGTTTCCGAACCGGGTTTAGGTTCTATCCTGTTAAAAACAGAAGAGTACTTAATCACTACATTAATACAACACCCAAAAACATGTTGCTGCTAAAGAAAAATATAAAGCTGATCGATGCAAAAATATTAAAGTACATCAAGTCATATAAACAATTTAAACTGTAGTTAACAGCTGGAATTACATTGTACTGATCACGTAATATAATTGTAAAAGACATCATATTAATAAGTCCAGACCTAACATACTTCCCGAAAAATAAAAGAGCATCATTAATGCGAGAACAGGTCAAATCAATTGCGTATGTTTACACGTAGGTTTCGACTTCGACTTGGTAATTAGAGCATGGCAATTAACCATATATAAAAATAAATATCGCATTATCTGATTTTATATTTATTTTATACAAATGGATACATTTATTTATCTCCAATCGGTGTTTATTCAGATGCTTAATTGGATTGTGTATTATTCTGTCTTAAGATCAATTTGATACTCAGTGAAACAAATAGGCATTTATATCTCCATTTTCAGTTACAAATGGTACGCTTGGATTGTGTTTCCTCTATCAGGCGATGTATGGTAGATGTCCTGACTCACATGAATGTTTAGTTGAGAATCGGGTTCCTACATGTCGGTAAGTTCAAGCAAATATTTATTTATTTATTTACTTAGTTATTTTGGAGCTCAAAGATTGGAATAAAATCACGTATTCTTTAAATTTAAAACCCAAACCCCTTTGTTTCATTGAACACCAATATAAAATGGTGTAACTAATGAGCAAAGATTGCACAAATTGTAAGATAATAACTTTTAGCTCGTAAGACATTGATGTAGATATGGTGATGCATTTACACATATCAAATTCGTTATTTTTCAGGCAAAAGGAAACTCTCGGTAAGGAACATTGATTTAACAACGTCAACACTTAAAAATATATATCGGTCTATCTTTCCATCTATATATATATATATATATATATATATATATATATATATATATATATATATATATATATATCATCAACTAACTAATATAACCTAATTTGTAGTGTGTACAGGGAGCACGTCTACCAGAAACACATACACACACGCGCGCGCACACACACACACAAACACACACACACATATATATATATATATATATATATATATATATATTAAAACAAAAACAGACAGACAGACGGACAGAATGGGAGACAAGTAAATGTTCTCATTCAACAGGCAATTAGTAAATTAGTAATATATCCATGCTTTATTCCTTCTAGCACTTTCACATCATTGTCATAGATTCTCTTCTGAAAAGCATCCGTACTAATGATGCGAAAGCATTAGAAGGAATAGGAAGATGATTCAAAAGCATTAGAAGGAACAGGAAGATGATGCGAAAGCATTAGAAGGAACAGGAAGATGACGCGAAAGCATTAGAAGGAACAGGAAGAGGATCCATAACAATATGCGAAAGAGCTAGAATAAGTAAAATATGGATATATTACTAATTTTGTTTTGAATGAAAACAGCTTATTATATATGGACCTGTTAAACTTATATATATATATATATATATATATATGTGTGTGTGTGTGTGTGTGTGTGTGTGTCTGTACAGAGAGAGAGAGAGAGAGAGAGAGAGAGAGAGAGAGAAAGAGAGTGAGAGAGCCTGTTATCTCGTTCTCTAGCCTATGTTCGTACGAGATGGAAAATCATAGGAACCATATGATAGCTGCGGAAAACGGAGGTTGGATAATAATGTCCATAATTACGTGCTGTTTATCTGCATTACATACTATTGTTTTCATTGAAATATCATTTACAAAATATGTAATACATATTTTTTATGGGGAACAAAAAGTCAAACTTAAATATTCATGTGTGTGTGTATATGCGTATATATATATATATATATATATATATATATATATATATATATATATATATATATATATATTATGTAAATGCAACTGTTTCTCAAGACTAAATCGATTCGCATGTGATATACTGTGCGATTTGAAACAATAGAAATGTGTGGATGTTTACATGCAGTTATTAAATCGTCGAGATCATCTTACACTACTTAATTTCCTTCCTTGTGTACCCTTTAGAAGTTTTACCACGTTTTATGTTTGTCAAAGAAATATAAATAGAATAACAATTCTTTGTTCATTTGTCTTCAGTTTCAGACAGCACGGTTCTCATAATTGGGCTCAGTATTGGTATTCCTATATGCATTATGAGCATCGTTTTGGTTGTGTTGGCAGTATGTCTACAAAAAAGGAAGAGAGAGAAATTAAAGTATCTTGAAGAGAGGTAATGATGGCTTCAAAGCAAAACAACACATTGTCCTTGTAGTACATTGAAGACGATTAAACAAGTAGTATATGTCGTCACTACCTGACACTATTTTTCATTTATACTGGGAAGGGGAAACAATTCGCAAAGTCAAGTTTTATCGCTTACATTTAGTGGTTAGAACAAATCACAAGGCGTTCCCTCAACCAAGTTCTGGAGGTCATATTATGCCTCGTGTTACTTTTATGAGATATTTAAAAGCACTGTAATTTAACAATTTTTACAGACGAGTAAAAACATTATATGTTATCATTCAAAAAGTTTAGTATTTTCCTATATAAATTAGTACAACAAATTATGTTTATCCGACCGAGTAAATATTGATACACCAAATAACCTGTCCTGTCGTATCAAATGCAATTTCTAACTGCACTACGACCTTAATTCAATTACATGTAGTAATAATTTTACATATTTCGAGGCCATGTCGGCTTTGAAACTTTTTTCTCTGTCATTTTTCAGATCACTTATTTTAAATTTCAAAATCAAAGCCAGATTTTGTTAAAAAAAAAAAATTGCGAGTGTTCAGACATTTTAAAAAATGTATTAATGCCACGACTCCTCGAATTTACCTGATCTTGCATTGACACTGATCAAGGACAGAATTCCGTTACAAAGCAAAATGAAAAAACAATGTAGACCTTAGTATACTGTTAGGTTATATCCTATGTGGTTAAGTCTGTGGCATAACGAAAAAGAGTTTTCTTCTGACCTAGGCTCATTTTAAGTCAAGGTATGTCAATGTGCCAAAAGTAATATCAGGTGCACTGGAATGACTAAACTTGAAGCTTGTATGGGGAAAATACTTCCTTCTTTGCTCTGAATATCAGCTGTATACAATTTTCGAAGGACAGTCCTCAGTCAAATTTAAATGTCATACTTCCAAGGAATAGTCCTTTGTCAAACTTAAATGTCATACTTCCAAGGAACATAACGGCTAGAACTCATGTGTAGACAGATCTTGTTATTAATTTTTGTGAACATTCGTGTTCCAGGGGTACAAGATATTCATTTTATATATTTTGCCTTTGTGCCATGATATTATTTTAATTTATTTCATTTCTAAACAAATGATGAACTATATATTGAAATCCAAATATTATTATCCTTTATGTAAATAAACATTTTACTCTTTACAGATGAGCTAAAGGTAGTCGTACTGTTCAGTATTACTTATCCCTGGAATACATTTTCATGTCAGTCTAAATATTTCAAAACTCATGGGAACTATTGATCTGAAGTTTTCAAATGAATTCTTTATTTTTGAATTTAGCGAAGACAAGACTTGCAAGTTCGATCTTCATCGAATGACGTACCGGTTGAAAGGAAGACATCAAAGAGAAGATTATTTATCTTACGGACAGTGGCCTAATTACAACGGTTCTCTGAGATATTCAAATGAATGTTAGAGCAAACACAATCCTTTCTTATCCTTTCATCTATATTTACTTATTAGGACTTGAAATCAGATTTGCCCTGTACGTGTTTTATTGTTGTGCAAACCTTACTTTTTTTTCATTCCTCTTGAGATTGTTGACTCAGGAGCTGTAAAATATATGTGTCTCTACTAGAGAATGCCGACCAATGATAAGACTACTTTCTTATATGAGAGTGCATGTAAACATGTTTATCTTTTGAATTAAATATGACTATATATATTTTAAATATATATATCAGTGTCATTCTTTTTTGATGATACCTGTTGAAAAATCAACCCGTTTTGTGCAAAAAAGGAGTTAAGATCACATAACTTAAAACCACCGTAAAAAAATTCTGCACCCCGAATATTCTGATCACCAGAATTCATTAGAGTATACATTATTTTATTATAGTATACCACGTTTTTATTCGAGCATGGCACGTTTTATTATAGTTGACTAAGTTTTATTATAGTATGGCACGTTTTAGTATAGTATACAACGTTTTATTAGAATAGAGAGTAAGGTATAGTAATGCACTGATCTATATCAGTTGCTTATTTCTTGTGTTTGTTTTGTTTTAGGCTCTTAGTGTACTTATGTTTTTCAATTTTCTTTTTTAATGCGTATAATACTGTATCAAGTAGAGAAGATGCCGCACACATTCAATACGGATAGGACCAGAACAATTGTTAAATTCCTCATCAGATTGGAAGAGTGAATTAAGGACAACAGAGTGTAAATTACAGACTTGTCCGTTTCCTAAATGAAATGTATGTTCATTTCATCATATATTAATTCAAATTCAAAATTTTCAAATTCATAAAGCATGTCATAAGAAATGACACCCATATTTATTAATAACTTTGATCTCTGGAAATAAAAATGTGTTTCCAATACAAAATATCCTCATATGTCACATGTGCAGAGTGAGCGTCTATCTAAAAGAGCAGAAAGAATATTTGTGCATCGAAAAAATTGCAATACATTTCATTAATTTAGAAACAACCTTTCTAAACACGGCATTATTTTGTACGTTGACTTTTGATGCTTCAAACAAAATGAATTTTAGTATTTTTGTGGAAACATTGGTCAGTTTTGAAAGTGTCGTTTCGAGCTCTCGATTATGTATGACTCAAATTTACTAACATGCAACTATAGCATTGTCACTATTAAAAATTCTCTAATCAATTATTTGTTCTTATGTAAGGCCCTTGCGATACACATCATATATGATAGGTCACATCAGGATAAGGACAATAACTATATATGTGTCGCCAATGGAGGTGCAAGTCAGGTAGATTATATAACATTATCTAGTGATGTATTTCCTTATCTAACTGAATTTGAGGTGTCTAGCAGAGTTAAATCAGTACATTTTCCTCTACAATGTGAGCTTAATTTAAGTTCAGATGACTGGTCAATAGACTATGAGGGTCGAGCTGAAGTTAAGCGACATTTCTTAAGTTTGTTTGGAACGAAAGTAAATAAATGTATCATTTTAGCCAATTTTCGGAGACAAGTTTTGATATTACGACGCTAGATTTGTGTGTGTATATATTTCATGATGTTGATCCAACCATTAAATCAATAGTAAACCTCAATCATACTTCATCAAAGAGCATGTTACAACAAAGCTAATTAGAATTGAAAATATTTTACAACCACCTTAGCGGAATGATCCTTGCCAGGGTATGATAAAGCAAGCAGCACTTCAATGTTTACAAGACTATAACTTAAAACAATACATCACCAAAATCAACGAAAGGAAAAACTTACTGATACCAGATCTGATTCAAAATATTCTGGAAACTAATAAAGTCGTTTCGAAAAGGTCGCAACATTGAAATTGATATATCTTTTCAACAATGGTATTACTATTCCAGTATCTTTTGCATAAAAAAACAGACAATCTGTGGCCATCCAAGATCTTAATAGCGGAGGTGAAGCGGATTAAATGTTTAATCATGCACTTGAATAATCAGACTTTATTCAAATCATTCGAAATTTAATGTCTGGGACTCTGATGTGCCTGATGGTATACTGGCTTAAATGATAAAGCATACCCTTAGTGATATTGTACCCATTCTTACAATTTTGTGTACAATAAAATATGCGCCACATGTATTTTACCCAACCTCTTTGATGAATACATTATATGTACCATGCACAAGAAAGAATATATTAATGATCCAAATAACTATAGCGGCATATTACTAACTGATGCTTTGAATACAATTTCACGGGTGATTTGAATGCAAGGCTGTCTACATGGGCTGAACAAAAGAAATTAATTGACGAAGCTGAGGCTGAATTCTGGAACGGGTATTTCACAATCGACAATATTTTTACTCTGCAAGCAGTAGCTTAAAAATACCTTCGTAAAAAAGACCGTTGATTCTATTGCTTATTAGTAGACTTTGCAAGGCCTTTGACACGACTAATCATGTGGTAATTTAGTACGAATTCTTGCAGCAATGTATAACTGTCTTTCTTCAAGTGTACGAACAGATCATCAATATACTTTTTTCTTTGTATGTAAAATTGGATCGAGGCAGAGGTGTGTTCAGAGTTCGATAATCTTTATTCTATTTATTAATAATTTGATATCCAAACAACGAACCAAATATAGACATGGTATATTTGTTACACAAGATAGTTCAGAGGTCTATGTTTTAGTTTAAGGTGACGATGTAGCATATTGCGCATACACGGTCAGATGTTTGCAGTCACAATTAAACGTTTTAGAAACATTTTGTGATAAATCAGGCATGCGCGTCAAAACTAGAAATAGTCGTTTTCCTAAATGGAGACTCCCTGCGACAGGGTGAAAGATGATATCACCGTGAGTCTTGTGGAAACTGTATTTCTTTATAAATATATGGGTTTGTTTCTAACCCCCAAATTAAAGAGGACTATGGCTGAAAACATAATGTTTTGCAGCACAAACAATGAAGTCAGTTATTTTAATCAACAAAATACAATGCAAGCTAGGATCCTTTTCCACCCCAGTATTGCTTTCTCCTGCCTGTAATGATTTTATACACAAACGTTTACCCAATCAATCTGTCAAGCGTCCAAGTTATGAAAAGTGTTATTCATTGCTACAATTGAAAGTCTCAGATATTATTTGCAATCTTGGAATATTTGCCAACAGATCGTTTATTAGAAGGGAATATTATCAGTGCCGTGTAAAGATACAGAATTAGCTCCCTTGCATTACTATATCACATTATATGTATAAGTGCACTCTTGAATTTAGAATGAATTATGTATATATAATATGTATTTTGGGCTGGTGCCTTTGAATTACTCAATACACATTTTGCCTTTTGCCTTTTGCATTATATTGTACATTGACTTTTGATGCTCCAAACACAAATTTAATTTTGGTAAGTTGTAATGTTTTTAAGTGGAAACATTTGTCATTTGTTTCGAGCTCTTGAGTATGTAAAACTGACAAATACTAACTTTTTCTCTACTCGATTATTAGCACTTTTTGTGTATATGTTCGCACATACATTTCCAATATATGGCTGATGATTGATAAACGGTATTGTTCTCTATAACTAATGTAAAAGTAATGATGGAATTATACATTTCTAAATAAACTTCTTCAACAGTAATGTGATATTAAGTTTCATAATTCAATATTCTTTTCGCATTGTTCCGGCCTGCTTATCTATCTATCTATCTATCTATCTATCTATCTATCTATCTATCTATCTATCTATCTATCTATCTATCTATCTATCTGTGCATTTATTCCTTTCCAATTTGCCCATTCACTTCTCCCTTCAATTAAATCTCTTTGCCGAAATGATTGGATGCAATGAGTAAATTTTTGACAGGAGATCAAATATCGTGCAATGTTAAAATAGTGAAGTTAGAAAATGGAAACATTTGATCTGATTCTCACTTATTTCGGCAATTCATAATTGTGGGCATACCCATACACCCACCCCCTTCCCCAAGCACAATCAAAATAAAAGACGAAAACAATTGAAAAATATTAGGCCACCATGACTCTTTTTTTTAAAACCAGTGGCTCACTACTTTTGGCAGTTTCAGCTATTTCCGCTGTGACTCATTTTCGGCACACACACACACACATCACCCTACACGATACATAATTTTATCTAAAAAAATACTTGCCCACTTTTCTTGCATATTACGGCTAATTTATATATGGTTTCTTGAAAGCCTTGAAATGGCTAACTTTTTCAGCTATTTCTGCTATTTCAGCTATCTAGATATTGCTTTTTTACAGACCAAAAAAATCCAGAAGTAAATTCCCTATAGATAATATCCATAAGATAATATCCATCACAAAATATCAAGAAGATAATATCCAACAGATAATATTCAGCGAATAGCATTCAGAAGATATCCAACACAAAATGTCAACAGATAATAAACAACTGATGATATCTGGCAGTTTATATCCAGAAGATAATATTCAAAAGACAATGTCCGGATAATAATATCCAACAGATAATATCCAGAATATAATACATCCAACAAATAATATCTTCCAGAAAACACCCAACAAAAATAATGTCTGGCAGATAATATCCAGAAAATAGTATCTAGCAGACAAAATCCAACAGACAATATCAAGAATATAATATTTAACAGATAATACCTAGAAAATACTATCTAGCATACGATATACAAAAAAATATTATTCAGAAGATACTATCCAATAGATAATTTTCAGCAGTATAAATCCAACAGATAATATCCAAAAATTAATGTCCAACAAGTTATATCCAACAGATAATATCCAGGATATATTATCGAGCAGATAAAATCTAACCGATAAGCTCCATGAGCTAATATCCAGAGGAAAATATCCAACAGATGATATCTAGCAAATATATCAGAAGATAATATCCGACATAATATCTAGCACCTAATATCCAAAATAAAATGTTTAAATAAATAATATCCAGGACATGATATCCACAGATAACATCCAAGTTCCAACGCATAATATCTAGCAGAAAATATCCATCAGAAAATACCAGGAAGACAATATACAACAGGTAATATCCAGAAGTTCATATGCAACACATACTAACCAGAAGTTAAATATCCCGACGATAATGTCCAATAGATAATATCCAGCAAATATCATTCAGAAGATAATACCCAGGCGATCATATCCAACTGATAACATCTACCAGAAAATATACAACGGATGATATATAGCAGTGTTTAACCGGAAAGATAATATCTAAAATATATTGTCCAGAACATAATATCCAACGAATAATATCCAATACATCGAACAGATAATATCTAACAGATAGTATCAAACAAATAATATCTGGCAGATAATATTCAGAACATAAAATCAAGAATCTAATACCCAACAGAAAATATCTAGCTGATATTATCCAGAAGATAGCGTCCAGAAGATAATATCCAACACATCATATCCGGAGCAAAATATCCATCAGATAATATCTAAACGCTCGTGTCCAGAACATAATATCCAACACAAAATATTCAGCAGCTGATATCCATAAAATAAAATCCAGAAATAATTTCAAGCAGATAACGTCCAACAGATGATATCCCAGAGATAATATATAGCAGACAATAGCCAGAAGATAATTTAAAACATATAATATTGAACAACAATAACTTACCAGATAATATCCAGAAGATAATATCAAATTGATAATATCTTGCAGTTGACAAACAGCAAATAATATCCAGAAGACAATATCCAACAGATACTGTCCAGAAGATAATATCCAGCAGATAACATCCACAAGATAATATAGATAACATCTGACAGAGGATATGCAGAAGACATAATGGAAACATTGTATCCAAAAGATATAATTTTTGAATATTATCTGTTGGGCATTATATTCAGCATATAACCTCTTGGATATTACTTGCAAAATATTATCTCTTGAAAATCATCTTCTGCATATTATCATTTGTTAAATAGTATTTCTTTGACATCATCTGCTGGATATTAACTATTGGATGCTATCTTATTGACATTATTTTCCACATATTATCTCCTGGATATCATTTGCTGGATATTTATATATAATCTATATTATGACTTGGTATTATATCCAGGGTATTATCTGATGGGTATACTCTTCTGGACATTATGTGTTTGATATTATCTGCTGAATACTATCTTCTGGATCTTATCTGTTGGATGTTATCTTCTGGATATTGTGTGTTAGATATTATCTTCTGGATATTATCTGTTGGATATTGTGTTCTGGATAGTGTCTGTTGAGAATTACCTTTCGTGTTGTATATTCTGGACGTTATCTGCTAGATGTCAACTGTCAGATATTATCTTCTGCATATCATCTGTTGGATATAATTTTCTAGATGTTATCTGTTGGATATTATCTGGAAATATTCTTCAGGATGTAACGCTCTGATTACCTGTTTGATATTATCATCTGAATATTATCAGTCTAGACATTATATACTAGATATCATCAGTTGGACATATGCTTCAAGTTATTATCAGTTGGATATTACTTTCTGGATATTATCTGTTGGATACTATCTTCTGGATATCATTAGTTGGATATTACCTTCTGGATATTATCTGTTGGATACTATCTTCTAGATATTATCAGTTGGATATTACCTTCTTCATATTATCAGTTGGTCACTATCTTCCAGAAATTGTCAGTTGGATATTACTTTCTGGATATTATCTGTTGGATACTATCTTCTAGATATTGTCAGTTGGATAATACCTTCTGCATATTATCTGTTGGATACTATCTTCTAGATATTGTCAGTTGGATATTACCTTCTGGATATTATCTGTTGGATACTATCTTCTAGATATTGTCAGTTGGATATTACCTTCTGGATATTATCTGTTGGATACTATCTTCTAGATATTGTCAGTTGGATATTACCTTCTGGATATTATCTGTTGGATACTATCTTCTGGATATCATTAGTTGGATATTACCTTCTGGATAATATCTGTTTGACACTATCTTCTAGATATTGTCAGTTGGATATTACCTTCTGGATATTATATGTTTGATAATGCTTTCTAGATATTATTTTATAGATATAATCAGTTGGAAAGTACCTTCTGGATATTAATTGTTGGATATTATCTTCTAGATATTATCAGTGGGATATTATCTTCTGAATATTTTATCTTCATTGTTAGCTGTTAACTATTATCGTGTGGATACTATCTTCTAGATGTTATGTTTTAGGTAGTATCTGCTAGATACTATCTTCTGGATATTTTCTGCTGGATACTATATTCATGATATTGTCAGTTATATATTGTGGTCTTGATGTTATCTTTTGGATATTATCTACTAGATATCAGTAATCTTCTGAATGTTATCGTTTGTAAGTTATCGTATGAATAATAACTTTTGATTTCTATCTAGTGGATATTATCTTTTTGATTTTCTTATCTTTTGTATATTATCTGCAAGATATTATATATTGGATATTTTCTTCTGCATATTACATCTTGGTTATTATCTGCCAGGTATTATTTATTTGATATTAAATTCTTGATATTACCAGTTGAATATTATCTTCTGATTATTGTATGTTGGATAATATCTGCTAGTTATCGTCTTCAAAATATTATTTGCTGAAAATTATCATCTTGATATCATCTGCTTGTTTTTATATATTGGATATGTTGTGCTAGATATTATCTGTTGGATATTATCTGTTAGATCTTATCTTCTGGACCATGTCTGTTGGATGTTATCTCCTGGATATTATCTTCGGAATTCTATCTTGTGGATATTATATTCTGGGTATTTGCTGCTTGATATTATCTTTTTTATAGGATCTGATTGATATTATTGATTGGATATTATCTGTTGGATATTATCTTGTAGATATTATCTGTTGGCTATTATCTTCTGGATATTATCAGCTAAATATTATCTGTTGGATATCATTTGATAGATATTATCAGTTGGGTATTATCTTGTAGATACTAGCTGTTGGATATTATGTGCTGGATATTATTTGTCAGATATCATCTGTTGGATATTATCTGTTGGATTTCTCTGTCTGTAAAAAATCTATAGCCGAATAGCTGGAGTAGCCAAAATTGCTGAAAAAGTGAAGAAAGTGAAATAGTGGGTTTTTTTTTTTTGTTTCCTTTCTTTTCTTTTTAAATTATTTTTCGTTTTCTAGTTCATATAAATGAAAGTAAGGCAACAAGTTGTAATGAAGGAAACTAACTCCACCAGACCTTGACCGTCTACATAATCTAGAGACCCCTTAAAATTAATAAAATGTTTGACTCCCTTCTTAACTCAGAATATAGTTCGATTTTAATTTAATGAACGATATATTCTCAGAATATTGGTATGCAATGTTCAAGTCCAAAATTACGCAAAGCTGCACTAAAAAAAGGTGTGGAATGTACATTATGCAGTAAGTATATAAATAATCATTCACGGATAATTCCATAATTCCTTTTTCTTGGTGCGTAAAATAGAATCAAATATCGATAGTAGATATTCGGGAAAAGAAATAGATATCATGCAATAGTGGAGGGATTGATCTTCTTTCTAAGACAAATACCAGATACAATTCTAACATAGTCAACTATTCACACCCAGTGCTAACATCTATATATTCTATGAGGTGGGCAGATAAGATAGTACATTAATGGAAACAAAATAGGTAATTGTAGTGATTAAATCAAAGAAAGTAGTTTCTTGCATGACCATGATTTTACCTCATTTATAAGGGGGGGGGGTGTCTCCAAATTGAGTGGATGGATCTGTGTGGTGTGTGTGTGTGTGTGTGTGTATATATATATATATATATATATATATATATATATATATTCACTATGTCATAAAAATATTGACGAAACATGCAAAGAAGATGTAAATGAATTGATATTATGCGACAGTCAAGAGAATACATATTCTTTCCAAGATTAACACCAGCTACAATTCAACATGTTAATTATTCACACCCAGTGTTACATTCCATGGTGAGATATACTCATAAGAATAAGCTCACTCACATAGCACACCTATTTGGTAACATTACAAAGCTAAAGAACAATGTAGATAGTGCTATTTGTCAAAGTCTGGTGGAGTTCTTTCCCTTAATAAGTAGCAGTATCTCGTTTCTGCAGCACAAAATTAAAATAAATACACCTGATAATTTCTTCAATAGAAAAATAATGGCTTTTTATTAAATTTAGTGAATATGTTTAATTACATTGTGACGAATAAAAAAGTCTGCAAATATAAATAAGGATCAAAAACAAGCAAACGAAAGCAAACAAATAAAAAAAAAATATGCGCCTCTACGCTGGCAAAATAATAATACCATACTAAAGATCAGATAAAATACATAAAAGATCTCATTTATATCAACTAGAACGATAGCAAGTTTAAAGTATGTGCAAAACTAACACCCTTCAAATTACCAGATCAGCTGCATATTGTTCCAAATTGTTCTGTACCGTCTGATAAATACTAAGGATAATGAAGCAGGACAATATTTTGATACCATCAGTCTAAGCTATTTTAGAAGCCATAACCTCGCTTGACCGAAGCAAGATTTAATATGTGATAAGGCAAAAGAAATGTGCTAACATTTCTTGAGGAATGTCCAGTAATGGTCTGCCTACATTTTATTTATTTTTTTAATACTTGCATGGATATAAGATAGGGAATACAAAGCTTCTAATCTCCTATTCATTCGCGAAGTTTTTGCTGCTTTGTGTAAGATGGTTTTGTACAAGACTTGATTTATTTGTCATAGACATGGGGCGTTTATTTACGTCTTGTCAGGTATGTATAATCATGTTCGTTTGTGTTAAAATATGTTCATACGGTTTTTCACCTTTTTTGCAAACAATTTATTTTGGTCTCAGAACATATTGACACAGTCTTTCAACTGTTTGGAAAATATTTTATAAATATAATTACCTAAAGAAATGCAGTGATGTATTGAAAGACACATTTAGCTCAAGTCATCAACTTTGTCATACATATATTATATACCATACTGTATTGGGCACCTAACATTTTGTCTACTAAAGGTTTTTGGTCTGCGCAAACGACATAGACATCAAAGTTGTATATCATCCGACTAAAATAAAACACAATTCCCTTAAAAACGTGTTTCTTATAATTTTTTTGCTATCTTTTAATGAAATTTTAAAGCTTGAACTGCATATCGTGTTGTTTACCAATAGATTTTGTGGATCTGTCCAAAGACCATCCGATGTTCTGGAAAAAAATGTAAATAGCTACAAGTCCATAGACCGCACATATTTAAAAAAAAGTCAAATTATATTTTCTTCACTTGGGTATATACATTCATTAAATTATTTTGGCTCATGCGATATATAATTTTGATGACATTGAAAACTAAAGCTACTTTATTTTCGAAATTCGTCCTTCACCTCAAAGACTTTACCATATTTAGAACCTTTTGGTATCATTTTGGAGGGAAAATGAATAAGTCTGTGAATACGTTATCGCCACATCCATACATTAAGGAATACTATTATTTTAATTCCCATGAAACCTATAAAAATAATCTATACTTTTCATTACACAAATGTTGAATCAATGAATGATGTCATTTAGCAGAGATAAATATGACATGAAAATTGTATGAACGTTCTCTGTCTCTCACTTCTTGTTACATTACATCAGGTCTCACTGTACAATTTCATATTTTGACGCCCCACTAATTTTTTAAGGTAGTAGGCATGACCTTATTTACCATCAGCTTAGTGTTTATAAATTCACACAGAAACTAAATCTGTAATATGTTTTACATTTACTTTGAGTTAGGCTAGAAAATGGGTTGGCTTGTTTGGTGACTGCATGTCACAGTTAGACTAGCATTGGAGATCAAATGCGTAACTTGGGCTGCAAATGAACAGCCGACTTGGCTTACGCATTTATATATGTCTGTTACAGCGGTAAGTATCTCAAAATCGAGATGGTGAAGGGGTGAAGTATGTTAATTTGTTATAATACTTTAATCATGCATAAGGCACATACTGATTCTTTGAGCCTCCTTGTCACAGGAAAATATTCAAAATAGCTCTTTGCTGTCAAAAATGAATGTAAAAAAGAGGGGTTGGTGGTAGTGTCAAAATCCATCAGTTGTACAAGGAATTAATCTGAATACATCAGTCAAAATCTTACTAGCATGCTTTCCACAAAAAGTGTTGGCTAGTTTTTATTAGTATCCTTAATGTAAAATTATTCTCATTTTTCTACAATAGGTCATTTTCGGATGAAAATTCACTAAAACAACTGTACAGTGAGACCTCAGTATTTGGAAAGGAACAAGTCCTCGTATTCTTGTAAACTCAAGTGCACAAAACTCGCACCAGGGCATAACAAATCATGTACAGTATATGAGATGCATATATTTCTTTGAAATTAAGCCCGAAACGTATGGACCTAAAGTATTTTTTTTTTCTGTTTTAGAAAGTTATGTGATTTCTTTCCCATTGTACTCTAAGTAGATTTGCAGAATGTTAAGGATATTTAATTGTTAGGGTCAGTTCTCCCCCCTCCGTCATAAAGCTTTACTTAGTATTTCGAGTAACAAAATATTACTCCAAATTTGGGAATATTAATCGAAATTGATCAGAATATGTTAAAGTAAGATCTGGAGTCGAGTACAGTTGTATGATATAGGGATCTGATTTCGTGCTCGAAACCTTTAGGGAATACTGGTACAGAATACAAATGGGTGTGTGTTTTATTAATTTTTATTTAAGTCTCCTTTGTTCCGTAATTCATCTAGAACCTAAAGTAATTGTGTAATATGATAAATATGCCATTTTGAAACAGGCGTTCAAACCACATTCAGTAAAATAAGTGGTTCACTTCAAATGTTCAAGTCATAAAGTTATAGCAGTATTCATTGAGACTCAGTTCTACTATATGAATACTTTCGCTAACAAACGCCTTTAGTCACTTGTAAAGTCATCTTATATATCGTGTTTGTTTTCCTTATTTCGATATCATCACGGCAGGCGTAGGACCCTCAAACTAAGTATATTTTAAATGAATTTGTAAGTATTTTTGTAGATGGCAGCTACAAAACGTTAACTGATTTCGTATAATGTCAAACTGGCGATTGTATTTTAATTATCTCGTGTGATTTACTAATTCTCGTAAGATTTTGGCAATTGAATGACATAAAGAGGCGGATCGGAGACTCTTTAAGAGTGGATGAAATATAGCGATTATCTTAATTGGGGCCTGGTTTACATAAAGAAAGGAATGATGAAAATAAACACAGTTAGAAGGAACACTTTTGGTACAAACTTTTCTCTCAATGGTGCAAGTGTTCAAGATAATATAAGAGGGACATTTCATTTTATTGTCCCCGCATGATACGTGGATTCATCAGTTTGTGTAATCATGTAAAATAATTTCATCTTTAGAGAATAGAAAAACGTATGTCCTGACTACATATAAATGAAAGAAGTGATAAGTGGCTAAAGATGAAGGAAATTAAAGACAAATAAATAAATAATATAAAATGTTTATACGTAAAGGAAGGAACTGTTACGAAGTTGATGAAATGGCCCATCCTTGCACGCATGTTTGCAATCATGGGTACTTTGTTTGCATTGTGATGCATTTCCTCTACAACTGATGTCCATATTGTTAAACATATTTTTGCACGCAGAGTAATTGAGTAATGATAAAGAATGTTAAAGAAAAAGCTTGCAAAGTGTTTGAAAACCCAACCAGCAGTTGTTCATAGGCTTATTTTAAATGTTCATTAATATTACTCATTAAACGAAATCGGTATGTGTAAACAGATTGTGTTTAAAATCAGAAGTAACTGCATTACGAAACCTATTTTTAACTTTTACCTCAGATTTATGCCATGACTTTTTTTCTAATAAAGCTGATATTTCCTGGAACGTGAAGTTTTTGTCAGCGTAGTGCGGGACAACATTCACTGAAATCAAGATAAAATAATAAAAGAATGTATTATATAAGAAGTTTCTGTAGCTTTTCTTATCATAAAAAAAATCCATCCAATGACCCTGTTATTTAAGTTATCCATTTGAGAACATTAAAAGAATCAAGCGAATCCAGAAAAGTGAGAAATGACCTTTGTAACAATAGTTTAAGTGCAGGTTATTTTGTTGTCAACCACCCCAAACGTTTTGTAATATATATATATATATATATATATATATATATATATATATATATATATATATATATATATATATATATTCATCAAAAGCTATTAATTCATAACTTACATGGAAGTGTTCCATAACTAATCTGTCTGCAAAACTGGAGAAGATCAAATGGGGACCATTTTATGTTGGGTTATGTTTGTGTTATAAGAAGATAGGGCTTAGAATTTGTTCCAATATTCTTCAGGAAACTAAGAAGCAATCATTTCAATAAGACCTAACAAAGAAGAATATGGAATATTAATACAAGTTGCAGGAAGCTATTAGAATTCAGCACAGAATCATTTGCTGCTGAAAGTAAAAGATTAAATGCAATATTATTCATATATATAGACATTATTGGGCGTTAAAAGAAAGCAATAAATCAGAATTCTTCTTTCCAATGATACAAACAAGACGTTAATGTTGCTCGCTTCCATACCTTAAAAGTCACAAACTAATATACATTCTACAGTATGAAAGCTAAATGACAATTAATTTTGCTCATTTTAAACACATGAACTGCACGAATCAAAATCAGAGCAAATATTAATAGTATTTATTAAACATACTTAAATAAATATATTCTTAAAGTGGTAAGACAATCAAAATGCTGTGGTGTACAACATATGAAATGATAGAGAGAGAGTGGTGTACTCACGTGTGCTTCAAACTGTGCTGCTTTTCTAAATGTTATTGATACAAGCGCTATGTATTTTTCCCGCGCTTTCTTTCCTAACGTGTTCGTATAAACAAACATAGTCTCTCTTAGCTGCTCCAGACCAACATATAAATAACACGAGATGTTAATTTCTTATCAGAGAGTACAACTGTTCTTTCTAATTTATTATGGTGAAAGAGATGGTAATTAATTTTAGTTGTGACCTGTCATGCCTATTTAGTCGGTAGTTGTCGACCAATTATAACTCAAATTAAGAGAAATGTGTACCTGTACCAGTGGCGTACTAAGGGCAAATGGCGCCCAGGGCGATGATGATGACCCAAAGGGCCAGAATGCGAGGCTCGAAAATGTTTCTGTTTTGGCGCCCCAAGAAATCTGGTGCCCGGGGCAACCGCCCTGTCCCCCCCTCCCCCGTTAGTACGCTCCAGACCTGTACACATTTTGCTAAAATGTGTACATGCACAAATTTGTGTTACGTTGCAGTTATAGACCGTCACGAACACATTTTAGAAAAATGTGTACATGTACATATTTTTAGTTTCTTTGCATTGTATATATGTCGGCCGCTATCTGCCATCGTCGAAAATAGAGCCCCGTCTTGGCGACACTCCAGTGGAATTACGCATGGTTGAATGTTCATGCGGTGAATTTTGATTATAGTCTAGATCATGTTTGTAGATTAAGCAAGGGCTCATGCAAACTTGTCCTTCCCCCTTTTTTTTTCTTCTTCACACGAAATGGCAACAAAAATAAGATCATAAAGACCGGATATTTTTTCTGTTCATGTTCTACTTTATGAGCGATAGTACTGACACATTGGTTTTTCACACATCAATTAATATTCCATAGGAATTAATAAATAGCTTATATGTACTTTTGCATACCATAAGATGGTTGGTACAACTAGTCCAGAAGAAAATCATTTATTACATAATTTGGATTGCGCAGCATAAGGGATGTTTTGTACAGAAACAAAATCAGCTGCTCTATGTCATGAAAGATATGAAAATCGCCACCATACTGAATGACTACTCCCAACTCGAACCCTAAACATATGTACATTAAATCAATGTATATATTTCTCTTCCTATTATCCTGTATGTTTTCACCATGACTCGGAAATTTGCAGTTCCGGTATTTGTTTAGAGAGAAAATAAATTGTGACATGAGTTACGTTAAATAACGGTTTATATTTGTTCTGGTTCTTACGTGAAAAGTTTATGAGAAACAAATTTTTGCTTATTCATAGCTTTTAATTTTGTACAGTGCTCAACCTCCTAATATGATCATTGCTTCGGCTCTTTGTGTTCATCATTTTCTATTAATTCTCTGCTTATAATTTGGAGAGCTGCTAACAACAGATGTAAGTACTCGAATATCTCCTAATCCGATATACAGTGTCACATTGATGAGCCGATACAACGATATCAATTAACTATCAAGCAAGAGAAACGACACTTACATAACGATTAACGTGGTGTATATATAGTGGATGTTTATTGTTTTAGCAAAACGGTCAATTTTATGTTGACACGGACTTCAATTCTTAAGGTCACACTGATGCAGGACGTACACGGCTGCTACTATATCAGATCGAATCACTCATAAAAATAAAGTCTGCAAATGAGTTTAAAGTGAGATTCCACATATTCATTAAAGAAAAAAATAAAACATCTGATCACAACAATAAAACATTCAACATACATCGTTTTGACAATAGCCATTTAGCTGATCAGGTTCTTTACCTTTTTATTTTGGTAAGCAACAAAATAAACACTGTAGTCAGGTATACTGTTATAAATAATACATTTAAATCAGAATGTAGATATATCGTTTCATCCTATTCAGAGATTAATTTATCATTGAAACTGATGCTGAACTGAAAAGTAATGGATATTACAGAAAGTGTTGATACAAAAACAAATATAGGTAGTTTTGCATTCCACTTTGTGTGCCGTTTCATAACATACAGGGTAAAGAAGCGATACACTTTGTTAAGAAAGATAGAAACTGTGCCAAATTAATTAAGCTCTACAGCACACAATCGCCTTAGTACCTGTTACTTTAACACGAAATTGATTTTTGCAGCAGCGAGAAATAAGTCGCTTGTGCTTTGCAGTTTTGCGCAGTTTTCAGTGCCTTCATTTATCTATATTTGGTCATTTTTTCTATTAGATCACTTGCACTAGTAACTGTGCCATGTTAGGAAAATAAAATCTCAGTCAGCAATGCGTATGCAAACTTCTGGCACCACAACGACATAAAAATCATAGAAGCAAATCTTAAAGTATATAAACCAATAGAAAAAAAACAACTTCCGTACAGTAGCAAAAGTTTGGTCTTTATTTTAGAGAGTATCTCTATCCTGTTTATTTCAATTTCTTTGTTTATTTCATTTTAATCTGTATTTGTCCACGCATTTACTGGCACCTTTATGCAAAAGAAGTTTTATTGTCACACCCTGTACATATTTAAAAAGGGATGCAAACATTGACACCACAGAAAAGTACTATCCAAATGTATCATTTTGTTACTGTTTAAACGTCATGAACAGTTTATGGTTGTTAGAGGAAAATAAAAGCTGAAGATTTATAATAATGGAGCGGATGAAACATCTTTAAAAACTTTCTGTAGGTCATAAAAATGTATTCGTTTGCTCCACCCCCTTTTCCGAGGACACTGTCCGCGCAGTAAGCACTCCCGCTGTCAGTCAACGTGGTTAATGAGGGATGAATAGACCTATGGCACATTTTTAACGAAAAAACGATTCGCAGTTCTATCCTGATTCTGCTTCGCAGTTTTAGTATCGCCAATCAAACAAGACCCTGAATCACGTAGTTACCTACCTCGTGATTCAAAATAAATCAAAATGGCAGCTCTAAGCCTGATTCTGGAAAATCACTGTATAAATGAAAGGTATATACAGTGAATCATGACTTTGATTCCTGGATGAATTAAAATCCTGATTCCTAAAAAGATAACCTAGATAATACGTGCCGCTTGAGAGAAAATTAGTAAATCGGAAATAAGTCAGAAAAAGGGTCAGAACGTAATTGTGAAGTGACGCTATGTTATTGTTGGTTACTTGTTAGCTTGACAACAAGTTATTTTTTTTTAAACATTAGTTTGAATACCTAAAATGATAACTATAAAGATCAGAATCATGATATAACATCTATTATTAATTGGGTCGCAATGCACCAGTAATAATAGTTTATACCGACGACTCTGTTAACCAGCAGCCGGCATGTCTATTAAGCATATGTAGTATTCTCAATGTAATGATCAGCCTATATGATCTGTCCATTTTGACGTTTCGTTGCAATAGTTAGACATATACATAGAGGAATTTTATTTAGAGTCGGTTTGCATTTACGTAATAAGAAACTTTAGCTTATTGGAATTATTTTACTGACTATAAACAATTAGATAGCAATTAACTTTGTCAATCAATCATACGTTCATACATATATATATACTAATTTACTTACATAGTTAGTAATTACAAATCTTGTTTCCATGCTAAAAGTACATACCAACCAACTCCCAGCCCCCCCCCCCACACACACACACATACACCACACCCTCACAACGCAGCCCCAAATATTAATTTATATTTCAAGATTCAATGCAGAGAAATCGATTGACATAAATAGAATCTACTCTAAAATTGCATGCAGTGCTAAAATATACATGCGGAATGGCTAACAATTACACACCTATGATACCATTTGCATGCATATACATTTTAAATTATCAACGAAGTGGCAAAAACCGAACTCAGAGCAAGATGGAAAGCAAAAACCAGCAAGAATGTCTTTAAAAAACTCGCTGGAAATTCGTCATAACCTGTGTGCTGTTCGTCGGAACGACAGGAACCTCGGGAACGATAGAATGTGCTGAGCTTGATAACTTAAGGCCTATTCCAAGCGCATCTTCAGCATTCAATGGAGTTTTTCAATAACAAGCCAGTGCCGTTAACGCTGCCTTAACTTCGAATCCCTGCATCAAACAAAAAATGGATCTATTTTGTGTTTTCTCTTCTGGGTCTGTGAGGGGGTTGGGCCTGCATTATGCGCTCTCCCGTCTTTTCAGCACGGCTTTCAACAAGCTTAGCGGGTATACTTTGTTCAGATCCTCATTTGTCATTAAAACACACGTTTCGTAAATTCTATACGATTTCCCAACTTGACGGGTCAAAAGAGCTTTTGCGTGTTTGTATGCCATTCCGACACTCCTATACAGCCTTTTATGATGATGTCATAATCTGGTAAAATGTTGTCAAGTCTAATCGAGTCTTTCATGTTTGCATTAAAACCAAATATACTGTATACTCCTGGAGAAACATTTATTTAAAATAGTAACTAGTATTTTCACATTCCATAGAGTTTTTAAATGGAGTCAAATCAAAGTTTTGCGCGGAAAAACCCGATCGCCATTTTTTGGTCGGGGGGTCGGGGAGGGTGTGGGGTGGGGGGCAGGCTATGCGAGCCAACGGCGCATGCCAATTTTTTTAGTGGTGCGAGAAACATGCGGGAATGAGGCATAGTTGGCTCCCGTTTACCTCATGCTCCCAAGACACCTCCTCGATCAAAATTGAACTGGTGGGATGAGAACGACGAGTGGGTTTTTATCTTTTAGATTTAGAATACCAATTTCAATATTTAATGCTAGTTTAATGACTTTTACACACATCAATTTTCAAAAGGAAGATGAAAAACTAGAGGTAATGACGTTAGAAAGTCAATTACTATAAACACACTCAAAGATATTTGTAACTTGAACATAACGTGAAGGTAAATTGAAAGTAATTTGAAAACAACTTAAAGGTAGCTTGAAAATAACTTGAAATAGATGGAAAATAACTTGAAGTTAACTCGACGGTACATTGAAAATAACTTGAACGACTGCTTAGGAAAACTTTAATTTCGTTCCAAAACAAATGGAAGGTGGCAACTGTAAAATTGAGAAGGTAACTTCACAAAAGATAGAAAATCCACGTAAAGTTGAATTTGGGAAACAACTTGGAAAACTTTCACAAAAATTTTATAAAGTCAAAGAAGAAACATTTAAAAATAGTATGGATACTGAGATCACTGAAAACAAAGACTCACGCAAAAACTTGAATGGTGTTCCTTTAGTACAACATTTATTACTTGATAGCTGGTGTAGTTGTTGTTATAGGAGCATGTATTATATATTTTTATATAAAAAACAACTTTGAAAGAATCCATGACTGCCTAGTTTCTTATAGAGCTTGAAATCTATATTCATTTAAACATTTCTTAAACGAGTCTTGTAGCTTTCTTTGAAAATTCCTTTTCTATTTTCATCCAAAATTCTTTTTTATCTTCCAGCAGGAAAGCGAATTAAAGGACACTATAATATCTTTCTTTCAGATTTTGGTATTTTTCTCTTAAGCAAATTCTGTGCCATTTAATACCACTGTTTTACTTAAGTTAAAATTTTGTGAAATATACAACTACTGGACGACTTAACCTTTGACCTACATGATTAACGTCTGACCTCTGACCTTCACCCTAAGTCACTGCTCCTCAAAATTGTCTAAAAAGAACCTGAGCCACTGGCCTTCAAAATTTTGCTAAAAATCTGCGTCAATAGCCTTCAAATGTTTGAGGACAAACCAGCGACAATTAGGCCAACGACTTTCAAAATTGTTTTTTTTTTTAAACCGTGCTAGTGGTGGTCACATTTTTATGTCAAAACCTGGGCCAGCCGTCGTCAAATTTTTATGAGACAAAATCTGAGCCAGTGGTCGTCAAAATAGTTGTTATAACAAAACAATATAACAACAAGGCTAATGATCTTTAAAATAGTTGTTATAACAACAATACCCCACTGGCATTCAAAATTGCTGTTATAACAACAAAGTCATAGGGCACCCACACCTCATATACCCCAAAAAACAAAACAAATTGGATAAAATGCCATCGCGTATCCCTAATTTTATTACTTTCAAGTTATTATGGTGATAGGATAAGCTAACTACTTATATTTATTTTCTTCTTTCTTTAACATTGCAAAAGGCCCATCGCAAGACCGAAAGCAGTCACCACACACAGGGACAGACCACATCTATTTACAGATTTTTTATTTGTTTTTGCTTCTTACGGGTATCGAAATTTTTGAATATTTCGTTGCATACCCGAGATTATGTGTCATGCTGTAAAACGCGTTTGCCGTTTTATTTTATTTGGAGTCTTTGTTGTTTCTGAGTAGGTAATTTGATCTGCTTTTATAAGGCTAGCATGAGTTCGGCCACAATTATATATGCATAATATTTTAGGCAAAAATATGGGTTTGAACCCTCAACCTTTGGTTTGGAAGTCTGAGACTTAGAGTGATTCTACCATTCCTCTCAGTTATTAATACTATACTTTCTAACCTTTATGAAGATTTGATACACTTTCCGGCTGTTAGCTAGCTTAGATAAATAACTTTTTATTAATAATATCTCCGTACGTTTTATCATAAAATATTTATGTCTACACAAATTCCTAAACTAAAACCCATTTATTAAATTTGAGCCTCAGAACAAGCAAATCGATTAAGTTTTTGTGTCAAATAAATTTCTATAATTTACTATAATTTACTTTTAAAAGGTCTGTAAATATCCCCAGACAAAACGGTTCTAAACATGTAGATATTATCTGCCTAATAAAGAAAAAACAACGTCAAAGGGTACCTACGGCAGAGGTTCATTAAGTATTGTCCTGTAAAACAGATCAAGGGTAATGCAGGAGTTGTAAATTTTGTAATACACAGCTTATCATCAACCCTCAATATCTCCCTTAATTTCATGTGCTTTCCATGATGACTTCTGCAAGTAAATACTGTTCAAATCAACAAACATGTCGATCAATAAAGCCACGTTGTCGATCGATAAACCTAAGCAGATTTTAAAATAAGACTATACAATTCAGGAGATTAAGTATCTTCATAAATGTTAACTTTTGACCGGTGAAACCTACTTTCGGACCATTGAATCTTGGAACCAGTAAACTTCGGACTTTATAATAGTAACCCTGCATATCTCTCTTCCTTTCTTCAGTGTCTCTCCTGTCTCTCCCTTTCTTATCTCACTCCCCTACTCACCCTCTCCTCTCTCTCTCTCTCTCTCTCTCTCTCTCTCTCTCTCTCTCTCTCTCTCTCTCTCTCTCTCTCTCTCTCTCTCTCCCCGGACGGCCGAGTGGTCTAAAGCCTCGCCTTTATAGATCACTCACACGTGAGTTCAAGAGAGGACTGCATAAAGGGAGGACTGCAAATACGGTTGGCTGCCTGGTCTAACGGCAGGTCCAAATGGTTGATCCAAAATCCGACATTGAGTAAACACCACGGCAGTGGAAGCAAAATTATCCCGGGTCTGAACTCTTCATATAAAATTGTCTTCCTATATTATAAATCTAAATAAAATACTGATATAGGACGATGAACGAAACGGTTTATACACCAACAAATAGGTAGCTTCAAGTGGTTTTCATACACAAAGATAACAGTTAATCTATGAATATATATATATATATATATACATATATATATATATATATATATATTATCCTTACGTTGCAAGTGAAAAGGTACTAAAGCCGTCTCCATTCTTAGAAATCTTAGAAAAGTGGTGGTGAAGGGTACAATCGAAACCACGCATATTCTGACTTTGACTTTGTCTCCTTCTGCCGCCATTCAATGTCAAGTGAACGAAAGTAGTTCAGAAATAGTTCTCAATGGCGACGAATTACATCCGAGGTTTCTTTCTCGACTTGACGGAAAATTCCGAGGATTTTCAAATTGGAGGAGCCTAGTGATAGTTGACTGGCAATCAGAATGTCCTCGACTATTTCTGCAAGACAGAAATATGCCTCCGATGTATGTCGGCGCAGTAATTTACAGAAAAATCATACATTTTGTTGGCTGGAAATATTCTCTGCCAAAATTCCAGTCTATTCGGACTACCTCGGCTATTTCCACTATTGGATTGACTGAATGATTGACCAACAGGTTACGAATTACAAAATACTTTGATCATACGTAACTTCTCAGTTAATCCTTGTTTCGTAAATATCCGAAGTGCTCCAAATAGCAGCTATCGACATACATTCGGGGTATGATCCGTATGATTGACCTCAAAGTTGCGAATGACAATCGAAACATCGTGGGCCTTTTGCGTTAAGTCGAGAAAGAAACCTCGGATGTAATTGGTCGCCATTGAGAACTATATTCTGAACTACTTTCGTTCACATGGAACAATATGGGGGCGGAAAGAGACAAAGTCACAATCGAAACATTTTTGGCCTTTGCTGTCGTAACATATGTGATGCACTTGGCCAAAGGCGGTTCACCAACACTTCAAATTGATGTGTATTCCTACAGCTACTTCCTAGGTTATTTCATGAACTGACGGAAAGGGTCGGGTGTTGTTCCGATCGCTGCGAATGGGTTGACTGGCACTTGATAAACCCGGAGCAATCATTATCCTAGCCCTTTCAAGATTCAAGATCATTTTATGTCATGTTTTGGGTCTTTCTATTTGGATGTATATTTGCTCCGATTGAAAACAATTGCTTTTTTTTCTCTCCTTCTTGTTAATGTTGCTGTTTCTTTCTTTCTTTTTTTTTTTTTTTGTAAACAAGTGAACCAATTATTTGGAATGATCAGCGCTTTCTATGGACTAATAGTTTTGAACCTTTGCTTGAGATTAATGAACCTTTTGACCGGTGAAACTTTCTTTCGGACCATTGAATCTTGGAACCAGTAAACTTCGGACTTTATAATAGTAACCCCGCATATCTCCCCCCCCCACCCCCCTCTCTCTCACTTTCTTTAGTCTCTCTCTCACTCTTATCTCTCTCTCCCCCTACTCACTCTCTCTTATCTTCCCCCTCTCTCTCGTCTCCTCTCTATCTCTCTCTCTCGCTACAGTCTCTCTCTCTCCTTTCCTCTCTCTCCTCTCGCTCTCTCTTTCTGTCCCTTCAATCGCTCCTCTCTCTCTCTCTCCTCTCTTTCTGTCCCTTCTCTCGCTCTTCTCTCTTTCCCCACTCTTCCATCTCTCTCTCTCTCTCTCTCTCTCTCTCTCTCTCTCTCTCTCTCTCTCTCTTCTTTCCTCTCTCCCTACTCTCTCCTCTCTCTGTCCCCTCTCCCCCTCTCTCTCTCTACTCTCTCTCCTCTCTCTTTCTGCCCCTTCTCTCTCCTCTCTTTCTGTCTCCTCTCTCGCTCCTCTCTCTCTCTCTCTCTTCCAACTCTCTCTCCCTCTCACTCTCTTTTCTCTCTCTCTCTCCTTCTTCTCTCTCTTCTTTCCTCTCTCCCTTCTCTCTCTCCGTCCCCTCTCCCCCTCTCTCTCTCTCCCCGGGCGGCCGAGTGGTCTAAGGCCTCGCCTTTTTAGATCACTCACACGTGAGTTCAAGTTTGTTTTTTTTTTTTTTTTTTTTGTGGTCCCTCCCTAGTCCATCCCAGCATATATGGCTGGTTAGAAACTTTGTAAAGGACCCCTCTAATCTACATGATTAATTAATTAGTTCTTTATGCCAAATATAAGTTCCAGTTTAGAGTGAGGTTTCTCTTGTTGAATCCTATTTTCCAAGTTTTTTTGTTCTTGGGTTCCAGGTCCGTACTCGCCTCCCTTCAGGTATTGCCTGTCGGTAGGCTTTCCTTCCCTTTCTTCCCTAGATTAGTTATTGATGTTTAGTGACCTTTGGCAGAGGTCTGAGTTTTTTTTGAAGATGACAAAAAAAAAAAATTTTTTGTAAATAATTTGGAAAGTTTTTTAAGTGTTGATGTCTTTAGGTTTTTTGTGGTTATAAAGTTTTAAGCTAGTATGGATCAAATTTTCTGAGTTTCTATTATTTCTTAAGTTAAATTATTTATATTTATGAGTATTATTTCTAGTAGATATATTAGTTTTTCATAGATATGTTATTTAGAATATGTTATGTAATATTGTATAGTATAATTTTGCATATTATTATTAGTTCATTGTTATATTAGTTGTTCATCTGTGCCTTTATTTTTTCTTAACTACTGTTGTTGTTAGTTGCAAGGGTGAGATATTCTTTCTTTTCCCCTGCTCCATCTTTGTTTGTCTCGGTGTTGCTTCCTCCATATTGTTATATTCCAATCTGTAATAGTCTTTTACTTCTATGTTTTCCTCCTGTTGTTTGGTTTTATTTCTCTTTTGTGTTCCCTTCCAGGGTGGTATAGGGCTAATCTCTGGTCTCTTAGGCATGATTTGTGTTTTCCCCGGTTCTAGCTGTACTAGGTCTTTTTCTTGTATCGTAATAGTTTCATGTGGGTTTTCCATCTGGGTGTTTTGTTCCGGCATGACAGTTAGTACAGTTTTATGCACGGGTTGTTCAGGTGGTTTCGTGTTTCCTATTGTAGTTATTTCTTGCATTTTTCATTTTGATGGGCTGTGTCCTACTTCTCCACATTTAAAGCATTTCCTGAAGTGGATACATCCTTTATACCATGATTTGGCCCTAAAACCATGCACATAGAAAGAGGGCGTGATCCTCTTCTCCAATCCTTTTTCCATCGTGAAAATCCTGGCGCCCGTTTGTATGTTTCGATAGTCGCTATACGTCGCCATTTTTGCTTCTTTAATTTCGATGTTGAACTTGTCCCTCATTCTCATCGCTGTCGCTTCTATTGGAATTTCTGCTGGCACTCCTGATACGTGTACGTATACGTACTTGAGTTTCATTTCTCTCTCTATGGCTGGTGCCTCTCTTATCTTCGCCATTTTGTTTCCAATTTTTATCTCCTTTCCTAGCCAGAGCATGTTTCCTATCCTTTTGGGTTGTGTAATATATGTTCCATTCCCTCACGCGTGAGGGTTTCAATATCTTCCAACTGAATTTGAAGCTTCTTTAAGGAATCCAACACTTCTCCATAGGTTGTTTCAGCTTGGGCCTGTATTTCTAGGTTCCCTGGACGTCTGCTCACCACGAGCTTCTTGCTCTGCCCGGTTCGCACGATTTCCGTCGCGAAATATTTTTGTAACGATGTCATTTTCAACTTTCAATGATATTCAAAATGTTTCCCTTTTCTGTCAGTATTCTATATTTTAATATTTCCACCGTTTCACAAGTTTGGCTCGATGCTTCACATGAGTCGTTTCTTCTTTCTGGGCTCTTCCCATATTAGCCATATTTATTTATAACAAAAATGTCTAGGACGAGGGTAATATTAAAAATATATGCAGATATGAAAAGGCGATAGGAGTTGTCGGGCAGATCGGCTATAGCAGACCCACTTGAGCGTCTTGAATATGTATATAAAGTTGTTTTTTTAGTAATGATTTCTTCGGCTAATAGCTTGGATTATAATTTCGATTACAATAATATGTAACTAAACCCTACCCCACATCATACCCCTCACATCACACCCCGTTGCAAAGGCCTCGTTTCACAAAAGAACATCAAGTAAAAGTTATAGTAAACTTACTAGTTGTAACATAACTTACCATAAATCTTAGTTAAAAGACTGTTTTTTGGCTATTTTTGTGAAACAAGGCCTTTTACTCTCTCTTGGTACGGTCAAGGTACTTGGATATGTTATTTGATTACCCATTGTATGGTGAATGATCTGATCGTTTATACGATCCAGTTCCTTTATTTTAAATTTAAAAATGATGATTTCAGTCAGTTTGATCTAGTCCACCCATTCTTTCGTTCGTCTGTCTGTTCCTCCTTCCTTTCGAGAAATTCACCCAGAATGTATGTTCTCCGCTAATATCCAAGTGCTTTTATGTAATTTGTAGAAACGATTGCTACTTGGTTTCATATCCTTAAGTGCAATGATTTTTTCCAGACGTATTACCATTTCTTTTCGAATAGATTTGATTCTGCTTATGAGCGAGCCTTTTTTTCATGGATCATTCGAATAGACATCAGCAGCAACAAAAAATATATGTATATGTTGTTTAGCTTTTGGTCGCGGATTCGATACTCGAGCCAGCCAGGGTCAGTTGCTTCGGAGTGTCCTTTGGAAAAGGCACTTACCTACCATTTCCTCAGCTGATATAGCCAGTACTGTTTTAAAGTGCCATAAAAACCAACAAACCTACAAAATATGCTTTAGTGAATTTTGTCTACGGCTTAAAAGATGGCTTTAACACTACCCAATTTGTCTGCAACTGCTGATGAACAGCACCACATTTAATAATTCAATACATATGTTCAACAATACGTGTTTGCATCAGTGACGTAGGAACCCTTGCAGCTGATTCTTGGGGGAGGTGGGCCAAGATTCCCATCAAACAACTTTTTTATTGCGAAGGAGGTCTCATAATTAAGTTTTTCCGGAGGGAGGGGGTGACCAGAATTGCTTGCTACGTCACAGGTTTGCGGTCATCAATAAAAATGAAATGCCACACGAGGATTACACACGAACGATAGTCCCTTTTGTTCTGAAAATTTGAAGGTCAAATGTAAAGGTCACCCAGGCATGAACAGCATTCACACTGTTCATTAGCGGATTAGGGAATATAAAAAGTATTCTTATCACTCTCAGGTTAAAAATCTTAACGGTAAAGGACCTTGTAGTTATTAATAAATTTGTTATTTATGTGTAATAAAAACCGTTGGCAAAGACCAATAGTACCGAAAGATTATACCATTCATTTTATAACTAAGACTGGAGGGTTAAATATCAAATGAAGGCGCTCGAATGGGGACATGGTTGTAGTTACCTCGAGATCAATTTTTCTCAAAATTTAACTACTGAAAATCCAGAGACAATACATGGGTCACTGAAATTCCTGGTAAACGCAGTATTAGAGTGGCCTATCGGACAATCTGCCCGGGGGGGGGGGGGGGGGCAGATGGGTCGTGATCCGAATAGGTTATATCATAACGGGAGGACTGCAAATACGGTTGGCTGCCTGGTCTAACGGCAGGTCCAAATGTTTGATCCAAAATCCGACATTGAGTAAACACCACGGCAGTGGAAGCAAAATTATCCCGGGTCTGAACTCTTCATATAAAATTGTCTTCCTATATTATAAAACTAAATAATATACTGATACAGGACGATGATCGAAACGGTCTATACACCAACAAATAGGTAGCTTCAAGTGGTTTTCATACACAAGGATAACAGTTAATCTATGAATATATATATATATATATATATATATATATATATATTATCCTTGCTTTGCAAGTGAAAAGGTACTAAAGCCGTCTCCATTCTTAGAAATCTTAGAAAAGTGGTGGTGAAGGGTACAATCGAAACCACGCATATTCTGATTATGACTTTGTCTCCTTCTGCCGCCATTCTGTGTCAAGTGAACGAAAGTAGTTCAGAAATAGTTCTCAATGGCGACGAATTACATCCGAGGTTTCTTTCTCGACTTGACGGAAAATTCCGTAGGTGTTCAAATTGGAGGAGCCTTGTGATAGTTGACTGGCAATCAGAATGTCCTCGACTATTTCTGCAAGACAGAAATATGCCTCAGATGTATGTCGGCGCAGTAATTTACAGAAAAATCATACATTTTGCTGACTGGAAATTTTCTCTGCCAAAAATCCAGTCTATTTGGACTACCGCGGCTATTTCCACTATTGGATTGACTGAATGATTGACCAACAGGTTACGAATGACAAAATAGTTTGATCATTCGTAACTTCTCAGTTAATCCTTGTTTCGTAAATATCCGAAGTGCTCCAAATAGCAGCTATCGACATACATTCGGGGTATGATCCGTATGATTGACCTCGAAGTTGCGACTATATTCTGAACTACTTTCGTTCACATGGAACAATATGGGGGCGGAAAGAGACAAAGTCACAATCGAAACAACATATGTGATGCACTTGGCCAAAGGCGGTTCACCAACACTTCAAATTGATGTGTATTCCTACAGCTACTTCCTAGGTTATTTCATGAACTGACTGAAATGGCCGGGCGTTGTTCCGATCGCTGCGAATGGGTTGACTGGCACTTGATAAACCCGGAGCAATTATTATCCTAGCCCTTTCAAGATTCAAGATCATTTTATGTCATGTTTTGGGTCTTTCTATTTGGATGTATGTTTGCTCCGATTGAAAACAATTGGTTTTATTTCTCTCTCTCCTTCTTGTTAATGTTGTTGTTTCTTTAGATCTTTTTTTTTTTTTTTTTGTAAACAAGTGAACCAATTATTTAGACTGATCAGCCCTTTTATGGACTAATAGTTTTGAACCTTTGCTTGAGATTAATGAACCTTTTGACCGGTGAAACCTTCTTTCGGACCATTGAATCTTGGAACCAGTAAACTTCGGACTTTATAATAGTAGCCCCGCATATCTCTCTCCCCCCTCTCCCCCTTTCTTATCTCTCTCACCCCCTACTCACTCTCTCTTTTCTTCCCTCTCTCTCTCGTCTCCTCTCTATCTCACTCTCTACACTCCCTCTCTCTTCTTTCCTCTCTCTCTCTCTCTCTTCTCTCTCTCTCTCTCCCCTCTCCCTCTCTTCTCTCTCGCGAAGTGTACGGTAGAAGATCTCCTGGGCAACAAACTCTTGCAGATTTATTTCTATATGTTGAACAAAAAAACCTCAGAAACTGAGAATTAATAACAATATATCTTTGGAAAAAAGGCTTCGATCGGTCTTGGAGAAACCGCCTAGCTGATCATGGTTTTCTCTTATCCAAGTAAGTATGAAAAACAAACAAACAAAAAATTATGAGCAATATTCGTATGCTATCGGCTAAAACACGGTATTGGTGCTGATAAAGGAATTTTCATGTTATATGCATGAAATAGAAAAATTAAACAAGATATGAACCAATTTTAAAGATTGGTAAGCCTGGCATATACCTCTCTTACTTTCCTGAAAATTTCAAGAGGTTAGTGTAACCCATTGTTGAGATATGCATGGAAACAAGCTCTAAAAATGGCCATTTTTGAGCGTTATGTAGTCTCACTCGAAAAAAGCTTGAATATAAAATAGAGAATTCTCTAAATATCATACTGAAATTATGCATTTATTGGTCTGGTTTTATGCGGAATTCTATCCTGCAAATATTGCTTCTTGAATTAAAGAAATCGGTAAAATATTATGGATTTTATAAGCAAAATACCGTCAGTAGAAGTTTTGTTTCAACACTGAAATTCAAACACTAATCTGTTGTTATATGCCAACATTTTGTACAAAATAACATTCATTATAACTTTTATTGACATCTAGAACTCGACTTTATATTATAATAAGTAGTAAAACCATTTAAATCACATGGCTAGCCAAGATATTCGATTGAGAGCTTGTTCTTTGTCAAACTTTCCAGTTCTAAATTTTGTAGTGTCTGTAACCTTTACAAGTTTATATGGCAATAATTTTGTTGTTTCATTATGGAAAAGTATAAATCCTACAAAGGCTCATGTGTATCCATGTGATGTCCAAGTTGGCCAAAATTGGTGGTGCTGTATTGTACCATTAAAAAACAGCAACTCAATAAAAAAGTTACAGACACTACACAAACAGGTATAAAAATGAAAGATAAAAGTATTGTTCTACTTGTCATTAAAACATTGTTTTTCTCAATAGAAAGTTCCATCTTATGTGATGTAATGTTGCATCATCTATTTACCTCTGCAGCCAAGAGCAAAAAAGTGATGCAATAACTCTCTTGATTGAATATTGCATCATTCTTGCAGCACTGTCTGTTTGAGTAATTTACTACAAGACAATGTAACCTGAATTTCTTATCCTAGAAGAAGCTGCCTAATTACTTTTTCTGTTCTTTACCATGGTACATCCCTAAGACATGGGAAGACGACAAAAGCAAACCTCTGGGAACAACTCTGGTAAGTTTGTATTGAATGGTAAACCACACTCTTAAATTGTAGTGTCTGTAACCAATATCCCCTTTTTATACTGTCTATGACTTTATCCCTGTTTTTTTTTTAAAAAATGAAGCCAAATTATGTTTCCTATTACAGTATTGATGTGTAAGGCTAAATTTTGACATATTGTCTGTCTGCAATTTGTAATATTTTGGTATATTTATAGTTTCTTTCATCTAGATTTCTGATAACAGGCAACATTTTCAGTGATTTCTTACAATATGCAATTGAAACTGAGTATTTTTGCATTCCATATCATTAGACTAGTAAATTCAAACAGAAATATTATGAGAATTCAATGAGCTCAGACTTAGTATTGGATACATTGCTGATATTGTCAAATGGTTACAGACACTACTAGACATGTGAATTGACCCGACTGTTGTTTACATTATTAAGGAAAGTGTGCAATCATTGTAAATGCTAGAACATTGAATAATCATCAGGTTTTATGCTATTTCTTTTTCAATCAGATACTTTTCTTTAAGAATCTACAGGTTATTCCAGTTTGCTTATGTATGAAAGCATATTGCGTACTCATTACAAGTATGTTTTGTAAAGTCTAAATTTCATCCGTATACATAGAGGAACAAAAATGAGAATGAAGTTGTTTGCTTTTAGGAAGCAAAGATAAGCCAGAAGAAGATGAACAGAAGATTAAAGCTAGAAGGGAGAAGACGAGGCTAAAGGTACAAGCCTGGAGAAAAAAACAGAGGGAAAATAAGGCGAAACATGAGGAGCTAAAAAGGGTTGATAGAGAAAGAAGAAAAGATGCAAGACTACTAAAAAAACAGCAATCACTTTCCGATTCAAATCTTCAACAAGAATTAAGAAGGAAAAAACGTGAAGAAATGAAAAGGTATCGCCAGAAAAAGAAAGAAAAAGCAGCCCTGGCAATATCGGTTAATAAGAGTGTTGATTTAAGAAGTCCGAAAACTGCTGAATTAAGTAGAAAGAAGAAAGAAGCTGTGAAAAGAACCCAAGCATGGAGAATGCGTATCAAACTGAATGAAAGTATACAGCAAGAGTGTATTCAGACTGATTGTGAAATAGGAAATACTGGGTCAGCCAGAGATTCACCAATGAATAAAGTCTTACCTAAAGCAACTCTGTACAGACAATTAAAAAAGGTAAAGGAAGTATTACCAAATACCCCAAAGAGAAAAGCAGTCATCATAAGTAAATTAATTGAATCTCCATCAACATCAAAGTTTCTAAATAGGAATATAATGATAATGACACCGGATTGCAGAAAAAAACTTGAATTGACAGATACTGTTATACAATCTGTGTCAGAGAGCATTTCAGAAGTGAAAACAAGGAAAGGGGGTGCAAAGAAACATGCATACAACATCATTTGTGACGCATTACTGAAGAAATATAAAAGACACAGACTAAAAAAGTATTTCAAAGTATCAGTGAAAGGGCAAAAACCTAGTTCTACATGGTGGGAGACGAAACAAAGAAAAAGAAGAAGGGATGCACTTAACTCTCCATTAAAGAAATCTGTGAAAGATTTTTTTCTAAGTCCAGAAATCAGTAGGGAAGTGCCTAATAAACATGAAACTGTGAAAGTAAGAAAAGGTGGTCAAAAAGAAATACTTCAAAAACATGTGATGACTATGACATTAGAAGAAGCCTACAAAGACTACAAGTTAAGGAACCATAGTCACAAAATAGGATTAACTTCATTTTCTAAATTGAAACCAGTGAATGTTAAAAAGGTGTCTGAAACAAGCAGAAGATCATGCTTATGCCAAAAGTGCTGTAACGTGGCCCTAAAAAGTGAGGCACTAACAAATGTAAAAAGAGCAGTGAAAGAAAATGGAGATTTGGATGAAATTTCAGTAGATAAGAAAAGCTTAAGTGATGCTACTTTTTGTAAATACGACACCAATCCAGCTATTAAATGTTTAAGAAGAGAATGCAAACAATGCGGTGTGAAATGTTTGCAGAGTTACCTTAAACCATTTGTTGAAAAGTATAGTGACAGGCAGATATCATGGCATCAATGGGAAAGTATAGAAATAGCAAAAGATGATAAAGTAAAGCGTTGCGTCTCCTGTGTGCCTAAAGAAACAGACATAAAAACATTAATTACATGCTTAGAAACTGACATGCAAGAGTATCCAGAGCACGTTTTCAGGGCCAAATGGCAACAGCAACAGATGGGAATTTGTGTTGATAGAATTGGTGAGGGTTCTATTGCTATGGTCATGGACTTTAGTGAGAACTATGGGTGTGTTTTTCAAAGTGAAGTACAATCTGGATTCTTCGACAGGAACCAAGTTACAATACATCCAATCATGTGTTACTATACAGAAAAACAGGGAGAAAAAGAATTCAAGATAAAGCATGCCATTATTGGCATCAGTGAAGAAACCAAACATGATGCAGACTTAGCTATCACTTTTGAGAACAAAGCTATAGAAATTCTGAAGAAGAAAGGTGTGAAAGTAGAGGAGATCCATGAGTGGACAGATGGCTGTGCTGCCCAGTATAAGGGGAAGAAAACCTTTGCTGACATAAGTCTGAGGAAAAAGCCATCTGTAACACGAAATTATTTCGAAACATCACATGGAAAGAGTGTTTGCGATGGTCTCGGTGCGACAGTCAAGAATGCTTGCTACAGAGCTGTAATCAGCAATAGAAAGGTGATAGGTTGTGCAGAAGATGTATATCATTTCTGTACAGAGAAACTGAAAATGGAAAATACAGATAATGAAGCTAAAACAGTTTCGAGAAGGGAGTTCATCCTTGTTAAAGATGTTGAGAGAAATAGAGAAGAAACTGATGTGCAAACACTGCAAGGTACAAGAAAATTACATGCTGTAAAGTCAGGAAGCAATGATTATGAACTGAGCATAAGAAATCTGAGCTGTTATTGTGAGCAATGCATGAAGGTTGACGGGAGATGCAACTTCAGCGAAAATGTTAATGCCTGGGAAATGAGAAAGTTAGTACTCAATAAAGATAATTTAAGTCAGAAAGGAAAACAACTTAAAGACAAGAATCCATCAACAATAGAAAATAATGACAAGAAAAGAAAACAAGGAAGTAACCAGAAAGATCATAACTCAGCAACAAGCGAAAAGCCTAATAAGAAACGGAAGTCAACAGAAAGTCAAAACATTGTGACAAAGAAGATCAAAGTTGACAAAAAAGCACCAACCAACACAGAGAAACCAATAGAGAAATACCACCCTGGAGAATTTGTTGCTGTAGGAGCCAAAGAAGGGACCTCTAGATGTATACTTAGCAGAAGTAATAGACATTCTTCATAACGAAGTTAGACTTAAATACATGAGAAAGTCTGGCAACATGTATGTTTGGCCTGAAAAAGATGATTATTCACAAGAGGCTCTAGATGCTATCTTGTACAGGGTAAAAGCTCCACAAATAGTCAATGAAAGGGGTCATTTCAAGTTTAATGCAGCTGAATTGTCTAAGCTCAAGTCAAATCTGGAAAAAAATCATAAGCACTTCTATTTGAAATGACAATATAAAGTCAAGGTTTAATGTGTAGTGTCTGTAACCTTAAGATCAATCACATATGGGTCTGTGTTTGAGTCAGCACCTTGGGTTGAACAATACTTTAGTGACTATGATTTATTGAACATTCATTATACTTCAATATTTTACTCTTACAAACACTATTTAGTATTAAACTTTCAAGTGCTATTTACCAGTTCATAATTTTAACACAAGTATTGGACATATACCTGTTACAATGTGGTTTTATCATTTTATTAACTAATCAACATTCATTTAATGAATAATTCTAGTCAATGTGTTCATGTTGAATTATTTTTGAAGTGAATTTTATGGAGATATGTATGGTTCTGCAGCTGTATTGAAATGCTATAGTTTTGTAGTGTCTGTAACCAATTTTATGGACAATGTACTTCTGACTCTTATGGAAGTTTGCAATACTTTTGGCCAGTATTAATGATTTTGTTTGTTTAAATATTCTTCTTGGTGTTAGATAAATGCCTAAATAAGATTATTCTATGTCTTTTATGTTTGTTATGCAAAAGTTTCATGGTTAGGTTTTTTTTCTTAGTGATACCTTTGTCATAGATGTTTTGATTTTGTTATTAAGTTGTTTACCACTTCCAGTTATGTTGTTTACTTTAAATGTTGATATCCTGTTACTGATGTTACTGTGAAAAAAAATAAAGTTTTAAAGTTTTCATGCTGTTTTTCTTGCATGTTATACACCAAGTGTAGTGTCTGTAACTGTTGTTATACCAATGAATTGAAATAATGGTTAAACAAAATCGCATGCATGTTCAAGCTAAATCTAACTTGATCTGACTAGGGGACACCCTAGGGTATATAATGAGCTTCATTGAAATGTTCTATCAAACATTTCAATTTTTTAAGTGAGTGAGACTACTCTCAGCACCAATACCGTGTTTTAGCCGTATATAGATAATAACAGCAAAAAGTTCTCGGGTTCAAATTTTCTAAGTGTGGTAAAGTTTGCAGCAAGGGGAGTGTGGAAGGACATTAGCTCCAGCAAGGTCCTATGTCACACATTGTATACATTTAGTTTAATAGCCAGAAACGCTATCATAATCAAACTTTAAAATGGTTACATGAATAAGCATTCTAGTGTGCTGACCTACTGACAGATTATAGTCGAAGCCTCAGCTTACGGAGCAAAACTATACACAAAAAATGTTGACCCTCTGATTTGTAATAGAAATGAACCTAATACCTTTGAAAAAAACGTTTTCTCCGTAGCTGTTCCTGTTTGCACAGCTTATCAAAATTGCCAATGGCAGAATGTATCTGCTAAGATCCGGTGTATTGGAACGGTTATAGTTTGTCATTTATTTTTCAAATATAGCTTGCATTACCTATGTGACAATGACTTCTCCTGGAGCCCAGTTCCTTTGCGTATGTTGTCCTTTAAGTGTATTTATGTGTTTGTCTTGCCTTTTCAACAAATTGTTTATGATCAGCGAGTCGGACCCGACGATCATTGTTTTGTATATTGTATGTATTGGCCAAATTCGAAGTTTACAACTAGGGTTAGTGGCAGGTGTAGTGGTAAGATATATCCGATATGTTTCCGTCACCTTGTGTCCTGTCCTCTCTCTCTCTCTCTCTCTCTCTCTCTCTCTCTCTCTCTCTCTCTCTCTCTCTCTCTCTCTCTCTCTCTCTCTCATACTTGAATAAATCTTATTCATCAAGAAACTAATATTGCCTAATTTGTCTCATCCTATTCTTCTATGACGTTGATAGGGACCTTGCCAGGAAATGTTCAATATTTTGCTTGTTTGAATCTCGCAAATAAAGGCTACGAGGGGGTGACTGGAAATTTGTATAGCTTCAATACAGATTGAGATACAGAGCTAAAATTTGAATCACAAATATAAATTTGATATATATAACCCAGTTTTTCTACTCCTTATAGGAGATTTTTGAGCTAGCAGTTGACGAATGAATTTTCAAAAAGTCACATTTACTGGAACAAAATTAGTGGGTCAACATTCTGTTTCGCACAGTTTGGCTCCATAAGCTTAGGCGCTGACTATTGCTCGCCACTAGGTCGGTACACTAGGATGCTTATTCATATCTCCGTTTTTAAATTTGCTAACGATAGAGTTTCTTACTATTTCACCACTTATATACAATATTGGATATCGGACTTTGCTATAGAAAATATCCTTCCGTACTCCCCTAGTCGAAAACTTTACCATAATAAACAAATTTGGACCCGAAAACTTTTAAAAAAAGTTTTCACCATGGTTGTTGTTGTCTGTATAGCTTATTAATATTGCCCATAGCAGCGTGTATCTGTCAAGATCTGGAGTATTGCAAAAGTTATATATGCAAACACAGAGTAAGATTGTGAACCAGGGTTTTTGGTGAAATCAATTAAACTTTGAGTTAACTCGCGTAATCTCTGCTTCTATTAGGGGTTTCATGAAAATTCGTGAAATCACTGAACGCTAGGAAGATCTCAGCATTCAAAGTTCTAACTCAAAATATATTTTATTTATCACATCGTTTCATAAATTATAGTGTGTTAGATATATGCAGCAGAATTATAATGTGGTCACCCTAGAGATTATATACTTTTATTACTTTTCTTTTTTCTAATGTAATCTCATTGCAATACAAAATAGTATAAATATAATTAAAATGTTAACATATTCATAAATCTCTTATTGTTTTTCACGTCCAACATATTTTTTAATACGTGGAAAGTTAGTTTTAGAACATTAAGTGAATTACTATTAAAGTGAGCTTGAATATACAAGACTGAATTTTAAGCCTAAGATACAGTAGTAATTTATAAAACTCAAAATGTCTACACGTAATAGCTAACTAATTTATATTATTCTTGATTTGGTAATATTCGAAATTAGTTATGACTTAGTGAAAATCGAGTTTAAAGAGTGGGACAGATGCATCTCACAGACACGAACTTGATATTTGCTAAATAAGATGAACTAGCTCATGCAATTATTTGTACTTCTGGATTATTAAAATTAAAAATAACGAGAGAGAGAGAGAGAGAGAGACCCTACTGAACTGGTCAGTCACCAGAGCAGAGATAGCCCCATGCCTACCCAGTAGCATATCATGTAATATGAAATCAAAGCTTTTTGATTTCCCACCGACCCACGTTTTCAATTGGTATTGCTATTAGTAAACACTAAAGATTTCATGAAAACCTATCGCAAAATATCGAAGCTATGACCATTTGAATTGCTATATGATAAGAAGGGACAGACAGCTAAGTGACGGGCATCAAACCTGAATTTCCAACAAGCTTTCAGTGTACCTGTCATGACCTAACTCCAACACCATTTACCAGCGATTGTATTGGTCGGCGGTTCATATATATCGAAAAATGTTAGAGTTTGATTGACATCTGGCGATGGATTACTTTACTGGGAGTGAAACCACATGGCTAAATAAAACCTTAACAAAGCCACAATTATAATTCAGATACCACGCCGATTACTACAAGATCCGGCTAGTAAGCTGGTGCAATTTGGACCATTACATTGTAGTAATTTCATGAAATATCTAACAGTTTAGTGATTTCATGAACCCCGTAGGTAATCGAGGGAATTGACTAAACGTTTAAGTGATTTCGCAATTTTACGATATCGTTTGCTTCACATTCCTATTGTAACACACACACACACAGCGTTTATGTGTGTGTGTGTTTATGTGTGTTTGTGTACAAAAGTTGGAAAAAAACAACAAAGTTTCGGCCTAAACAAAAAATAAAATATACACAAAGACATTCAATAGTCACATATGCAGAACAATAGCTCTTTACATCATGGCACAGAGAAGCAAAACTATTGAAAGAAGAAAATTTTCAAACTAAATAGGAACAACACACTAGAGAAAATAGCATACACGCCTAAAATTAGACTTAGAATCGAAGTAGATCTAACAAAGTGTAGCCGATGAAACTAGTCCTGCTGTTAACGAAAGCCATGTACTGTTTTGTTTTGGTTATTGATTTTGTGTCGATGGCAAGCGATCATAGGTTTGTTTTTGAAGACCTCTAGTAGGCGTGCAGAAAGGCTAATAATATGATATTGTCTCTGGATAATATTTATTTGTTCATTTTGTTATTATTAATATTATATTATAATTATTATTATAATTATTATTATTATTATTATTATTATTATTAATATTACATCTATTCAGCACTTTCTTCTATAAAGTAAATACATTATTCTTTGTCCTCGTAGTCGAAATGATATATAAGGGACGTACAACTAGAAGCAAAGATTTTGCATCGCTATAGATGGCGCACTTAGATGACCCATATGACCCAAAATTACGTGTTCAAATTGGCCACACTAAGCAATTCAGCTCCATTTTCTTGCGTTTGTGTCACTATATAATGTGTGCTGTCGTTCTTCATTCGCGTCCCCCTTTCAAAGGGTAGGTCGTTAGCCTTGTCTGTGTTATATATATATATATATATATATATATATATATATATATATATATATATATATATATATATATATAATATATAATATAATATATATATATATAACCTAGTAAAGGTAACAGTACCGACTTAGCATTTTGGTTATCCAGCCTTCGGAAATTTCTTTATGTGAAGACTTTTTTTCCCAGCGATAAAACGTGTATCACTTATTGTAGATGATGACGAGTGCATGCAAAATATATGTCAACAAATTTGTACAAACACGCCTGGCAGTTTCCAATGCACATGCTATGCAGGATTCCAGATGGACATCGACAAGTTAACTTGCAAACGTAAGCCAGTCATTCCAATTATTTTTGACTTGTTTAATTAGAATATGTGTAGCCAATGGAACGTGATTGTAAACATCTATATTGAATTAAGTAATTTTTTATTATGTTTTCTATTTCTTTTCAAAGTTGCCTGCGATTGTATATTCCTTTAAAATTCATTAAAGTTTGACTGCCACTTTTATATTGAATGATTTTATGTTCTACTGTTGTACTGTCTATAATTAGAATCATGTTCAGGAATACTCTCCCTTTAATTAGAATACTCTTCAGGAATAATTCTTGTACTCTGTCTATAAAAGGTTTATGTTCATGAATACACGGCTTCTTGAGAGGTGTTCACTTACAATGAATAAAATGTACGCACGTAACATGTATTTGGCCGATAAACCCTAGTAACTTCCGAGTTTTAAATCCTCTTTCTCTTGTATTTTTCCTTTTGTTTGAATTTTGAACTATTCCATTTTATGTATTGCGATAGAAATGGTTCAGCAATATGTTTCTTTTAAATGAGCACTATTTGACAGATGACGTACAAAGTATACATATGTTTTTTTAGACGAAAGCAGTTTGAACAATCTTACGAGATAGATAATTCCAACTCAGTATATATTTTATTTTAAAATCGAGAACATTAAAAATGGCCGGGCTTTCGATTTAGGATTTTTAGATAACACTATATCACAAAAGAATGGATTGCCAAGTTTGTAGTCATACCGTACATATAAATATCAATCCTATTAGTTGGTCCTCGATATACGTCTTGCAAACGGAAGTTATCTGATTAATTTTCCTATAAAGAGCCAGCTTATGTATTTTAAAGACAAGTTTAACATACGATCCCTCTCCCTGTCTTTCATTCTCTATCTCTCTGACTAAACATCTTTTTCTTCTTTTCAGCATACCTTTCCATGACAATAGCATATAAGAATAAATCCATGAACTATGTCTGTCTGAAGTGAAATATAATAAAACTTCGATAACTCAAACAATAATCACTTGAATAGTTAGCATCACTTGAATGACTTGCTCAGTTCCGATGTAAATCATCATCTTGTCTACAACCCTGAAAAAAACTCGAAATAACCAATAACTCGAACCAAACATTGGTGACGGCAGATCTTCAAGTTTTTGAACTTCTGCTGTAATGTATCACTAATATTAAATGTCCTTTGTCTTCACTCACCATGCCAGCCCCTTATGTTAGGCGTAAACTGTAGTCAAGTATGTAAATGCAGCCAAGGGGCAGAGAGATGCGATCCTGTAAGAGGTTGTATTTGCAGAGCGGGTTGGAGAGGTTCAACATGCGAAAATGATGTAGACGAATGTGGAGATCCTAACATCTGCAGAGATGTGCTAAAATTCTGTGTCAATACGAAAGGTTCTTACGCGTGTACATGCATCGATGGTTACACCTTTTGAAAGAGAGCAATGTGTGTTCAGGTAAGTTCATGCAAATGATAGCTTATTTTTAATGTTGATTGAATTTAACACTACTTTTATTGCCTGTGCTGCCTTAACCTCCTCCCCCCCCCCAAAAAAAAAAAAACAAATTAAAAAAACAATTGAAACAAATATTTTTATAAAAACAAATTTAAAATAAAACCAAATAAGTAAATAAATTTTAAAAAATAAATCCCAGACGATACAAAATAATTTCGGTTATTGTATTTATGGCGAAATGTCGAACACTAACTTCATAAAAATCCTTATCTCCATCTAATGATACACTCGTCCATATTTCTCAGTAAACAGGTGTGTTTATAACTTTTTAGACTGAAATGTCGACCTATATCCAATTTTAATTGATATCAAATGTATATCTATATCCAGTGTTTATTGATATCCAATGTCTATCTATATCCATCGTTAATTTATATATATATATATATATATATATATATATATATATATATATATATATATATATATATATATATATATATATATATATATATATATATATATATATATATATCTATATATATATGTATGTATATATATCCAGTGTTTATTAATATCCAATGTCTGCCTATATTCAGGTTTTATTAATATCGTACAAATCACCATATTGTACAACTGTCGCTTCTAACCTACCAATTGTGGCGCAATCTTTCAATTATTTCGACAAAATAATAATAATAATAATAGTCGAACAGACACGAATGAAATGGCTTTCAAAAACTCTACAACATATAACATTATATCTGCTCAGTTAACAAAATTTAAAATGTCCATCCACATTACTACTAACAGATTTGTACAGTTATTCATGATTATTTTTTTTTCTTTCAATATTAAAACACCAATATTGAATCGAACCTATAGTAAAACTAATAGACGATAGGTTTTACAATCGTGCTCAGATCAATAGACTCTCTTGTCATATTTTAGATAAACTAGTATAGTGTTAAGCACCCACAATGTATATTAATCGTAACTCGGAAAGGACTTTTTTCAGGTACCATTCATATCGAAAGATATTCAATGAATATTCATCAATTTATTCCAGATATTAACGAATGTACTAACGGCCAATCCGGTTGCCAGCACATTTGTGAAAACACACCGGGAAGGTTCACTTGCGACTGCTACTATGGTTATAGACTAACATCAGACAGAAAATCTTGTGAACAGGGCAAGTTCAAAGTTATTCCTCCTTTCTTTACCATGGATATATTCAAAATTGTAATGAGAAGTAATTGTTCTTCGTCTCTGAAAAGAACCTTTAAAAACATAATAGAAATATTACAGTTTTCGGACAAAATGCATCAGCGAAAATCACATCTTCATTGCGTATACAATATTTGAAACGTTTTCTTTTCATTTAAGGAGAGTACTTTTAAGTTTAGTACACTCATACATTTTTACGACGCCAAAAAATTCTATAAAAAGGTGTACATAATAAGACATTTTGCTGTAATTGTGAATCTCTTGAATAAAGATCATTTGCTTTGAATATAGCATCTCCTTTTCTTGTATCAACGAAGAAAAAATCATGCAAATAGAAAACATTTCCTTTTATTATTGAAACAAACCATTGCTTAAACTCTATTCATGAACAAAATATCCCTCAGTAAAAACTATAAATTGACATGTTTGAGTTCTTTAAATGAATCGTGTATCATTTTATTCTCTATCAAGCAATAACAGTAGCGAAATTGGTTGCTTCTGTTTTACAGTGGAAAACCCCTGTGCCACACTGGGCAAATTTAATTGCTCTCAGATATGTGTCGTAACCGATGATTCAAGTTTCTGTTCATGCAATCAGGGCTATCACTTTCTGGAAGACAGTCAATCTTGCATAGGTATATATATATATATATATATATATATATATATATATATATATATATATATATATATATATATATATATATATGAATAAATAATACTATCGTCTCCGTAGAGTACGAATTAAAATTCTCTAACCTGTATGATAATATTATTTATTCGAATTATTAAATTCTGCTAATGTTATCAACCATTCTCCTGTAGGATCGAATTATAGCACTTTCCGCTCTGTTTGGTGTGTATTTGTAATGCTCTCTCTCTCTCTCTCTCTCTCTCTCTCTCTCTCTCTCTCTATATATATATATATATATATATATATATATATATATATATATATATATATATATATATATATAGCAAGGGGTCTTCATTAACGGCAATATTGACAATACAGAAAGGGTTGAGTCACTGTAAGTCGTCCCATTCAATAGACAATGTTGTGGTGAGACCTTGACGCAAGAACCTACTAGGCTCAACTAAATGAATACAAGTAATATTTTACACACGTAATCGCACACACACACACACCGCATTCTTATCTTAAGGTCTATTACATTACAAGCTGGATCTTTATGATTCAAAATACTGCTCTTGAATTTAACTGAAATACATCCAAAAAAATATGCCTATTTGACAAATGAACGTGGAATCAATTGTAAGATAAAATGGTTATTTTATTTTACAGTAGTTTAATTGTTTGACACAGTCAGTAACATGGGTCTTTTAGCAAGAAATAATACTTCAGTGCTGGTGCTAACTCTGGTATATGTTCCTAGAAAACACCATGCAACCTTGTCAAGTGGCATCAAACTAAGTATTGCTTTCATATGCATATACTTTGTCTTTATATCAATGAGTTTATGCTTGTATTATACATCCACGCATGCAAAAGATAGACGGGAGACAAATATCAATCAACCTTGTTGAAAAGTTGGAAAATGTTATGCCCCGTACTTTGAATTATTTATTTAACTCTCCTTTACAGGGACATATCCAGTTTATTATGACAGTGTATTTTATGAAGAATTACAATATTAAAACTTTAGCAAATTCAATTATAAAAATGTGAAATGTCACCAAAACCCGGAAAATCGTCGAAAGCATCACATCTGAATAAACAGCAGATTACAAATAACTGAAACAAACCAACAGTAAAAGTAGAGGACAAGATATTTTGGATACGTTTATCTTCACATATGATACAGTTTTTAACAAAAACGTTCTGGCATAAAACGTTTCACTGAACTTATTATTATTATTATTATTATTATTATTATTATTATTTTATTATACAATACAAACCTTACCAAAAGACAGAAGTGCAGTATGAGCCAAGTATTTGTAAATGTTCTTCATCTCTTTCTTGAATTGCTTGAATATTTTTGTTGCTCTACTTTTACCAAAACAATGTTCTTTCATCTTCAATGGATATTTGTCATTCATCTTGTTTGTTCTATTTGCAGATATCAATGAATGTTCTGCTGAAAGCTTAAATCAATGCTCACACAAAAACAGGTGTTTAAATAACGAAGGCGGATATACCTGTTCATGTGACATTGGATTTACATTGGACAAGGATGGTCGAACGTGCCACGGTACGCATACATGCTTATCATAATTAAACTAATGCATGTCAACAAACTTTCATGCAGGAACGCGATATAGCTGTCTGTCTGTCCCCCCCCCCATCTCTCTCTCTCTCTCTTTATATATATATATATATATATATATATATATATATATATATATATATATATATATATATATATATATATATATATATATCTTGGATTTCTCGACTAACAAAGAAAAAGAGTTGTTCTTCAAGTAAGAAAGGAAATCAAGCTCATCTCTTTGGTTTGCTAGTATTCAGAATAAACACAAAATCTTTTTCAGGTGTCAAAATGGAGCATGATGAAAGATAGCTGTATGAATCACATAACTATTGAGTTATTTAAGCTAATAATTGTGTTTTTGAAGTTATGATTTTAAGTTAAGTTAACCATATTTTTTCCGATATAACATCATGAAATAACATCCCTTGACTCTAAAAGCATAGTCATGATGTCGTGAATATCCGAGTCACAGGAGTCACAGGAGTGCACTACTGAGTCATTTCACTGCCCTATATTGCATTTTTTAATAAAAATCAACGTTATTTCGTCATGTAATAAATAAAATCTTTAATATGTACTCGTTTCAGATGAAAGTTTTGAAATTCGTTGAATAATTTCAATAATGTATCTAAATCAACCTGCTTCATAAATTCCAGTTTAAATTGTGTACTCATGTAAGATCCTCTACATATTATATCTTTTTCTATCATAATTTTTCCATCTTGATGAATTTAATTGCAATGTGATCTCGATATACTTGCAACGAATACAAAGCAGAATGTAGGATCTCACTTTATTGATAAAAATGAAGCATTTATTTAGTGTTCTCAAATAGTTAAATAAGTAGTAGTGCATAACAAACGTGCTAAAATGTTAAACTGGTTTGGTGATGATAAAGATGCATTCATTTATTTTTATGATTCTCCAGATTGTGACGATTTCCATTATGGACCAGACTGCTCAATACCTTGTAACTGTGGCGTTGGTGCTCTCACCTGTGACCCGGTTACGGGATGTGTGTGCAAGAACGGTTGGAGCTGCGAGAAATGTACTGTGGATAGAAACGAGTGTAATTCAATACCGAGCCCATGCACAGGGGCCAATACAGTCTGCATCAATACTAATGGGTCCTATATATGTGCCTGTGTACCCGGATTTAGAAATACAAGTAACGGGTGTGAAGGTACGCAATTACGTTATACATCGCATATTTAGAAATACAGTAGCGGGTGTGAAGGTACGCAATTACGGTATACATCGCATATTCAAAATTGCCGCAAAATTTTGTTGACATATGGTAACGTAGCATATTTGCCCCTAAAGAAGCATACTTCAGTTATTAGTTACACGTTTGAGGAATATGTAAGATATGTAAAGTATCGAATAAGGTTGGCTTCAATATATATATACATGCAACAAACTGACAACGAACAGTGCACAACTAGTTTTTAACTAGCCAAAGAACTTTCAAAGGCAAACACAAAACAAAGGCAGTACAAACAATAAACACAAAAAAGCGTTGAAATTCGCTATATGATTTGATATATATATATATATATATATATATATATATATATATATATATATATATATATATATATATATATATTAAAGACAACAACACTTAAAAGTCATCGGGTTTATTTATGTTAACCATGGCAACATTTGTGACAATGGAAAACCTTTGGTGCCAGTAATGTTTAAAGTCCAACTTTGTTAGAAACACGGTCATAACCAGATTCAGAATGGTGACATGACCAAGCAGTCTAGTGCACTGACCTTGTTACCCACGATAGTCAGCTCCGTCTGCTCCCAGAGCAAAAAAGGTGCAAAATAGAAGTTTGACACTGTTGTTTTCCAGTAAATATGACTGTGCGAAAATTAATTGCTCAACTTCCAGCTCAAAAATCTAATACAAGGAGTAAAAATAACTAATCCATATAACCCATATATAAATAAAAAAATTAAAATTATAAATTTTCCATTTGTGTTCAACATTTCAGCTCTGTATATCCCCTCTACACTCCCCTTAACACAAACTTGCCATAATTTTAAAAAAATTTAACCCGAGAACTTTAAAATGTTTGAACACTATTTGTTTTTGTCTATACTACCTTCACACAAATACACCCCCATATATATATATATATATATATATATATATATATATATATATATATATATATATATATGTGTGTGTGTGTGTGTGTGTGTGTGTGTGTGTGTGTGTGTGTGTGTGTGTGTTTAGTTTGGTTTGGGTGGATCCAAATTTGCAAAAAAAAAGCATTTTATTCCATGCAGAAATCATGAATTTTATTCAAGATACAAACATTTTATATACATACCTGCAATGACATAATTGCAAAATTGTGTATGTGACGTACTTTTTCTTAAAGAACATCATTTTTAAAGGGACATGTCTATCTATATCTGTAGGCTGTGCCAAGTCATCAAACATTCTTGCCCTCATATTTGATTCTTTCTCGTTGCTTTGCTATCTTTTATTCAACTAACAGCAAGTACTTTCCAAAGCGGTTGCTCGTTTATAATTATTTGTTAATCCACGTTAGTCAATTCAACACTTAAAATTTTACAGTTATTAAGCATAACTATGGATATTTAATTTTTAAAAAATAATAGAAAGTACAATTTCAGACATTAATGAGTGCGAGGACCCGTTGCTGAATGATTGTGAGCAAATCCGTGTAAATAAGGAAGGCAACTTTACGTGTGATTGTAACCCGGGCTTTCTTCAAGATCAACATAACTGTCATGGTATATGCGTCATTTTAGTGAAATTATAATCAGATATGATATCTTCTAGTTTATTTTGTGCTCTGATAATATTACTTGCATTTTTTTTACTTTCTACTATTGTTTCGTTGCTTGTCATTTTGCATAGCATGAGTCACCTCCTAATATTAGTTGGATTATTAGTAGGTAAAATCTGAATCCTGAGTTTAAAAAAATAGGATGTGCATTTTTGTAAATAATTCTTTTTAGATGTACCGACAGACAAATACAACAAAAAGAGTTGTTACTCAGCATTAGCATGAATGCTAACCTGCGGAGTTTCGATTTGTAACCTAAAATATCAAACATGTATTTAAAGATTCGGCCATATGAATTATTATATGTCATGTCACAAAAAGTACACACCCATGCATTTAACGAAATACGAATTATTTTCTTTATGTTTTCCATACGGACCACTGGGACATAAGCAAATATCATGATAATATGAAGAGAAGTGGTTAGTTAGTCCTTCGGAAATTTAGTTTGTATGGTAGCTTGGAAGAAAGAACCGTCACCGTCTACTTATTACAATTTGTTACATTAGGACAATATATTACTTATCTAACATGGTATAAAATATTTGACGATGTTGTCGAAAAGTATGCAATGCTATATTTATGGCAGATATCAATGAATGTGCCGGCCAAAACAACTGTAGTTATTCCTGTGAAAATACACACGGAGGATACAGGTGTGCATGTGACGAGGGATTTAAACTGAATCTGGCAGATAAGCGCACCTGCATACGTAAGTAATATTAAAAGCTTTTCCTCCAAAAAAACGTACAGTTGTTCAAAGAGTATATGCTATGTTCAGAGGCGACATACCAGGTAAGCATTAGCCAACAAACAAACAAATCAAAGCATTAAGTATGAACAGACATCTCTGCGCTGTAGCTAACAATGGATCAACCCAAATGTATGGTCAAATACCTATATAGTACAGAATTGTAACAACGTTTGAAACGTATAGTAAATGTTTATATAAACTATAAAAGAAGTCAGTGTCATTTTCTTCTCCGAACTATTAGTAAAAACTTGCATTTAAATTTCTTGTGTGCGATCAGAACAAGCGAGACAGAGAGATGACCATATAATATATTTCAGATACTGCATGATAAAATCAATTTAGTAGTTAGTTTCCGTCAATGTCAAGTAAACCATCGCGTTGTCTGTGTTTAGGTAACTTGCTCACAGTTTGTTTTTATATGAATAGGCACAAATAGCGTTGTAGACCTCTTGAAGACGCGACATGAAATTTGTTTGTCATTCCATACCTAATTTCCCCCAAAATGTTAAGGCGTTCTTCCGCAATTGCTTGTTTTATAACCATCAACACATACAAGATGCAACACATTAACATCTCCAGTATTCAATTCCTACCAGTTGCACCCAACACTCTTTTATAACATTCTTGACAGGCATGTATTGAATGCAAGTTATTTGGAACTCCAAAGAAGAAGAGACCGCTGCGTATAATATTCATCATTTTACATAACAGTATTTGAGGACTGTGGGATTAAAATGAACGGTTAAGTTGATATATGGCCTTTTGCTTAACGCAAATTTGAACACCAAATGCACCAAATGCGTCTATGTGAAGCGAGAACGATAGAATGTGAAACAGTATATTATATGAAGAAAAAAATATCTTAACTTCCAGTACGTTTTCTTCATATAGACAGCACTGCTTCTTTAATTCTAACACACGTATGTTTTGTTACTTGCTTCCTGTGGCCCTGATTACGGCATACATTTGATTTTTCGCATTTCTTTACATGAAGCTAAAACTTTATGCCAACGGGAAGCTGAGCTAGCATGCAGAATCAAGGGAGCACTTTGTGTGGAGAAACAAGATGCCGCTGTATGTTACTGCGCCAAAGGATATGCATTTTCAAACAATGAAACTTGTGAAGGTAAGGTTCAATAAAATATATCAGTCTGTCTTAAAACGGGTGACTTAAAATAACGTATCATTAATTTCTAGTATAGCTGTAGTATGACAAAAATTATATGCGCTGGATAACGATATTTAACTGTATTGAATAATTGGTTATGGCACGGTTAGTGTTAATAGATCTTTTGGTGTGTTAAGTGCATTAATTAAAACACATACGTTTCATCTCAAGCATTCAGTTTTAATCGATGGTATGCCTGAATTCATTTATTAAAAAATTCCATAAATCTACTCACGAACTGTAGGAAACAAACTCTAGAATGCTATTTCCATCCTGATTCTTTTTTTTATAAAAAAATTTGTATCCGGTTTGTATAGTTAAAACCACAAAGCAAGTCTGCATTATTTTATCAAGAACTCTTTCAAATATCAGTTTCAAATAGTTTTAATAAATCTAAAACATGCTTTCCTTTACAGATTTGAATGAGTGCGAGAACAACATCTGTCAAGAGGTTTGTACCAACATTGCAGGAGGGTATATATGAAGTTGCAATACGGGGAAAATGATAGTTCGTGATGGGAAAACATGCACAGGTAAGGTTAATAGAATCCTTCATATGCATCAGTCTGAGTGGACAATTATGATCCCGTGGATGGATGTTTTCTATCCAACAATGATACATAATAAATAATTGTTTTCTTCGAATCCCGGAACGAAAAATGGTTGTTAAGGTAAAACGGGTAAAAAAATAACGTCCACTCTTATCCCCATAATAAAACGAGACAGACAAAATCTTTTTTATACAACCCTTGATTCAATTTTGATCTAGAATTGATTTTCCTTTCACAAATAATAATAACAAAATGAATTTTAAAACAAATGCCATTAACAGCAAGTTTTTTTGACTCGAAACCAGACTACAGAATATGTATCTCTAGCTAGATGGATCAGTGCAAAACATCCTGTTTGCGGGACACAAACTTCATCGCTGCACGTTGAGGATGTAAATGAATAGCAGTTAATGTTTATCTTGATTATTGTGAAATAATGCTCAAGTGATGATGAGTTTTTGCAAGTTTATATATGCTATGATCGCAGTAGATCATGTGATGAAAGGCAGCAGTCACGTGATGAAAGAATGAAATATTCACCATGTTTGTTCTACACTGGAAAACACTACCATACACGTGTAGAAATTTGGGAACAATTTCCACTCAACCTTGTTCTCACACATTTACTCTGGGCATAATTAGTTATGAGGTTGAAACTTACCTCTATTGTGGATATACTATTTGATACACAATATAAGACGATGTAATTCAACACTGAATGTGAAGCTTCATACAACGAAGCAATATACAAACCATACTAGACGCCAAGTACTGATCCTTGTCGTGTAAGTACACGAGTATTTACAATGAATAATGGCATATACAACACAATGATCAGCATCATATTAAACATCATCATATATTGTATTTAAAATCAAAATTATAATAATACTTTTTAAGTAGCATTAAGATTATGTTTCGAAGTACGAGTGTCAGACGAGGAGTGTAAGTATCTAGAAGGGGTGTGCGCGTGGGTGAGGTCAGACAGGTATTTTCGACTGGAGGCAGTCAACGAAATGCAGCATAGAGAACAGATTGTATGTTTGATTCTGGAGCTGAACAGGTAACCAGTGGAGGTACATAGCAGGGGGAGGAGTGCTTGGGTTCTTGGTACTCTAAGGATGATCCGAGCATCTGTGTTTGGAACTTTTTGAAGTTTCTGTAGTAGATGCTGAGACGAACCAGATATAAGAGAATTACAATAGTCAAGTCTAGAGAGTACTAAGGCACACCCAGGTGTTTTAGTGGCATCAACTGAAAGAAAATCGTGAATGGAGCTGATATGTCTCAGCTCCAGATATGCAGTCTTGCATATGTTCATGACATGTTGGTGTAATGAGAGCGTACTGTCGAGAGTGACACCTAGATTTTGTACTGATTGTGTGAATTTAATGTTGGTGTTGCTGATGCTTATTGTTTGAGGTAAAGGGTGGAATGAGAAAGTCTTTTTGTGGTGATCAGAATGGCTTCAGTTTTATCATCATTCATCTGCAGCTTGTTGCATGTCATCCATGACTTCACATTGGAAATGCACCTCTCTACGCCTTGGATGGTAGCATCAACTTCAGTTGAGTGGATGGATTTGTATATTTGGGTGCCAACAGCGTACAACTGGTGAGAGACCGGATGACGATCTATGACACTTGAGATGGGCTGAGTGTATAGAATGAAGAGAACAGGTCCAACAATAAACCCATGTAAGACCACAAAACATAGATCAACTGCGCTGGAATGTTTTCCATTTACGGACACAATGTGTGTACTGTTGACTAAGTATGACTTGAGCCATAGTAAGACTGTATCGCAAATGCCAAATACATGCTCGAGACGGTGAAGTAATATATCATCGTCTATTGTGTCAAATGCTGCAGAAAAGTCAAGAATGGTGCGGACTGTAATCTGTCCACTGTCCAAAGTAGAGAGAATGTCGTTAACTACTTTCAGAAGAGCAGTTTCTATGCTGTGTCGAGGGCGATATGCAGACTGTAAATTGCTAAAAAGATTGTTTACATTCAGATGAGATACCAGTTGAGACAGAACAACTTTTTCTAAGATTTCTGACATGAATCGGAGGATAGAAACAGGGCGGTAGTTTTTTTTAAATCGTTACGGTCCAGCGTAGGTTTCTTCAACACACGCCTTACAATGGCAGTTTTAAAAAATTATGGGAATTCCTTAGATGATAGAGAAGTATTAATAACATCGGTTAGTGAAGGCAATATTGAATCGGAGCACTCAGGCAGCAGTGATGTCGGAATCGATCGGATAGAATTCGCATGACTTTGGGGCTCTCTTCATTAGGATTGTACGTAAGAAATCCGTAGAGACAGGCTCAAATGCTATTAAAGGTGCCTTTAAAATTCTGTATCACAACTGTGTGGTGACGATGAGTCGATTGAAATTGTGTTGTCAAGTTGATCTCTAATGGTTTGCACTTTGTCAAGGAAGAAATTTGCAAATAGGTCTGGAAGTTCGACCGGGGGTGAAGGTTGTTTGAAGTAGTGTACATTTGTTCCTTGACATTAGCTTGTTGGTAATATGGAAGAGCTCTTTGCAGCTGAAGCTTTCAGTGATCTAAAATACATCTTATAATTAGAAGATATGCATATTGATCCATAAATATACTCCCACCATTTTTTAAGACTTATTGCCCTTTTTATAAACAGATGGGTGCAATATAGGACACATGCTTCAGACTGCAATTAGTTACAGATGGTTTTCAGTTATACCTGGTATATGTCGCAGTATTCACATGATGTGCGTAGTGATCAATCATTGTACTTTCCTGATTTGTGAAAGAGTTATTGCCGTTTTAGACTTGCACCCGGATGCAACTGGTCTCACAGTTGTTTCAGTTGAGACTGTATTATAGACTCATCCCCATCATGGAGGTAGTGGTGTGATGCGGGATAGTCGGGGATATATTTATTTGAGCAAACTGTTCGCTATTCCTCATTATGCTTCTGTTGTTATCTTTCTGTTCTGTAGGCTGAAATTATTTTCAGTTCCTTTGTTATATTTACATGATCTACTGCTCGTACCGGTTATTCATAGTACAATTGGTAATCTGCTGTTGTACCATTCTTATTTCAGACTGTCCAGATGGCAAATATGGCGATGGTTGTGGCAATAGCTGCTCCTGCAACAATTCCAACACTTAAAAATGTAGTAAACTGACGGGAGAATGTACGTGTCGGCCGGGTTGGCAAGGATCCGCCTGTGACATGGACTTAGACGAATGCTTGAATAATTCAACTTGTCCGAAGGATTCTGTGTGCTTCAATACAAAGGGGTCACATATTTGCACCTGTCAAGCTGGTTTCATGATGACAACGTCAGGGAATTGCATGGGTCAGCAAATAGGAATTTTTTGTATCGTTCAAAATAAGGATTTTCAAGTGGAAAAAAAATGAATATTTGGTAGAAAAAAAAATGACATGTAGAAACATTAAAGGCGGCCTTCTTACATTAGTGCAGCTTCGTCTTTCCTCTTCGTGCTTGGGGAACTTACAACACGCTAGGCTTCAATTTTCATATTTTGTTGCCACATTGAAGTTTGTATGACTGCCATCGCATGACACCATCAACTTGTTCTGAATCGATGTGTTTTATTTTGTTTTGAATGAGACGGTCTCATTGGGTTTGTTCCCCTTCTTGCATATATTAATATTTACGTTATGAGAGTGCATATAAAATAATTACGGACTGATTTAAAACATATGCGTGTGTTTAACATGTTTTTCTTCATCACATTATGTGGCATTGTGCCACAGTTGTTTCGCCCTTTATTTTAGATAAATAGATGGATGGAAATAGAAGGAAATTCGAAATATCCAACTTGCAAACATTTTTATGCCAAATTATTTGGTTTACTTCTTTTTAGATATTACTCGTAAGAGATATAGTCCCATGAAGTCGATAATAATATCAAATATCTGCATCCATTCTTTGCCCTAAATAAATGAAATGTTAGGAAGGAAATAGAAAAAAACAGAGAAACAGGCAAACAAACATACAGAAACACACATATGGATAGATAGGCGAATGTATGAATCTGAACACTGCATCTGTTCTTTTTATCAACCATAATTCCTTAAAAATGATAAGGCCTGATGAATATACACTTTATCGATAGAATATATACCTTCACACTTTCCTTTCCGTTACAAATATTAAAATGATATCATCTACGTTTCAGAATGCGACAGCAGACATTTTGGTAATGTCTGTGCTCAGGAATGGACGTGTTTAATTGAAAATACAGAGAGTTGTGACAAAGTGGCTGGGATATGCACGTGCATAAATAGCTGGGCAGGCCAATCATGTGAACTCAGTATGATTTTGGATAAATCATCCACTTGGTGACTCTATTTTAAGAAATATTTCATTATGGTATACGCCTAAGTAATACGTTGTCAAATGTAGATGATATTCTGATCCGTGTTTTCATCAAATTAGCCAGGGTTATTTTTGAGAGAAATATGATAGAAGTTCTTCTGATCCTATACTGCTAACTTCAGTAGGCTGATGTAAAAAATACTTTTTCGGACTAAAATAACACTTCGTAATTTTTTTAAATTTAATGCTGACATAAATTAAGTCATATAAGAATTAATTTTTTAAGTATCTGAAACAAGGAGTTGTCCTTAAAAATATTCAGAGAAGTGGCAGTGTATAGGTTTTTCTTTACAAAGATGATATCTATTGAAAACATTAGAATTTTGAATAGTTATATGTTTCACTTTTAGTAATATGTATATTATTTTGCTTATCTGCAGAAATAACAACACCAACCACTATGACCTCCACACCGCAGGAGCATTCAACAACTTCGCCATTTGAAACATCACCAAACAAGGAATCCGACCAAGTCAAAACCTGAGTCAACTACCACATCATCTATAACAACGACCACGGCAACAACTAGACTTGTCTCTCTTTCATCGACTACTACGACCGCAACAACTCCAACACCTGCTTCTTCTTCATAGACAGATAAAACAAGAACAACACAAGAGTTTATGTCTTCATCATCTACAGTCAAAGCAACAACCTTGCAACCAACCGCTTCGTCAGTGACCGGAGGAAACAATAATATGACAAATACAACGACGCCAGAAACAACCACATCAGTTGCAGCTAGTGGAACAACCACTACAACACCTAAAATGAAAAAAACACGTTAACTACGGGACTGATAACATCTTTAGAATCGACTAAAACTACGTCCGTTACAGAAGTGAAGACGAAACAGACACCAATCTTTAGTACATCCACGGTTTCAAATATAACAATTAGAGGTAATTAGTTCACAAGCAATTTTATATAAAAAAAATTCATTCTCCACGACTCAAAATGTAGAAAATAATTATTATAAAACTGAAACAGTAAATATTTTCTATATGAGGTCGATTGAACTTTGATACTATTCTGATATGAATGTTGATTATTTAAGTCTACAATACTAGATTGCCCATCAGTTTAAATGCACAAGAGAGATATTTACGTCTTGTTCCACCAAGTAGAAGCTTTTTCATAATTGTAAACACGCCGTCTTAGCCACACAGTACCACTCAAAAATAATATCAGTGCTTTTATGTTTTAACATGTCCAGGGGATAGTTTTGGATCTAACTGTGAAAATGAATGCAGATGCAAGCGTGAAAATGCTGTAAATCCAAATCACACCTGCAGCCCTACAAATGGAACATGTCTTTGTAAAAGTGGATGGACAGGCAATTGTGGTGAAGACTTAGATGCATGTGCAGTGGAGACGAATATCTGTCATGACAAACCAAACACAGGTTGTCATAACATCGATGGAGGATACAGATGTTCTTGCCTACTTGGATTCAAAGAAAATAAAAATGGTGTTTGCGTGGAGGGTAAAATTATATCATTGATCTCTTCATCATTTGTACCCAATATAAATACATTTTTATCAGTGACAAAGAAAACAGATCTTGTATTTTATGATTGGCTATGAATTGCAACATCAATTGTATTCCTTTGGGTTTCTACGCCTATTGTTGACGTTAATAAATTGTGTGCGAGGCCATGGAGTGGATTATTAGACTAACATTTATCATGGATTATCAGAGATAAGATATATAAGTATCTGAGAGTACGTTTATGAAAAGCATTAATAATAGCAGTTTCCATTCCATTTTAATCTATTTAATACAAAGATATCGCTAAAATGTAAGCTTTTTTGCTACTGAAGAGAAAGATAAAGTTGCATGCTTAGGTAAACATTTTGCTCTTAGGGTATATTTTACCTTCCGTTTACTTCAGCAGTTGGAAAAGAAACTACTTCTGTACCAAGCATCAAAGGTAAGTACTTCTGAACAATGAGTTTGTTATAAAACGTCTATGTTATGGGTGATTATGCTTAAGATATGGAATGCAAAATACTCTGATTTATCCGTTAAATCATGGCGAAGTAGATCCAAATTAAATATTATACGATGGATGGATATCCAACAGCAGCAGGATTGCTTTGTATTTTCTTTTCTTTTATCAGCACAGGTATATATTTTTATTACAAATTAGTCTGGGTGAACATAAATATTTTCAAACTAATATTTAAATATTCTCTCAGTTACTTTGTGGTCAGTGTAAATAACTGTTTGTTTGTTTGTTTTGTTATTTTTTTATTTAAAAATAATTTAAGCTGAAAACGCTAGATCCAACAGGCAACCTTACAAATAATCTTTATCTAACTAATTTCAGAGGAGCAGCTTGGTATTCGTTGCAGCATTAACTTCAATATACAGATATCAGTTTCGATCAACTTAAATGTCAGGGAAACGTACAATCACTACGAGTATGCTGTTAGAGTAACCGTGAGTATCAAACTTTGATTTTTTTTAATGACGCTGCGTATACATTCAAAGACAGTACTAACGACAATGGAATAAATGGCATTCTCGATCGAACCCGTGTTGTTTGTCATGACAGGGAAAGTCTACTTTTGCAAAAGAGTATACTGAAGGAAGCATAAAAGTCATACATGCATGAAGTATCGTACAACCTGGAGATGAAGTGCAATCATACTTTGCATCAAATATTAAATTTCACGTGACTTTCAAAATTTCATTAAAATGCGAAAATCTCATTCATTTTATCACAAACACTTCTGTCCCTTTGAATACAAATCAGGAACTAAAATTGCATGTAAACTAAAATACATAACGGTTCTGTGCCAAACACTTTTAAATATCTGACTAGTAAATCTGAGCATCTAAGAGAAGTTTATATACCACAGTCTACACACATTCATCGAAGCGATGAAAGAGTTACGTCCCTTTGCACTTGGTGAAAGTTCATTGCGGAAAACAGGAAATTACTCTCAATGAGATATTCATTCAAACGCGTCAGAAGTATTAGGGAAAACTATTCACGAATGTTGATCTATTGCAAAGGGTTTTAACGTTTACTCTTACATCTCTTCAGGGTCTATGAGAAGCTGTTCTTTGCTTAAGCTCCGCTCAGAATTTTCGCATTTTTTGCACAGGGTTCAAAATTTTAAGATAAATATTCCCTGATTTACCCCACTGGTTATCCTTGTTATAACAAAGGGAGGTTAAATAAGCCTACAATTTTCTTTCTTTGATATCTGAATGATGGGGGTTGATTTTGGTTTGGAAGTACACAGCCAGACCTTATTTCTGGTGTGCATCTAACAGAAGATTACAAGCTTTAGCTGAGTTTTTTTCACTTCTGAAATTACGAAGTAAATTATAAAAAAAAGTGCCAATAACTATTTTTACCTTTTTAAATTTTAAAATTTCATAAGTGCACTTTGACAAAATAGTAGTGCCTACACTGTGAAAATGTGTTTCTGTATTGCAGGAACGGGCAAAGTTAATGTACTTTGTGCTATTTCAAGTACATTCACCAGCAGTCATTTTGATCAGCTGTCTGCTTTTCTAATAGTGATATAAACTAAATGGCAATACAAGTAGGTGATTATTTTAAATGACAATTTGATGCCAATATACATACACGTTTTATGATTAAATGTTTTCATTATTTTGTTATTTCTTTCAGCTGGAGATTTTCTTCGCTTCATTTCGTTTGCAAAGCTCTGTACAGATCGTAATCACATCAGTAAAGTACATGTATAGCAGTTGTTCTGCTATCAATCGAATGATTATACAGAACCTAAAATTTTGAAGCTCAGAGATATTCTACACAACGTTCAGTTATATGAAAAACAAATCTTAAACATTTTGACAGATATATGCATCATCTTAAATCTTTTACAAAGCAAGAGTCCTTATTGCACAGGAGACTGTCAATGATTCCTTGTTTAAGTCTATTTTCCTTACTTGATCAGCCGATATTAATATATATATATATATATATATATATATATATATATATATATATATATATATATATATATATCCAATCTACATTTGATTCACCTCTAATGTTCTATTGCTTTTAATCATAACTTTTCCTTATCGCCTTTTTCTAACTATGTCTGAGGTCCTTTTTGTTTTCTTGTGATATATGTCTGTTCAATATTTTATGAATGCCATATTGAAACAGCTCACAATAAACTGCTTTTTCTTACCCACAATTCACAACAGAAACGTATTTAGACTGATACTTACTACATGTATATCCTCCAAATAGGGGCAGATAAAAGTACATGTTGAACAGTATACTCATTGCCAAAACGTTGTGGACATCGGTTCTTTGTAAGATACAACAACACTCCCGCACCAGTCATAATTTTCTCACATTTTTCACATCCTTGTCTTCGTCATCCTCATCCATTTTTAAATTTCATTTTGGATATATTGCTATGATGTCGTTACGTTATTTGTGTCGTAACGTCATGGTAGCGGCCATATTGTTATGCATCATCCAAATATCGTTGCCACTTTTTTCTACTTGGTGTTTGTCTTAAGAGGATTCCTTGTTTCTTTAATTTATTTATCCATTCAGTCTATAGTCTTTATTTCTTTCAAAAATTTTCATAAACTGGATATTCACATGCTTTTTCCACTGTGATTATTTTCTCTGAAGTTAGTGTCACGTTCTACAATGGGATAGATACTCCAACAGAAAGAATAGCCGCACTAGCATAGATTGAATTAAACAATGTTTGTGACAATCTCCAAGTCACATAAAAAATATAACATGTTTTCTCAGGAAGCTTAAAGATTTATTACAACTATTAATGGAACATACAATACTCCTTGTTGTTATGAATACCAACATTCCTTTGTTGTTATGTATACCAACATTCCTTTGTTGTTATGTAGATCAACACTTAAAAAGAAAATATACAATAACAAAAGGGAGTTTAAAGATAAAACCAAGCAATTAATGTCTGGATGTATATTGCTTTACGATTTTCGCATTTTTCCAAATTGGGAGAATCCGGATGGTATAAATTTCAGAGTGAAATTAAGAAATGCAGTTACAATTGCTAAATAGATAATAACATCCAAATTGGGAGCTACAGAAACCGAAGTTATGATTGAATTACTACACGAAATGTCCAGTTCTTTCAAATTAGACATATATAATAAGGTAGGTGAAAAATCGTAATCTGATCAAAGAATCAAGGTGCAAGATTAGCAAAATAGTGTATGAAATTAATAGTTCCACCACATCAATCACCCTAACTTAGTGTATCTTTGTCTCTGTAGTTATGACCAATATAAGCGCCAACTGTTCTTGCATGGAGTGACCGGTGACACAGATTCACATAATACACTAATAATAATTAACGTAACACTGGCAAGATCCCGCAAAGCAAACAAAAACACAGAGAATATATAGTAACTTTGAGGTTTGATAAATCCAAAAGTACTGACTGGACGTTGCTAAAGTATCGAGGTTAGTGTACTATATTTAAAGTCATTAAGTCTGCACAATTGTAACATTTTTGTGCGATTAGTAAACTTTTCTTATATAAATGGGGTGTGCAGGGCAAATAGCGGAACTATTAATATCTTGCTCAATATGCAAGAAAGTTTTATATTTTGGAGAGACAAAGAGAGAGTCAAGAGAATGGAGCAAATAACATATGCAGCACGTGAGACTAGATCGGGAGAAATCAACAGTTTATTATTTCAAAGAGAATGATCACAGTGAAAATGGCATGAAAATATCCCACAGAGAGAAAAAGGTTCAAAGACACCAAAGAACATAAACTGAAAAAGAAATCAAATGGATAGATAAATAAAAAGCAAGGAATCCGCTTGGGATAAACATCAAGCAGAAAAAGCGCCAATGAGCCTGTGATTATGCATGATAATGAATCCACTATGCTGACGATCCTACGCTTATGACGTCATGACATCATAGCAATATATTCAAAAAGTAGTTTCAGGATGGATGATAATAAGGATAAGAAAACTTTGAGAAAAATATATTTGAAACGAAAGTGGTGTTGTAACTGACGAATGAAAGATGTCCGAAACGTTGTAAAAATGAGTTAACTGTTGAAAATGTTATTTTGACTGATTTTTACATTTCAGGAGAGGAAGTTTAATTGTGGACTATGTCCTGATCCTGGAAAACAGTGATGAAACTAAACAGCAACTGACAAAAGCTTTTGAACAACTAGCAACAGGGGAACCTGTTACAATAATGCAACTGCAAAGAATCTTTCTTTTGGAAATGTTTCAAGTAAGTGATTTTGAAGCCAAATCTCTTATTTACTTGTACGTACGATATATAATCTACGTAATCTATACATTGGCAATAAACAAGTTTCAAAATACTCCTAGTGATATAAACTAGGTGATATATCATGCAAAGTTATTTAAACTTCATTTAAAAGTATATTTGTCAAATCAAACATTTTGTTCTCAGCTCTAACATTCATCGAATATTCTGCATCAGTGGCATAACACAAGTCCGGATTACCTTGGTATTATAAATGAACTTGGACTGTCTGTCTCTTTCCTAGTAAATAGAGTCAAAACAGTCAAATGTAAATCAAATTTTGCACCATATGAGCCGTGTTGGTGCACGAAAGTTAAAATGAAAATAATTTTTCCTTTTTTATCAATCATGGATACGATTATACGAATGTTGTCAGCTAACGAGATACTTAGAATGATCCAAGAGACACTAGCTACCAAAGTAAATCGGGGGACATCAAGATGCAATTTTACCTGAAATTATACATAAGCAATATCATTTTGTTCTTGACCTAAATCTACAATAATATTTCATTTTAATTTATTCAATCGTAACTGGTTACAAATAACTCGTTGTCAAATACAAGCACAAAGATAGAATTTCAATGATTCAGTAGAAAGCATTAGCTTAGTGGAGCAACAGTAACAACAAATATAAGAGCATAATTTGGATGCTGGTACAAGTGGTTACCAAGACAAAGTACAAACAGAAATATATTCAATTATAACAATATACGGAATAGTTTCGATAATAGCATTTGATACCGGGAAAAAAGAAAAACAACAACAACAATAAGCAACAAAACAAACAGATGATGCAAAAAGGCCCTGTTTTGTATGGCCTATTTAGATACTAATGAACGCTTGCACAGACAAGAATATTTGATTTCTGTAATAAAATAATAAAGTTTCAACTGTGATAATGTAGGGTTATTTCTTACTTCTACAGGTAACGCTTTCTATGTTTGAATCGTAGAGGGTAAAAACGAACTATGCTCTACACATTGAAGGCTGAAAGGCTTTGGTTGATCGAGTGGAATAGATTCCATATTATATATCTAAAGGTCGAGTCACATCTTGAAGATCTACAGGAGCTGGTCCGTAATAAAATTTGAAATCACTGAATCAATATATGCCTGCAACGGCGAGAGTTTAGGCTTTCCCCACTTAGTGTTGTAATTGTTATTATTCTCATCGCCTTGATATTTATTTTTCTGAGAGTTCTTCTCCTGCATTGTACATTTATCCCAATTGTGGTTCACGTAATAAAAACAATTGGTAAGATATAAGACTGGTACATTTCATCCAAGGACAATCGATCCAGTTTGAATTTAAAACCTTTTAAACAATTTAATTTCTCCGAGGTTTTATCAAAAATATATTAGGTATGCGCGTGAAACGTGGCCTGACTGGCTAAGATAATACCCTTATGTGTGTGCTGTGTGACCTCTAATATGTTTGTGTCGGCCATGAATAATATAGTATGACGATTATAGTTGCGTTTTCGTTATATTAGCATTGATTCAATCTTATCCGGAATTAAATGTAACCTGTCAACGCCTGGAGCATTTATGTATCTTTTCAATATCTGAGTTTAAGATTTTGCCAGCTAAAATTTTATTATCAGCAATAATGTATAATGTTGTATGATCAACAAAGAGTCTTACAGATGATTCTATATTCGCTACAGTATCATTGATGAGAATTAAAAATAAGAACGGTCTGAAGTTGAACCCTGTGGGACACCTGCATTGATGCGTCGGACATGTGAGGATTTAGAATTTACAGTAACTCTGTTTTCTAGACATCAAGTACAAAGCAAAGATATAGGGCACTAGTTTCACATGGCGATTTGGGGATGTTTCTTATGCACATGTACTACATTTTTTAATTTCTAACGATATGGAAACACTGAAGTTTGCAAGTAGATATTAAAAATATGCACCACGGTGGATGCCTAATATATTGTGCAATTTTTTCAAGTTACAGTGTATGCAGTAAGTCCGGGTCACATACTTTCAATGGATTTAGACATACCAAAACATTATAAATATATTCCATGGTTATCAGGATCAGATTAAATTAAATCTCTTAGGACTGGTTCAGGAATACGAGGTATACTTTATAGTTTATTGTTCACAAAAAAAGTATAATTTCTTCGTTTTTGACTCCCTTTGAATTTCTCTAATTTGTTTCCACCAGTCTTTCGGGTTACCATGTGAAGACTCAATTCTATCCATCAACGTGTTATAATGATAACATTTAGACCTCCCAATCTAACTAATAACTAAATTTCTCTTTTCCTGTAAAGAAACATGTGCCTGGGGTTCAGAGTCAATCTGGCTTCATCATTCAATTGTTTTTCCTGTCTCAACAGTTTTCTTATTTCATTATGGATCCAAGGTGAATCCATATTACAATAGAAACATTTGTGATAATCCACATTTCCGTACACATTCTGGATTATTTCTATAAAATTCTCGACACTGATATTGTCATCATTCTTTATAATTACACTATTTCAAGAGACAGACATAAGGACTAAGTTCAAAATTCTCTTTCACAGCATCCTAATTTGCGGAAGATAAATATAAAAGTAGCATCATTAGGACAATGATATCGCACACCTTCAGCTTGAAATGGATAAAAAATCTTCAGCAATGAGTGTGCACTAAATCTGGGTTTGACACCAAAATAATATCAGCCTGGTTCTTAGAATACTTAGTAAACTTGTTTGGGTTGGTTACTAACTCATGACGATTACTTGACTGACACAACTGTAGAAATGTTGACATTTGGAAAAAGACAATTTTCATAAAAATCACCCATCAAACTTAAATAGTCAAAATTAGTGGATTGGTCTCTCTCTCTCTCTCTCTCTCTCTCTCTCTCTCTCTCTCTCTCTCTCTCTCTCTCTCTCTCTCTCTCTCTCCGCCCCCAAACAGCTAAGTCGCATTAAGTGGTCTTAATGTTTCTCCAACTAATAATTTCTTCCTTGTAATGTTTATTTCTATCCAGATAGAGTCAAGGTCAGAACTGTCCAAGTCAGACCTTAGAATTCCCGGAAATTTATTTATTTCTTTTAATGTTTACATAAATAACCACGCTATCCCCAAGTATAGCGCCATCATTCCTGAACGGTTCAGAGTAGTCCAAAGAGCAATTTCATCATTTTAAAAACTCTGTTTAAGCCATGTCTCAGTGAATATCAATATATCAATCTCCTTTGCATTTGTCTGTATCAAATCAATTTTAGGTCTAAGACTCTGTACATTAAGGTGCATAATAGTATGAATATTTCTCCAGGTTTCCGGACCGGGTTTAGGTTCTATCCCTGATAACAACAGAAGAATACTTAACCACTACAATAATATAACACCCAAAATACATATTGCTGGTAAAGAAAAATATAAACAATATATACTATAGTTAACCGCTGGAATTAGATTGTACTGATCATGTAATATAATTCTAAATGACATCAAATAAATAAGTCCAGTACTAACATACTTCCCAAAATAAAAGATCATCATTAATGCCACTATTAGATTAAATGAACTGTATATGTTTGCACGTAGGTAATTAGAACATGGCAATTAACCATATATAAAGCAATAAACATCGAATTATCTCATTGTATATTTATTTTAGACAAATGGATAAATTTATATATCTCCTATGGATATTTATTCAGATGCTTAATTGGATTGTGTATTATTCTGTCTTAAGACCAATTTGATACTCAGTGCAACAAATAGGCATTTATATCTCCATTTTCAGTTACAAATGGCACGCTCGGATTGTGTTTCCTCTATCGAGCAATGTATGGTAGATGTCCTGACTCACGTGAATGTTTTGAGAATGGGATTCCTACATGTCGGTAAGTTCAAGCAAATATTTTTATATTTATTTATTCTAGAGCTCAAAGATTGGACTAAAATCGCTTATTCTTTAAATTTAACCAAAAACCAAAACCCCTTTGTTTCATTGAACTTCAATATAAAATGGTGTAATTAATGAGCAAAGATTGCAAACAAATTGTAAGATAATGATTTATATCTTGTAAGACAATGATGCAGATATGGCGATGCATTTACACATAGCAAATTCTTTCTTTTTTAGGCTCAAGGAAACTCTAGGTAAGCGGCATTGATTTAACTACGTCAACACATTGAACTATATATCTGTTATCCATTCCATTAATAATATCTATCATCAACTAATTTTACCTAATATAACCTAATTTGTTGTGTGTACAGTGCGCCCGTCTATCAGAAACACATAACCCCCATCCACCCCATATATATATATATATATATATATATATATATATATATATAGAGAGAGAGAGAGAGAGAGAGAGAGAGAGAGAGAGAGAGAGAGAGAGAGAGAGAGAAACAGACAGACAGAAAGAGAGAGAGATATATGTTTTCATTCAACACGCAGTTAGTAATATATCCGTGCTTTATTCCCTTCTAGCACTTTGACATCATCGTCATAGCTTCCCTACTGAAGAGCATTCATGTTGATGATACGAAAGCATTAGAAGGAACAGAAAGAGCATCTAAAACAATATGCGAAAGAGCTAGAAGGAGAAAAATATGGACATATCACTGATTTTCTGTTGAACGAAAACATAGCTTTATATTTAGACCAAATCATGGACATGTTCACGTTATATATATATATAATATATATATATATATATATATAGAGAGAGAGAGAGAGAGAGAGAGAGAGAGAGAGAGAGAGAGAGAGAGAGACCGTTCCTTCGTTCTCTATTTTTTTTTCGTACAGGATGTGAAATCATAGGATGGTTGCGGAAAACGGAAAATGGATGATAATGTCCATAATTACGTGCAAATATCATTTACAAAACATGTATAGATAAGTATTTGCGGGAAAAGAAAGCACAAACTAAAATATGCCTGTGTATATATATATATATATATATATATATATATATATATATATATATATATATATATATATATATAGATAGATAGATAGATAGATAGATAGATAGATAGATATATGTGTGTGTTGTTATTATTATTATTATTATGTAAATGCGATTGTTTAACCATAGTAAATCGATTTACATGTGATATTCTGAGCGATTTAAAAAAATAGAAATGGGTGTATATTTACATGCAATTATTAAATTGTCGAGATAATTTTACACTACTTAATTTGCATCCTTGTGTATCCTTTAGATGTTTTACCACATTTTGTGATTATCAGAAAAATATAAATAGAATAAAAATTCTTTGCTCATTGTTCTTCAGTTTCAGACAGCACGGCTCTCATAATTGTGCTCTGTACTGGTATTCCTGTATGCATTCTGAGTATCGTTCTGGTTGTGTTGGCAGTATGTCTACAAAAAAGGAAAAGAGAGAAATCAAAGTATCTTGAGGAGAGGTAATGATGGCTTTAATGCAAAACAACACATAGTCCTTGTAGTACATTGAAGACGGTTAAACAAATAGTGCATGTCGTCTCTACCACACACTTTTTTTTTTTTTTCTACGGGGAAGGGGAAAACAATGTCATTTAGTTCGCAACGTGAAGTTCCATTGCTGACATTGAGTGGTTAGAGCAGACCACAAGGCGTTCTAACAACAAAGTCCTGGAAGTCACATTATGCCTTGTGTTACTTGAGATATTTAAAAGCATTGTAATTTAACAATTAGCATAGACGAGTAAAAGCATTATATGCTATAATTCAAAAAGTTATATATTTTTTTTATATTCATTAGTAAAACAAATTATGATTTATCCAAATAAATATTAAAACTCCAAATAACCTGCCATGTAGTATCAGTCAAAAGCAGTTTATAACTGCACTACGACACTAATTCGATTACAATAGTTATGAATTTTACATATTTCTAGGATATGTTGGTTTTTGAAACTTTTTTCTCAGTCATTTTTCAGAAGCAAAAACAAAAACGTGCAAGTGCCTACGTTCGGACATTTTAAAGCATGTATTCATGCCGCGACTTCTCTAATTTACCTGATCTTGAGCTGACACTGATCAAGGACAGAATTCAGTTACAAAGCAAAATGAAAACGCCATCAAATTGTGATACAGCAAACTGAACATAATAATGTAGACGTTACAATACTATTTGGTTATATCCTATGTGGTTAAGTTTGTGGCATAATGAAAAAGTGTTTTCTTTTGACTCTGGAAAGACTAAACTTGAAGCTTGTATGGGGAACATACTTCCTGCTTTGCTCTGGATATCAGCTGTATACAATTTTCGAATGACAGTCCTTTGTCAAATTTAAATGTCATACTTCCAAGGAGCAGTCCTTTGTTAAATTTAAATGTTATACTTCCAAGGAATATAACGGCTAGAATTCACGTATAGACAGATCTTGTTATCAAATTTTGTGGACAATCGTGTTCCAGGGGTTCAAGCTACTTTTTTTTTTCTTTTTCCTTTGTGCCAGCATGATATTCGTTTAATTTATTTAATTACTAAACACGTGATGGACTATATATTGAAATCCAAATAGTATTACCCTTAATGTAAATAAACATTTTACTCTTTACAAATCCGCTAAAGGTAGTCGTACTGTTCATTCAATATTACTTATCCCGGGAATACAATTTCATGTTAGTCTAAATATTTCAAAATAATGGGAATTATTGATCTGAAGTTTTCAAATGAATTCTTTATTTTTGAAATTAGCGAAGACAAGACTTACAGGTTTGATCTGCATCGAATGACGTACCGGTTCAAAGGAAGACATCGATTAGAAGATTATTTCTCTTACGAACAGTGGCCTAGTTACAACGGTTCTCTGAGATCTGGGAATGAATGTTAGCGCAAACACAATCCTTTCTTATTCTCTAATCTGTATTTATCAGCACTTATTAGGAATTTAAATCAGTTTTGCCCTGTACGTGAACTATTGTTACTTTTTTATTATTCCTCTTGATATCGTTGACTCAGTAGCTTTACAAAAATGTGTGTCTCTACTTAAGTGTGCAGACGATGATAATGCTACTTTCTGATACAAGTGTGCCTGTACAAAATGTTTATCTTTTGAATTAAATATGATTATATCTTAAGTAAATTTCAGTGTAATTCTTTTCGATAATACCAGTTGAAAGATCAACCCGTTTTTGTGCAAGAAAAGAGTAAAGATCATATAACTTTGAACCACTGTGAACAAAATCCTGCACCACTAATATTCTGGTCACCAGAATTCATTAGAGTATACATTGTTTTATTTATAGTATACCACGTTTATTAGAGTAGAGAGTAAGGTATAGTATTGCACTGATCTATATCAGTTGTTTTGTGTGTTTGTTTGTTTTGGGGCTTTTAGTGTACTTATGTTTTACAGCTTAATTTTTTTAATGTTTTTAATTTTGTATCAAGTAGAGAAGATGCCGTACCCATTCGTTACAGATAGGTGCCAGAATAATTGTTTAATTTCTTATCAGATTGGAAGTGTGAATTAAGGACAACAGAGTGTAAATTACAGACTTGTCAGTTTTCTAATTGAAATGTATATTCTTTTCATCATATATTAGTTTAAATTCAAAATGTTCGAATTCATAAAGTATGTCATACGAAATTACACCTTTATTAATTAATAACTTTGATCTCTGGAAATATGAAGTGTTTCCAATATAAAATAACTTCATATGTCACACGTGCGGAGTGAGCGTCTATCTAAAAGAGCAGAAAGAACCTTTGTGCAGCGAACAAATTTAAATACATTGCATTAATTTAAAACAACCTTCCTAAACACGGCATTATTTTGTACATTGCTTTTTGATGCCTCAAACAAATTAAATTTGGTGTTTGTTTGCTGTTGGTTTTTTTTGTTTTTTTTTTGTTTTTTTGTTTGTTTTGTTTTTTTGTTTTTTGTTTTTGTTGTTGTTTTTTTCTATAAATATTGGTCAGTTTTGAAAGTGTCGTATTTTTCGAACTAATGATTACGTAAGACTCAAATTCACTAACATACACCTATAGCATATATATGTATTTAATTTAAATTTAGATATTCGATTACTTGTACTTATGTATGGCCATTAAAATACACATCATATATGACAGGTCACAACAGGATAAGGACAATAACTATACATGTGTCACAAATGGAGGTGTAACCCAGGTAGATTATATGATATCATCTAGTGATGTAGTTCCTTATATAACTGAAATTGAGGTGTCTAGCAGAGATAAATCTATCCATTTTCCTCTACAATGTGAGGTTACTTTAATTTCAGATGACTGGTCAGTAGACTATGAGGGTCGAGCTGAAAGTAAGCGACATTTCTTAAATTTGTTTTGAAAGAACGAAAATAAATATGATATTTAGTAAATTTTCGATACAATTTTTGATACTACTTGACCAGATTTTTGTGTGTATTTCTTTACGTTGATCCAACCATTAAATCAATAGTAAACCTCAATCATACTTCAGCAAAGATAATGTTACAACAAAGCTAATTAGAATTTAAAAGATTGTACAGCCACCTTAGTGGGGTGATCATTGTCAAAGTATGATAAAGAAGCAGCACTTCAGTGTTTAGAAGATCATGCAGACTTAAAACAATACATCACCAAATCAAACAAAGGAAACACTTACTGATGCCAGATCTGATTCAAAATATTCTGGAAACTAATAAAGTCGTTAGGAAAAGGTCGCCACATTGAAACTGACACATCTTGTCAACAATGGTATCACTATTTCATATCTTTTGCATAAACAAAACAGGCAATCTGTAGCTATCCAAGATTTTAATAACGGAGGTGAAGCGGATTAAATTTTTAATCATGCACTTGAAGAATCAGACCTTATTCAAATCATTCAAAATTTAATGTCTGGGGACTCTGATGTGCCTGATGGTATACTGGCTTAAATGATAAAGCATACTCCTAGTCATATTCTACCATTCTCAAAATTCTTTGCACAATAAAATATTCGCCACATGTTTCTTTCCCAACCTCTGGGATGAACATATTGTATGTCCCATACACAAGAAAGAATCTACTAATGATCCAATAACTATAGCGGCATATTACTAATTGATGCTTTGAATACAATTTTCACATGAGTTTTGAATGCAAGGCTGTCTAAATGGGCTCAACAAAAGAAATTAATTGACGATGCTCAGACTGGATTTTGGAAGGAATATTTCCCAATCGACAACATTTTCACTCTGCAAGCAGTAGCTTCAAAATACCTTGGTAAACAAGACCGTATATTATATTGCTTATTAGCAGACTTTACAAGGCCGTACATTCTATTGCTTATTAGCATACTTTACAAGGCCGTACATTATATTGCTTATTAGCAGACTTTACAAGGCCGTACATTATATTGCTTATTAGCATACTTTACAAGGCCGTACATTATATTGCTTATTAGCAGACTTTACAAGGCCGTACATTCTATTGCTTATTAGCATACTTTACAAGGCCGTACATTATATTGCTTATTAGCATACTTTACAAGGCCGTACATTATATTGCTTATTAGCAGACTTTACAAGGCCGTACATTATATTGCTTATTAGCAGACTTTACAAGGCCGGACATTATATTGCTTATTAGTAGACTTTACAAGACCTTTGAAACGACTAATCATATGAAGATCTTACTGAGTATGGCATCAAAGGGAATTGGTGGTAATTTAATACGAATTCTTGCAGCAATGTATACCAGTCTTTCTTCAAGTGTACGAACAGATCATCAATATACTTATTTCTTTGAATGTAAAATTGGATCGAGGCAGGAGTGAGTTGAAAGTTCGATAATCTTTAATCTAGTTCCAAACAACGAACCAAATGTAGACATGGTATATTACACAAGATATTTAAGAGGTATATGCTTTAGTTTATACTGACGATATATATATACTATGTATTATGGACTGGTGACTTTGAATTACTCAATAAACATTTTGCCTTTTGCCTTTTGCCTTGTGCATTATATTGTACATTGACTTTTGATGCTCAAAACACAAATTTAATTTTGGTAAGTTGTTTTGTTTTTTAGTGGAAACATTTGTCATTTGCTTCGAGCTCTTGATTATGTAAGACTCAAATTTGCTAACTTGCACTTACATCGTCGTCTCTGTTTAAAATTTTCTCTACTCGATTCTTAGCACTTTTTGTATATATTTTTGTACATACATTTCCAATACATTGCTGATGATTGATCAACATTAGTGTCCTCTATATCTAATGTAAAGGTAATGATGGAATTATACATTTCTAAATAAACTTCTTCTACAGTAGTACGATAGTAAGTACATAATACATTATCCTTTTCCTCTTGTTCCAGCCTAATTATCTATCTATCTATCTATCTATCAGTGCGTTTATCTCTTTCCTATTTGCCCATTCTCTTCTGTTTTCAATTTATCGCTTTGCAGAAAAATAGTATGCAATTAGTAAATTTTGGACAGGAGATCAAATATCGTGCAATGTTAAAGTAGTAGAGTTTGAAAATGGAAACCTTGAGCTGATCTTGTGTCTAGAAGTACATGTGACGGAATATGTTATGTTTGTGATCATCTTTGTGAGTAACGTGTTGGCGATATGTCCTGGCTCACTTTTTTCGGCAATTGATTATTTTCTGCATACCCATACATCCCCCTTCCCCAGCAGAATCAAAATCAAAATTTAAAAAAAGAAAAATATTAGCCCACCAGGAACCCTTTCGTTTTTAAACCACTAGCTCATTATTTCCGGCCGTTTCAGCTATTCGGCTGTTACTAATTTTCCGCACCCACACAACATCCCCCTACGCGATACATAGATTTATCTCAAAAAAAGACTTGCCCACTTTTCTTGCATATTAAGACTAATTTAGATATTTTTTTTTTTTTTTTTTATTTTTTTTTAGGCCTTGAAATGGCTCACTTTTTCAGGTCTTCCGGCTATTTCGGCTATTTAAATGTTGCTTTTTTACAGACCGAGAAATCCAGAAGTAAATATTCTACAGATGATATCCATCACAAAATATCAAAACGATAATATCCAACTGATAATATTCAGCAACTAGCATTCAGAAGATAATACCCTGAAGAAAATATATCCAACACAAAATGTCAATAGATTATAAACAACCGATGATATCTGGCAGTTTAAATCCAGAAGATAATACTCAAAAGATAATGTCCAGAAGATAATATCAATCATATAATATTCAGAATATAATACATCCAACAGATAATATCTAGCAGAAAACACCAAGCAAATAATGTCTGGCAGATAATATCCAGAAAATAGTATCTAGCAGACAAAATCCAAACAGATAATATCCAGAATATAATATTTAGCAAATAATACCTAGAAGATTATTCAGAAGATAATATCCAATAGATTATATCCAGCAGCATAAATCCAATAGATAATATCCAACAGGTTATATCCAACAGATAATATCCAGCATATATTATTCAGCAGATAAAATCTAACAGATAATATCCATGAGCTAATATCCAGGAGAAAATATTCAACAGATGATATAAAGCAAATAATATTAGAAGATAAAATCCAACATGATATCTAACACATAATATCCAAAAGATAATGTCCGACAAATAATATCCAGGAGATGATATCCACAGATAACATCACAGTTCCAACGCATAAAATCTAGCAGATAATATCCATCAGAAAATATCAGGAAGACAATATACAACAGATAATATCAAGAAGTTAATATGCAACACATAATCACCAGAAGTTAAATATTCAGACGATAATGTCCAATAGATAATATCCAGCAAACAGCATTCAGAAGATAATACCCAGGCGATCATATCCAACAGATAATATCTTCCAGAATATATGCAACCGATGATATATAGAAGTTTGTACCTAGAAGATACTATCTAAAACATTGTCCAGAGAATAATATCCAACGAATAATATCCAGTACATCCAACAGATAATATCTAACAGATAGTATCAAACAAATAATATCTAGCAGATAGTATCCAAAACATAAGATCCAGAACGTAATACCCAACAGACAATATCTAGCTGATATTATCCAGAAGATAGCGTCCAGAAGAAAATATCCAACAGATCATATCCAGAGCATAATATCCAACAGATCACATCCAGAGCATAATATCAAACAGATTATATCAAGAAAAGACAATTCAGAAATAATTTCCAGTAGATAACGTCCAACAGATGACATCCCGGAGATAATATATAGCAGAAAATATCCAGAAGATAATATAAACAGCTACAATCTAGCAGAAAATATTCAATATACAATAACAAACAGATAATATCCAGGAGATAATATCAAAAAGATAATATCTGTCAGATGACATCCAACAAATAATATCCAGAAGGCAATATCCAACAGATACTGCCAAGAAGATAATATCCAGCAGATAATGTATAGCGTATAATAACCAGATAATATATCTTACTGAGTATGGCATCAAAGGGAATTGGTGGTAATTTAATACGAATTCTTGCAGCAATGTATACCAGTCTTTCTTCAAGTGTACGAACAGATCATCAATATACTTATTTCTTTGAATGTAAAATTGGATCGAGGCAGGAGTGAGTTGAAAGTTCGATAATCTTTAATCTAGTTCCAAACAACAAACCAAATGTAGACATGGTATATTACACAAGATATTTAAGAGGTATATGCTTTAGTTTATACTGACGATATATATACTATGTATTATGGACTGGTGACTTTGAATTACTCAATAAACATTTTGCCTTTTGCCTTTTGCCTTGTGCATTATATTGTACATTGACTTTTGATGCTCAAAACACAAATTTAATTTTGGTAAGTTGTTTTGTTTTTTAGTGGAAACATTTGTCATTTGCTTCGAGCTCTTGATTATGTAAGACTCAAATTTGCTAACTTGCACTTACATCGTCGTCTCTGTTTAAAATTTTCTCTACTCGATTCTTAGCACTTTTTGTATATATTTTTGTACATACATTTCCAACACATTGCTGATGATTGATCAACATTAGTGTCCTCTATATCTAATGTAAAGGTAATGATGGAATTATACATTTCTAAATAAACTTCTTCTACAGTAGTACGATAGTAAGTACATAATACAATATCCTTTTCCTCTTGTTCCAGCCTAATTACCTATCTATCTATCTATCAGTGCGTTTATCTCTTTCCTATTTGCCCATTCTCTTCTGTTTTCAATTTATCGCTTTGCAGAAAAATAGTATGCAATGAGTAAATTTTGGACAGGAGATCAAATATCGTGCAATGTTAAAGTAGTAGAGTTTGAAAATGGAAACCTTGAGCTGATCTTGTGTCTAGAAGTACATGTGACGGAATATGTTATGTTTGTGATCATCTTTGTGAGTAACGTGTTGGCGATATGTCCTGGCTCACTTTTTTCGGCAATTGATTATTTTCTGCATACCCATACATCCCCCTTCCCCAGCAGAATCAAAATCAAAATTTAAAAAAAGAAAAATATTAGCCCACCAGGAACCCTTTCGTTTTTAAACCACTAGCTCATTATTTCCAGCCGTTTCAGCTATTCGGCTGTTACTAATTTTCCGCACCCACACAACATCCCCCTACGCGATACATAGATTTATCTCAAAAAAAGACTTGCCCACTTTTCTTGCATATTAAGACTAATTTAGATATTTTTTTTTTTTTTTTATTTTTTTTAGGCCTTGAAATGGCTCACTTTTTCAGGTCTTCCGGCTATTTCGGCTATTTAAATGTTGCTTTTTTACAGACCGAGAAATCCAGAAGTAAATATTCTACAGATGATATCCATCACAAAATATCAAAACGATAATATCCAACTGATAATATTCAGCAACTAGCATTCAGAAGATAATACCCTGAAGAAAATATATCCAACACAAAATGTCAATAGATTATAAACAACCGATGATATCTGGCAGTTTAAATCCAGAAGATAATACTCAAAAGATAATGTCCAGAAGATAATATCAATCATATAATATTCAGAATATAATACATCCAACAGATAATATCTAGCAGAAAACACCAAGCAAATAATGTCTGGCAGATAATATCCAGAAAATAGTATCTAGCAGACAAAATCCAAACAGATAATATCCAGAATATAATATTTAGCAAATAATACCTAGAAGATTATTCAGAAGATAATATCCAATAGATTATATCCAGCAGCATAAATCCAATAGATAATATCCAACAGGTTATATCCAACAGATAATATCCAGCATATATTATTCAGCATATAAAATCTAACAGATAATATCCATGAGCTAATATCCAGGAGAAAATATTCAACAGATGATATAAAGCAAATAATATTAGAAGATAAAATCCAACATAATATCTAACACATAATATCCAAAAGATAATGTCCGACAAATAATATCCAGGAGACGATATCCACAGATAACATCAAAGTTCCAACGCATAAAATCTAGCAGATAATATCCATCAGAAAATATCAGGAAGACAATATACAACAGATAATATCAAGAAGTTAATATGCAACACATAATCACCAGAAGTTAAATATTCAGACGATAATGTCCAATAGATAATATCCAGCAAACAGCATTCAGAAGATAATACCCAGGCGATCATATCCAACAGATAATATCTTCCAGAATATATGCAACCGATGATATATAGAAGTTTGTACCCAGAAGATACTATCTAAAACATTGTCCAGAGAATAATATCCAACGAATAATATCCAGTACATCCAACAGATAATATCTAACAGATAGTATCAAACAAATAATATCTAGCAGATAGTATCCAAAACATAAGATCCAGAACGTAATACCCAACAGACAATATCTAGCTGATATTATCCAGAAGATAGCGTCCAGAAGAAAATATCCAACAGATCATATCCAGAGCATAATATCCAACAGATCACATCCAGAGCATAATATCAAACAGATTATATCAAGAAAAGACAATTCAGAAATAATTTCCAGTAGATAACGTCCAACAGATGACATCCCGGAGATAATATATAGCAGAAAATATCCAGAAGATAATATAAACAGCTACAATCTAGCAGAAAATATTCAATATACAATAACAAACAGATAATATCCAGGAGATAATATCAAAAAGATAATATCTGTCAGATGACATCCAACAAATAATATCCAGAAGGCAATATCCAACAGATACTGCCAAGAAGATAATATCCAGCAGATAATGTATAGCGTATAATAACCAGAAGATAATATACAACATATAACATCCAGAAGATAATATCGATAACATCTGAAAGATGATATGCAAAAGATATTGTGAAAACATATTATCCAAAAGATATAAGTTTTGGATATTATCTGTTACACATTACCTTCTGCATATGACCTTTTCGATATTACTTTCAAAATGTTATGGCTTGAACATCATCTTCTGCATATTATCAGTTGGACATCATTTGTTGACTTTATCTATCTGACATTATCTGCTGGATGCTATCTTATAGACGTTGTCTTCTATATTATCTGCTGGATATTATTTTCTGGATATTACTTTTAGGAAATTACCTGTTGCATATTATTTGTAGGATCTTATAAGTCGGTTGGTTATCGTCTGATATATATATATATATATATATATATATATATATATATATATATATATATATATATATATATATATATATATATATATATATATATATATAATCTTCTGGATATTGTAAGTTGGATATTACCCTCTGTATATTCTGTATATTATCTGTTGGATATTATCTGTTTGATAATATCTTCTAGATATTATCAGTGGGATATTATCTTCTGAATATCATATGTTCGTTGTTATCTGTTGAATATTATCTTCTGGGTGTTATTTTAAGATATTATCTGCTAGATTTTATCTTCTGGATATTATCTGTTGGATACTATCTTCTGAATATTATCAGTTGAATATTGTCTTCTGGATGTTATGTTTTGTATATTATCTGCTAGATGTTATCTGATATTTATTATCTTCTAAATGTTATCGTTTGTAAATTATCGTATGCATCATTGGATTTATCTAGTGGGTACTATCGTTTTAATCTTCTTATCTTTTGCATATTATTTGCAAGATGTTAAATGTTGAATATTTTCTTCTGGATATTGTATAGTCAGTATTATCTGCCAAATATTATTTGTTGGATATTACCTTCTTGATATTACCAGTTGAACAGTATCTTCTGAGTATTGTCTGTTGGATATTATCTGCTAGTTATCGTCTTCTGGATATTATCTACTGAAAATTATCTTCCTGGTATTATCTGCTCGACTTTATCTAATGGATATGTTGTGCTAGATATTATCTGTTGGATATTATCTGCTAGATATTGTCTTCTGGACCATGTTGGATGTTATCTGCTGGATATTATCTTCTGGATATTATCTTGGGAATATTATATACTGGATACTAGCTGCTTGATATTATCTTATTTTTATAGTATCTGCTAGATATTGTTGATTGGATATTATCTGTTGGATATTTCCTTGTATATATTATCTTTTGGGAATTAAATATTATATGTTGAATATAATCTGCTAGATATTATCAGTTGGATATTATAGTGTGGATATTAGCTGTTGGATATTATCTTCTGGATATTATTTGTCACGTATCATCTGTTGGATATTATCTGCTGGATTTCTCTGTCTGTAAAGAAAAGCTATAGCTGAATAGCTGGAATGGCCAAAATTGCTGAAATAAGTGAGTTGTTTTGTTTTTTTTTAAATTCTTTTTCGTGTTAAGTGTTGGGTGTGCGTGTGTGAAGAAAATGTAATGGGGCTAATCATTTCTCGGTCTGTAGGGTGGGTGTATGTGTGCGGAAAATCATTACATGCCGAAATAGCTTAAAAAGCCGAAGGAAAAAAAATGAACTAATGGTTTGTTTGGTTGTTGCTGTTTTTTAATTGGCGTATGGTGCTGGTGGACTAGGATTATTCATCTTTCTTGTATTTTTTTTTTTTTATCCTTGGTGGTGGTGAACGGGGAGGGGGTGGAATAGTATGGTGGATGTGTGGGTGCGGAAAATTATTAATAGTAGAATAAAGTGACCACAACATATATACATCACACTACTTTTGTTGTCTTATATATTCACAATACAAAACATTTTGAAACAGACTTGAAAATAACATTTCTTTAACAAATTATACTGTCTTCGGTAAATTTATCCCAAATAAATCCATTTTAGTTCATAAAACTGAAAGTAAGACAAGTTGTAATGAAGGGAGCTAACTCCACCAGACCTTGACCGTCTACTTAATCTGGAGACCCCTTAAAATTAACAAAATGTTTGACTCCCTTGTTACCTCAGAGTATAGTTCGATTTTAATTTAATGAACGATATATTCTCAAAATATTAGTATGCAACGTTCAAGTTTAAAATGACACAAAGCTGCACTAAAAGAATCTGTGGAACGTACAGTATGCAGCAAGTCAAGTATATAAATAATCATTTACGGGTAATTCCATAATTTCTTGTACTTGGTTCATAAAATCGAATCAAATATCAATATATCGATGTGCTGGAAAGACAAGATAGTTCATTTTCGGGGGAAACGAAATAGATATCATGCGATATTCAAGGGACTCATCTTCTTTCCAAGATTAATACCAGGTACAATTCTAACATGGTAAACTATTCACACCCAGTGTTACCATCTATAGATCTTATCGGGTGGATAGATAGGATAGTAAATTAAGGGAAACGAAATAGGTAATTTCAGCCATTAAATCAAAGAAAATAGTTTCTTGCATGACAATAATTTTACCTCATTTGTAAGGAGGTGGGGGTGCCTCCAAATTAAGTGGATGGACCTGTGTGTGTGTGTGTGTGTGTGTGTGTGTGCAAATAAGATGTAATTAAACTGATATCATGCGGTAGTCAAGGGATTGATATTCTATCCAAGATTAAAACCAGCTACAATTCTAACATGGTAAACTATTCATGGTCAATGTTACATTCAATGGTCAAAATGTGTTCATAAAAGTAAGCTCCACTCACATAGTATACCTATTTGGTAACATTACACCCCTAAAGAACATTTGGCATACCTATATTTAGTACCTGTATATCCGTAGGGAACATTTGATTCCAAATAAATCCAATGTAGATTTTGCTATTGATCAAAGTCTGATGGAGTTCTCTCCCTTAATGAGTAAAACTATCTCATTTCTGCAGCACAAAATTAAAACGAATTTACCCCTTGTGAAAATCTTAAATAGAAAAAAACAGGATATTTATTAAATATTGTCAATATTTTTAATTAAATTACTTTATTGTTTCACATTGTGATCACTTTAGAAACTCTGCAAATAAAAATAAACACCATGAAAACCTATGTACCTATATACTGACAAAATAATAATACCATACTATAAAAAATGTAAAATATATGCAAAACTAACACCCTTCAAATCACCAGATCAGCTGCATATTGTCCCATATTGTTCCATTCCGCCTGACAAATACTCAGGATAATGAAACAGGGCAATATTTTGATAAGATCAGTTTGAGCTGTTTTAGAAGCCATAATCTCGATTTAACCGAACAAAAAGATTTAATATGTGATCAGGCAAAACAAATGTGCTCAATTTTCTTGAGGAATGTCCAGTAATGGTCTTGCCACATGTTGTCTTTTTTTAATACTTGCATGGACAAAAGGTAGAGAATACAAAGTTTCTGATTTCCTATTCATTGAAGAAGTTTTTGTTGCTTTGTGTAAGATAGTTTTCCACAAGACTTGAGTTATTTGTCATTGCTCTGGGGTATTGTTTATGTCTTGTGAGGTATGTACAATCATGTGCGTTTGTGTTAAAATATGTTCACTCAGTTTTTCAGCCTTGTTGCACACAGACAAATTATTTTTGTCTTATAATATGTTGACGCAGTCTTAAACCTTTTCTTGCAAAGATTTTGTAAATATAATTACCTAAACAAACGCAGTGATGTATAGAAAGACAAATTTAACTCATGTCGTCAACTTCGTCCTACATATATTATATACTATTCTGTATTGCGCACCTAACATTTTGTCTACTAAAGTTTTTGGTCTGCGCAAACAACATAGACAAAAAGTTGTATGTCATCCAAACCAAATAAAACGCAATTCCCTTAAGAACGTGTTCCGTAACTTTTTTGCAATCTTTCAATGAAATCAAACACAATTCCCTTTAAAAAAATGTTCCTTATCTTTTTTTTGGCTATCTTTCAATGAAATTCTGAAGCTTGAACTGCATATTGTGTAGTGAACCTCTAGATTTTGTGGATCTGTCCAAAGGTCATCTGGTGTTCTGGATAATTTTTATACAAAACATAGTTGCAAGCCCATAGTCCGCACATGTTTGAAAAAAAAAGCTAAAGAGAGGAAATTTGCTTGAAACGAGTGAGTAGCAAATATATTTCATCGAGTGGGTGAAAAACTCGGTATAATGAAATAAAAAAAAAAATATACTTTACTTTTCAGTACACAATTGTTTAATCAATGAATGGTGTCATTTAGCATAGATAAAAATGACTTGAAAATTGTATGCATGTTCTCTCTCTCTCTCTCTCTCTCTCTCTCTCTCTCTCTCTCTCTCTCTCTCTCTGCAATTCGTTTATCGTTAATTCAGCATTCATATCTCGGCTTGTTTATTCTCCATTTTTATGCAGTTTTCCCCCTCCCCCCCCCCCCCCGAATATTTTCAATGCAGCAATGTCTAGTCTTCGTGTTTCCCATTGTTGAACGGACATACTAGCGTTAACCGTGACCCAGCCCATGAACTAGCAGCTCTGTCTGTACCACATTGGTAGCAATCTTTAGTAATTACGGGAACACATCCATAAATCAAAGCGGACGCTGAAGGTAACAGTCAATTAGTGCAGTTTATGATGGCCAGCAGTGTTTGTCCTCCTCTCATTGGCTCTTTTGGGAACAAAAAAAACCCCAGACAAAACAAAGCGAGACAGTTCTCCGATATATCGACTTAAGCCAATTAAAAAGCCTCACAGATGAGTCCTGGAGATAATTTTCGACAAGAAAACTAGAGGAGGTTACCATCTTGCTACATTTCTTCACTATTGGGAAAGGAACAAGTCTTCCTATTCTTGAAAACTCTAGTTCACAAAACTCGAACTAGGGCATAACAAATCATGTACAATATATGAGATACAACATATTTCTTTGAAACTAAGCCAGCAAAGTCCAACCCTAAAGTTATTTCATCTTTTAAAGAAACATATGTGAGTTTGTTTCGACTGTACTCTAAGTAGATTGCAAAATGTCAAGAATATTTAATTGTTAGGGTCAGTTCTCTCCCTTAATAAAGCTTTACTCAGTATTTCGAGTAACAAAATGTTATTCCAAATTTGGGAATATTAATCGAAATTGATCAGAATATTTTAGAGTAAGATTTGGAGTCGAGTACAGTTGTATGATATAAGAAAATGATTTTGTGCTCGAAAACATCAGGGAATACTGGTACAGAATACAAATGTGTGTGTGTGTGTGTTTGTGTGTGTGTTTAATTGGTTTTTTTGTTTGTTTTTTGTTGGGTTTTTTTTTTGGGGGGGGGGGGACTTTCCTATGCTTCGTACTTCGTCTGCACCTTAAAGTACTTTTGTAGTACGCATAACCCTGTGTCATTCTGAAACAAGCGTTTAAACCACATTCAGTAATTTAAATGATTCACTTCACGTGCGTATCAAACCTAATATCGATGATTACGTAACACACAGGTTCAAGTCATAGCAGTAACCATTGAGACTCAGTTCCATTATATGAATATTTTACATACATATAACGTCATCTTGCTCTTTTACTTTATTTCAATACCATTACATCAGACGAAGAACCTTAAAATTAAGTCAATTTTAAATTAATTTTAAGGTTTATTTTGGCGATGGCAACTAAAAACGTTCACTGATTTTGTTTAATGCCAAACTGGTACAAAATTTTTTGCAACAAATTAGTTCCTAGAAACAGATAAGCAAATTTATTATAAAAAATGAAAAGAAAAAAAAATGTCTACACCTGTATAGGTACAGATACATCTCTAATAATTCCACTCAGATTCAGATTCAAACATTTTTTTTCTTGTACAAAATGGCAATAGGATATGACCATAATTTATCACAATATTATCTAGTTTTCTCTCCCTTACGTTTATTATTAATGCAACGCATCAAGAGGCAAACATACATTCTAAATATTACAATACTACCTAATGCATGTAGTTCACTGATGTAAAAAATGAGAGAGAGAGAGAGATTGGAATCAAGGTTGCAGTGATACAATTTTCACATCCAAGAAGCAAATATAGTTGTTTATTTAATGAATTTTCGAGTGTGAATTAATATATATTCATTATCATGAGGGAGCCAAAAAAAATTCACGTTTAGCTAAGTATCATAGGAAGAAACAATCCAATAGGTCGTAAATGTCTTGATCTAGTTAAATCATACATCGGACACTGTATCAAAAAAGAGTTTCATTTTCTAAACCTTTTTCACGTGAACAATTTGACTTATTTGACCGATTGACTCGATAAAAATCTGAGGGGAGAGAACTACATTTATGCTTAAGTTTGGTCAAGAGAATACTCTCACCATAGTAAATTGTGCCACTCTCCGTTTATTTCTTTATTATTTTTATTCTACACTTGAAGGAGCTAATTATTGGGGATTATCTCGTTTGAAGAAAGAAAGCATTCCATAAACATAAGAAAAAGAAAGAGTAAAGAAGAGTCAGTCGTGATGGTATCTCATTAATGTCTTCGCCATTTCTTAAATTGTAATTAATATTTACAACAACAAATGCAGGTAAAAGTAAATGTAAATAATTGGGAGCCATTGGGGTATCGTTGCTGTTGTTGTTGTTTTTGTTGTAGTAGTTGTTGTTGTTGTTGTTGTTTTGTTATAATTTTATATAATAAGCAAATAATAATAAGCATAAGACACTCCAGTCTCTCTCAAACAGTTTCAAAATATAAATCTTCTTTAAGTAACATATACTGGCAGTCTAATTACAATTCTTGAGCCCTCAAGTTGTACTCTAATTATCTCATTCCATACTTAAAATTTCGGAACACTCCTAGCTTTCTCTGCTTTTCTTTCCAAAGAGAAAATAGCGAAAACATAATTAGCTACAAATTATTACCCAGATATTTGCCGCCATCGTATTTCCAATTATCTCGTGTGATTTACGAATTCTCGCGAGATTTTGGCAATTGAATGACATAAAGTGGCGTATTGGAGACTCTTTAAGAGTGGAGGAAAGATTGTTATTATCTTAATTGGGGCCTGGTTTACATAAAGAAAAGAATGATGAAAATAAACACAATTAGTAGGAGCACTTATGGTAAAACATTGTTCTCCGAATGGTGCAAGCGTTCAAGATAATATAAGTGGGCAACTTCATTTTATTGTCCTCGCATGATATGTGGATTCAACAGTTGTTTATTCATGTAAAGTATTTATATCTTTAGAATAGAAAAACGTATGTCCTGACCACACATAAATGGAAGAGGAGCTAAACGTCTACAGATGGAAGAAATTAAGGAAAATAAAAATGATTAAATGTTTATAAGTAAAGGATAGAAATGTTACAAAATTGATGAAATGGCCTGCCCTTGCACGCGTGTTTGCAATCATCGGTGCTTTGTAATGTGGTGCATTTCCTCTACACATTAAGATATAACGACCTCAGACTGAGGGCATGATTTGACAACGGCTGTGAATGTACGATTGTGTCAGGCTCATCCGTCCCTTTAAGAAAGGTATAAGAGCAAAGCAGACATGCACAAAGTCCCCTTTTCAGTACATTTTCTCTCATTATTTTGTTTATCAATTTCTGGTCCTCCTAGCACTTCATACACTTCCTCTTCAAAAAAGGCTGAAAAGGGATATTTTGAAAATCTATTATATGTAATGTAGGGGTATGAGCAGAATTTCAAAGAAAATTGGGGAAGAATTTATTTTAGCAAGGGGACTTAGTGCAAGTATAGGAACACGGTTGAAGGTGCATTCAAGCTGTATCTCTCTCTCTCTCTCTCTCTCTCTCTCTCTCTCTCTCTCTCTCTCTCTCTCTCTCTCTCTCTCTCTCTCTCTCTCTCTCTCTCTCCTGCTTCATGCATACCCACTGATATGTTTATGATATGTTTATGTCAAGGCTGCCAACTCAGACGGATGTATCATAAGAGGTGCTAAGATAAACGTTATCTATTTTGAAAATATTAGTCATCCCCGCTGGTATAGTAGAACTGCATGATCTACAAGCGGGCAGAAGCAATTGACCCTAGCCAGGGTTCAGACACCGGTTGATAAGACTAATGGGCTTGTCTCTATAGGGGCTGAAAATAGAGCCCCGTTTTGGCAACACTCCATGGGAATTACGCAAGGTTGAATGTTCATTCAGTCAATTTTTATTTTAGACTAGATCATGTTAGTAAATTAGATAAAGGCTCAAGAAAATTCGTCCTTATCCATTTTTTGTCTTCTTCACACGAAATGGGAATACAAAAAAGAAAATAAAAACCCGATTTTTTTCTCGGCATGTCCTACTTTCATGAGCGATATTATGAGAGAAAAACATATAGATTTTTCATAGATCAATGAATATTCCATAGAAATTAATAAAAAGCTTATAGTTAGTTTTGCATATCATAAGATGGTTGGTACAACTGGTCCGGAACAAAATCGTTTGTTAGATAAGGTGCCTTTGCAACAAGTGACGTTTTGTGAAGATACAATAAAACAGCTGTACTATGTCATGAACGATATGAAAATCGCCTCTCTCTTGACTGACTACTCCCAACTCAAACCCTAACTATATTTAAATGAAATAAATGCATATAATCCTCTTCCTTTTATCCTGCATGTTTTGATCATGACCCTGACATTTGCAGTTCCTATATATTTTTAAGAGAAAATAAATTGTGACACGAGTTACGTAAGTTTATAGGTAATGCATGAGTTATGAGACACAGCTCATTGTTTATTCATAGCTTTGCATTTTGTACAATGCTCAACCTTCTAGTATGATCATTCCTTCAGTTCTTTGTGTTCCTCCTTTTCTAGTAATTAGCAGATGAAAGTACTCGTACATTAACTAATTCGAAATACAGTGTCACGTTGATAAACCACTACAATGATATCAATTAACTATTAAACTGGATCGCTCTCTCTCTCTCTCTCTCTCTCTCTCTCTCTCTCTCTCTCTCTCTCTCTCTCTCTCTCTCTCTCTCTCCTGTAAACAAACAGTGTCATATTGATAAACCACTACAATGATATCAATTAACTATTTAACTGGATCTCTCTCGATCTCGATCTCGATCTCTCTTTCTCTCTCGATCTCTCTCAAACCCCTGTAAATAATTTTGCCAAATCTTACTATCTGCATTGGAGCATGGGCCGATCAATTATTAACTTCTGGCTGAGGTGTGTGGAGTTCTCAGAAAGTCCCGTATATTCTATTTGATGCAATTTTCTTGTCACACAACATTACAAATTCACAAAAAATTACAAGAGTAGCGATGTATGAGTTGCCAATGACTACAGAGATCAGATGCTGTTTTTCGTGTTCAAGCGTCTGCCGGATCAAGACTCAAGAGTTTGAATCCGATATATCAGTCTTTCCTGAGTGCTATTGCAAATGCTTGCACACATCAAAGCGCGTATAATCGTTATTCTTACATGATCAAATTGCTAGATGTGTACATTATATATAAATACCTACAACGAGTAGTTTTTCGAGTACGAGAAATCACGTATTCCAAAAGCACGTGCAATTCCGATGTTTGCATATGACTGAAGTCGAATGATCGGACGTGTTAAACTTGTAAACCGGCCTGATCGTGCAAGAATATGTTTTGTGATGTCATTCATACTCAAAAATTGAAATTGCACACGCTGCATAAGTTCGAATTGTTTTATGTTTAAAATGCTCTTTATGCAAGTTTAAGTAAATAATGTATGTACCAGTACAGAATAACGATCACACGCAGTTCTCTGAGCAAACTTGTACAATCCATATATTACAGCCTTTGAAATTATGTCATTCTTCCATTACGCAAAACAAATGCTTGTGCATCGTCGCAAGCCACCGATGACAATCCACTACGCCCCTTTATCACCCGTCGCTGCATGTGCTGAGATATCCTCGTTTCTTATGAATATTCATAAACCTGCTTAACCAATCACTGCGAGCGCGAGTAAAATTTTCTCGCAATTGTGACCCAACATGACCCTTCACGCTTTTTGAATGAGCGCCAGTTTCTCTTCCATACACAGTCACTTATCGATAGATAAAACTGGCACTTTCAAATAGGTGTAGAAGATTCTTACATTGTGCTGTTGATGACGTGTTTTTTTTTTTTGTTTGTTTGTTTGTTTGTTGTTTTTTTTTTTGTTGTTTTTTTTTGTTGTTTTTTATGCGTACTCATGAAAAACGAGGAAATCCCAGCACATGCAGGCACGAGCGAAGTGGATTGTCACCCGTGGCTTGCGATGATGGTGTTTTTGGATTTGCAATCCTAAAGTCCTTTTATTACTAATGTTTGCAACAAAACTGGGATAGAGAAAAGGCACTTACATAACCATTAACCTGATGCATGTATAAACATTCTGGTTGTTTACTGTTTTGACAAAAGAGTTAATTTTATATTTATACCGATTTCAATTCTTTTAAAGTACACTGCTCCTACTACAAGAGATTGAATCACTCCTGAACAGAAAGTACGCAAGCGAGTTAAACGTAAGATTCCAAATATTCATTCAGTGTGATAACAACAATAAACGTTTCTTCAGCCATCGTTTTGACAATTGCTATTTAGCTGATCATGTTCTTTACTTTTTTACTTTGATAAGTAACAAAATAAACACGGTGATCAAGTATAGTGTTAAAACTAATATACTTAAATCAGAATCTACACACATCTTCTTTATCCTGTTCAGAGATTAATTTGTTATAGAAACCGTTGTTGAATTGAAAATTAATGGATATTACAGCAAGTAGTGATAACATAAACAAATATAGCTAGTTTTGCATTCCATAGTGTGCGAAGTTTCAAGCACACAGGATATTAATCCGTTTTTCTTATTCATTGCTAATCGAATGCTTCACGAGGATAAAGAACCGATACACTCTATTAACAAATATAGAAATTGTGCCAATTTAATTAAACTCTATGGTGCAAAATCTCTCACTTTACTACCTGTTATTTGAACAGGACATTGATTTCTTCAAGCAGTCATAAATAATTTGTTTATGTTTTGCATTCTCTGACCTGTGTAGATTCCAGTTACATCATTTCTCATTTATTTTTATTTTGTCTTTGTTTCTATTATATCGCTTACATCATTAACTGTACTATCTTAGGAATATAATCGTCCGCAAGTTTACTGCTTTCTCTTCTGGCTCCATAACGGCATACAAGTTGTAGAAGCAAATTCTAAAGCGTATAAACCAATAGAGAAAAAACAGAAGAAAAAAAAAATTCCGTACAATAGCAAAAGTTTGGTCTTTATTTTAGAAAGTATCCCAATTTCGTTCATTTCAACTTCTTTGTTCATTTCGTTTAAATCTGTATCTTTTCATGCATTTACTGGCACCTTTATGCAAAAGAAAAATTTTGAATTTTTTCATTACCACCCTCTTTACGTGTTTAAAGAGGCATGCAAACTTTGGTCTTTTCAAATGTATCATTTAGCTACTGATAACACGTCATTAACTTTCTATTGTTATTAGAGGAAAATAAAAGCTGAAGTTTTATAAGAATGGAGCGGATGAAAAATCTTTAAAAACTGTCTAGGGGTCATAACAATGTATTCGTTTGCTCCACCCCATTTTCCGAGGACACGGTCCACTCAGTAAGCACTTTCGCTATCAGTCCACATGGCTAATGAGGAGTGAATAGACCTGGGAAGCATTATTTTAAAAAATAACAAACTCCGAATCAAGATTCGGAATCCTGACTCTGTTTCGCCATTTTAGTACCGCGAATCAAACAAGATACCGAACCACGTGAATCACACATACCTCGTGATTTCAAAGTGATTCAAAATGGCGAGTCAAAGCCTGGTTTTAGAAAATCACTGTGAATGAATCAAAGTTATATACAGTGAATCATGACTTTGCTTCCAGACTGAATTAAAGTCATGATTCCTAAAAAGAAAAGTGCCGCTTGAGAGAAAAAGAGTGCATCGGAAACAAGACCACAAAAGGAAAGTTCAGAATATAATGGAGCAATCAAATGAATCGCTAGAATGTTGTAACGAAACAGATTGAGTCAGAACATAAGATTGAGGTGACGGTATGTTAGTATTGTTTATTTGTTACCTTGACTACATGTTTTTGTTTACACATTAGTTTGAATACCTAAAAAACAAAAAATAACAGTAAACGTTAGAATACACGTCGTACAACATCTATTTTAATTGGATCTAAATGCATTTTTGTTCAATACTGATAATTTATACGCATGTCAATCACGTACATGTATTTTTTTCATTGTAGTGTGTAGATCAACCGACTTGACTGGTCCGTTTTGACGTTTCATTGCAACAATTTTGTATTTACATAATAGGAAACTTTAACTTATTGGAGGTATTTTACCGGCTATAAAACCAATAATATAGCAAATAACTTTGACAATCAGACATAAATAGATAGATACACACTAATTTAATTATGTTATCAGTTATTACAAATGCTTTATGCTAAAAAAATTAATTTCCCCACTCACGCCGCCCCTCCCGCCCCCCCCCCCAAAAAAAAAAATAATTTATTTTTAAAGATGCAGAGAATCAGTTTATATGAATAGATTCTTTACTCTAAAATTATATGCGGTGTTAAAATATACATAATATACATGCATAATGGCTAGCAAATACAAAATTATTATACGATTTTACATGCATACGAATTTTAATTACACGAAGACACGGACTTGGACAAGACTATAAACATACGTACAAACACATATATGCGATTATTGTTAATGCACTGGAAGCTTATATATGACAAGGCAGATCAATTAAGAACAACTAACAGCCTATACAGGGAAACATGTATGAAAACGGTACACATGAATTAAAAGTAACTGAAAGAGTAGAAACAAAACTACAGAACTAAAAGCAACTAAAAACTATAAGCAAACCAACAGAACTAAAAACTAAAAGCACTACACGTGGCAGAGGTGAAGTCACTAATATACATCAAAGATGGGGAGGAATACCCATCTAAATTAAGTGTAAGCGACATAAGCCACATTTAGGTAACTAAAAGTTATAAATAAATCTACAAGAATAAAAGCTGATTATGACAGCAGTGACCTCTTTATTGGTGTCTTCATATGGATCCTTTACACAGTATGCTCTCAGACCAAGTATTTAAGTGAGATTTAAATTTGTTAAAATCTGAGGTTGTTCGAAAACGTTTGAGGAGAGAATTCCAGATTTTAGCTGCTGCATATCTAAAAGATTGTAGTTCATACCAGGATGTTCTTATATTTATGAATATCCACGGTGTTTACATACCTGGATGTTCTTACATTAGGAATCTCCACGGTGTTTACATACCTCAAAGAATAAGGAGAGATTTTTAAAACTACCAGATCATTTAAGTATGTTGGACATTTCTTGTTTAAAATTATGAAAACGTCAAGTGCCGTGGTCTTCATCCTTCGGATGTTGAGAACTGATACCATTGCCAAATCCAAGAGTTCAGAGAAAGGTTTGTTGAATTCATTAAATACAAGTCTCGTGGTTCTTTCATAGAGTTTTTCAAATTTGTTCATGTTAGTGTAACTGCTGAAATACCAGTAATGGGGACGGTAGTTGAAGTTTGTAATGATGAAAGAGTTGTACACATCCAGTCATCCTTCGGTTGTGAGGTATTTTCCACATTTAATTGTTTTAGATGCTTTTTTGGTAAATACAAGTGATTTGCTGATTACGTTTTAGCATAAAGTCCAAAGTGACTCCCAGTAGTTTTACCGAATCGTCAAAAGATATATTAATCGTTGGAGGAGAAAGTCTGGAGACGTTCCGTAGTTTTCTTTCCAAGCGCAATAGCTTGGAACTTATCAGGGTTTGCTTTCATTTCATTGTCGGAAAAAATAAATAAATAAATCCAAATTGTGCACTCTATTTCCAATGTAGATTTCATTAAAGAAGAGGTCATTAATAAATATATCAAAACGTATGGGTCCGAGAATTATTCTCTGAGACATTACTTTATAAATATTTGCCCATGAACTAGCTGAATTTCCTATTTTGACACAGTCTTCTATTTGAGAGGTAATCTGCCCTAGTGCTTACTGCTGAATATGAAAGTCCATATGCTGGCAATTTCTAAACGAGGAGTTTGTGGAGTAAACAGTCAAATGTAGTGAGTGACACATATAGCTCGTTCAAAGAGTTTTGATACAGTTAGGAGCACACTAACAGAGCGATAGTATCGTTTAGGAAGTGGCTTTTTTTCTTATATATTGGGACAGCCTGTGCTTCCTTGAGTCTGGTTGGGAAAATGTTCTGATCAAAGTTTATGAGTTTAGTTATAAGACCAGTGGCGTCACTAGGGGGGTGCGGGGGGTGCGGGCCGCACCGGGTGACACTATCACATGGGGGTGACACCAAAATGGAAAAGTTTAAACTCTAAACTTTAATGTTTAACGTTTAACGTAAAAATAAAAAATAACATAATTTTGTTGCAGTTCTTAAACGCTGTTACCTCAAATTTTATTGTTTTCTTCTTATGTCCTTTGTAACTTTAGGACTTAAATTTACAAACATTACTATAGGCGATTCTGCATGGTCTGGTACAGGAGGACTCAGAGGAGGTCCATGGGGGAAGTCTGGAGGGGGTGACACCATGAGTTTACCGCTCTGGATGACGCCAATCCTAGTGACGCCACTGTATAAGACCAGTCAGTGACTGAGTTCCAAGCTTTAATGGCTTGGTTAAAATAAGATCTATCCCAGTTGCCTTTTTAATATTGATATTTTGTATGGCTCGGCTGTAAAGTCTTCAGTGACACAGCGAAAACAAATTTATTCGACATACATAAATCAGTGACACAGCGAAAACAAATTTATTCGACATACATAAATCAGTGACACAGCGAAAACAAATTTATTCGACATACATAAGTTCTCTATAATAGCCTCTGTGCTTGGGTGTTCGTCGATGGGTAGGTGGTTATTGCCTATATGTCTTTAGCAAAATTTATGGAGAAATCGTTGAAAATCTCTGTTACACAGAACTGGTCAGAAATAATCTCACCGCTGTGTTGTAGGATAATTGAGTTCTGTGATAAAACACCTTTGTTTACTAGGTAGAGTGTAATGGTTGGCCAGAAATCCTTACCTTTTGTTCCGCCAGTGCAGCGTTCGAAAAAGTAAACTGTTATAGCTTGATGTCTGAGTTTTGTCACCTTGCTTTGTTTTTGTAGTTGTTCCAATTTTTGGACGTTCTAGATCTCTGGTGTGTATTAATTAATTTTCCTGTGTATAGTTTTTCGTATGTTACTATTGATAATGGGAACTGATTACTTTCTTTGTCTTTTTTGCTTAAGTGGACAATATTCCTCAATCACATCAGTGAGTAATTGTTTGAATGCCCAGTAGACATCATCTGGTAAGTAAATTTACTGTGGACTGTTGTTGATACTCTTCCTTTGATCATTGTGAAAATCATATTATAGAAGTCACTAATACCAGCGTTGAAACTTCCAGAGTTACATAAATACTGATTTTTTAAAAAAAATAATAGCATCTACAAGTGAGGTGTTGTCCTGAATTTAAAAACAGATTGGTCCAGAAATTAAATTTATAATGTTAAAAGATCTAAATTATCAATATGGGTCTGACATTTATATTGCTCTAAAAGGTCGACATTTAGATCTCCTAGAATCATGAAATTATCATAATGGATAATAATGTTATCTAAAAATGAAGTTCAGTCCTTAGTGAATGTTCTGTCTAACATGTTTGGAGCTTTGTAGCCACTGACTAAGAACCATTTACGATTCTGAAGAGTTATTCCTATACATATACAAAAAAATATTTAGCGGTTCAAGGTTCATCCTTCTTCTGGTTGGTATGAAAATAAAGACACCACCTTGTGCAGTACGGTAGCCGAGAGTTAAGCAAAACAATGGGAAGAATCTATCTTAGTTTCTGCTAAAACCAAGAAATCTACTCTTTTGTTGATCTAGAGTTCTGAAACGTCACCATATTTGTTGCGAATACTGTTTTTATTGAGATGACCACGAGGAAAACTTATTGAATATTTTTTCTAATTTCAATGATAGGTTGGAAAGGATTGACATCGAGTCCGTTGTTTGGTTCGGTTTGGGAAAGATGTGAAGGTTTCTTGATTGGTTCAGAAGTATAGAAAAAAGAATCCAAGAATTTAGGCAGACGCTCGTTGCATTTCGGGCAAAACCAAGTATCATTTGAGCTGCCTGCATACCTCTTGTATTCTCTGGAGATGCACTAGTGCATGTACGGTGGATTCACAAGTCACAGAAATTATATTGAATACCTTGCTGATTTGATCTAGCTGATTTAAAGCATACTGTACAGGGCAATTTTTAGTTTTCTACTGGTGGCCCAGGGTTTAGAGCAATCTCATTGTTAAATAATACTGCCTTGAGGTTTAGGTACTGTGCGGGGGACCGGGAGCTTTTGTGCTTGTATGGGCGCCACCATTTTTGTTTACAGAGAGCATCCTGGGTAAACAATAGCTTTGTCACGGCTTCTAATAAAAACTTTGGACTTTGGGTGTCATGATGAGTTACCGTGTTGTGCTCAATAATGTCAGGCAGTTCCATCTCTGGCGGGGATGCATCTGAAGTATGTTGTTATTGAAAAGATGTACAGTGAAAACAAACAGCGTCACACTGACCGCTGTTCCTCTCGCCATTCCCGTTCGTCATTCACCAGTTAGTATAGTATCATCCAGCTGATAAACAGGTATAGCGGTGTGCATGTAATATGCGTGGTTTATGTGACCTAGATAATTTTGTCACACTATGTACACATGAAGCATGCACTACAATACCTATTTCTGAAGTGGACCAGAAGCTTTTTGAATATTCCACTGGAAATTCAAACCAAGAGGTTATTTCGGTCGCCATCAATCTTCGTGTTTGTCCGCTGGTATGTAAATAAGGGGCGAATTTAAATTATTGTTAATAAAAAAAGAACACAAAAATCGACTCCCTGTTTCTCCCTAGTAGACATTTTTTATATATTTAGAACTCGTTCATGCAGCCTGAAACATATCAGAAATAAGAAAATCATTATAAATATCGCTTGCATAAAATTGAAAATTTTAGTTGAGGCCTCTTGATAATGTTCGTTATTTAAACATAATCACTAAATAGGGAAGTAAGATCAGAAATTAAATAAGGAGTGATATAATAGATGAAATATAATAGATGTGACAAGATAATACAGATCTGGTTCACTGGGTAATATTTGACACTGCAAATCGATACAGTTGTCAAGAGTTCGTTTTCGATAACATGGACATGTTTACCAGTAATGCTAATCTGATTGGTCGCTGCCAAGATAGTAACGTTATACAAAGGATACGGTGCTGATCCGTATCAGCTGGGGATTTTATTTTGGAAATTAATACCCTGCAGTGACCATGATGTTTACCAGAATATCTCTCTCTCTCTCTCTCTCTCTCTCTCTCTCTCTCTCTCTCTCTCTCTCTCTCTCTCTCTCTCTCTCTCTCTCTCTCTCTCAACAAAGGAGAGTGCATAAACCTCAGTTTCCTCTCCTGTTTCCTTCGACTCTCTTTTCACACTTTTAGCAAATATTTCTCAGAAAACCTTTTGCGTTTAATGTCATTCCTGGCAATCCATCTTGATGGATATTACAAACCAGTAATAAATAACTCATCGGTAGTTTTGCATTCATAAAATTGTATGTATGCGCAGCTTCTGCCAAACATTAACATTATTTCCATTGCAGAAGGTAACATGGAGGCTATTTAAAAAAAATACAGTACTGCTTCAGTTTCTTGTGGAAGACAGGAAAAGTAATATTTTCATGAATTACGAAAAGCTTTTAAATATAGTACAGGTATAGTCCCTAAGTTCCAATATAACCATAACTTGAAATGTTTATTGATATTATATTGGTCCATTATAGTTTGTGCACGGCTTAATAAATGCAACTTCTGAACTTAATTTTGCCTTGTTCGCAGTGGATTGCTTACAGAGGATATTAAAATATAGCTATGCTCGCTTATGATAGATACGATCAGTGCTACATTAGATGTACACTCACATACATACATACATACATACATACATACATACATACATACATACATGCAAACATACATACATACATACATACATACACACACACATACATACATACATACATACATACATACATACATACATACATACATACATACATACATACATACATACATACATACATGCATGCATACAGATACATACATACATACATACATACATACATACATACATACATACATACATACATACATACATACATACATACATACATACATACATACATACATACATACATACATTGACTGATTGATGCTTTTCATATTTACACTGCTTGCCGCTTGCCACACGAAGCTTCACTATCTGAAATTATATTTTGGTTATTAACTCGAGATATTATATTGCCATTATGGCAGGTCGTTTTTTCATTTCTTCCTTTTTTTCACATACGTGAAATACTATTTCACATATGCAATAAAGAATTTTACATATATGACATAGTCCAACTTTACATGTTATATAAGTATGAATGTCCCCGTGCCATAAATAGTGATTTACATTGGTAAAATATTTATCATATGTAAAAATAGAATTTTACATATTATAACAGAATTTTGCATCCGTACAACAATTTACAGTGTGTATGTGTGTGTATGGTATCGTGTTTCACATATGTAAAACAATTCACAGTGTGTGTGTATGACACTGTGTTTCACACATGTAAAACAATTCACAGCGTGTATCTGTGTGTATGATATGTTGTTTCACATTCACAGTGTGTGTGTATGACATTGTGTTTCACATATGTAAAACAATTCACAGTGTATGTGTGTGTATGATATTGTGTTTCACATACGTAAAACAATTTACAGTGTGTGTGTGACATTGTGTTTTACATATGTAAAACAATTCACAATGTGTGGGGGGGGTGGGTGTGTGGGTGTGTGTGTGTGTGTAAGACATTGTGTTTCACATCTGTAAAACAATTCACAGTGGGTGGGTGTGACATTGTGTTTCACATATGTAAAACAACTTCACATATGTGCAATAGAATTTCTTACAATGAATAAATCACCGATATAAAAAAAGACTTAGCATTCATTCATTTTTTTTACATACTATTTTATATATGTAATGAAAATAGTTGTACATATTGGAAATAGACGGATTTTATTACAAATATATGAAATAGTTTTTCACATAAATGAAATTCTTTTTCAATTTAATAACTTTGACATAAATGAAATTCTTTTTTAATAATTTAATTCAGATATGTATAAACATATTTAACATACGTCATTTTTTTATATACGTGAAAAAGAATTCCACGTATTTTCTTTTTTACTCAATGTTAAATTCTTTTTTGCAATTATCTGAAATATATAATTTATTTCAGATATGTATAAACATATTTAATATATGTCAAAAAAAGAATTTTACATATGTGAAAAAAGAGTTCGACATTTTTTTACTGTATGTAAAATTCTTTTTTTTTCACATATGTGAAATTCGTTTTATGTATGTTGAAATAAATCTCGTAATTAGGTGGGCTATTTAAATTTACAGATCAAAAGGAAAATAATCACTACAAAGTATGTTTTATAATTGCTTCTTATACTAAATTTACAAATAGACTTCAAATGGAGTGTTATACGTTGTTCTTTCGGTATGGTTGCTCGCTTTCATAATTTTAACAGTGATTTTAAAAGTTGTTCTATATCACCTATTAATAAGAAATAATTTTTCAACCGCAGACAAATGGTGGACTCTTCGCATTTTTCTTTGATTCCTTGCTTTGTTGGTTAAGATATTGGCTGGTGGCGCTGTACATGAAAATGATGTCACGCTTATCAATAGATCTCAGAATCTAACACATCAGCCCTACACACTTCAGAAGTTCTCCACTATGGTAAATATTTGCTGCTCAAATCCAATATTTTCCAATTTGATGGGTGTTGAAGCATGTGTTTTGAATTAATTGAATCAGTTAGGGAAAGCCCAACTCCCAGGGGGTCGTTTGAGCCGAGAGCAAAGCATCCTGCATTTCCCGAGAAGACGCATTGGAATCTGGTGGAAGTAAGATTGTATTTAATGATTGTAGCTGGTCTATAAACATATCAGCATTCTTTGCAGAAAAGCTGCATAACCTATAACAATACCTCTATACTGAAGTGTGAATGTGTAGAAAGTTTCCAACGGAATGGGTGGGATAGGGGGCGAATACCTGTGAATGTTGAGGAAGTTTCCGTCGGAATGGGTGGGGTAGAGGGAGGGTATGGGTAATGTATTTTGACTGGTAGTTGATATGAGGAATATGTGTAACACTCAAAGTGGATATGTTACAGTAAGTATATAATGACAATGAATTATGAGATAGAGAAATTTCAAAGAGAGCGGCAGTGCAACTTCAGCTAATAAAATATAACAAAATGCAAGCACGAAATTAAGTAATTTCTTTTATAGTTTTAGATGAATTCTAAAGATTTAATAGTAAAAACCTCAAAGAGAAATAAAGGCAGAAAGAAGGTATGTGGAAAGGAACGAAGAAGGATGGTATAAAAACAAGTCCAGAAATATATATATATATATATATATATATATATATATATATATACACACACACACGTTTCTCTGTATATATGCATACACAAGTACATATAAAGACAGATACAAAGACAAACACAAAGACAGGCGCCATTACCTACCACCAACAAGCAGTGGTAGAAAGGTATCCTTTAAATATGCTTACAATTACTAAAACGGGCACTTATCTCTACATGTCCGTGTTCATCAATCTGGGGCGCATGATCTGAGGATTTATCTGAAACCTATTGAAAAGAAGATTTCCCAATCTTACTGTCTACTTAGTTACATACAACCGATCATTTATTCGCCCATGGAATGAAAGTGTGAAACTCCAAAGAAAGCGCCGCATATTTCTGTCTGGGTGCAGTCGGCAATTTGCACGTACATCAAAGGTTCGACGATGAGAGGACAAAAACATCGCCTAAGCATGAAGGACCAATAACTGTGAAGAAAAAAGTCTTTGAAAGCTTGATATTTCTTTTCAAGACGTCGAGTTGAGTAAATATTTTTGCACTGCAATCGGAAAATTCCTTTATCATTGATACTACTGGAAAAATTGAGAAAGACACGAGAATTTGTTTTGAACGATCTGCGTGCTTTATGTACACTGATTTGTGATGCTCCTTTAGAATTGTAAACGATTCAGTTACATTCTTAAATACTGACAAATATTTAAAAATAGAAATAATAATAATAATAATAATAATGATGATAATAATAATAATAAAAATAATAATAGTATTTATTTGTCGATAAAATGCTTTCCACAGGCCATCTGCACAAGCAAAGTCAAGAACCGACAAATTTCTTCCCATCATCGTCGATCTAAACCTTATTTCTTTTGTTTCTTTTCTTTTAATTTAACAGCGCTTATCTGAGAAGATGACAGGGTCTAGAGAAATGACAGAAGCAATCGGTCTATATACAACTGTCAATCAGATATTTATTATCTGTAACCCAAGTGGACTGATGACCAACTAGCATTTATTACAAAGTTACCTCCCTAACGTTTATTTCTCCAATTTGTCGCTGACTGAATTCTAGCACGTGGACATTTAAGCCTGTATAACATGTGAAAATTCATCTAGCTATGATTTTTCTATATTTTGTACAATTGTTTGATTTAAGTCTAGACCGCAGTGGTAGATTGAAATATGGCTTATGTTTCTGTATAGTTTAATGCCCATGATAATAATATTATTTTAAAAGTCTCTGATGTACAGACAGTTCTTCTTCGTAGAGTCATATGAATATTTCCCAGCTATTTTGTTTGAAAGTTTCACAATTTCTTTCTAAACTAAAAAGATTGCTTTCCTAAGAAATATATATATATATATATATATATATATATATATATATATATATATATATATATATATATATATATATATATATATATAATGTCATTGGTGTCTAAAAGAAGAAAGAAAACTGCCATTATTCGCCTGATATTTTTTTTATTTTTATTGTTTTGCTTCTCTTTGTTTTAAACTACATATTAGCTGCAATTTGCAACATGTTTAAAAATATAGATTTTGCTGCCATCGCAACCGTTTTGGCAATAACTTTAAGGAAGCTGTTGAGCTTCTCTTATTGAAATGATTCTTTTTATTCCCCTTAAAAGAATAATGGCATTGTGGTACTTTTCGTTTCCACTTCCTACTTTCTTAGTTGAGACTTGTGTTTTTGGCACATTTCTCTCTTACCGTTCAATCTCAGAGGCTTAAACGCCAGTGTTAAAAGCGTCTATAATCCGCAACGTGCACGAAGATTGCCTTTAAAAATCCCCACGACACCAAGCTATTTCGTATGAAACTGATAATAATTTTCGCTATTTTTTTTTTTTTTTTTTGCTGCAATATTTTCTAATTTACAGGGCGTTACAACATGTGGTGTGAATTAATGGAAAAACTTGGCACTATTTAAGCCCCGTGGAAGCTTTCAATTGCGAATATAGCCTACTGTTTCATTGCAATTATGGAATCTGACAAAAATGATTATATTTCGTGCTATTCAAGCATATTCGTGAGAAAAGGACAATCCAGCCCAGCAGTACACACTTGCGAATAAGTTGATTAGGCAGCGATTTTGTTTTTATTCGGCATAAAAACGGATGGGTAGGAACGGGTAAGAGTGAATGAACATTTTTGAATGATGGTTAATTTAATGAAAAACTATTTTAACAATAGTCGACCAACATGTATTAGCTATGAATAAAAATAGAAAGAAAAAAAAAAAAAAAACAAACAGAAAGATTATGTGCAGCAAATTAATATGATAAATACCTCATATAGAGCCGATTAAAGTGGTATCCACTTTCTTAGTTTTCAATTTAAAGAAAAACAAAAGTGTTGAAAATGTGAAGAAAGGGGTCAAATATAACAGAAAAATTCCAAAACAATGCAAAAAGTCTCTCCTTCCCTCTATACACAAACACACTCATATATACTTACAACAATAAAATATAATTTTAATCTATTCCACATCTCTTAATTATGATATTATTTTGCTGTCCATACATTTACATAAAGAGAGACAAGAACTAATAACTTCATTCATGACTCAACGACTCTATGATGTGTCACCACCAATAGCAATGTAAGCAATAGGCCATTGAAACCAAGAGATCTCTTCAATCATTTCCTGAAAAAAAAAGATGCAGGAATAACATCACAAATTACAAGTGCGGGTATTTAATTGATTGTTGAAACGTCGTCGAGTATTAATTTTAACACCTTATTATTCACACATTCAGCCAGATATACGTTTTCCAAAAACTTTCCAATAGAGCAATCGACATTTCTCAGAAAGTTGATATGAGTGACGTCCCTATGCATAAGGTCAGAAGTTAATCGAGGTGAATATACTTTTAAGGTGGCGCGCTACAGTTTCGACTTTGCAGAGGGTTTAATTTTTAAAGAAAAAGAATTTCCCAGGTTTTCTCACTGGTTATTCTGGCTATTTAAAAAAGGTCTTGTATATCTTGTTAAAATAACTTTAAAATTCCCTTTATTTTGGTGTATGATTGATGGGTGTAATTTGGTTATAGAGTATACAGCTTGGCCAAACTTCAGATGTGCATCTATAAAAAAAACTGCTAGCTCCGCTTGGTCATCTTCACTTCCTGGACTTCAAACGTAAATTGCAAAAAGACGAGCCGATAACGTTTGTTTTTTACTTTCTATATATTTTGTAATTCATTCATTGCACTTTCAGCAGCCGGTAATGAATACTCTGGCAAAATTCGTTTTCCCTAGTTTAATAACTGCTAAAGTTAGTGTACTTTGGACTAGTTCAGGCTTATGTTTCGAGCACGTGCCAGGAGCCATTTTGGTCGGCTGTATGTTTAGATAATGTAAAATGTCACAAGTACAATATATAAAGAAATTTCCGCCACAGTACATGAAAGTAGCATAGAGGTATGCCAACATTCTCTCCACTGTGCATGTTAGAAATGCAAACAACTTCACCTTATACCTATCACTCTGTCAGAAGTACGTAATATCTGCAGAGCGCCACCTGTAGTCAGTAAGGTGTTAATTCATATTCATCATAAAGCTATTAAAGCACACACAAAAATCAAGAATTCGGTCTTAATTTACAGTAGGCATAAACTTTTATATAACGTACCTAAAATATGCGTTATTTATGGCTGTAATTGTCGAAATTGCTTCTAAACGGATGCTGTTTTACTCCGAATGACCTCTAACCTTTGGAGCTTTTTAATGCCTAAAAAGCTACATTGTTTGTAATGGCGGGAGAAGTGGCAATTCATGTATTTAGGGAGTATCACTACGATTAGCTCCGAGTCTCTCTCAGAAAGTCGAAGTTATTCGACTTGCACCGAAAAGAAAAGAGGATGTTCCGATTGCCTCCATGCTGTATATTCAATAGTAAAATACCAAAAAGAGAAAAAACGTACTCTTAGATAATTTAGATTGTGATATTTTCTCGTGTAGAATGTGAAACTTTTGTTTAAGTCGACTCCTAGTAGTCTTTCAGGCGTTGATTGAAATTAGGGCGGATGATGTTACCAGTTAGCACGTGGTAGACGCCGTAATATACAAAGTACAGTACAATGTAACGCCCTGAACCGTGACATTAGGTTTGGTTCGTTTTCCCTTGGTCTAAATTCTATTTTAATATATGCAAGGGGAACGAAACCAGTACACAATCAAGGCCATCGTGTGCTAATCCGCGGAGACGATGGGTTAAGGCTTAGATGACATACGGGACAAAACAGCGTTACAGCAGCGAAATAATCTTATAAAGAATGAGCTGTGAAGAACGTGGTCTTTTTCGTAGCGTACTAGAAAAACACCAACACCTTGTCTCTTTTAATCTCTGCCTGCCCAGACTGTCTGCATATATGAGTTGCTGATATCAGTCTGCGGAAAATATGGTAAAAGCTGCATCACTCGAATTGTTTATATCAAGCGGATACATTTTCATCCATCCTTTGAGTAAGTATCGACATCATTAAGATTATGACGTCATATTGTCCATGACGTCAGAAATGAAGTTTGGAGAATATACTAAAGTTATTTTACCACATTCTTCCTTACTAATATAAATTATACTTCTGTTTACATTATAGGTGTGAATTCAGGCCTTTGTTTAACTTTTCAATGTATGGCGATGAAAGTCGAATCGGACTTGGCGATTCAGGCTACCAAACTGCTCTCTAGTGACGTAGTTTAAACAGTTTGTACAGATCATTTGACATCAGGGTCAGCCTCGTTTTGTATTGTCATTTCTATTGTCATTTGAGTCATTTTTTGCGTTGAATTTTGGCAGAAATAAAGGATGAACAGTTAACAATAACAGTGCTAGAGCTGCTGTCACAAAGGTTAAAACTTCTATATCTTCGTTACTTATTGCAAATCCTTTGAAAAATAAGGTGACAACAACAAAGAAAGTGGCAGATTTCAACTTTTGGTGGCAGTGGTGTTTCGAGATCGGAACATCCTCGGAACATCCTCGTCTTTTCCAAGTGGAGTCGAATACTTCCACACTCTGAAAGAGACTCGGAGATAACTGTAGTGATACTTCTCAAATTGGTATGTTTCTGGCGGACAACATTCAGCTAGATATACGAAGGATAGATTTTTATGTAATGATTGGTGTCTAGAATGGGACTAGACGAAGTTTCAACCTTCAATCAAATGTACTTTCAATTTTTAATGTTAGTCCTGCAACATTGTAATGAAAACAAAATTGAAAAAAAAATCAGTCAGTCTCAATAGCTTAAAATTGCTGCTTCTTGTGCTACTAGTGACCACACGTCAACGAATCGTTGTCACGTAAGTGATGTTATTAGAACTTAATAACAACCACGGGTTTGAGGAGAATTCAAAGTGGTCACTATTTACATCATATGCATTTTTAGCATGCGACAGAAAAGGCAGAGGACGTCCTGCTTGAGACGTCTTCAGAGAGGCGACGTTATTCAACTCCCATCGGCAAAAGACGAGGATGTTCGGACTGTCCTGAGCAGACGACCCATCGCGATGATCTTGAAGCTGCTGGGACTTGGCTCTAAAGTTCCCGCCATCAGTAAAACAGACAACCAAGGACTTCCAGAAATAAGGTAACTTCAGCTTGGACACTGTCAGGTTCAATAAACTTTTTAAAATTAATCTCCAAGTGTCGGATCTCATAGTTCCAGCTCTTTTGCTTTATCTCCAAGTGTCGGATCTCATAGTTCTAGCTCTCTTGCTTTATCTCCACGTGTCGGATCTCATAGTTCTAGCACTCTTGCTTTATCTCCACGTGTCGGATCTCATAGTTCTAGCTCTCTTGCTTTATCTCCAAGTGTCGGATCTCATAGTTCCAGCTCTTTTGCTTTATCTCCAAGTGTCGGATCTCATAGTTCTAGCTCTCTTGCTTTATCTCCAAGTGTCGGATCTCATAGTTCTAGCTCTCCTGCTTTATCTCCTCGTGTCGGATCTCATAGTTCTAGCTCTCTTGCTTTATCTCCACGTGTCGGATCTCATAGTTCTAGCTCTCTTGCTTTATCTCCAAGTGTCGGATCTCATAGTTCTAGCACTCTTGCTTTATCTCTTCGTGTCGGATCTCTTAGTTTCAGCTCTCTTGCTTTATCTCCTCGTGTCGGATCTCATAGTTCTAGTTCTCTTGCTTTATTTCCAAGTGTCGGATCTCATAGTTCTAGCTCTCTTGCTTTATCTCCATGTGTCAAGTCTAGTTCTCATAGTTCAAGCTCTCTTGCTTTGTTTCCACGTGACGGATCTCATAGTTCTAGCGCTCTTGCTTTATCTCCCCGTGTCGGATCTCATAGTTCTAGCTCTTTTGCTTTATCTCCACGTGTCGGATCTCACAGTTCTGGCTCTCTTGCTTTATCTCCACGTGTCGGATCTCATAGTTCTAGCTCTCTTGCTTTAAGGATTTATGTCTCGTAAACCTATTAAGAATGAGATTTGTTTTAATCTCTTGCTCTGTACAACCGATCAGTTATTTGCTTTCAGCTCTGAAGTTTGAGATTCCAAGAGAGCATGTCATATTTCTTCCTTAGGTACAGTTTGCATCTTGTACCACATCAAAGGTTCGCGGAAATAACGACAAAAACAGCTGCTGGTAAAGGATATGAATGTGATATATATACCTTCGAAATTTTGATAATTTTACCAATCTGTCAAGTTGAGTAAATGTTTGCGAATCGCAATGCCGAAGTTCTTTGATCATTGATATTGCAGATGATAAAAGCGGAGGCATGAGGTTCTCACTAAGAATTGGATGCGATGCATTCATAGGTATTGGAGGTGTTGCGTGTTCTTAAAGAAGAGATGAATGCATGTTGATACCTATTTCAATGCTAAAAGACACACGGTTGTATCATTTACGCTACTTCTAAGTTAAATAGATGGAATCAGTCTCTAAAACACATTTTGCAACTGATATGGGAGAACTATGAATTCACTATTAATTTCACATATCGTTCTCATCCATACAGGATTTCACAAACATTTTAAAAAACTAAATAAAAAAGGATATTCTTTATGTTAACACGTCGTCAAGTATCAAAAGGCAGCAAGAATGGTCTTGTAGGCAATAATTGTGTATGTTAAAACAAATATGATTGTAGTATCAAAAGGCACCAAGAATGGTCTTGTAGACAATAATTGTGTATGTTAAAACAAATATGATTGTAGTATCAAAAGGCACCAAGAATGGTCTTGTAGGCAATAATTGTGTATGTTAAAACAAATATGATTGTAGTATCAAAAGACACCAAGAATGGTCTTGTAGACAATAATTGTGTATGTTAAAACAAATATGATTGTAGTATCAAAAGGCACCAAGAATGGTCTTGTAGGCAATAACTGTGTGTGTTAAAACAAATATGATTGTAGTATCAAAAGGCACCAAGAATGGTCTTGTAGGCAATAATTGTGTGTGTTAAAACAAATATGATTGTAGTATCAAAAGGCACCAAGAATGGTCTTGTAGGCAATAATTGTGTGTGTTAAAACAAATATGATTGTAGTATCAAAAGGCACCAAGAATGGTCTTGTAGGCAATAATTGTGTGTGTTAAAACAAATATGATTGTAGTATGTTTTTCCTCAATTATATTAATATCTGTAAGATCTGAATAAATTGTATTTATTTACGAATCGTAATAGTAGCACATTCTGGTTTTGCAGTTTATAAATTTTTCAGCATTTACATATCATAAGGCACATCTCGCAACAGTGTTACAAAATAATTAAGCGGGGATGAATATAATCTATTCACTAAATTATTAAAATAATACCACCATGTCAATCAGCCTTATTTAGTCACTCCTGTTTTCCTCACCTACGATCATGTGATCAGAAGCAGGTTACCCGCCATATGTTGCCTGGCATGAGTGAATATAGTGTGTTCCAAGTTACCTTGTGGCAATATAAAGTGAGAAGGCCCCACATAGTGTATATATATATATATATATATATATATATATATATATATATATATATATATATATATATATATATATATATATAGAGAGAGAGAGAGAGAGAGAGAGAGAGAGAGAGAGAGAGAGAGAGAGAAAAATGTTTCAGTGCAGTGGTTAAGCATCTGAGAAGTACTTTGCTGTCTTTGTAATTTTTTCCAGAAGTATATATATATATATATATATATATATATATATATATATATATATATATATATATTGTTTAATGCTAGTTGCTTGTTATTGCCTCTGTGTATCAGTCGCCCGCAATAAAAATAATTATAGCAGTAATTTCAAACATATTCCAAAACCATATCGATAAATCCCTGTCTTTACTATCTCAAAGATAATGTTAATCATTCAGCAATAAATACCGCGTATACTTGCATTCTTTGTATCATCACTATCATTAGGCTAATATTTAGAAAACGCCAGTGCTATACGAGGTAAACGATATCAATTATGACATTTCTATCGACATATTTATATGGGTGTACTTAATTAGATGTTCCAGTTGGTAAATGCGTTAGTTGACGCAGCATTTCTTGTTTATTGCGCAGTTTGATTCCTTGTTGTGTTTCAAGAACATGTGTTATCATGAATTTGATAAACCTGAAATAAAGTCAGCCAGTCAGTCAGTCATACACACATATCGTTTCGTGTGTTGTTGTGCCGTTAAACACCAATAAGTCAATCAAGCAAACACACATGCATACCTACGGACATAATACCTGCATACATATAAGCATACATACATACATACATACATACATACATACATACATACATACATACATACATACATACATACATACATACATACATATGTACATACTTGTATACAGACAGACAGATGGATATGTATACACTCTCCCCGCTAGGTAGAGAAGTTCTCCCTTACCAGCGACTTCAAACATCTTGATTTGTTCAGAAAATATAAACAAAAATAGTTATGGACGAGGTCTTATACGTTATTATTATTATTATTATTATTATTATTATTATTATTATTATTATTATTATTATCTCTAGGAATTGAACGGGGATTTAAACATTTTAAGCGCACATTTTTTTCTCTCTGTAGCTCAGCTTCAGTTCAGGTTTAAGTGTCTTGCGCGTTGTCAGCTTCGATACACTCTGTTCAAATTTATCTCCAAATGTCTAAGCCAATCCCTCTAGCGCTCTTGATCTGTCGATTTATCTCTCTGAAACTCATTCAAAGTAAGATTTCCAACCGCAGTATTTGCTTTGGAACAAAAACTGATAAATTAGTTGCTTCTGACTCGGAAGTGAGAGATTCCTGGAAAGCGTTGCATATTTCTAGCGTTGCATATTTCTAGTTATGTTTGAAGATTGCACCAACGTAAAAGTTTAAGAATCGAATTACTACAGTTGCTGCTAAACTTGAGGCACCAACCACTGTGTATTAACACTTTTAAAAGTTTTATCATTTTTTCACAGTTTTTTTTAAATAATTTTTTTAAATTTTAAGCTGTGGATGGAAACCCCTTTAAAACAAAAGTGAAATCGTTATGAAATAAATCCAAATACCAACTAAATGTACATGTAGCCATAGAAGATCCCGGAACTTCAGACTGGTTCTTCTCAATATGTTTTTGTTTTATAGAAAGCAAAATAATACTACACACCCCGCCCCCTCCGACCTTTGGAGCAATGAAAGATAAAAGATGATAATATTTCCGGCACATTTGCAAATGTCAAGCTGTAATATTGCAACATTCTTATCATTTGTTCCTTTTTCATCACGTAATTCCTTATTGCATATCTACAAAAACCACATAGCTAGCCTACACAATTTCGATAAATATCATTCAAGAAATGTGAGAGGAGAGGTGATGTCGAACTGAATTCCCAAAATATGCTGTTCTTGACTACTTTTTAAGAACTTTCACAGAAATGGACCAGACGAAAAAACTAAGACATTATTGCATATCTACGCCAACTACATATCTAGCCTGTAAAGTTTCAATAAAATCCTTCAAGCAGTGTGGGAGTAAAAACAATGACAAGCTTTGTCACAGAAGGACAGATTGACAGAATGAGACACGGGAGCACCAACAACGTTTCCGCTCTTCGCTGAAAGTAACACGTTTTTAATCATGTACACTAACCACATATCTAACTAGCAGAGTTTCAATAAAATCCTTCGTGCAAGCGATGATAAACTGAATTCACAAGACGTTCCATTCTTGAACATTGTTTGAGCACTTTCCACAAAAGTGGGCCAGAGAATAAAGTAACACCTTATTGACCATCAGGACAAAACTCATATCTAGTCTACACAAAACACATATCTAGCCTACACAAAACGTATATATCTAGCCTACACAAAACACTTATCTAGCCTACACAAAACATATATCTAGCCTACACAAAACACATATCTAGCCTACACAAAACACATATCTAGCCTACACAAATACATATTTAGCCTACACAAAACATATATAGCCTACACAAAACATATATCTTGCCTACACAAAACACATATCTAGCTACACAACACACATATCTAGCCTACACAAAACACATATCTTGCCTACACAAAACACATATCTAGTCTACATAATTTTAATAAAATCATTCAAGCAGTTTATGAGGAGAAACATATCTACACCAATCACAGAGGTTTGAGAAGAGAATCGAGGACAAGTTGATTTATCAAAATGCCCCTTATTGACATTTTTTCATGAAATTTCCCCCCAAGTAGGCCTAAGACATTTTTTACATTTTAGTGTCCATCTACACCACTCACATATCTGACCTACACAGTTTTAATAAAGTCTTCCAGGCGGTGTGTGACGATAAACAATGACATACCCAATCTCATAAAAATAAACTATTTTACAATTTTTCAAAGAAATTTTCCCAAAAATGGGCCACATGAAAAACCAAAATTAAAACCTTATTGCTCATATACACCAAGAATATATCTAGCCTACAAAGTTTCAATAAAATCCACCAAGTGGTGTGGAAAGAAAAGCGATGACAAGCTTTGCATTTGACGAGGAGACAGATAGACTGACGCACGGGAGCAACTACAATATCCCCATTCTTCTCTGAAGTCTGGGGTTAAATATGTATTCCACCAAAATTCCATCAAGAAGGTTTTGCAAGTATCTAAATAAAATCCGTTAATTTGTATTACCATTATTGTATGCCCATGCAAATGTGCTTGAGGTGAGTGTTGTTTTTAATTGCTTACAAGGTTTTTGTAGTCTGTAGGGGAATAACATACATGCTTTAAAGATATATCTTTTATATAACTTTGTTAAAAAAATTGTTGTTTTGCATATAACATGTCTCGCGAGACCGAGACTGTGATTTGATATAAAGAGGTCGGATAAAATTGAACCAATACACTATTGATCACGTTGTTCTTTGAAATTTCACGCAACATAAGCAGTGAGATATAGATATAAAGGCTGCAAGTGTGTGCGTGCGTGCGTGTGAAAGATGTGTTTTGTAATAATGACTCTGTAAGTGATCGTGCCAAGTTTTCGTACACTTTCAGTTGCTGAGTATTAGACAATCTAAGTTCAAGTTCAAGAAAGGACACACCAGTTGTCTATGTAGTTACAATAGTTTAGGATTGAGAGACTGCTTTTGTCAAACATGAAATTTAAAACTTTAGATGACCCTGCCTCTCACCTTTTCAGTCATACGCATTTGAGAGTAGGTCTGTGTTCTGACCAAAGTGTAACAAGTCTTCACCCTCGGTTATGAAAATGTGGCAAGATGGTACAGGTGAGAGTCCCTGTACATGTTTTAAAAAAAAAAAAAAAAAAGATGGAACCATTAAAAATAAATAAAGCTTATAAAACATATATTTTTTTCTTTCAATACATTGGCGTAACCTCAAATTATGCCCCTCCGCCCCTGCAAACATTTAGAGTGGGCCCCCATCAAATTAATGTAAAGCTGGATTTCGGGTCCCCTGTTTGGGGGGCCCCCCCCCCCCCCCCCCCCACACACACACACACACCCCGCATTGCGAGGGCTGCGGGGGTGGTAGTTACGCCATTGTTTCTATAAGTAAAACACAACGAGTTTCAAATAGTTCTGGTTCGACCAAAGCTGTTTCAGCGTATAAACAGGAACATAGTTTTTGATCAGAAGGCCAGAATGTACCCTTTTATTTTCAGTGCCCACGACTGATCACGTCGAGTGATAAGCACTCACGCAAAAACAAAACGTAACTGAAGAGCATGAATGTATGTATATTGGCTGTTGCTGCTATATTGAAATATATATACCAGCTTTGTTGTGAGATCTGACTGTAATGTGCGGGAACAGCCCCATACCGTCCCTGCAAAAGGGGCGACTCTGTATATAAATGCAGTTTATTTATAGTAGCTAGGCGACTCTGAATAGCAAGAAGTAGCAAGAGCTGTTAGGGGCATTTTCACTGCTATAGGAAGGTGATGCTTTCCGTCGTTGAAACAGAAACAAATGCTGGCTCAATCTGATACGATAGCATGATAGATAAACAGAGAGGTTATTTGCATGTCCTGTGTCAATTTTAGGAAGCTCTTCGTTTGCCTCTATCGTAATAGACCAATTGATGATATATTTACCGTTTTCGGTCAGTTAGTTCTCGAAACATGTATTCCGACAGCGAATTCACCCATACTTGTTATAAATAGGACTATCCATAGTTCTCGTCATTTACACTGTGGCTACGAGAACAAGGAAATCAACACACAAAATCAGTAACAACACTGCCTTTCATTGTTTGTTGTATTTTATTTTTTTATATATATTTTTTTTATATTTTTTTTTTATTGGGGATCATCATAATTACATATACCGTATATTAGTTTCCATACTTTATTTTTATTTTTTTAAATTGCAGTTCCATATTAACAGAACTTTTTGAGACATGCCTGTTCATATTCATCTCCTTTTGGGTCCTGTTTATATGATTTGCACAGTAATGCTTAAAACTGTAACCGTCACAAATTCCCGACACCTTCACAATGTGTGATCCCCCAAATCTGGATATCTAAACAGCATCAATACTTGGAGGACTTACATGATGAGATATATAAACATCAGCACTTAAGAGAGATCGATATTCTATAAAAGATCTGAACGTGTTTTCAGTACAAGCCATCAGGAACACGACCGCTAATTCATTACGTCCCTTTGGTGTATATTACCTTGCAGCTGTCCAGAAGTCTTTACATTGGAAAGCTGATATGATCTTCAGCATGAAAGGTATATTTCCTTTGCTATTTCATTAGTAAATATCAATCTGTTGATTAGGCATCAATGAGATTGTTCTGACATTTGTTAATTGTTTCTCAATGATAGTATTTAAGTGCTATATGCATGGTTGCGTTGCTTTCTTTTGTTTGAAATTATAAGACAGTGTTTGGAGGTAGTTTCATAATGCTTTCTATATGGCTACAGCAAGATAACCCTTCTTTAATCAGACTCCTGTTTGTTCAGTCAAGGACGCATATGCCCACCACACTTCGTAAGTTAGAATGATTCTTATTGGATATCCCTACCATTTCAAATCGAACCCGCTAACGCGTTAGAAACGATATTTACTGACTTCTAACGCGTTAGGTTTGCCTTTTCAAACGTTACAGGGACTGCGTTTTGTGTTTGGTGCATATATAACGCATTAGCAATGAAAATTAACCCGTTATAAACTAGCATTACTTCCAACGCATTCAAATCATGTTTGAAAGTGTTAGTTGCAATTTCTCAGGCGTTAGTGGATTAGTTTTATCATCATCATAAATTCAAGAGATAACTCATCATCTTCAATGTGCAAGGATTAATTATTTTCAGAAGTTATAAGTAATTTTTCAATTCGGTATATGACTTAACTCGTTGGTTGACGATAACAGATAATTCCACTGGTCTACAATTTTTTCGAAATCGTCTGCTTCAGAGATACAATGTGCTATTTATTAGGGATTTTGATGGGCTGAATTTAAATATGACAATTAAAACAACTGATTGGCTACTGTTTCCAAGATATTTAAGTTTTTACATTTTACGTCTATGTATATTGTGTACATAGTAGAGTTTTAATCATAAATTGTAAACCTAGGTCTTTTCATGTGTTTATGGTTGCTTTACATGATAATATTTCACCTGTCATGTTTATGTAACACTTTAAAAAACAGCAAAAGGGTTATATAAATAAAAAATATATTGAAACAAAAGTCAAAAAACTATTATGTACATATAAGTACATGCTTTGGTCCTTATTCAGTGTCCACTCGGCGCTTCTTGGCTTGTCTCTTGTATTTATTAAATGGAGCATCTCGTGTCACTGTCCAGCAATAGCCTGCAAGCATTGATGGGCTCCATTTGCCCTGATAGCGTTTCTCCATTGTTGCAATGTCCTGGTGAAATTGCTCGCCATGCTCGTCTCTCACTGCTCAGCAGTTCGGTGGAAAAAATCTAGATTAGAGTGCAAAAAATGTATCTTTAGTGACATGTTGCAACCAAGGCTTTTGTATGCCTTGAGGAGGTTTTCCACCAACTCACTGTAGTTGTCTGCCTTGTTGTTTCCGATAAAATTTGTTGCCACTAACTGGAAGGCTTTCCATGCCACGCAGTGCACAGTGAAATGCATCATCTCGAAGAAGTTCACGAATCTGAGGACCAACAAAGCCACCTTTTTTGTCTTAGCTTCACTTAACCTTGGACATTTTGCACGGAGGTACTTGAAAGCTGCTTGTGTTTTGTCCATGGCCTTGACAAAGTTCTTCATCAGACCCAGCTTGATGTGCAAGGGTGGTAACAAATTCTTCCTTGATTCAACAAGTGGTGGATGCTGAACACTTTTCATCCCAGGCTCCAATGACTGTCGGAGTGGCCAATCTCTCTTGATGTAGTGGGAATCTCTCGCACGACTATCACATTCGCACAGAAAACAGCAGTACTTTGTGTATCCAGTCTGCAGACCAAGAAAGAGAGCAAGAACCTTGAAATCGCCACAAAGCTGCCACTGATGTTGGTCGTAGTTTATGCACCTCAAAAGTTGCTTCATGTTTTCGTAGGTTTCCTTCATATGGACTGCATGACCAACTGGAATTGATGGCAAAACACTGCCATTATGAAGCAAAACAGCTTTAAGACTCGTCTTCGATTAATCAATGAACAGTCTCCACTCATCTGGATCATGAACGATGTTGAGGGCAGCCATCACACCATCGATGTTGTTGCAGGCTACAAGACTACCTTCCATGAAGAAGAATGGGACAAGATCCTTTTGACGGTCACGGAACATGGAAACCCTAACATCACCAGCCAGGAGATTCCACTGCTGTAGTCTGGAGCCCAGCAGCTATGCCTTACTCTTGGGTAGTTTCAAATCCCTGACATGGTCATTCAGTTCACCTTGTGTTATGAGGTGTGGTTCAGAGGAGGAGGATGGGAGAAAATATGGGTCATGTGACATTGATGGTTCAGAACTAGAAGTTTCATCCTCTTTCTCTTCCTCGTCTGATAAAGTGAGAATGATTCTGGTGCATCAGCAACCGGCAGTCCTTCTCCCTGGGGTACTGTGCGTATAGCTGACGGAATGTTTGGATAATGCACAGTCCACTTTGTTTCTTTGACACACCTTTCCCAACTGGAGGGACCATGCAGAAGTAACAATTGCTGATATGATCTGTTGGCCCTCTCCAAATCATTGGCACCGCAAAAGGCATATATTTCCTTTTCCTGTTCAACCACTGGCAAAGATTTGTTGCACAAGTGTTGCAGCATATGTGTGGGGCCCACATCTTGTCCTGATCTCCAATTTTGCAGACAAAATAAAGGTGATAGGCTTTCTTAACCATTATGGTTATACTGCGCTTTTGTGATGCAAAAGTCACTGCACAACAAACATAGCAGAAGTTATCTACATTGTTCACACAAGTACGAGGCATCTCTGCTCACTTTGGCTAAACAGAAATGTGTCCCTTTGCAAAATCAAACACTGACAAATAAGAGAGCACGACACTGTATGATTTGTAGAACTGATATAGGGCAATTTCTTCAGCAGAGTGATGTAAGCTTAGTTATGATTGCATCATCCATGACTTACAGGAATAACATGATGCAATTCATATCATGTATGACGCAATACCAGCTTAAGATTGCATCATACATTGTTTTGCCTAAAAAGCATGTACTGTCCAAACCCAGTAATAGATTTATTCATAGATCCAGTCAAAGATATATTTTAATCATTTCTGGTTTAAATTGAGATCTCTTCCCTTTATAACTCACTTATCCTCCGCCATTCCCAAGTCAAAGGTCGTATATACTGACCCAGTATAATATCTTTAAAACTAGAGCCAATCAACAATTTTAAGCATCATTGCCGTTCTCAGTGACCCAGAATTAGTAAAGTGCTGAAGGGACCTTTTGGCAATATGTAGAGAATATTTCCAGATCAAATCCTATATTAGACAATTTGTAAATGCACGTGAAGTAACACACCCCTACCTACTGTGGCCACTTCGAATTTCGTGGCTATGTTGGACGACAACTTGGAATAGGCTTTGCCTTGAAATGCCGACTTGTTGCACTTTTTCTCGAGAAATTGCAAGACAATGAGAAGCGATATAAATACCGGATCCCCGGAGTTAATTCGTTAGTACCTTGACGACGGAGAAAGTTAAGAAAGAGAATTTGATTTTTAATATATTTTTTATTCATTTTGCATTGACAAATATATTGACAATTAAATCACAACTAAATCTGTTACTCGGAAATATTATGTGAACAGTGTATTTAATATACTTGGTGGAAAACATAAAGAGGTTTTTAACTGTATGTGCCAATTTGACGGCGAAGCTACAGAAATTAAAGTACATAGTAATATGATTTTCTTTTTATATTTTAATTAGTTTTACGTGAATTTAAAAAATAGGTTGTAAAATTGGATCTTAAAAAATATTTAGAAGATGTAGAATTTATATTTTATACATGACAATTGTCATGAAATTGATATAATTATTGTTAAGAGCATATGTAAAATATTAAATGAATAATTTAATGTAATGAAAAAAGCACAAATATATTGGTAAGATGAATTATGAAGATAATGTCTTTTATTCCTACCCTATGTGAACATGATATGAATGTTGATATTTGCATCTAGAAACCCTATCAATGCCTTGTTAAATAAGACAATAATGATCAAAAACCTTTGACACTTTTCTATTAGTTAAATTTTGAAATAAATTTATTTCAAACTCATTTTGTAGGCAAATAAATACAACGAATGTTTTGCAATTCATTTGGATTACTATTAGAAACATGTAAGTAGTTATGGGGATGATATGGAATAGAAGGCGTTCTATTGTGATCTAAAGGAATTAACAATAAATATGACCATATGGAAATCTTTGAGAGTTTAACATTAAGTATGACCCTATGGGAATCAGTGGCAATTTAACATTAAGTATGACCCTATGGGAATTTAACATTAAGTATGACCCTATAGGAATCTATGGGAATTTAACATTAAATATTACCCTATGTCCTATGTAACGTTAAAAGCGTCTATAGGTAAATAAAGACCATGATCTTATGGACCTTATGTGGATTTAACATGGTGGAACTCCATGAGTAAACATCTACCTTGACTGACGAAGACTTATCCTAACTCGCCAACATCTACACCTACCAACTACAACTACAAACAGACGTGTAATGGAGGGGGGAGTAAAGTAGGAGGTGCAATCATGAAGAGTATCACTTATTGACCATTCACACTCACCTTCACTATGTAACACTTACCCTTAACAAACCAAACTGAGGAGGCAAGGATAGATAATGCTCACTCATACACTTGTGGACTATCCAACATATCATGTCACAAAAATACCATCACACATAAGTTGTACATGACCTGTATTTACTGAGTTATGACATACCAAGAAACAGACATATAATTTTTCATAAACCAATACCCTCCTCCATCCCCAGATGAAACAGGTTAAATTAATAACAATCTTAAACCCAAGGTTAATACCAAATCTTTTTTCCAAACCCAACACCTTACCATTAACTGAACCAATACGACATATCCACAAACAGCCTTATTTTCATTTTCAAAAATTAACACCGTCGAGGGCTTTACATATTCACTTGCCCGACGCTGGGGACAAGCTAAAATTCTGCTCGGGCAAGTTAAAGTTTGTAAAGTACTTGCCCGCGGGCAAGTTAAAATATTTAAAAGTAAGCAAGAAAGAGAGAGGTCGTGTTCAGTTCGTAATGCTTTATGTTCTGAAAGTTTTATACTCTGCGATCTCTCCACTGTACATATATCAGCATCTTTATTTAGCGTTTATATGTACCGCATTCTTTTATTAAATAACTGCTCACAGTTTCATTCAACTTCGATCCTTTATTTCACACCATATACTGTCAAAGTCTGTATTTTCCATTTTGAAGTCAATGTCAAGGTCATTATCGCATTATCTCGCGCAGAAAAATAATGTTAATTGTTTTAAACATATTTTATTGTCATTTTGTTAAACAATAAGAGATTGGACACGAGTTGTCAAACACATCTTGGGCCTTTCCCAAAACATACAAAAATGATCCAAAGATTACATTCATTTTACAAAAATTCAAGTACATCAGAAAAATAAGATAACAAATTTCGTATATTAAAAGACACGAAACATGTCAAAGGAAAAGAGAATAAACATATAAGTATGTAGTTAATGAAATAAGCTATGGTGGGGGAGGGACCATTGCACTGGTTACAGTCACTTTTGTCCATTTTATTTATTTACAAATATTTTACTTAGAATATAATTGTAAGTATTAAAAATGTCCAGTTTCATGGTTATATTTCTAAACATTTAGGAGTATGACAGAATTTGTTTCTTTTCTTAATTCGACCTTTACCTCTCAATACTAAATCCAGAGTTACACAACGTGTGTATTAAAAGATCTGTGGGTATTAAATAAGGGGCAATAGAAAAACAGTGCTCACCATCTTCATTGTCATGACCACATGCACACATGGAAGAGTTAACTAAATTCACTCTGTAAAGATTGGATCTGAGGGGACTCTATGAGTGCCTAAGTTTAGTATGTAGGATATTAAGGTGACGTTTGCCAATATCATTAAGGGGGCGCTCTACAGATAGTACGTACTTCTGAGAAAGTGACAGGTATAAAGTGAAGTTGTTTGCATTTGCGACATGCACAGTGGAGAGAATGGTGGCATACCTCTATGCTACTTTCATGTACTGTGGCTGAAATGTCTTTACATATTGTACTTGTGGAAATTGTACATGATCTAAGCACACAGCTAACCAAAATAGCTGCTGCCATGTGCTCGAAAAATCAGTCTGAATTAGTCCAAAGTACACTAACTTTAGCATTTATTAAACTAGGGAAAACGAATTTTGCCAGATTAGGCAATAACAGCTTCTGATCATGCAATGAATGAATTACAAAATATATAAAATTAAAACAAAATTATCGGCTCGCGTTTTTTATAATTTATCTTTGAAGTCCAGGAAGTAAAAATGACCAAGCGGAGCTAGCAGATTATTGATAGGTGCACATCTGAAGTAAGGCTAAACTGTATTCTCTATCACCAAAATTACACCCATCAATCATACACCAAAATGAAGGGAATTAAAAGTTCTTTTAACATTGTCTGAGATGTGCAAGGTCTTTTTAAATAGCCAGGATAACCAGTGAGGAAAACCTAGGAAATTCTTTTTCTTTAAAAATATAATCCTATACAAAATACGAAACTGTAGAGCGCCACCAATACGTAGGTGGCCAATTATTTAAATTTGATAAATGTTTTTCAAATATAGAAAGATTAGGATGTTTTGGATAACTTCAGGGAGAGAATCCCAAAAACCAGTCGTACATGGGAGAAAGGACGTCTGAAAAAAGAAGAAAAAAAAAAGAAAGAGACAAAAATATCTGGTAGAGATGTGTGTGATGCTTTGGGAGTTACGTAGACGATAATGAAATGCCTCATATCACCTTTGTGGAAGAAGGTCGCTTAAATAGTTAGGTACTTGAGTGTTTATAGTCAAATACATTGTGTGTAATCTCTTCTTTTTTCTTCCTTGTACAAGAGTTTTCCAACCAGTTTCTGCATAAAGAGATTCTCTAGAGCAATAAATGGGTGCAGCTTCCAATTTAATATTTCCTCTGATCTGTCCGAATCTTCAGTAGATCAAGTATTCCAGACTTCAGAAACATATTCTAAATTTGGACGTATGAATAGTATATATAGTTTGGCAAAAGCCGTTCAGCGAAAAAAGTTTTTAGTTGCGCGCAACATAGATATTTAGATGCGTTCTGAATAATCATACTGATATGATCAGTCCATTTAGCATCAGAGGATAATGTTAGTCCTAATTGTTTATGACTTTTAACAGGAAGCAAATGCATATTATCAAAAGAAAACTTCGGATAGGAAAAGTAAGTCTGCCTGTTTGCGATTAATAAAATGTCTGTTTTCGAAGTGTTAAAAATAACAAGCCAGTTGTTTCCCCATGCATTAAGTTTTTTCAAGATCATTTTTCATAATCCTTTGTACTTGTAAAGGGTTTGTAGAAGATGTCGCAAGGGAAGTATCATCATCAAATAGCCTCGCAAGCGAGTTCAAGTCGTCTGCTATATCGTTGACATAAAAAAGTAATAGTAAAGGGCCTAGCACGGAACCTTGAGGAACACCAACAGTTACTTGACATTTTGTTGATACTGAAGTTCGATAGAAAACTCTTTGGTAGCGGTTTGATAAGTAGCTTTCGAGCCATGATAGAAGTTTACCGGTAATTCCATACTTTTCAAACTTATAAACTAACCGTTTAATCAGTACTCTTTGAACAGCTTTACTGACATCAAGGAACGTTAAACACGTGATTTAATTCGTATCAAGAGACGAGCATATATTTTGTTATAAAGTTCAATTACTTCGCGAGTTGTTGATTGGCCTGGAAGAAATCCAGATTGATATTTATACATTGAACCATTTTCATGCAAAAAATTATATACATGTCTGAACATAATTTTTCCAAAAACCTTGAATACACAGCTTAGTCTATAATTAGATTATTGCGTTTTGTCTCCTTTTTTATAAATCGGCATGGCATGAGCTAGCTTTCACTGTACGGGAAACATAATGGTTTCAACATATTTATTGATTAATAATTGCAAGGACACATACATTTATTCAACTATAATTTTTTTACAGTGTGTGACTAATTTGATTGGGTCCAGCGGCTTTGTTTAGGTCAACACTAGTTATTACATTTAAAAATTTCATGTTTATATATAGTGATGTCATAAATAATAGTTTTATTTCTAACTTCAAAATGCGGTAACTGTTTAGCATTATTGATATTATTTCTTTGACAGTTATGTTTTGAAATACGGCTTCATTGGACTTTTATTACCTTCCACATTTTTTTATTATTTAAGAGCCGAAAAAATGACATGCATGAATCATGCAACAACTCTGAATTGGCTTCATAACTTTGAAATATGGCTCCATGTCTCAGTAATAACAGTCCCTATACGCCTTTGCTACCTTCATATTATCATTTTAGGTCCAAATGAACACCCCCACACACACACACTATTTCTTGAAAATATTCTTTTAGGCCTACATTCTCAAAAGTAGCATGCAAATATCATGCAACAATTTAAAACACATTGAGGCTGCTGGCATTGTGTAACAGGACAAATTTTGCCTTCGAAAAGGACAGACGGTCATCCTAGACTCCACACTAAAAATAGAAAACACAACATAAATATTGTCATGCGTCTAATATTATCAATTTATATCGTGCGATGCATACATTATTTTTGTACACCAATGAAAATATCTAAAGATGTATTTTGATCAAGTTTGACTTCAAAACACGCCGCCGAAAACCTCACCATGCACTTTCTCTAGAAAGACCGCACTAATTTGGAATTCCAAGTTGTTGAGTGCAATTTCTCAAGAAAAGGCTTATTCCAAATTGTCGTCCAAATAGTCACGAAATTCGAAATGGCCACATAAGCAGAGGTGTGTTATTCCACGTGCATTTACAACTTGTCAAATATAGGATTTGATCCGGAAATATTCTGTACATATTGCCGAAAGGACCCTTCAGCTGACCGTAACTCAAGAGCCGCGAAAAATACCGGTAAGTATCTCAAATGTACACCGATGTGTGCTGACAAAAGAGTCTGCATGACATTTCACATCTGAAAGAATAGGTGAGATCAGCCAACAAACCGCCAGTCAGTATCAGTACAAGTTTGGGGGTTGATTTATCGGACTAATAAGGAGACAACGTCTATATTTTACAGTATCCGAATGGTAGCTCTCCTTATCAGGGTTTGGAACTTATAATGATATATATAGATACACTTTAACATGAAACCTAACCAAGGTTTATAAATGAACTTGACCTTGACTCAGGGTCAGAAAGAGGGTGGGGTGAAAGGATATGACAGTGCTATGGGATTCTACACTCCAAGTATAATAGATATCCCTACAATGGTTGTGGAATAACCCCATACTCAAAAACCTTAAACCAAACACTTACTCAAAGTTTTGGAATGACATTGACCTTGCCCGAGGTCAGCTTAGGGCTAGGGATGCATGGCTGTTATAAAACACAATATTAAAAGTTGTTAATAACGACGCCACAGAAATCAGTGGGTTTTTTTTTTTTTTTTTTTTTTGTTATTATTATTATTATTATTATTATTATTATTGCAAAGTAAAACAAGTAGGTTATGTAGTGTCGAGGCAATTGCAGTAAAGTGCCTTTCACAAGTATACACCACGGTAGCCAACCAAGGCTGCTCCGGTGGTAGGATTTTGAACCCGCACCGTTTTGGTACTGATGCTGGCACTTTAATCACCGAGCCACCATGCCTCAGAAATGAATGATACCTTTGTCTTGCTTATGTTTAAACAGGCGAGGCAATACTATTTTAACGAAATTGTTTTTGTAGCCTACAGTCTCACTCAAAGCCAAAAGTATTTGAAAAAAATGTATACAGTGATCAATGATAGATATAAAATACTTACGTCAATTAATTGAATATGAAGATATTATTACACACACACACACACACACACACACACACACACACACACACGCACACTAAAAACAACTGTATAAATGCTAAAGCAAATTTAATAGAAAATGTCGATGTTTTTCAGCTCTACTGTGATTCAACACGTTCAAAAGACCTCGAACAGTCCTTTCTGGAAAACAAAATCGATGTTCAGAGAAGGGAACGTTCACCTCTTTCTGGGGAAAATATTGAATCATGTCCAGACGTTGTGTCTGTGTGTGTATATGAGACAGCCAGAGAGAGAGAGAGAGAGAGAGAGAGAGAGAGAGAGAGAGAGAGAGAGAGAGAGAGAGGGAGGGAGAGAGAGAGGGGGAGGGGTAAATAATGATGGACATTGTGGTCAGTGTAGGATATTAATCTCGTTTTTATTCCATCTCCTGCTGTTCCTGATCATCATTATTGTTTGTATTATGATACCATGTTAGCAGACACATATCATATTAACTTACGTTGATTGTGTGCATGTCTGCTGGCTTATGAACGACTGCTTGAGATTTAAGATATCATACTATCCGACTCAACAGTGTGCGAAACTAACCTAAACCCCTACTGACCAGCAAGTCTAGTAATTTTGAAATCTACTGGTCCTATCAATAATTTAACTCGTCGTGTATTTTTTTGTATGTATTTTTCATGGAGTAGGGTTATGTATGTAGTAGAGGTAAATAATAAAGTTAGTAGTAAAAATTAAAAATAACTTACAATATAAAATATAAAAGATAAAAACAGTTTATGCTTGAAATCCAACACAATATTGCAATACTGATTAATTTCGAAACATCATAAATGGCATACTACCATTTCACAACCCGTCGTCAATTTAATATAATTATCTACATAACAAAGTGGTCTTTGTAATAAAAGATACATTTATAAGCTCACAGAAAGGTAAAAATTTGTCCTGGGGGTTGCTGTTTCTCAATTTTTTACTTGCTCTGAATAAATGCATTAACGAACGTGCTTTTGAAATTACCTTAACTCGAAAAATAACTTGCCACATCAAGCATGACATCACAAACCTTCTCTGTTTGGTTCATTGGTTTGCAAATGTCCAAATCAAATGCCACATAGGTAAAGTAAGAACGATGACATATATATGACACCCCAGTTGCACATTAATATTTAGGTGTAACTGTGCAAGGAAATAATTGTTTTCTACTCAAGGTAATGGAGAGTTGGAAGTCGTTGTGATGCTTCTGGCAATTCATGCAGCCTAAGAATAAGCTGAACAAAGCGACAGGTAACTTAATTTTCCAATTGGCCTCGGACCGAGGGATTGACCCTAATTTCGGACACGGTCTGACTCCTTCTAAAGTAAGAGGAATTACAACTCATCAAAATTATAAAAACACCACTCTGTCAGATTTGTTCTAAAACAACATGCGGTGTTAAACAGAAAAAAGAATAGGGTCCCAACCAGGCAAAATGTTGCAAAAAGAAAATTTTTGCAGCTTTATCTATTATAAGTAAGAACATTTATAGAAAAGTTTTGAAGACATGATTTTCACAATGAAACTTAAATATAATAGTAAGGTACACCCTATTTCATTAGACCAAGTTTATTTCACAAAAATTCTTCCGTTTAATTGTTCTGTCAAATTTAAATTTAACATAGATATTTGAAGATGTGCAAGCAATTTGGATTTGAAGCATTAGGAATGTAACTTCTGTGCTGAAACTGTTCTTAATTAAAACTTGGTGAGTGAGTGATATATTATAAAAATGTCTACAGCTTCCAGATACAATTTTAAGTAATACTTTTTTATATTGTGTCTAGCACTATCCGTGAGGTATTCAATGGCTATTTGCCAGTACTGACAAACCGTTCCTAAACTGTATGTTACTCTTTCTGTATAGATAGGTATTGCAATTAACGCGTTATTTTTATGATGCGTTTACAAAACTTCTTTCGCGTTAGAAACCTCTAATACGTTAGAAATAATTTTAACGCGTTTGAAGAAAGATTTATGATTCTAATACGTTCTTTGCAGAATCTAACGCGTTAGTTTCTATTGAGTTTATGACTTTTTGGCATGAACGACCACTGATATGTAGCTATATGTGCTTTGTTTGTCAATTGGTGTCATGCCAAAAAAGGAAATTATAGTTTATGAACGTTGGTGTTAGTTTCAAACGCTTCGCATATAACGTAAAATCTCCGATCCGTTAAACCGAACGAAACATCAGCTGACCTTGTTGTGGCCAATATAGGCTTTGTTTGTCCCACTTTGATGCGCCTCTCGCCGTTGGATTTTCACATATTAATGCATTTTGTTTCTTTACGTATTCAACAATTAGTGTGTATGTGTGTTGTTTTTGACTATTTGCTGCATCTTGACTGCCCATAAGATTTAAAATGTGTAAAAGGTATAGGAATGCCTCGAACATTGTAGACTTACTTGATTGAAATCATAAATAAAGTCGGGCACGTGCATTTTACAATTTTTAAATTTCAAGTTAGAACATTTTGTTCTTTATTATTACCGTTTGTATATGTACCTAACTCAGTTGGTTGTCCATAAGGAACGAGAAGCCAATAACAGGGTTTACCCATTCTAATAATAGTAACAGGGATTACCCAGTCTGATAATAGTAACAGGGATCACCTAGCCTAATAATAGTAACAGGAATTACCCAGTCTAATAATAGCAGGGATTACCCAGTCTAATAATAGTAACATGGATTACCCAGTCTAATTATAGTAATCATGTGCTTTTTGTAGGTGAGTTGTTGCAATTGCGCTACAGTTTCATGCACATCAATAGAGCTTATATCGGGTGACAGCCAATCACATCTTTTCCTTGTGTTGTTAAATCTACTGAGTAACACATGTGTGGTAATTTCTCCAGAGTGCTTGTTGCTGAACTATTGAAATAGAGGGCAAATATATTAACAATGTTTTTAAAAGTTCTACAAGTTATACACGAGTACGTCGGAGAATAACTGTAAAAACTGAGTCAGTTCATTATTGTCTGCTTATTTAAAAAATGGAGAAAATGACTTGTATGGCTAGTCAAGGGACCGCAAACGAATTATAGGTAATTTGGTTGGTATTCATTATCAAATGTTAACCAATGCTTCCTGTAGTGGAAATAGATTCAACATCAATGCATCATCACTCGAGTATTTATATACGGCAATTTATTGTTATGTTTTTCTTGTTTTTAAAATAGGATCTAGAGGCAAACATATACAATCATCCCTAACCAGGGTTCAGACAGCACTAATAGACTTGTCTTAGCAGGAGCCAAGAACAGAGTTTCAACTTGGCAATCCTGGATGTTCACTTGCGGTGCAATTTAATTACATTCAATATTAAATATAAGTTTTAGACCATGATGGTATCTTAGAAAATAGCTCAATTTACCATAAAAACATTTTTCTTCTCCTTGTAAAATCCTGGATTACGATTGTGTTTCAGGTCTCTGATGTAGAGAAAATATGTCTTCGTTAGTCAGATGAATTTTTCCATCCTCTCTTGTTTTGATGTTGGATTCCAAAGTATAAAAATTGACTTGAAGATAGATACAGATACATACTCGTAAAGAGTTAGTTTAACTAAACCAAATACTACGAATATTTTGCAATTCATTTGGATTACTATGGCATAGTCTTTGTTGTAAATACTTAGTCTAACGTAAACAAAATGTCATAGTCTTTGTTGTAAATAGTTCGTCTAACTTAAACCAAATGTCATAGTCTTTGTTGTAAAGAGTTAGTTTAACCTAACCAAATGGCATAGTCTTTGTTGTAAATAGTTCGTCTAACTTAAACCAAATGGCATAGTCTTTGTTGTAAAGAGTTTGTTTAAGCTAACCAAATGGCAGTCTTTGTTGCGTTGCGTATGTGATGCTAACATTTAATTTTTGCAGCTTTCTTTGCAAATCTGAGCAAACTTAAGCGAAATAATATTTTGCATGGTTTTTGTTTTTACTAATATTTTTCGTTTCATTACAAAAAATGTTTATTATATATATATATATATATATATATATATATATATATATATATATATATATATATATATATATATATACAATGTTGTGCCGTTTTCTACTTGTACTTCTATATTTTTATCACAGTAGAGAAGTGCAATGATGTTTAAATGAAGAGATCTTTTCTTTATCTGAAAATACATTTAATAGATTCCAAAAAGTCGACCGAGAAGTAACGGGCTCGAACAAGTTACAAATATCTCTCCAATTTTCCATGTAGTTTAAGAACGGTGGGTTCTCTTCCATCTCGCAAGTAACGATGTCCCTAACCTGGTGACTTTTTAAAAAGTGGCCTCAGATATTAGAACATAATGTTTTAATTTTCCTTCTATTCATGCAACAATTTGTTGACAAGCTTGTCTGCCAAAAGCCCTTCGACTTTATTCGGGCGATCCACTGTAATGGGATTTATATAAGCAGTAATAAATACATTATTGATACATTGGTATTCTATCAGAATTTTATTGTGTGCTGGGGGGAGGGGGATGAGTGACAACAAAATGTAACATATCTAAATATCCTTTCACTGCCTTTACGGTCGCTTAATGAATTTAACTGTGATTTTAAGGAACTAGTCGATGTTTCGTCCTTTAGTTGATGTTCTAATTGTCTTTTAAACAAGAACTGCCTTGCTGTATTATTTTGTTTTTGTTTTCCCTTGTTTCCTTCTTACCTGAGACTTCTGCGGATGGAGCTATGGCTTAAAATTTCATTTCGCGCTCACCGTTAAATCTCGGTCTAAAACGACATGAGTTTATAATCCCTTACTAACTTGCTGCTAAAATCCTCACTATTACCAAACTTCATCCTTTTAAACAGATTCCAATTTTCACTATTATGTGTGTGTAATATTTTCTAATTTAATGGGTGTTATAACATGTCGTTATAACATGTGGCTTATAACACGAGACTTACAAAAGAAATCTGTGAGAAATGTACTGTATGTAGGTATTTTGGATGCTATATGTTTTTCCTGAAGAGGTAACTGCACATTGGGTACCGATTTCAATACTAAAGAAAGCATTGTTGTAACATGTAAACTACTTTTAAGTACAAACATACAAGCACTCTTGAATATTTATTTTACTTTTTCTTTACAAGAGAATTATGAATTTAAAATAAGAAATCAATACCTCTATGCCATATTCGATCACATCGATATTTTTTTCTCATCCGTTATCAAAAAATAGCTAAATTGGTCAGGAAGCCTTAACGTTGATCACATTACTAAATTTTAATATTGAAACACAATGGATTTAGAGGCACTTATTGCCTATGTCGATACAAAATTGATTGCAGTTGTTTTCCCAATAAAACCACTAAATGCAAGTTGTCGACAGACATAAAAGTAATTCTTTGCAGCGGATAGTTTGATCATTTCTGCATATTTATTGACACACCTTTCTCTTTTCCTTGTACAAAATATTGTTAGCTGTGTACGATATTCCATTTTTCGCAGTAGTGTTGATATTTAATTATCGAAGAGGAATACATACTCCAACTAATAACCTATTGATCATATTATTCCCTGAAAGTTTCTATAGTATATATTATGAAACAAAGATATTACAGCAGTAACCATTTCTATTGTTGAAATTGTATGCCAATTCATATACATAATCATCCCAAATGTTCTGGCCCTCTCCATTACATTTAAGTAGAGAATGTGAGTAAATACAAATGAACTATATGTCTTTCAGTTTGTAAGATTCTAAACATCATATCGATATTTCAAAATATATTCAAGACATGCCTGTCAAACGTCGAGAGCTTCACAATATAAAAGTTTGAACTGCTACCATGAACCCCATCGCCCCTCCCCTCCCCCCTCCCGAAATAAACATCAACACCAACAATTGGACCCGTATTAAGCATTGAGCAGTCATCAAAGTATTGTTTTCAAATATCAGCGGTCATGTTCATAATCAGCAGTGCTGATTTGCTGGGCCGCTGCCAACACACAAACGTTTTACAAACGATAATATGATGATCCGGAGCAACTGGAGTCGGTAATTAGAAACTTATTGATACGTTCGAATATCCAGGGCCTGTAGACAGGAGAGACCATGCTCTCTCTCTCTCTTTGCCCTGCACAAAAAAGCTACCGACCTCATTTTACCTTTTTTTCCTACTCATTTCATACTTTGTGAATAACAATCTCTGACACTCAAATATTATTATTCGCTTAACTTACGGGGCGTTCTTGCGTAATGAATATTACACAACTAGTGATATCTCAAAGCATTTTTTGTTCATTCCAAACTACTGTAAATATTTGCAGCCCATTCAGAAAAGAACCCCTCTTAGATTATTTATGGTGTGCAACACAACAGCTACTCTGAAAAGATAAGCAGCATTCTCATGGAAAATATCAAAGGTGTCACTTTCTTAAATAAATAACTGTACCTTGTAAATAAATAATATTACACGTGTTAGCATCTCTTTCACAGAGGAAATAAATAGTCAGTCAGCCAGTCAATTATATATATACATACATTCATAAATACATACATAACAAAATATATGCATACATGCGTACATATATACATACATACAAACATATATACATACATACGTACATACATACATACATACATACATACACGCGTACATAGGTCAATACAGCAAGGTGAATAAAAATGCTGGAGTCTGCAGTGAAGAAATCATTTGCCCATCAAGGGCTTTCTTCGTCCCATGCTGTATAATACGTAAGGCTGCATTGTTTACAAAATTTTTTAAACGTGTACACTGTTTGCAACAACCGGAACGATGCCGTTTAATCGAAACGGTTAGAAACTCAACCTTTCCCCCTACCTACTCGTTAGGCTTACTGCAAAACTGGCTATTATTATAATGTGCATACAGTATCTCGCTCAACTTGTTTCATTTGCTGTAGGTCTTTTAGCTCTTATTATGACAGGATTCAGTATGAAAAATGTCTTTGTTCAATATGGCTGACAATTTAGGTAAAACATTCCTTGAATCATCATATTTTTTCTACTGCTACTTACATCTACATGATAACAAAAATCCATAAATAATGCAACCGGACGTACTGTATAGACATGTGCATGGGATACTTTTGTAGGACCTACATTGACTAAGAGACCTACGGTGGCTTACAAGCTTGACACGGTGTTTCTTGAAATAAAATGTTGCTAATCAAAGACTCTGTTAACAAACATGTTTTTCAAAAAGTAAATAATGTAGTTTTAAAAAAATACTGTATCAGCATTATCAGTAAATCAACCTGATGTGTAATGTTGTGTAATGTTGTGTAATGTGCGCTACAACCAATTCCCATCAACTTCGACTCTTTCCTAACGATGCCATATTTGATGTGAAAATCATGCATACTTCACGAAAAAGAATTAACACAAATATCCTACTAAACAATCCTCTTAAGCGGAGATGTAGAAATATATCATTTAATTGGAACGGATAGTTCCTGCGTCACTAACAGTCACTTGCATGTTCGTTTACACGCTTCCCAATTTTGTAAACGTTTATAGGCATGTATTTGGAAGAAAAACTAATGGTAAATTAAGCTTAGAAAAAGCTGCAAGAAGACCAAAGGACAAAACATTGTCATAATGTCTGTACCTATTTAGTAAAGGGGATGGCTGTGTCAGAGTACATGCATTACAAGCCACGTGAAAATCAAGCCGTGTGTACCTGCAGAAAATCTGTTACTTCTCAGATTTGGATAAATCGTTATTGATACTTCCACATTTCCAAAACTCTAATCAAATTCTTTCTTGCTAAGACAATCCCATTCATATGTAGTGTGATCAGCGTCAACCATCCTTCCGTTATAAGCGACACTGTCACTAGTAAACAGCTGCCATGTTGTTTATATCAATGTCTGTTGTTGACAACGGACTTTCCCGTCAAAATAAACCTGTTGTAGTGCCTCTTTCAAAATAAACCTGCTGTAGTGCCTCTTTCAAAATAAACCTGTTGTAGTACCTCTTTCAAAATAAACCTGCTGTAGTGCCTCTTTCAAAATAAACCTGTTGTAGTGCCTCTTTCAAAATAAACCTGTTGTAGTGCCTCTTTCAAAATAAACCTGTTGTAGTGCATCTTTCAGAATAAACCTGTTGCAGTTCCTCTTTCAGTGGTGTACTATTACAGTGACTCTTACTGTTTGGGTTTAGCAAAGAAGAAATCAATAATTTGCTTGGACATATTGCTTTCTGTCTCCTGGTTACCAGATGTATTATGGTATAGTACCAAATAGTGGTATCTGGACCGGATTTAATCAATGCAACTGTTGTAAAACGATTAAAGTGGATGTTAAAATAATCAATTTAAAATTGCCCAATTATATTGTATTATATCATATATATATATATATATATATATATATATATATATATATATATATATATATATATATATATATATATATATATATATATATATATATTCATGAAACTGTTGCAACGTATGTTTTGCTAGACAAAGAATGACTGTGACCTGGTTTGCCACCGGAGATCATGAACTATTGCCGCATTTTAGTACAATATTTACATCGACTAATATTACCTAGCTTATTAATCTTCTTCTGCCGATATTCGTGAAAACAAATAACATTAGTTCTTGTTCGCGGAGTTTTTCTATGTAAGAAATGGGTTTGGAAATTAACAGCATGTAACAAGAATAACATTTATCTAAAGACGTTTAGCTCTATAAACTTTACTCGTCACCAGTCACAAGCGCATATGGACTCAGTACACTATTACTCAAGGACAGCATCAATACCTGATTACTCAATGTGCACTGTAGCCAAAATATACACAATCACACCATAATACTCATATTCTAAAGAATAAACAGTTCCCTTTCAATCAGTACCAAGAATGCCTACATCCAAGTCAAGGACCGCCACCAAAATAAGAGAGGAAACAAAATACTATAGAAATAGATTTGGACCACATACGTGGGTATTTACCCAGAAGTGACAACTGTGATCCGAGTCCATATTGACCACCGCTCATCCCCAAGCCAATCTGACCCGTCCAGGACGGATATCTTTCTGCCGTCCTAGCACATGTACATATATACTTGCATACATATATACACTATGTGCATGCATACATATATCATACGTCCATATATACATATATACATGCACATAGACATTCTTAAATGCATGTATACATACATGCATGCATACATAAATTTAAACATACATACATTCATCCGTACGTATATATATATATATATATATATATATATATATATATATATATATATATATATATATATATATATATATATATAGTTCGCCCTTCGAGTTCGAAGATGCCCATGACATCACATAATGGTTTGCTTTCTGCGAGCAGGTGAGTGGCTGATCAGGACAATGTATGCTCTGTACTGTCTGTGGCACACTATTCACGAGATACAGCTTGAGGCTGATCAGGACAATGTATGCTCTGTACTGTCTGTGGCACACTATTCACGAGATACAGCTTGAGGTTGATCAGGACAATGTATGCTCTGTACTGTCTGTGACACACTATTCACGAGATACAGCTTGAGGTTGCTATATCATCAGAGGAAGTGCTGTAGTTCCGAGATTGACGCTGCTCGCTTCTGCACTTTCTCGGCAATTCTCCTCAGCTCATTGTCTGAGGATCCAATATCGATGAGACTGCGCCATGTGGAAGGATCCTGTGCGAGATCTTCCCAAGACTCAGGGTCAATATTGAAGTGTTTCAAGGATGACTTGAGTGCGCCTTTGACAGATTCATGCAAATGAGACTCCCTATGTCTGGAAAAAGACATGCAACTATCATCAGCACCTATGCACCCACCATGACCAACTCAGATGAGATCAAAGACAAATGTTATGAAATGCCGAAAGCAGAAAAGCTTAGCATCCTTGGTGACTTCAATGCTAGAGTTGGCGCAGATCACCAGAAATGGCCGGGCGTAATCGGTATAAAATGACTTTGGCAAATGCAAGAAAAACGGACACCTCCTACTGAGGAAATGTGCTTCCGCCTGCCAAACCGCAACAAAACGTCTTGGATGCACCCGTGCTCCAAGCGCTGGCATCTCATTGACTACATCATCGCCATGAGAAGAGACAGGTAGGATATCCAAGTGACGAAGTATATGAGAAGTGCAGAATGCTGGACTGACCACAGGATCATAGTCTCCAAGTTCAATATCCGGATTCAGACTAACAAACGACCACAAGGCAAAAAAGCGTCCAAAAAGCTGTCTTCAATTGAAACAGGAGAATGTAAAACATGCTTTTGTTGAAGAAATATACAGCCAACTAGTTTCAATTCATGCGAACTCCTAGAACGTCGAGAAGAACTGGCCATCCTTCCGAGACGCTGTGTACTCGGATACATCCAAAACCCTTGGCCCCACCACACGTAAACATCAAGATTGGTTTGATGAGAACGATACTGACACAAGGAGACTACTGAGAGAGAAACATCGGCTCTAAAAGGCCTGTTTAGACGACAGCACTCATCATCTAAATGGGCAGTTTTCAACAACATCAGACTCAGAGAGTTACAAGACTCATGGTTGAGCAAAGACGCAGACGAGATTCAGCCCTACGCAGACAGGAATGACACACAGAACTTTTATGAAGTTTTGAGGACAATCTACGGGCCACATTCATTAGGAATATCTCCAGTACTGAGGGCTGATGGCACTGCACTGCTCATGGACAAGGAAAAGATATTACAAAGATGGGCACAACGCTTCAACAACATCCTAAATCAACAATCATCTATATGTGAAGAGGCAATTGATCGACTGCCCCAAGAGGAAATCAACATATCACTTGCTGATCTTACTGAAATCGAGGAACAGAACTCCAACCTTTACACGACTTTCGTTGACTTGACAAAAGCCTCTGACAAAGTCATTCGCGAGCGCCTCTGGAAGATCATGGCAAGATTTTGTTTCCCAGAGAAATTTATCTTAATGCCTCGGCAGTTTCATGATGGCATGCTTGCTCGCGTCGTGGACGAGGGTGAGTCATTTGAACTATTCGCAGTCACCAGTGGAGTCAATCAAGGATGTGTGTTGGCCCCAGCTTTCTTCAGTATGATGTTCTCTGCCATTCTTACAGATGCCTTCAGTAATTGACATCAGGCACCGGAGTGATGGCAAGCTCTTCAATCTGAAGAAACAACGGGCGAATACGAAGTTAATGAAGTCACTGTTCCTGATCTCCTATTTGCTGACGACTGCCCCTGAATGCTAAATCCGTGTCAGATGGTGAGTGGCGTCATCTTTGTCGTCTTGTGTGATTTTCGACCACAATGGAGCGATCCCCATCAGCTGCAGTATGGTGACTAGGGTTAAGGTGAAGCAGGTAACGTTTATGAAACCTTTTCTAGCACCTTCCTCGCGCTACGAGGTGAGCAGTGTGATCCTAAATAGGGCTGCTCAGTCGCCCAGGGGGATACTCAGTTCCACTGCTTTTTTGGTTCAGTGCTCGACTGTGTGCAGGTCTGCAGGTATAGCTCTAAGTGTATCCAAACCTGCTGCCCATCGCCACGGGACTTGATGGTGTCGGCTGCATGGGGTGGGGGATGATGTAGTGATTTGTGCCTGAGTTAGATTTAAGTGAGGGAAAGTTGTGCAGAGTCACCCTCACTCTCTCGTCCAGGATTGTTTTATTCCAGTGTCACGACAATGTTGAGACGTCTGGAGACGAGCTTGGGTGTAATGGATGGCCATCAGGTCTTACTGCACCTGAGCTGATGCCCTGCGATGTCCACACAGCTGTTGTCATCTGCCTTCAAAACCGGGGGTGGGGTGGGGTTGGAGAGGGGTATGGGCATATCTGCTCGGCCGCCTGATCCCCTGACACAATTGCTGTCTGCTATGTTTTCACGCTTGGGTTGTATTAGCTGAACAACGGAAGGCTATTTAAATTTAAATTGGTCTGAGATGCTTTCCGTGTTTGTCATGGGAAATGTGATTTTCGCATACTTAGTAATGTTGCTTGTATCCCAAAGGAAGGCTATTCCAGGAAGATTTCGTCCTAAAAAGTCCAACGTTTTGTTTGCTTTGTTGTTTGTTGTTTTTTTAAATTTGAAGTCCTAGTATTCTGCCATGTTGTTTTATAATAAACTTGTACAGGCTATTTTAAACGTAAGCTTGTATATAATTTTAGATGTTCATATATTTGTCGAAACCAGAACTTGTTTCTTGAATTGTCGCAATTACCAGGTTATCTTACAGAATCTCCAATTATCTGATACTTGTGATTGCGAATTATTAGAACTATGGTCTACCATTGATAAAAAATGAACATATATGTATTTGATTTGCAATGCAATAAAAATATTACAATTAAAGGTGTAAAAACATTTTTTTTCTAAGATGTTTTTGGGTGCTTATTATCAATTATGGCAAATCATAATCGAACGTTTGGTCGCATGTCAGGGAGGTTCAAACATGTTCGCCATTAACTTTGGCTTGAAACGTCTTGTTTCTTTTCGGAAGTATCAAGCAATTATTTCAAATGTGTCATGGATGAATATACTAAGTGAATGGAAATATATATTTCCATATTTTGCAGCTTCTTCTCCGAACTATATATGACTGTTCTAGAACTGGAAAGCTGCTCCTCCATTTTCTCGTTTTACATTCTTTTAACTGTTGTTCTGCTTTTTGCTCCTACCGACGATGTGGGTAGATCATCTGTCTGTTTCTGTTGCATTGGTAATGGATATGTGTTACGAAGAGAACAATTTCCTATCCATGTATGGTTCATTATAAGTTGAAAGGACGGAGTAATTGGGCTTCCTCCTTATTTCTTTGTTACCCCTTTATTCTGCATAAGACTACGCTTATTTTGATCTATGGTGAAATTTAAGTGTTCCACCTCTTGTGTGGCTATGTGAAATGCTAAGGGTTGTAAATATTTTACACCGTATTTGGTCTTGCGTGCGATCTCGCGTGGTTTTGATTGTTTTACGTGTTTGTTTCTTTGGGATGTCACAGATGACGATGTTTAAACACCTTTCATTTTAAGGTTCAGATCTTTTTTTTTTTCGGGGGGGGGGGGGCCATAAGTTCTTCAACTATCTATATGAATTTTTAAGTAAAGAGATCAACGTCTGGGCCATTAACCAAGACTCATGACTGGATACCGTGCATATTAATTGTGAACTGGTTGAGCACCACAACATTCCTTTCTAAGGTTACGAATTCTGTGGACAGTGGCAACGACAACTCCAAAAGTAGGTTAAAAACGTTGCAGACAAGATCAATGTAACAAATTCAGGTACTCCTAGTAGGCACCTCAGATAATGTTACGCTTGCCTTAATTGGTGTAATAAATGTTTCTAATGACATACATTGGAATATATTAAATCTATTCTGCACAGATTGCCAGAGACAGGTTCTGTTTTGAACATCAGATAGCAGTTGGACAGCTAGCTGCGAGATGTATCACAGACAAAACTGGTTCTCTACGGTGCGAAAACTTCTTAAGTTGTTTCAACTTCCATCAACCTATCGGATTCGTAGGAGCCCACATACAAAACAAAGGGAAAAAAGAAAATATTAAAAATAAAAATAAATTACCATATGGAGAAAGCATAGAAAGAGTAAATTAATCTGAAGCCATCGCTTAAATATTTAAATCCTGACTCGTGGTGGTTTGGGGAGTTGGGGAACCCAAATCTACTCCACTGTGAGGAATAATTGTCAATACGTACCATGCGCAGAGCTCAATGTCAGACTGCTCACAGAAGCATTCATCCTCCAATCACAGAGCTCAATGTCAGACTGCTCACAGAAGCATTCATCCTCCAATCAAACAGGGACAAATTCAACCAACATAAGCTTGACTCCACATGTAAGCTCTGCAATAAAGACTCAAGCAATGGGAAGCATTTTCTTTCATGGTGTAGAAAATTAGATAGGATTGGAATTATTTTATAGAAATAAATGTATGTCTCTCTTCTCTGTCTGTGATGAAATCATTACGTTCTGATCCTGCCCTATTCACAGAATTCGTCTTGGATTCTTGTGACTGATAAACTGAGTATTAATTAAGAATTCATATGTACATTGCCACAGAGCAAAGCTACTATCTGAACTAGATAGGTGACAAGAATGAGCTCGCTACAAGAACTGATATATGAAACCACTCGTGTTTTGCTATTCTAAATGCATTTGGAACTGTATATACTTTTAATATTCCAACATCATGTCAACAGATAGTGCCACGAGAAGTCAATAATGGGGATACCAAAAAGAAAAAAGACGTATGGTTACATCCTGTGCATCGGGTAAGTAAATCGTCAAATGCGGAAAAGCAAAGAAGTATACCTTACAAGAGTGTTAAAATCAAAACTTCGATAAATACCGAATACATTTTGCAGTTAATAAAACCGAGTTGCCGAAAGCTTTTTTTTTCCTTTAAGTAAACGGACTTTTAAATTAATATTAGTAGTAGTAGTGTAGTAGTAGTATTGTTGTTGTTGTTGTCTTCTTTAGGTGCTGCAGGAAAATCTAAACATTTGAAGCCTACACTGTTCTTTCTCTAGCACTGATAGAGTTCCGGTTTAAGTGGATTTTTTTTTACGCGCTCTCGGCTTTAGTACAGTCTATTCGTATTTATCTCCATATCTTTAAATTAATCTTTCTGATCCTCTTCAGCTGTTGATTTATTTCTTTAAAATCCATTCATAATAAAATTCTCCAACCCCTGAATTTGCACTGAAACGAAAACTGAAAAATTATTCGCTTCTGATTTGCAAGTTTGAGATTCCTAGAAAGCGTTGCCTATTCCGTTTGAGTGATGTTTCCAGATTGCAGCAACATCAAAGTTACGCTGAAGAAACTGCCAAATACAACTGCCAAACTTAAGAGGCCGGTAACTGTGTATCAACACCTTTCAAAGTTTGGTTATTTTTCCACTATTTCAAATTGAATAAATATTATAAAAGTAAGGAATACACGAGTCATTTTACCGACAGATATGTGAGTTTTGTGTACAAGACGAGGGGGAATGTGTGTGTAAAGCCTTCTAACCTTGGACTCGGACAATAAATTAATATTTACCAAGGAAAAAACAACAACAACAAAAACAACATCAAAACACCCAAAACAATATGAACCCAGGTGGAACAATTGATCGTCAGCTGGGTTTCTGAACTTCACTCAGCATAATTAGGTACGCGAGAGCAATAAAAAATTATAGGAACACAATGGAATTCTTCACTTGAAAGGTTACAAAATGTGTGTGTTGTTGAAGTTGAATTTTTTTACAGAATGAATAACTGTCTGTGGATACTGAATTTAATCCTAAAGATAAAGAACACATTGTTGTCGGCTGTTGAGTATTACTCAATAAAGTGGACGGACAACCAATTACAATTAATTTGCAACCGTTTTGAAATAAATAACAATTTCAGATATGAATTCCTATCAAATCCGTATACCAAAGCATGTATGCTTAATGAGATTTGTTAAATGTTTACATGCTTTCTTAATATTTTATACGTAGTCTGTAGCAGAATAAATTTGTATTCTACTGCTTCTTCAATACATCTGTTGCTATGGAATACAATACATCTGTCAATGTTGCTATGGAATACATGTCAGTGTTGCTATGGAATACATCTGTCAGTGTTGCTATGGAATACATCTGTCAATATTGCTAAGTTTATCAATTATGTCACTGTATATATATAACGTTTCTTGCGACAATGATTGAATATTCTGATGACGGAACGAATACAATTTTAGAAATAAACCATCGATCAGAGTGTTGTTCTTTGATATTTTCATTAGCAAAAGCTTTAAATATAGACACTGAAGCAGTACTTTGTGATTTATAATCTTCTATGTAATCGTCTCATATTTTAATACCCTCTCAACTGCAAAAAAGTTAATAATCTTTGCACTTTTCAAGCATAGACCCACAAGGTGTCTCAGAGGTTTAGATAGATAGATCTAGATAAATTTATTGAAGCTTTCGTTGGTAGCTAATGTAATGGTTCACAAAAATTAGTTTCCAGTCATAGGTAAGAAATAAATAAAGGATCGGATTAACCCAATGGCTAATAAGGCTGTAAGCTTACCCCCTCATATTTTGTAGGCCCGCATTCCATATTGAAGTAACCCTAAACCCTAACTTTAGCCCTTTGCCTTAGGCCCCTCATAATCATAATCCGGCCCTGAAAAAAAAATGTCATTTTCAGGAGAACAACTACTGCACTAAAGAAGAAAAAGATATGTGATGTCGAATACATTTGTATATTAAGAACAATAATCCCACCACAACCGAAAAAAAAAAATAAAATACCTGTGAACTTTAGTTCCCAGATTTTCGTTCTTTTAGACAACTTCTTACCCCTTATACGATTTGTAATAGAAGGAACCATGAAGTATGTGAATAACTTCCTTTCGGTAATAAAATAAGTGTTCTACACCCGAAAGTACCGCTTCTAATTTTCTAACTATTGGAAACTATATTCAATTAAAATCTTTAGCTGTATTCGAGACATTCCTGCCCATATTCACCTCTATACGAGTCTTTCCTTAAAGATTTGAAAGAGAATAATATCAATTTTCACCACTCTTTTCCATTTTCTATATGATTTCCGTTATCAAAATTCATACTAATAGGAGGAGTTACATAATAAGAACAATATATATATATATATATATATATATATATATATATATATATATATATATATATATGTGTGTGTGTGTGTGTGTGTGTGTGTGTGTGTGTGTGTGGTAGCAACCACCAAGCAAGCACAGCGACTGCCTGGAGGGGTCAGGAATAGTGGAGGCCGAAATTCCCATCAAACAACTTTTTTTATTGGTAGGGGGCCCCAGAATTACGTTTTGCGGGGAAGGGGCATAATTTCTTGCTACGTCACTGATATATATATATATATATATATATATATATATATATATATATATATATATATATATATAAGACACAAATCACCTGTCTTTAGAATAAATATGGCCAAATATTTTACCATTTCGTGAAACCTTGAAATGAAAACGCAGATTACAACAGATACTACCCTAATAATTGTTTCTCTCTTCCCAGGGACACCACTTCTTTGCTACTGATACATACATTGAATAATACATTTAATAAATTAACGTCTATCATTGGTGCATTGACTAAAGAGTTTGAGGGACAGCTATAACGTATCCAATCGTCTGACAATATCAAAGACGCCATGCGCTTTAACTGGCAGTGCCAGTCTAGCTTACAATCGACGGCTGTGAGTATCCTTGTTTTTAATCGCAGCCAACATCTCATATTCCCTTGACACCACTGTACTGTACTTTTTTAAATGGAAAAGACTGACGTGTTAATCAATTGGCATCACCCTATTGTATGATGTTGTTCCCTTTGATGTTTCCCTATTTGAACAGTACATAATAAGTTATGGTCTTTAGAAAAGGTGGTCCATTAAGACAAGACGAAGTATGGAATATAGCCGGGAGAAATGCTGATGTGGTGAACATTTTAATTACCTTGGTCTTGTTTTCTCGAGCCATGGAAACTTCTCTAAAGCTCAACAAACACTGGCTGACAAAGCACTAAAGGCAATGAACATGCTTATTTGTAATTTGAAAAAATTTTAATGAATTTTTGAAACTTTTTTATATTTATGTTGTTCCAGTTTTTAATTACGCATCAGAGGTATGCGGTTTTCACCAGGTTGACGCCGTTCAACGTGTACAACAAAGGTTTTTAAAATATTTGTTAAATGTAAAAATATCTACTTCTGATGTTCGTGAATACGGTTAACTTGAAAGAATCCCACTTAAATATTTAAGACTTGTTCAGTTAGTTAAATATTGGTTTAGAATTAAATATTCTGCAAATAGCATACCGAGTACTGCATATAGGCAGTTATATGTTGAAAATGAATCAAATAATAGTATAAATTGGGTTACACTCCTAAAAGATACTTTAAACAGATTTGGTTTTGGTGAAGTGTGGATGTTTCCTGATTCTGTAAATTGCTCCAAGTTTATTCCAAATTTTAACAAAGAGTTACATATGGTTTTCTATCAGACTGGAAAAATAAATAAAAAAATTCTGACAAACTGTCTCTATATAAACATATCAAAACTGACTTCGCCTCAAATATTATTTCAAATTCTTGTGTAACCATAAACATCAATCAGCTTTGACAAAATTCCTAGTGTCTTCCCATAATCAGAGAATTGAAACTGGGAGATATGGAAGCAATAGAATCGATAGAAGTGAAAGATTTTGTATGCTATCTGACAACCATGATATTGAAGACGAATATCATTTTCTTTATGTATATCCTATGTATACTAACTTGCATGTAAACTTAATTCAAAAGTACTTCTGGAATAAACCATCCATGCATAAGTACATAAAAATGTTAACTTCTAGTAATAAGAAAATAATATGTTCACTAACTAAATATGATTATGAAGCGTTTACAATAAGAGATAGATTATTATTTTTACAGTAAATTATTATAAAGATTGTGTATATTTGTCTGTCTGTCCTCTCCTTTCTAGCTCTTCACTGTTACCTTTTTGAGTTTCTGTTCAAAGTTGTACATATAGCATTTGATAACCGCACAATATTTATAATATGTACTGTATAAGCATGTAAATACTTATGATAATAAACTATTGAATTGAGTTATCAATAGACTCATAAATAGTATTGCATAGTACACAGTAATTATCAATAGACTCATAAATAGTATTGCACAGTACACAGTAATTATCAATAGACTCATAAATAATATTGCACAGTACACAGTAATTATCAATAGACTCATAAATAGTATTGCACAGTACACAGTAATTATCAATAGACTCATAAATAGTATTGCACAGTACACAGTAATTATCAACAGACTCATAAATAGTATTGCACAGTACACAGTAATTATCAATAGACTCATAAATAGTATTGCACAGTACACAGTAATTATCAATAGACTCATAAATAGTATTGCACAGTACACAGTAATTATCAATAGACTCATAAATAGTATTGCATAGTACACAGTAATTTTCAATAGACTCATAAATAGCAATGCATAGTAGACAATAATTATCAACAGAGTCGTAAATAGTATTGCATAGTACACAGTAATTATCAATAGACTCGTAAATAGTATTGCATGGTACACAGTGATCATCAATTGACTCGTAAATAGTATTGCATGGTACACAGTGATCATCAAAAGACTCGTAAATAGTATTGCATGGTACACAGTAATTATCAATAGACTCGTAAACAGTATTGCATAGTACACAGTAATTATCAACAGACTCGTAAATAGTATTGCTTAGTAAACAGTAATTCAGCCTATGCTAAAAATCCCACTTTTGCTTGGGATAGAAAATACTGCTAGTTGTCACAGCTAAAACAAAAAACCTAACAATATCTCCTTTCACTAAAATATAAATCGCCAAAATTTGAAATCCCTCTTTTTGGACAAAATCGATAAATTTGAATATCAGCAAAATAATCCGCTATACGGTATATATCCGAGAGAGAGAGAGAGAGAGACTTCCGCATTTAATATAGGAGTCAGATGATAGAGACATGAAATCTGGAGCCGTCTTCGCGAGTCTAATGGACATATATCAAAATCAACAATGCTAATTTGATCCGCCGCTGTCAACAGAGTATCATTATACTAAGAATACGATGATAATCCGAAGCAGATGTAGCTAGGATTGTGAAAATGCTCAATATCCTGTAATGACTACAACATCCAGCGCAAATATGTCCTCTCTCTCTCTCTCTCTCTCTCTCTCTCTCTCTCCCTCTCTCTCTCTCTCTTAATACGTGTGTCCCAATTGTCCCAAATCAGCATGTGAAATTTCGTTCGAAGAACGTAGAAGCTTGTATATTTTACATATTTTCGTTGTTGTTGTTGTTTGCTTTTTCTCTTTTTAACCCAAAAATATATTTAATGAACATGTTGAATCAATGTCACTGTTTGAATTCTCTTTATGACGGAAATAACAAAAAGATTTTAAGAAAATGTATTCGTAAAAAGTTGTTGGAAACAATTTTATTGCTGATTTCCAATTTGATTTATTAAAATGGGATTCGAATATTAACATTGTATGGAAAACAACTCTTCTTCAGAATAAATTTGAACTGATAGATGTTGATGGTATTTTGTGTATTTTTCGTTTTAAGTATACCAGTATTTGCAGTTATACACTAATCTAAAAATCTGTTAAATTCTTGATTTTTTTTTTTTTTTACAAAAATAGAAGCTATCTCTTCCGTTTATGCTGATGATAAAACTAATATATGCTCTGGTTTCTTATCTTTCTATATCCGGAAATGAGCAAACACTTCCCCTCAAAGGCCTCTTTTATTTTTAACACAGCGCTCCCTGGTTGGCCCCTATGTATATCAGCTTACGTCTAACAGGGGCAGAGTTAACGATGTTCTTATCACCCATAGTTCTTAAGCACGACCACCGCTTCATCATCGCTTCAAGAGCTTGGCAGGGGCATGATGAATATCGGCATTGGATACGACGAGCCAACGGCCAAACCGCCTTGTCTGAAATTTTTCCAGCAACAAGTTTGCGATTGTATTTATATGATCTGTTGTTAAAGGAGGAATTATCCACAAATATATTTTGAGGTAATTACATATTTTTCTTATGTTTGGAATATTTCTATTATTAGAATTTAATGTAAGTGGGAAAATTGTGTATATATATAAGAGCGACAATTATTGTGTTACAATGCTTCAATACAAGAGGAATATAGAATTTTAACAGCGTGTTCAAGGTTCATAGCACTTGTTTTCTTTTCACTGGAAAGTGATACAAATTTCACAGAATCATTTAGCCTGTAATAATTGCTTCTCAATTCCATATGTGGAATTCATTGAGATACAAAATGTACAGATTGCGGAGCTTCATGGTTTACAATGCATATTCGGGACGTTTTCATTTGGGAGCGCAGAATGGACCACGATTAAAACCAAAATTGCAGATTTCGACACACAATATAGGATGATATGTACACAAAGGAAAATCACTGCAGGACTGGAGTTACTAACCAAAAAGGGTCTTCAAATAACAAATTCTCAAGGAATATTTCATTTAAACATGATTCCATCATCTCTAGACAATCCAGAAATTTATTTAGACATTATTATATAACACTTTTTATAGTGACTTGGCATTCATGTTTATTCTACATAATATGTATTAAAGAAGAAGGAATTATGTACAAATCATTGTACGAGATAAATCCAGCCCGGTTTAACCACTAGGCAAACCCGGCGGTCGCCTAGGGCGGCAAAATTTGGGGGGCGGCAAAAAAATTGAATGAATAAAATAAGAAAGCGAAATAGGGTAAAATAGAAGATAATCATCGTCTACAAATAGAAATAGAAAAACAGATGCAGAATTTGTATTCATACTAATGCACAATATTCATTTTCGAAAGTTAAATGTGGGGGAAGGGGGGCGCAAGGCTGAAGGTTCGCATAGGGCGCCAAATTCCCTTGCGTTTGCCCTGGATAAATCGATCACTTTGAAGGCATTTGAGAGAGAGAGAGAGGCTTTCTGACTGATTTTACTATTTTTTTCTTATGAAATATGCGCATAACTTTACAGTTTTCAAGGAACTTGTTATCACTTATGCCACTGACTAATATACCAAAATGTGCCATGAAGTTGATATAACGTTTTATTAGTGTCGGTAAACTACAACAAATTAAAGAACCACAAAAATATGTTCTAATCCGTTTGTTTTTCTCTTGTCCGATAGAACGTTTTTTCTTAATTATAATTTCAAGACCTGGTAGGAACTTTCTTTATTATATCTAAGACCTTGCCGTGTAAAATCAAAATCTGACGACTTCATTCTTCATGCTTGACAAATATTCGACGAAAATAATTTCTTCTAAAAATATCATTAACGAAGTGGGAGTAGTATTACCTCAGTTGTTGGGAAAGACATTATTGAAACTTCAACTGTGTTTCTATAAGGAAAGAAAAAAATATAAATTTGATTATAAAGGTGTTGTTAAAGATTTTTGTGTTTTGTTTCCCATTTCGCAGGCACCCAAAAGGAGCAAGCAGACCTGTTCTGGTTCAACTCTTTGACAAACTAAAAAAACATGAGGGCGTGCCGCTGGCTCAAAATATTTGATAAAAAGCTCCGATAAAAAAAACGGTTAAATTTACTAATGCCGACTTGCACGTCTATGATTCATATCAGTTTTTCTTCCAGAGACAGGGTGTGTGTCTGGTAGTCGTTTGCAAAACTTTTGATTTAAATGTACTATTCGAAAAAAAAATCTCTCTTTACAGCTGAAGTGTGACATTCGTTATACCTGGATTGAAGATTTTTGAAGATACAAAGCGTGAGAAGTTGTGGAAAGAGGTAACGAATGGTAGGTAAATAAATCAGATAAATAGTATGTGTGGAATATAATTAATGTATGTGTAGAATATAATTAATGTATGTGTAGAATATAATTAATGTATGACAAGAAACGGATGGAAACGACGGACTAACAGAGAGACGGCAAAAGGGGGGAGAAGAGGTTGGTCAATTTTATAATAAATCTGAATTTTTGATACATACACTTTTTAGTTCATTTTTTTAAAATACTCTGTACAAGAAAAGAACAATGTGGAAATGATATATAACCTGTGATCTAGGGCCTGCAATTTATTTTATTTTAAGTTGTACCATAAGACCTTGTCTATAAATACGGCATTCAAGGATGAAATTGGAAATGATACACATCTACTGAGAGAGAGAGAGAGAGAGAGAGAGAGAGAGAGAGAGAGAGAGAGAGAGAGAGAGCGGGGGGTCAGTTCTGTAGACATTCTATCGGCACCAGGATACTAATCTCTCTCCAAGTATCAACACAGCTGTTTCTGATCAAATTCAGTCTGCTTTTGTAGTGTTAGTAATAATTATACAGTGGTCTGGCAACCTTCTTCAACTAAAATACTCTGATCACATAGGTTTATATGTTTCAGTCTATGAAATGATCATGCACATTAATAATGGCTGCATGCTCTCTCTGGAAATTGAGTCCAAAGCAGAGCTTTCTCATCTTGAGAATACGCGTCTCTTTATATGTTCACTAGATGCACATCGTGGTCACCGTGGGTTATTAATCACTTTCCAAGTATCAACGTATCAACAGTGTCTGTTTCCAATCAAACGTTGTCGGCTTTGTATTCTTAGCATTATTGATACGGTGGTCAAGCGGTCTTTTCTTATAGGATTTCACACTTGAATATATCGATACTGTATGTCTGTCTGTATGTTCGAGCTACAGTATAAGCATACGAAATCATGCTCCACTAATTGTAAAAGACTGCACGTTATTAACGTCAGTATTCCCACGCTTTAGCGATGGATAGTGTAATACCTCCGTCTGTCCATCAGTCCGTCCGTTCCCACATCACTTCCTAAACTGCTGGGAAGAAATTGATCAAACTTGGTAAATATATTGCCCTTGTGGTAACCATTTTGAAGAGAGGAATGAGCTTCCTGACCCCTCCTTTATGAGGGTGTCAAAGGTCAAACATACAAAAATTGCAATTCCAGTGACATTTTGAATATTTTTTTACTAACCTTTTTACATGCATTTGTAGGAGGAAGAAACATAATACGACCCCTGGGTTAGAGGGAGAGGTTGGTGTCCTTGAGGTTGGGTTGGGGTGGACATGTAATAAAGAGCGTGGGGATCTGTCATTGTGAGCCATGGAAGTAGTTATAGCTTTTGATTGGAAGAGGATGTACCTCAAACCCAAGCTAATTTTTTCATTAATGCCAGACCTGGTCATGTATTCTCCATATTTCATTAACACCAGACCTGGCCATGTATTCTCCATATTTCATTAATACAAGACCTGGCCATGTATTCTCTATGTTTCATTATTACCAGACATGGCCATGTATTCTCCATATTTCATTAATGCCAGACTTGGCCATGTATTCTCCATGTTTCATTAATATAATACCTGGCAAAGTATTCTCCATGTATTCTCCATATTTTTTTTAATTATTATTATTTTTTTTATTTACAATTTACAAAAGTCGAACTCCAGATCAAAGTCCTAAAAAGTTGACATTTTGTTTCTATACTATGAATATATACTGTTACTATGCTTGGAATATATACTGTTTATACTTGTTACTATGCTATAAATATGTACTGTTACTGTACAATAAATATATACTGCTACTGTACAATAAATATACATATTTGCTGTTACAATACTAAGAATACTTAGTATTTTAGAATCTTGTATATTTCTATATTTAGATTATCTCGTTACATGTTGTTTCAATAACAGAGACGTACTCCGCATACCGCATCAGGCTTCAGAATATTGACTTTCGAGCATGAATTCAAGTTTTATTCTTTAAAATACAGTCAGGTCCGAAATTGTTGTGGTCGCTGCGGGACATTAATCACACCACAACGGCCTTGCATTCGTAGTTATGATGATATATGATAGTCACGTGACCTTTCTACTTTGTCTAGTCACAATGCTCAATACGGGTGTGAAATTCTATTCTCGAGGCAACTTGATGTCCCTGTAAACAAAAATTAAATTTCATAAAATCGGGGCTAGGAGCAGATTTTTTTAAATAGGATATGCATTTATTGGAGAGAGAGAGAGAGAGAGAGAGAGAGAGAGAGAGAGAGAGAGAGAGAGAAATGATATTATCTTATTGTCAGCAGCTTTTCACCCACAATTCTATAGATTTACAATGGCGACTTCAGTGTAAAATAACTCGTAATGTATGCTTTAAAATTCTCAGTAATACTGCATATTGAGAGAGATTAGTGACTATAATATCCTTTTCCGAAGGATTGTTCCATTTTTTCCCTAAAAGAGTTTATTAGGCAGCATATTTGCGCGCTCGTATAAATTCAGCAGATCATATTGAAGGACCAAACTCCATACCAAGTTCTGCTTCAAATTATGTACCTTCCAATTCGTGAAAAGGGAAAGTAGAAAGGTTTAACCATTAATAAAAAAAATTACCATTAATAATAAATTTTGTTATGATTATTATGAGAACTATAATACATTCGTCGTTATAAATTCTCTCTCTCTCTCTCTCTCTGTTTTTGAATTTGAATGCCTGAGAATGGTTAACATACTTTCCATCCTAATTTGTGGAGGTATCTGGAGATAAATGTTTAGAGTAGCAGCCTGTTCAGATTGATTAGACTGTATTACCTTTGTCATAGAACTGTTTAGGGCATATTTCTAAACTTAAAGCCTGTTATCTTCAGCTTATACTACATTACAATATGGACGTAGTAGGTTCACTTCCGGTTATGTGGTGAAATTCTTGGACTGTTGTGTTTTATATAAAGACTATTATAGCAATGATACCTGTAGGGATTATCATTTCCAAACCTGGAACAAAAATATCTTCTTCTTTTTTTTTTTTTTTTTTTTTTGGGGGGGGGGGGGTAATTGTGGTAGTTTTGCGTGGGGGGTTGGGGGTAAGGGATGCAAATAAGTAGGCAAGGGGTCTGTGGGATGGAAATCCTGCTGGGGGCCCAGTGGTTGAAGCCACATGAAGCTTCTTCATTTTTAGCGTTTGCAGGGCATACTTTTAACCATCAAACTGTGAAGTGAACTTACTCTAGGAAACGTTCCGGTTGTTTCACGCTCAATTGGGGGGAGGGGGGCTAGCGCTGGGTACGCCCACCTTTCCCCCTAATTGAGATCGAAACAACACCCATCCACTCGCCCGATCCGCTTCTGCCGATAGTGTGGAATAAAATATATTAATAAATAGCTTGTACCACATTTAAAAAAATAAATTTCAATTACTTCCTCAGATATTCTGTATGACGGAACACTTTATTTCAATGCACTATATAGGACTATCCGTGTTAAACATACTACGGTCGTATCTACCATTGAACACGGGTCTTCAATGTCACCAGAAAATTGTTTCACCTTTTAATTGTTGTGCGGGTATGTTGGTTAATTTGGTTATGATGAAAGAAATTATTTGTTTTTTTTTTTGTTTTTTTTCTTCTAATTCAACGGAACCAAGGTCGCTAAAGCATTTAAGTGAAGTTTTAAGCCGAACTATATTTCTGATTACAAGCGCCAAAAAGCACGCTCCATGTCGACAACACTATTATGGTCCATATTTAAAAATACAGACGAGTTCATCTCATCAAGAATTAGAGACGCAGGTTGGCTCACATAAATATATAATGCTTCTATGAGCACTACAAAAATGTACAAATTATCAGGAAACCACATAACATGGACGAGCGTTGTATTTTGTTCAACATGTTATTTAACTAAACTACATTGAAATGGTAATTAATTATGACTGCGAACCCCATATTTTAATGTGGACTGATTTTAATTTAAGTCTCTGGATGTGTTTATATATCGTTGTCTGCTTGTACTTGTAAAAGGCTGTCTCGTGGTTGTATGTGGCGAAAATATTGAGTTCGAACACTGATACAGTGTGGACGCAGTAGGCTGCTTCATGATTATGGTTTGAACCTATTGACCTTGAATACATACAGTGTGGCCGTAGTGTGTTTGCTTATTATAATGGTTTATAATTATTAATTAGGTCCTGCTGCTTTAGATTTTTTCTTTATTTTTTTTTAGTTCACTCTTGTTGATAAAATCTGGTAGTTTATGGCCAGTAATATTTTATTCAAAATAAACACTAGGTGCAGACTCCGGGGTTCAGACAACGTGATTGCGACCATAATTAATAGAAATCAGTTCAGATGCAAAACATTGCTAGCTAAGTGTGTTCCACAGGTGAATATTTAAACCTCTACTAACATCAAAATTTCGAATCTAGAGTTTAGACAGTGTAGCTTACCGTTACTGACTTCACACGCCCGTCTTTCTCTTGACCTGTAATATAATTTGAATTTCGAGAGTCAAATTGAATGATGCTTTATGATGCTTGGCATTGCTGTTAGACAGAGGAAAAGCCTATCTATTCAAATTAGTTCCAATTTTGACGAGAATGATCGAGAGTAAAACAATACTTTTTTCAATATTCCGAATAAATTCAGCTACCAGGGGTCAATCTATAATTGATTTTACATATTCTTTTCCAAAAATGATTAAAATTTATTTCTCATGTCTCTACCATAATGATGTGTACAGCTTTACATCGAGGGTACATCGGTCTGAAGGAATAGCCGTTCTCGGGTCATATGGTTAAATTGATTAAGCGGTGCACGAGCAAGAGGTGTATGTTGACTACTAATGCAGTAGGTAATAGCTGGGAATTTATATATAAAGGCAATTCATAAATAATAGTCTTTACACGCCATTCACTTATCGCTGTTCCATAACCTTTTATCTAACGACGGCTATTTTGTCTTTCTCACCCACTCCTGATTTTAAAATTTTACTGCAAGCAACCACTCGGGCTTATGAGAACCAAGTATTTATCGTCGACATCTTCATATTCTTCTTTTTACTTTTTCGTGTTCTACTTCCTCTTCTTCTGGACCTTGGAAAAGACAACAATTTGGTGTGGATTCAAATCTGAGACTTGAAGTTTCAAATGTAAACCCTCCAGACCTATATACTACGAGCGTTACACTTTACGGTGCGTACAAATATTGCACTGTTAACGAGGCCGCATGTACGACACAGAGATTTTACTTTCTGTAAAAAAAATGTGTGTAATATTTTTGATAGATTGTTACGCTGCTGATCGTCATTACAAGTTCTTGCAAACGCCAGTACATATTTAGTCACTTTCAGTTAAATCGTCAAATTTCCCAAAGAATGTAATAATTACGCTGAAAGATAGATTCAAAAACAGAGTGACGGGAAAATTACCTCAAAAACGTGTGTTTAAAATAAAAGTAGGCCCTAAATGTTACGATTTAAGCTTCCCACATTCCCTTAACTTATAAGTCACAAGATACTTTGCTAATTTGATTGATTTATTGATTTATTTATTTTATTGCCCACTGGATTTCTACAGTAATTCCAAACCGTTAGGTACCGTGCCCTCAGTTAATAGTGGCAATATAGAACAGTATAACTATTCACTGCCACACCGGCTGAGGAAATCACGCTCATTTCGGAACGCCAGCTGTTTAGTGTTTCCATCTATCAAACGATGTTCTGTAACAAGTTCCTCTTCGGCATGGATAATGACCGATAATGAAAACTGACTGTCGACACGGTTGCGGAATCTGTGAGTGATTGCAGACACACCGCTTCTGACTAAGTAGCGAGGAGGGTGGGAGGGTGCAAAACCATCAAATTACAATTACCATGTCAGAGTCGATCACGTACGTTTAAAGATGATTTAAAGAGACAAATTTGACAATTCTGGAAACTAAAGCATATATCGTATATCTACTCAGAAATGTTGCTAATTTGAAGCCGACTTTGCACATTTAGAGTTGTCATCCCTATCGTCATGTGCAGCGCTAATGCGATGGATGTCAAGAACCAAGGGAGCAGTGAAGGGTATCTGGGGGATGGGGTGGATGCGGGGGTTGCTTTCTCTCTAATACTGGTATCTAACGACGTCCCGCTTCATTGGATACATTTTGTGGGCCTGGCGGTACATCAATAGGTTTTTATGCATGGCATTGAAGTCATATGCAGCGCTGCTGAGATTGACGGCTAGAAACAAGAACAGTGAAGGATACCTAGTGATGTGCGGGGATAGTAGGTGGGGTGGATGTAAGGTTACTTTCTCTATACTACTGGTATCTAACGGCGTTCCGACCTTTTGGATACATTTTCTGTGCTTGGCGGTGCATAAAATAGGTGTTTTCCCCATTGGCCCCGACGAACTTAAGAAAATATCTCTCTTATCATTAATGACTTTAATGTTATTCTGTCATTCGAGTAAGGATCCAGATCCGGTCACGTGCCCATGTTACGTATTTCAATGAGTGCTCGGTAACTCAGTGTACCCTTCAATGTTTTTGACTGCATGTACTATATTGTTGTACGAGGGCAAAGACAACGCCAAAAATGTTTATCTTGCTCAGGATTGAAATTCTGATGAAGCGTTCAAACATCCACATTTTCCATTCATACTTAATAAAGATTTTTTGCAAGTTACATAAAGTCACTTACTTTTTATAGCTAATTTAGTAATTTGTCCTACACTTTCGGACACGGGATTTCTCTAATCCAGCATAGCTAGGCATACACACTATGCTTTAAGGTCTTGAAGGGAATTTCTCCCCCTCCCCCACCCCCTCCTCCACCCTCCCCTACACCCCAAGACCCTTATAGTGCGTGTATCAGGTATAAGAAAATTGCCCTGCTACGCACCACCACTGTTCAACGTTCATCTATGTGTTCCAGACCGTTTCGTGTCTGTTGATGGGAAATCCCATTAGTTCCGAACTGCACCTATAAATGGACTGAAATGGCAAAAATATGTTGCGTCACATTTGTTGGGTAAAGGCCTCTAATTATATGATGGAGAAATCTTTGAGGTATTAAACAAAATTAATAATAATATTATTAATTCAAGAAGTAGTATCTTTTTTTTCACTAGAAAATCCCTTACAAATAGTAAGTAGATATTAATGAAATTGCACGAGATATACGCTCTAGTCGCCTGTTGCACTCATATAAAGGTGCAGTCCGACACGGGTCCTTTATAGGGCATGTTCTCATCGTCATCTAGCCATTATATTAAGTCCTCGTGCATGCTATTTTTTTTCAAGATGAAGGTTCATATTTAGGCAGATTTTCATTAGTGTAGACGCTATTAAATCATCTCACGGTATTGTATCTGCGGCCACATAAATCTGTTAGAAGCAAAGGTTGTTGTGGTTCTTCTCTTTCTTCTTTTGGATGATGAAACTCTATTTTTCAATTAGCCGTGTGTGTGGGCAATGTGCGTGGGTGGGTGGGTGGGATCACACTGACAATACGATCCACGACGTGACACATCAAACATTTGTTACTGTACACGCGGCCTCTGGCGCTGTCTGAGCGCTTACACATCACACATCAAACATGTGTTACTGTACACGCGGCCTCGGGCGCTGTCTGAGCGCTTAGACATCACACATCAAACATTTGGTACTGTACACGCGGCCTCGGGCGTTGTCTGAGCGCTTACACATCAAACATTTGGTACTGTACACGCGGCCTTGGGCGCTGTCTGAGCGCTTACACATCACACATCAAACATTTGGTACTGTACACGCGGCCGCCGGTGCTACCTGTGCATACTATATATTTCGTTTTCAATCTTGTGTCCGCGAAATGTACTTTTTATGGAGATAATGCGGTTTTAGGCATAGGATTAGAACTAAGATAAAACATAGCTTGCATCTACAACATGAACTACTACTGTTACATACAAATACTACTATTACTACTGCTGCTGCTTCTGTTTTTACTCAAATTATGGCAGTTTCTTTAGCTACTATTTCTTTCACTGCTTACTTATATCGTATCATGGAAAATTACTAAGTTTACATATGGTCTTCTGTCCCTAAACATCGCTTTCCTGCAATATAGGATACATGGAAGGAAAGTAAACTGTTCTGACGTTGTTGTTTTTGTGTTGGGTTTAACGTGATTTTTCTTCAAAAGATAGGCTATACATGGCGGTCAGTATATATGGTGGAGGAAGAACCCTGGAAAACCCCAGGTAAAACCACCGACCCAGAGGACGCTACTGGCAAGCTTTCTCACCATATCCACGTTGGTCGAGTGCGAGACTCGAACCCACGCGGACAGAGGTGAGATGCTAGTGATGCGTAAAGGCGAGCCCCTTTTAGATCACTCGGCCACTTTGGGCCCCAAACTGTTCTGAAACCTCAGTTAAGGTAGATCATTAAGCGAATGGTACCCGAAATATTTTTATATGAAACATTTGTGATAAGTTATCGTGGATAATTTAAAACACCTTCAGAAATTCAGAATAATCCCTTAAAACAATTTTTTTTTAAATATTGGGACCAGAAACCGCTACCCATCTGGCGGAGAGATACAGTAGCACGAAAAAAAGAGTTTGATTCCACATAAACAGATGAACACTTTCTCAAAATAACTGACACTGGATTATCTACTTCAGTCAGATCATGTGCAATCGGTCTGAAAAGTGTTTTGGCAGCTGCTTGCTTAGTCAGGTTTGTTTTTATTTAAACGAGATAGGCGTTACTCTTGTTATCTCCTTAATCGCTATATTTTACGGTGCTTGCAGAAGTTGAAGAAAGATAAGTATTTTCGCTTTCTTTGGAGCCGGTGTCAAATTTTGCTGTAACTGACTTCTTCAGCATCTATGTTCTTGGTGAAATGTCATGAAAATGATGCGAAAGATAAATGGATGCTTGCATAAACGAATTAAATGATGAATTTTAAACTTTGAATTTATAGTGGAACGTGATTTCAGTTTACACGTGAAACTCGCGCGTATTAATTTCATATGAATTTCAAATTTCAAGACAACTGTGTAGCTTGTTTTTGCGAGCACAAATACCCCCGTTCTTTCAGATTATGTTAATATCACCACTCGCAGTATTTAACTTCAAACTTCACAATGGATCCGTCAACTGTTTCTAAGACAAATCTGAGTGGATTTTTTCCATTTCGTTTTCGTACCGAAATCTACACGGTCATTACATGCAATAAATAAGTCTTTATTTCTAATTTTGGCGAAATCATTCAATCTATTACAAATCTCAAGCTTTAAAAAAACAAACCTGTCTCTGCAATTTTCAGTTTTTTTACTAGTAACATTGAATTATAACAGCATTTATATGAGTTATGAGTCTTTTCCGTTGATAATTCTTTACAATCAATAGATATCTTTAAACTTTTTTGATTATCGTAATGCATTATTTAGGAAAACTATAGATTACAATGTTGAATGCGAATAGTACCAGTCTATAATGTACTAAATGAGCGGTAGCTCAGTCGGTAGAGCGTCGGACTCGTAATCCAACGGTCGCGGGGTCGATACCTGTCCAGGCCAGCCCGGGTCGGCTACCTCAGCGTGTGCTTGGGAAAGGCACTAAACTCCCATTTCCTCGGCCTGATATAGCCAATAATGTGTTAAAGTGATGTTCAAAGAAACAAACAAACATCTAAATGGGCAAATATATCAGAGTATATGCTGTTGGTAATATGTACAATCGGTCATAATTGCGGTAACTGCAGTTTACTTGATGGTATAGCCCATGATTCTGATATCTGCTCCATTTTCATGGCGATAGGTTGATAATCTTCACCGCTAATCATGCTACATCTAAAAGTGACATTTGATGGTACTCTGGGTGAAAGAAAGCTCATCTTGCTATATATCTGTTCAAGCTAAAAACTAAATTTCTTGGCACTAACGGTCTCAAAAAATGGGAAACGTTTATGTAAAGGCAGAACCTAAAAAAAAAAAAATTAAGAATTTTATTAAACTCAGAAAGGAACGGAGATTTTGGGGGGTTGGGTGGGGGTGGATTCGACCATGCAGTCAGTTCAGTCTTAGAGAAAACTCCCCGAGTATTTCTTTCTTTAAAAGCTGTAAAGTCTGACATTAGATGAACCGTGAAAATCAAACGTTAGGAGGCTCGAATACAAATCACATAAAAATTACCAAAAAAGCTGAATACTACAGCATCGTTTGAAAACACAGCATCGCTGGCACAAAAACTATTCATTCACATCATCTTTCTAACATCGGTTCATTCATGTACTTGGTTCGAATTGATTACCCATCTCTTTCTGTTACATTCTAGTCCATCTTTATAATTCATTATCGGTTGAAAACAATCTGCACGTACACATAAATACACGAAACAGCATGAATAATATTGCCCGTTTTTTGCCGCCTATCACTGAAATAACAGAAGAACACAACTTCTTCACGCCTCGTCTGTCTTTCACATCCACGTTAATCTTTGTTAGCTCTGCAGGTTTTTGGAGTAGGGAGGGGGATTTTTATGTGATGGAATTATGCATAGCAACCTTGTAGATTGAGACAAGCCGTGTCGATGAGAGCGGCGATTGGAACGTTGGCGTGTTCTGTTGTCATAAATACGACTCCAAGAATGCTAATTGACTTTGGAGGGAGGTTAATGACATAAACAGTCCGGGGAAAACCTTTTGTTTAGACTGAATTATCTGTCTGTCTGTCTGTCTATCTATCTATCTGTCTGTCTCATTGTCACTGTTGATTGATCAGTGAGTCGTAGCGGGGACATTGAAAAAGAGAGACAGATTGATTGATTGATGGTTAATTAGGTAAGTAGGTAGGTGAACAGACGGACAGACGATGTGGATGAATTGTTGGATAGATTACTTGATGCATGGATGAATGAATGGATGGGCTGAATGATAGATGGATAGAAGAATGAATTGATTAAATTATGTAAGAATAACCACAAGGATGAAGCAGACGGGCAGATGACAAATGAAATAAGTGATGAATGCCTCGGAATTTTAGTGCCTATATCATGATCGATTCCTCAGCTAATTTTTAAATGTAACTTACTTACATTGGTGTTTTCTGATTATTGTCAAGGGAGTGCGATGGAAATCATTTTTCATATAGTTTCCCATCACTCACAAAGAGTTCAAACGCCGTCTAGTTTCCTTGTCTTCTAGACGCTGTAAATCAGACAAATATGGTGTGTATTTTATGGCTTTCACGCCATTTGCAAACGCCGCAGACAAAGCGCATTTTTCTCACGCAGCTGACAGATTATTTGTTGCTTCACCGGAACCCCCATATACAAATATAATTGAGAGCAACTGTGTCCTTTGTATTATTTGATACGTAAGTTTCCAAACTTTCATAAACATACGTAATTTAACCAATCAAAAGATAAATATATAAATAAATACAACATAGAGGCGGTTTTGCACGGATGTGAGATTTATTGCTTTTGTCCAAATATGCCCGTTGTAAATTTAGCGACTGCAGATCTTGGGTGGTTCTTATATGCAAGATGATAAATTATTACGCGATTTATTTTCGCGATTTTTCTCTTTGACCTCTGATTTGCTAACATTTTGTCCATCCCAAACTATATATATTGAGAAATCAATAAATAAATCAATCAATCAATAAAAAACATACCTGTTCTGACGGAATCCTGATTTAGATGGACAAATGTTCATAATGAATAGATTTTCATATTATCACTTCAATATTGAAATACAACATTAATTTTGAATTAACGAACTCGTGTTTATAACGGACAGAAAGAGTCGGTTCCTCGAGTGTTTGCTAAAAACAGGTTATAATGTAATGTACTGTACTACACTACACATCACGCCACGTGGAACGTCACACCACACCGTACTACATTACAGTACACTACAGTACAGTACACTATACTATACTATACTATACTATACTATACTATACTATACTATACTATACTATACTATACTATACTATACTATACTATACTATACTATACTATACTATACTATACTATACTATACTATACTATACTATACTATACTATACTATACTATAGTATACTATACTATATAATGAGTGTAATCCTTTGTCTTCTTTATAAAAACTAATTTCAAAATTCATGAGAATAATTATGGCAAAAAGACAGTTGATAGGTATAGAACAAGAGACCAATCTGAAACTTATCCGTGGAGACATTTGAGTAACGTCCCTTTGCAAAACGTCTGAGATTAATCAGGGTAAAAATGCATTATGTGCATTCGAATGTATCAAAACTTATTAATGGAGAAAAAAAAAATATGCAGGAATTATCTTGTTTCATGGTAAGAGTAAACTTTCATACAACATATCTATACATTTCTGCTTTATTTTAGATTGTTGCCGCCGAAATCGCTTCGAAACGGAGACCGTTTTTCCACGAATGACTCCTGATCTTTGAAGCGTTTAAATGCGTACAGAGCAAGCGTGATCGTAATGGCAGTTGAAGTGTCGTTTCGTGTATTCTCTACAAAATGACAACTGTATCCCCAAGTTTTTTTTTTAACAATTCGATCACTTCGGCTTTAAACACTAACCAATCCATGTCATGGATAGCACAGGATAAAGATGAATTGTAGAAAACACCTGTGAAAAGTTGTCAGTTTATATTGTTCAGTTTTTGTTTGGTTTGGTGTTTTACGGCACAGTGACACATGAAAGTTATTGAGTGTCAAGGCAATTGGAGAAAAGTGATTGCCAAAGGACCCACCACTGTAGTTGACCCGGGCTGATCTTATGGTAGGAGTCTAGCCCGTACTCTTGAAGTCTATTGTGCAGTAGATCAAACATAATTTGAAGATCTCTGGATCAATAAATGGTTTTACATAGATTTTTAATTCAAAGAATGGAGTAATAGAAATCATTTATATTTTTCTGAAAAATATTGCACCTGAGTCTCTTAAAAGAGCTTAATGTTACACTTGGACAGCCAGAAATTTATTATTGTTAACGTTAATTATAGGGCCCCCTCCGCACAGGCCGGTGGACATAAAAATGACCAGCGTCCATCCGAATGTGCATATATAGGTTTGCGAACAATTTAGTATCCATATTGTTTGTTAGATTTCGACCAAATATTCCTGCAAAACTTCAACAGACTAAAAGCTCATATGAGTTTTATAATGGCACATTTTGTCTGTATTTCTTAGAGTTAGGGACCTTGATAAAGTTACAAAAGACCTATCTGGCTTGTGAACACTCCAGCATTCTCTCTTCTTCTTTTTTGTGTTAGTTTGATTTCAAGCAAATGTATTTTAAGCAGTATCTTTATAAAATCTCATAGAGTTCCACGATCACTAGATTGTGATAAAATTTTACAGAGTTATGGCCCTTGATTAACTTATAAACTAAGCATCCGAATTTCATGGCAAGTAAACCCTCTAGCATCAACGTAAATTTTGATTTCAACCACATTAATTGTAGAGGCTTAATCATAATATGCTCTCTTGTGAGTTCCATAATTAGCATAATGTAATCATTCTTTGGAGTCTTATGGTCCTTCATCGACTGTGAACATCCTAACGGCTTATGGTCCCTATTGCATCACAGTTTTTGTTAGATTGTAATAAAATTTAAAGTGGAGCTTCATCTGGGCAAGATCTTGGATAAATAAGATCATAAGAAAGATTTTAACCATATCCTACATATTTCTCCTCCATAATTGACTTAGCACACGTATGTAATGCACCAACGCCACACTTCCACCTTTTGGCGGTGGAGGACAATCACCATATTAGCGGCATGTTTTTGTTTCAACCCCCGCCCCTTCTCTCTCTCTCTCTCTCTCTCTCTCTCTCTCTCTCTCTCTCTCTCTCTCTCTCTCTCTCTCTCTCTCTCTCTCTCTCTCTTTATGGTATGTTACTAAGTGCGGCATAAGTGCATGAGGGTAGACATTTCGAATAAGTACACCGTATGTCCTATGCTTAGTAGGTATTTAATAGGTATATTAATTTCCCTGCACAACTTCCGATATCAGTCAACCATCAATAGTTGCCATGGCAATTATCAAACTTACAGCAATGATGTCTGGAAAGCTACTTAGCTCCAATCTTGAAGCGGCGGTTGTTATCTTGTTTTGATGCACTGTTTTAGCTTTTAATCATTTCGTATATGACGGCATGAGATCCCCAAAGATCTACTTACTCATTATGCTTGTCCATGACGCTTCCTTCTATCAGTTGGCATCATCTTAACCTTAGATTTAGGGCTGGTGCAAGGTACTTACTGTTATTCCAAGAGCTACTGGTGTTTATCGATGTTTTTACCCTTGATATTCTCCGAGTTCAAACAAAGCATGTGTTTGATTCGGGTGGCATGCAATACTTCATTCACATTTGGTAAGTAACTAGCTCAGGTACAAATGTCTATAATGTTAAAACGTTTAATAGTAATTGAGTTCTCACATTTTAAATTTGCATTTTGTTATCATAAATGTCAGCAGTATCCATGTATGTATGTATGTATGTATGTATGTATGTATGTATGTATGTATGTATGTATGTATGTATGTAGGTAGGTAGGTAGGTAGGTAGGTAGGTAGGTAGGTAGGTAGGTAAGCAGGTATAAACGTACTCCTCTCCTTTTCAATATTTACTTTGATATATAACCCTACATGGACAGAGACAGATACGTAGTTAAATAACATAAAGTTAAATAGAGTGTGTTTACCTCGGTATTTCCAATTTCGTATTTTGGATCTATAATAAGTCATACCTTGCATACATAACAATGTTATGAGAACTTTATATTTCAGATGGAATTAGGTTCCTCTATGAAACCTAACAGGAAGTAGACACACGAGAGAATATTTCTTTCTTTATTTATTTCTCGTTGTTTGATCTTGGCAACTTTTGTCTGTGTATAAGAACCTGCTACATTTTAAATGCATTTTAAATGAAATAGAGATTTATTATTATTATTATTAATTATTATTATTATTATTATTACTATTATTATTATTATTATTATTATTATTATTATTATTATTATTATTATTATTATTATAAATCATTATTATTATCATTATTATTATTATTATTATTATTATTATTATTATTATTATTATAAATCCTTGGATTATCTAGTTTCTGGAGACTAATACAACCCTGTGTCACTCTTTGTAAAACTATCGATTAGCAGTCTATAATAATATCTATAACTTTACAGGAAATTAATGTTTTGAATTAACATCAATGCAGATATTGAATGCAGTATGTCTCTCAACTTTTCTCTCATGCATACAAAGTAGTATATGAGAGTTTAAAATTCATCAAATTCATATTAAGTTGTTCTCTGCAGTACTTTACATTTAGTTTATGTTTGCAGTCATTTTAGTATTATTTTAATAAGATACTATTCTTAAAAAAAAAATATACATTTATCTAATATAATTTTGGCTCTCAATATTGTCTGCCGTCGAGTATACCTACGTGTACTGTCTAAATGTGGTCCGATGTGGGAAACAATATATAAAGTCTTTAAAAAGATCGTCTGATTGTCTTCTGATTCTTTTTTTCTTTCTATCCATGTATTGCTAAATGTCTTCTTGCTGATTTTTTTTTTCCAGCTGAGGACAATTGACCTCTCACACCTTAGGGGAATGCTACGACTGACAGTTATTTGTCAAACTGAAGACAATAAAGACCCCTCGAACTTTAGGGGAATGCTCCGACTGACAGTTATTTGTCAAGCTGAGGACAATAACGAACTCTCGGACTTTGGGGGAATGCTCAGACTGACAGTTATTGGTCAAAGTGGGGACAATTGACCTCTCGGACTTTAGGGGAATGCTTAGACTGACAGTTATTTGTCAAAGTGGAGACAATTGACCTCTCGAACTTTAGGGGAATGCTCAGACTGACAGTTATTTGTAAAGGTGAGGACAATAAAGACCTCTCATACTTTAGGGGAATGCTCCGACTGACGTTTGTTTGTCAAGCTGAGGACAATAACGACCTCTCATACTTTAGGAGAATGCTCCGACTGACAGTTATTTGTCAAGCTGAGGACAGTAAAGACCTCTCGAACTTTAGGAGAATGCTCACCCTGACAGTTATTTGTCAAGGTGGGGACAATTAACCTCTCTGACTTTAGGGGAATGCTTCGACTGACAGTTTTTTGTCAAGGTGGCGACAATAAAGACTTCTCAGACTTTAGGGGAATGCTCCGACTGACAGTTATTTGTCAAGGTGGGGACAATTGACCTCTCGGACTTTTGGGGAATCCTCGGACTACTAATTAACATAGTTATTTCTTTAATATCAGCTGTTTCTTTTACCTTGAAAAATGATAATGATCGACAGAGCATTTTAATGAAAATGGAACGAGGGATGTTAAGGTTTGAAGGATTTGAAACTATATATTATATAACAACTGCTAGTAACGGCTTTGAAATTTCCTTTACAGAGAATGGAACTGTCCAGAGGAGGAGGTGTCATTCTGCTCATACTCTGCGCATGCGGAGCGATCAATCTTGTGTTCTACGTCACCGTGAGTGACCCCCAGATTAGAGGTAGACGATTCATTCAATGGATTGGAAAAGACTTTGTCGAGAATACCTACAGTATAGCTGATGATAAATTCAAATATTTTGCATCACGTGCTACATTTTCAAATAACACAAAGAGGGACACATATGTTGCAATATTTCAGCAGGATTATTTTCTGAACTCGATGCGAAGACTTAAAGACGTAAAAGGTACTGACTTGGAAGAAAGGACGAAACAGAATAGTTTCCAGTTCAATTACATACTCAACGAACCATTCATGTGCAAAACAAATTCATCTCTACAGTTAATCATAGTCGTGTGTAGTGGAGTTGAAAATTTGGAGAAGAGATTTGCGATAAGAAACACGTGGGGATCTTACATTCTGGATAATAATGTAACTTCAAGACTCGTGTTTCTGCTTGGTATGGGGGACAACTCTTTCATGCAATCTCAAATACAGAAAGAGAGTCAGTTATATCGCGATATTATTCAAGGAGATTTTCAAGATTCTTATCGAAATCTCTCCCTGAAATCTATATTTATATTGCACTGGGTAAAAAGCTTCTGTTCTAATTCCATATTTGTGTTAAAGACGGATGACGATGTCTTTGTAAATATTCCAAACTTACTTGAGATATTATCGTCAAGGTCAAAAGGAGACAGATACATAATGGGATACGTTTTTGAAAATGCTCAACCCGATCAGAATCCCAATTCTAAGTGGTATACACCAAAAGAAGACTTTCCTGAAAAAGTTTACCCTCAGTATTGTTCTGGGGCGGCATACGTTTTTACATCAAACATTACCAATGACCTTCTTGATGCTGCTATGGAAACGAAGCTTTTCTGGTTAGAGGACGTATACATTACCGGGCTTTGTGCACGAAAAGCACGTGTAAGACATATTCATAATAAGGAATTTTGGTTTGGCAGACGAGAGTCAACAGGATGTGAATACAGGAAAGGTATAAGTGGACATAAAGTAACAGTAAAATATATGTACAAAATATTTGCTGAATTGACAAATAGCAATACAACATGTGCAGATGGACACGATTAAATTGAAGTTCAATTTTGTCTTAGTCCTATTTTTAATACCCATAGAACAAATGTCCATGCATATGTATGACAGGAATTGACCTATCGCCATATATCAGTCAAAATATAGTATGCATATGTATGGCAGGAATTGACTTATCGCCATATATCAGTCAAACAGTAACATGCATATGTATGGCAGGAATTGACCTATCGCCATATATCAAACTGTAACATGCATATGTATGGCAGGAATTGACCTATCGCCATATATCAGTCAAACTGTAACATGCAAATATCGATGTACTACTAATCAATAATATCTCTGGCAGGGTGTGAGATATTACGTAATTGAAAAGCACAATGAATTCTTGTCGGAGTAAGGAAGTTTGTTGCTCCGATACCTAGTAGACTCTCTCTCTCTCTCTCTCTCTCTCTCTCTCTCTCTCTCTATATATATATATATATATATATATATATATATATATATATATATATATATATATATATATATATATACATATATATATATATATATATATATATATAATAATAATAATAATAATAATAATAATAATAATAATATATACAAATTCAAATAGTCATAACTTCAACTTTTTCAAACTATTTCAAACGAAATTTTCCGTATATGCTTAACGAACAATTGCCCACATTTTTTTAAAAATCTTTGAATATTTAAATGAAGATTACATTAAAAAAATGTCCATACAGGAGGCTGTGAATGTTGATTTTTGTGAGCGTAAGTTTATGCCAAAATGACATCACACTCGTGATCATTCAAAAGGCGAAAACAGCCGAAAACGTCATATGGTCTATATAACCTCTTAACACGTGGAAAGGGCATCGACTACAGTATTGTAAAAATATATCATTGTTCAAAATATACTGAACGAATGACCTTACTGTAGATATGTGTCTCGATCATGGCCTTGAAATGGTTGAACTCCGAACAGTCAATTAGTATCATCGTATACATGTATCTCGTTCTCGATGTTTACAGACCTGCATTCATGCATGTCAGTGTAAAAGTTTGTAAACAGTGGAGTTCATTAACGGATATTTAAATAAATGGTGCGAAAATAGTTCAAGGGAGGTAAATGGAAGAAAATATTGACAAATTACAGTGAGAAAAGGATGAAAGGTTATTAGTTTTTAACATGTAAATTATGAAAGAAATAGTTTATAATTCCCTTTCCTTTACGGATCGTTGGAAACTAATCTTTAAAATCGTGTTGTTCCACGGGCTGTAATTGTTTTCAGTTTAGTAAACTAGAGCTACTTTTATGGATCCCCATGGCAAATAACTGCGCTTTTTATTACATATCCCCCGACCCACCCACCTCTCGACCGTGAATAATGTATCGTAACCCAAAATCCGTTATATACACCATGTGTCCTCCTGCTCCAGCTGATACGAATACAAAGTTTGGTCAAAACATATAACAAAAATGTAACAGCCATTGCAATGTATGTACATTTGCCCTTTGATCTCCTCCAGGGACCTCGGCGCAGGGGCCCATATTTCATATCCCCTGTCATAGATGGTCACTCGATGGGCAACCTGTGTACCATGTTTGGTGCATTTCCAAGAAGCGGTTTGGGCGGAGAAACAGTTAATGACAGACGAACAGATGAGTGAACGAACAGACGAACGGACGGACAGAAGGAGCGTATCACAATATCCCTTCGCCTAACCGTGGGGATAATAACTTTTCGTCAGCTTTTTTTACATGCGCGTGTGACTAGGTATAGAAGAAACGAACAAAAAAATAATAATCTCGACTGGCCTAAAAGTGATTATAGATATCTTCAGCAATCAACATGAATGATGTACACGGGCATTAATGCCATCGTTCTACAGCCAATTAATCACTAAATAAAATGCTAAGAAAAACATTATTGTTATTAAATTACCACATCCGTAAACAACAATATTTAATTATTGAGACGACAACAACAACAATGATCATAATCATACAGATAACAACATGGCAGGAGAATGTGAAGAGAAGATGAGGATAATGACCTCTCAAACTATTTTTTTTACCTCAAAGTACAGAGCACAAGTTATCATAAATATTTTATTTTAATTTTGCCTACACGACCCTTTCAGTAGTTATATATATATATATATATATATATATATATATATATATATATATATATATATATATATATATATATATATATATATATATAGTAGTACATGATTTCAAGGAAGTTAAAGAGGACGTATTTACATACGTTTTGGTGAAATAGAAATTACTGAACTAATTGCAAGCATCTCTTTCACTCTATTTGATATCGTGTGTCTAGATTTTCTTGAACCTCATTTGACCTTACAGATGAGGACGATGAGGACGATGATGATGACGAGGAGGACGACGACTACGACGATGAGTATGATGATAACGATGATGATGATTGTGATGGTGGTGGTTATGACGATGATGCTGAAATGCTTAGATAATATAATTCCTTAAGTTTCTTCTGTCTAGATTTTTAGCAATACTTTTTTAATCATATTTTCATGATCCATTTTGAAAAGTAATTGGAAATTGTTAATGAACCCTAGTTGTACCCCTAAGACATACCAAACCCTTTACTACCGAGCGCGAAGTTACAAAACCATCGAAAAGCTTGCATCATGCGTGATGGCAATACAATGCCGTTTCTGTGTCTTCCGGATACTACAGATGGCAATACAATGCCGTTTCTATGTCTTCCGGATACTACAGATGGCAATACAATGCCGTTTCGATGTCTTCCAGGCGGAATAAATATATTTATAACAAAAATTAATTACCTTTTACTTCTTTAGCACTAACTATTAAGGATTCAAAAAAACGACACATGATCGTAAATTTTAGAGAGTAACCAAATAATGCGAGTCACATGTTCTTTCCGTTAGGCAGAAAAAATGCGAGTAGTGGCTCTTTAAAGTGTTTATTATTTCATGTAAGGATAATTGTCAAAAAACTTAGCTTTTGTGTAACTTCCAATGCTAATAAGTAGGTGGAGCTACGTGCATCTTTGCTCTGGCGATACCTTAATTGGGTAGCTGTCCTTTCGGTTTCAATAACAGATTCATGTACATGGTACGTGTGTCTCAGTTCAGACCATAGTTTAATTGGATAGCTGTCCTTTCGGTTTCAATAACAGATTCATGTATATGGTACGTGTATCTTTGCTCTGGCAGTAGTTTAATGGATAGCTGTCCTTTCGGTTTCAATAACGGATTCATGTACATGGTACGTGTATCTTTGCTCTGGCAATAGCTTCATTGGATAGCTGTCCTTTCGGTTTCAATAACAGATTCATGTACATGGTACATCTTCGTTCATACAGTTCTGACGGTTTTATTGCCATAGCCCTAAACTTGTATAGAATTTCATCGTAAAATCAAATTATATTGAATTTGAAAGCGACTGATTTATTGTTGTTGTTGTTGTTATTTTTGTTGTCGTTGTTGTTTTATTTTTACCATGTTTATGAGTTAAACATGTTATTGTGAAATTCCGCTTCGATATTTTGTTGCCTTGAAACTTGTTTTAAAAATATGAATATTGTAAAATATGTATATCTTTATTCGATAAGAAAAGTTTTTCAAGTTTTGACAACTTTAAAATCCTCATAACTCCTCTCTTTCCTATTGTACACCAATCCGTTGTATTTTCCTACTGGAGGTCAATAGAAAGTAGCAACGATAAAACAACATACAATTATAGACCTTTGTTGAAGTGAATATGATTTTGTTGAACCTGTAAACATCATATTGACCGACATGAGGTCAATATAATAGGTTTACTGGTTTACAAAACTTTATATTCACCGGAAGAAAGGTCTGTATTTTCTTTTACATGACTGAGAGCAAATGTTTTAAAATTAAATTTATTTCAGAATAGGGAAAATAACGTTTTAGCTGCATGGCGCCTATAAAAAAAATACGTTTTGACATCACGTTCAAGTCGATGATATCACGACAGTGCAATGTGATGTATTCTTGCTAATGCCATGATGCAATATCAGCTGATGAAAAATAATATCTACAGGATTCGTGTAATAACAACAAATATCACGTTATGCCATTGTATTTTTTATACCATGCCTTGAACAAGAGAAATACATGGAAAACAAATTTGCAATAATAGTATTTAATTAAACTGCAACTAAATATGACGTGTTTGGGGCTTTTTCCCGACCAGCGGCGTTTTGAAATTACCCGGTACAGTACTGGGCTATTTCGCAACCAGGTGTTGGTTACGAAACTACAGCGCCGTTTCAACACCAACATCTGGTCCTGAAACGGTAGCGGAACGCTGAGCAACCTCTTCCTGGTCATGAAACGGCATAGTGCCATTTCGCGATACCCTGGTAATTGTCCTGAAATGGCCTAGGGCCGTTTCGTAACAGAGCATTTTTCCTCTAACTTTTCCCTAGTTCTAAAACGGCTCCGGGCCGTTTCGCAGCCTTACATGATCCAAACACGGGGTCCGACCTTTTTGTAACCGAGCAATTTAATTTTTACTTTACCTGGTTCTAAAGTTGCAACTTGTTTCGAAACCCGCTCCGTATGGTAAAGTAAATAAAAATGTTGATACATAGTTTCATTAAATATTACACTAATTAAAAATAAGTATAATGATAAAAGTAAAGAATATTTTAGCAGTTTATGACTTACATGCCACTGTACGGCAAACTGATTAAAAGTGTTTTGTTTGATATAAATATTTATTTGTTTATTTCAATTTATATCTCGCTCTAAAGTTTTATTTTGTATATTTACCAAAAGATAATTATTGTAAATAATGGCTCCGTCAGGTTTCGTAACCACATAAATGCCTTAACAATAATTTCAAAAATAATTGAAAATTATTAGACACTTTAATCTATGTAAACAAAATAATATTTAAGAAATGGTTTCAATTTTAAATCGTTTAACTACATAAAAAGTAATTCTGGTTACGAAACATACTTTTGCCTATATCAGATCCGGATAAAGCAAGAGAAACACTGTTCGGCTACGAAACGACACTGTGCCGTTTCAGGACCAGTGAAGGTCGCGAAGCGGCATGCACCATTTCAGGACCAGGAATTGATTGTGAAATGGCATGGTTTCGTTTCAGGTCCAGTAACGGTTGCCGTTTCGCGCTACTGCCTGGTCCAGCAACGACACCGGACTGGACGTTTCAAAAAGGCATTTGGTCGCCTAACAACATGTAGCACATGAATGGTAGGCCACAGGAGTAAACATGTGAACATAAAACATTTCTTATTAAACTGAATTGCAGCATTTGTGTTGTAAAACACACACACACACACACACACACACACACACACACACACACACACACACAAACACACACACACACACACACACACACTTTTTTTGAGTGATGTAATTATTGGAGGTGGTGGATTCATTTTCTGATCTGATATTTTGCTTCCTTCTTGAAGAAAATGTCATATTTTTAAACATTTTACATTTCTGTTCAGCCAGCCAGTATATTACAAAACATTAAATGTAAAAAGTAGATTCACAGAATAATAAAATTATATTCCAATCTAATTCAGATAATCTTTGTTCCATTCAAAAATACACAGCGATACACTGCGATTATAAAATAAGACAAACGATTAAACAAATATCTATACTAGTCATATAAAATAAGGTAGCAAAAAATACCGAAACGGAATTGGAAATCACTGAAATGTATCATGAAAGCACAGAGAGTTGTAAATAACCGAAACGGAGAAAAATACCATACAAATGGATTTGGTAATTGCCTAAAGGGACTTTTCAATCATTAGACGGATTCATATAACGAGAAAACTGACTATAGCATCACCGAAAAGGAGTAGAATCTTTTTCTACATGTACCTATTTAACATTTGCCCCGATTTGATGTATGCAAAAACGTTCACATTCGTGACGTCATAATGTTATACACCGAGCTTTAAATAGATAAGGAAAAGGTTAATAATAGATAGCAATATAGCAACAATGGTCGAATACCCAAGGGGAGTAAATCCTACTGGAATAAATTTATAAGGAATTCCGGGTCATTATCTCCCTCCCCCCCCCCCACACCCACCCACCCCACAAGAAAAGAAACTACAAATCCAAAAATAAATAAACAGATAAATAATATGGCAGAAGGGCCGTAACAGACTAGTTCAGTGCGGATAATTTTAACTTTTTAGCCATTATGCACCGCGTCCCTGTGATGCTACCAACCAGGCACCATACTCCTCACAGGTGATTACTCCCTTTGCAAGGATAATGCCACTGAGAAAAATCTATATATTTGGTGGTAAAATGCCACCTGGAGAAAACCAGTCCCTTTGATAACTGTATCACACTCAATTTATATCGCACATTCTGCTATTTTTTCTCTACAATGGCTTTAGTGCAGAATGTAACGATTTTACCTAATACGTCAAAAAGTCAGGAATTCTTTACTTGCAGAGATGGGATACTGGGCTGACGACGTTACAAGATAACACGAAGCAGAGGTCACAGTATACCGATAACATCACAATGAAGCGCATCTGAGACGCCATATGGAGTCTGGTCTTTTTTCCTTTGATTTGATTTCAATCTTTGATAAGAAAAGGAGGGCAGGATCTAGTCAATGTGCTAGTGTACTAATGTGCGGAGACTGTGGACTAAGATTTAGATTACCCCTGGGGTCAGAACAGCCCTACGGCAGCGATATATTCTGATATATATTCTGTGAGGAGCGTAACTAGTCACTGGAGTTAGCGGTGGGTGTCGTTTCCAAACTAGCCGTTATGGAAAGTACCTCACTTTTGCCACAGGGGCTCGTATTGTTGCTTACAATTTACCTATCAGTCATACGTGTACTATATAAATACTACAAGGGAGGACACTTCTCTCCTTCATTTGGGGACTCGTCCGACTCTCAGCGGCGGGTGGCCAGGTTGGGAATGGATTTCGACCGCACTGAGAATTGAATCTGCGTAGATACAGATGGCAAGAAAAAATCATGGCGACTACTAAAGGTCAAAATCGAGGTCACTCAATAGGTGCCTCGATAGTAGTAGAGGGGGAATGAATAGGTACGGGGGACTCTACAGGTACCAACGGAAATTTAACATAGCTGGGACTCTACGGGTACCAACGGAAATTTAACATGGCGGGTCCTCTAGGGTACCAACGGAAAAACAATGGAACATGGCAATCATTGGAAAAATAATCTTTTCTTGAAAAATGGGTGGCCCTGAAAAGGGCCATTGGTTTTTTTTGGTGAAGTTAACAAGAGAGAAGAAATCTCTTGGAAGGTCTTCTTCTTCTAAGACTTATACGGACTTCTGGTCCGTAGAGGAATACCATCTTTAAACATCCTTTTCTTTCCACATAGATACGGCGTTTCCATATGGCGGTCTCTGTGATTTTAGTAATAGCCCATGAGGCTTTGACATACATGGGGAATGCTGGGTCGAACAGCATTCCCGAGATGATAGTCGATGACTCAACGTTTGTCCACATCTTGTTTTGTTTCTTCGGGAGTGGTCTTGGAGAAAAAACCGGTGAAGCTCTACGAGAAAAGCGGTCGTATATATACCCTACGAGCGGATTGAAATGAATTGAAATCAACTACCAATCCAAACACGCGTTACAAGTGGGTCGGTTTTTCTTCCAATGGGAAGAGAGCGTGGGGGGGGGGGGGGTGACGTCATTCTGGGTATAAAGGCATCACAGCGTTCGTAGGGATTTTACCTTTTGGACAGCAGAATGGAGACTACCAAGACCACTATGTATTGGGGTGAGCCTGCAACGAATGCTGTGTTGAACTTCCAACCGGAAGATTTTAATTTAGATTTTCTGTCTCAAGAATTTGAGCCTGAAACTACCACTACTGCTGCTATACCACTACCCTCTTTGCCTGTCATCGAGGATTTTAAAAAGAGACAGCAAGAAGAAATGGAAATATTTTTAAAGCGGCAGAGAGAAGCGGAAGAAGTGTTTCTTCAACAAGAAGAGGAAAGGAGAAAACGAGAAGAAGAACTAAGAAAGTTAGAAGAGGAGAAGAGTGAAGAACCGAAAGAAGAGAGCGAGGAAGATAAAACGGTGAGTCTACTCCAAGGCATTTTATCCGAGTTAAAACGTTTGACAAACCTGTATGAGTATTCTTTATCTCAACCCAAGAGAAAAAGACCATCACGAGCCAAACATACGAAACCAATCACTACTAGTGAGATGCTACCACCACCACCACCACCACCACCAGCCACTACTACTACCACCAAAGCAGCAGCAGCAGGAATTGGACTGGGTCATGGAAAAGGATTGCGACAGTTGAAGTTGATCATGTCAACTCCATAAGTTTGTTTTAACAAAACAAACAAACACCCCAAACGGTCCTTTTCAGGGCCACCCAGATCTCTAGAAAAGAAATCAATTTTGCCAAATCAAGTAAAACTTAAAATCCCCATTCCTTGGTTTTGTGTAAGAGTGAGTGAGTGCGTGAGTGCGTGCGTACATCATCCATACTCTAAAAACAAAACACAAAAACACTTACTTTGTTTCCATTCTGTTCTATTCTCATTTTTTTTTTACAAAATAATTCACCATGAACATCACATTACACTCCAAAAAAGTTCATTGTTCACTGTCTGTCTCTCTTGTTCTTGTTCTTGAATTTCTTCACAGGAATCAAGGGTTCTTGTTCACTGCCTTCCAGCCATCTAACTTTCTTGCTTTTCTTGACGATAGGTTCTTCTTCTTCTTCTTCTTCTTCTTCTTCTTCTGGGACTGAAGATTCCTCTGCTTCCTCCCTCTCTGGTATGTTTTCTTGTTTCTGAGGGCACTCCGAAGACCAATGTCCTTTTCCTTGACAATGATAACAAGTATCTTTCCCTTTATCTCTGTTTTGGTTTTGACGTTGTGGACATTCTGGAGCCCAATGTCCTTTCTCTTGGCAGATATAGCAAGTATCTTGACTTTTATCTCGAGAGGTAGAGGAGGAGGAGTAGTCCTTACTCTTACTGGTATACTTTCTAAGGACTGTCTGCAAATCTCTCACTATAAAGGCAATCTGTCTTCTTGACTCTTCCATCTTCACAGTTTGGAAGTGGAATCACAAATACTGATTCTGAAGGTAGAAAGGTCTCTCTATATATAGTCTCCTGTGTGAAACTCCATCAGATCTAAATCAGATTTCAAGATGAAAAGATCACGCCCAATATATGAGAAAACAGAAGAAGAAACAAAGAGGCCACGACGAAGAAGACATTCCGTACCGCCTGAAACACCGCTCGCTGAACTGCTAGCTCAAGTCCATGCTAGCGATTTCGAAGAAGAGATGAGTGAGCCTGAAACCTTACCACCTTCTAACCCACCCAAAACAAAAATCACCACCACCACCATGCCTGACCAAGAAAGTCCTACCGTGGCTCCCGAAAATTACTATCGGATTCGAGAGACACAAAAAATAACCTCCAGAAAATTTAGAACCACAGAATACACTCACCTGGTTCACTTTAAAGTCTTCAAGTCCGAAGTGCCTCCTAAGAAAGCGGCGGGGTTCATTAGCGATTTGTGGGATCTGTGTTACAGAACTTGAAACGACAATGCGGAGCCAAAGAGGACGATCGATTGAGACTGTCTATTCATCACGACAGTTTGAAGTCACCTGTTTGGATCGAGTTCAGCACCCCGGCAGAATTAACACCAGACAAAGTCATGTCCAAAATAGAACACGTTCAACAATCCAACGAAAAGTTTACCATCACGGATGGAAAGGCCACACTTTACATGACTCACGTTGCTCCTCCTCGTTTGAGCGGACAAAGCAGGAAAGCGTTACTGGTGGACGATCTTCGAAGTACCAAACACAGTGTCGTCCAAATCGACAATACACAAGACCAGATGTGTTTGGCTCGAGCCATCGTAGTGGGGCGAACGTATGCCAACAAGAACAAGACCGAAGAATGGAAAAGAGCCTGGAATAACATTCGACGATCTAACAAATTAAAAACAACGAAAAGAAGCAGAACTCCTGTTACGACAAGCAGGCATCCCCAAAGACACCGTGTGTGGTATTTCTCAAATTCAACAACTTCAAGACGTCTTGGCTCCTGGCTACACTTTGAAATTACACCCTCAAGAAGTGCGCGGAGATATGCTGTTTCGAGGCCCCGATTTCCCCGAAGGAAAATACATTCACGTGTATTACCACCAAGAACATTTCGATGCCATCACCAGTATCACAGGATTTCTAGGATATGGATACCACTGCCAGAAATGCGACCAAGTGTTTAACAGTCGGGAACGACACCTTCATTGCGGAGCAAGATGTCAGGGCTGTTTAGCGGACAAACCATGCCTTCCTGAACAACACCACGTCCATTGTGAGACGTGTCGACGCACTTTTGTCAGTCCCTCTTGTTACCAACAGCATCGCAAGACACAAGGGTACCAACAAAAATGTGCTTGCGACTTATTGAAATTGTGCTCCACGTGTGGACAGCAGATTTGCACCAACGACCCCAAGAGACACGTTTGTGCTGGAAAGAAAAGATGTCCTATTTGTTACCAGATGGTGAACTTTGATCATCAATGTTTTATTCAAAAGTACGACAAGACAGAGAAGAAAGAATTAAAGAAGAACAAGAACCAAGTGGATTTCATCTTTTTTTATTTTGAATGCATGCAAGAAACAGGCATTCACATTCCCAATTTCTGCGTGGCTCATCGGGCTTGTGAGAAGTGCATTCAAGAAACGATCCACTTTCACTGTCCTCATTGTAGTAGGATTCCAGGAGGACGTGAAAAAATCTTTCGGGGTCCTAACACTTTGTCCGAGTTTGCTGAATGGATTTTAGACCCCACCGACGACACTTGGAGCGAAAAGGACATTCAACGTTACGGAGACTGTCATCGCTATGCGACCGTCATAGCTCACAATTTCTCGGGATACGATGGACAGTTTTTGTTAAGATATTATTCGCAACAAGGTACCGAACGCCCTGAAGTCACCATGAACGGAAACAAGCTCATCTACATGAAAGTGGGTCAAGTCAAATTCAAAGATTTCATGAGTTATTTGGCCATGCCTTTGAGTCGAATGCCTAAAACATTTGGCATGACAGAAATGGCCAAAAGCTATTTTCCTCACTTTCTTCAACACGGAAGCTAATCAACATGCCGTCCTACCTCATTTGCCTGACCTCCATTATTATTATTGCTGTGGAAAGTTTCGACAGTTATTTCTAGATCACGGAGACGTCGATCCTTTGAAAGATGCGTGCACCCTACCCAAAGCCTGTTCCTTAGTCTACACCCAAAATTTCATGCCCGAGAACAAACTAGCCATCATCGACTCCAACACGTCTCTCTTTGCCAGTCGTCAATATTCGGCCAAAGCTTTGCGTTGGCTCCATTACTTGTGCCAAAAAGAAGACAAATGGATACAACATGCCAGAAACGGAGGAGGAGAAAAGAAGATTGGATCTTATTCCGTGGATAGTTGGGATTTAGAAAACCCGCACACGGTGTACGAATTTCAGGGTTGTTTGTTTCAAGGATGCCCTACCTGTTTTCCTAAACGAGACCTGAAAAGTCCTTATTCAGACTCTACCATGGAACAGTTGTACGAACAGACTTACCAACGACGACTCAAGTTAGAAAGTCAAGGATACCATGTGGTTGAAACGTGGGAGCACGAGTACGATCGACGTTTGAAAACCGATCCTGAATTTAAGAGCATCACCGAAAGTTACGACGTGGCCGACATCGAACCTTTGGATACACGCCACAGTTTTTTTTGGAGGACGAACCAATGCCACTCGCTTGCTGTACAACGTAGACGAATCCAAAGGAGAAGAAATCAAATACATCGACGTGTGTTCTTTGTATCCTTGGGTGTGTAAATATGCTCGTTTTCCAACCGGACACCCAGAAATCTTGACAGAACACATCGACGTGCAACACATTCGTCAATATGAAGGATTGATCAAATGTAAAGTCTTACCTCCGACCCACTTGTACCATCCCATCTTACCTCACCATTGCCAAGGAAAACTGATGTTTCCTTTATGCCGTACGTGTGCCGAAACATGCAACCAAGATCACCCCTGTCACCACACGGAGGAAGAACGCGCTTTGACAGGAACGTGGGTCAGCGCTGAATTGTTTCGAGCTCTGGATCGAGGATACCGTTTGTTGAAAGTGTACGAAATCTGGCACTTTCCAACCACCGCACAATACCAAAAGGATGACGCCACGAATCATCCAGGCATTTTCTCGGAGTACGTCAACAAATTTTTAAAACTGAAACAAGAAGCCAGCGGCTATCCCTCGTGGTGTCAGACTCCCGAAGACCGAGTTCGATTCAAAGAAGAGTACCGTGACGTCGAAGGCATCACTTTGGAAGACGTGGAAAAGAACGAAGGAAAAAGATTGTTTGCCAAAGTCATGCTCAATTGTTTGTGGGGAAAAATGGCCCAACGACCCATCTTAACCAAGACGGAATTCGTGACCGATCCTTATCGCTACTTTCAACTGGTGGACAACAAAAGTGTACTAGTCAAACACGTCGAAATCGTCCGTGATGATTTGATCTTAGTCAATTTCGAAGAAGAACCCAAGTTTGTAAAACCTGACAAGTTTAGCAACCTAGTCATTGCCGCCTACTTGACAGCCCATGCTCGTTTGAAGTTGTACGACGAAGCTTTAGAAGTCTTGGGAGATCGTGTCCTGTACTTTGACACTGACAGTTGTAAGTACATCCATCGACCCGGTTGCCCACACCCTACCATTCAAGGAGATCGTTAGGAGCCTGGACAGACGAGCACCCTCAAGACACCATCCTGAATTTTGCCAGCGGTGGCCCTAAAAATTACGGCTACCGATACCGAGACCCACAATTACAATTTCACACCCAATGTAAAGTCAAAGGATTAACCCTCAACTATCGAACCAGCCAAGTAGTCAATTTTGAGGTTTTGAAAAATGCTTTGCTGTCTGGACAAGTGGAAGACTTTCGAGTGCAAACGTTAGAACCTCACAAGATCGTGCGGTTACCTAATCACCAAATAGTCACTCGTCCTTTACAAAAAGTGTACCAAATCGTGTACCAAAAACGAGTGAGACTTCCAGACCACACCACTTTGCCTTACGGACACGCCGACCTTCGGTATAAAAAAGGACCCCTTGAACAGAAAGACAACACCAAGATTGACGATGACTTCAACACCGTGTGATGAACCCACTACAGACCTCAAGTTGAAAGTATACAAATTTCCCGTGGTCTTGCCTGACTATTGTGATTGTGCCAGTCGATTGAACATGTTCAAAAAATGGCCTAAATGGAATGGATTACCTACTTCCAACTCTTTAGCCAGAGCAGGATTTGTCTACTTTGGACAGGGAAGCAAAGTGCAATGTTTCAGTTGTGGTGTAACCATTCGGATGGACCCTAAAAATTCAGCTATCCTGGAACATGTCAGATGGGTTCCAAACTGTGCTTACCTTTCTTTGGCGTTTCCACCGATTACATTACAGTACTTTGCGGATGGTACAGTCGACAGGTATAAAAAGGGACCACTTCCAAACCTAACCATTCATTCTGACTTTCAACGTTGACCGAGCAAGAAGAAAAAAGATGAATAAGAATACTCATGCCACCCACCCACCAAGGGAGAAATCTAGTGTGAACTCCAAGTGCCATCACGATTTGGAGTGCGATGCAGTGCCATGCGAGGAGACGGATTCCGTACGCTTTGGCATCAGCGATTCATACGATGAGACGGATGCCGTACGCTTTGACATCAGTGATGCAGCACGACCTCACCGTCCCTCTAACGATGCAGGACGACCTTTACTCTTTATTAAACGTACCTGTGAATGTCATACCTACAGTAGTAAAGAATTGACGATACCTGTGGCTTTGCCTGGCTATTCCAAGTTTGAAAGTCGACTCAAGACGTTCCAAGACAAGTGGCCTAAATATCTACTACAAGCAACTACTGCCAAAGCTTTAGCCAGATCTGGATTTATCTACTTGGGAGAAGGAGATAAAGTTCAGTGTTTCAGTTGCGGTGTGAGACTTCACCAATGGGAGCCTACCGACTCAGCTTACATTGAACATGCCAGATGGTCTCCGCACTGTCAGTTCCTACCTTTAGTAGCCTTAGAAGAGTACGGGTACGATGAGCCTGATGCCAAGAAGAAGTAACATGTCGGATGATACTTTACAAGAATACATTCGTAGTTTACCTTTGGAGCTGCGAGAACGCATTTACCAGTATTTTGTCAAACCTAGTTTAGAAGACCGCATTCGTGATTTGCCTTTGAAGTTGCGAGAACGTATTTACTGAGAGTTTGTCCAGATCCAAGTGAAACGCAAACTCAAATTCATTCCTCGATTTGCGCACTACCGCGACTTCCACCGTATCAGAAGTCTGATTCTGAAGAGAAACTATCACAGCTATCGTGAAGAAAACAAAAGAGAGTTACTTCTTTCCAAGTCGGATACTTTACAAGAACACATTCGTGGTTTGCCTTTGGAGCTGCGAGAACGCATTTACCAAGAGTTGGTCCCGATACAAGTGAAACGCAAAATCAAAGTCATTCCTCGATCTGTAAACTATGCTTACTTCCAAAGTATGAGAAGACTGATTTTGGGAAGATTCTATCGCATTCACCTTGGAGTAAACTATCACAAAAGATACCAACCTTGGGAACCTGGATATAAAAACCCACCACAAAAGATACCCACCTTGGGAATCTCACCATATAAAAACTCACCATGCCAGGACTGTAGTCTTCACTCGTGAAACGTATTCCGTGGAAGGAAGTCAACGATCGTGTTCAGACTTTAGAGGATTATAAACACTTGATACAAGAACTGTTTCCATTGAATTTTGGACGCAATGCAGTGTGTGTCTTAGTGACTGCATTTCTTGTATTTCGTTTTCCAGGACATTCGTTGTGGAGTATTTTTGAGGATCAGTGTTTGTCTTGGATTATTTTGGAGGACCCGTGGTTGTTTTGGACTATTTTGATGAACCATCAAAAAAAAAAAAAACATGACCGTTCATGCTTTGTTGGTACACGAAAGACAAATTGTACTCAAAGTGTTGAGAGTGGTTATGAAGACGAGTGAGGTACCTCCGTGTGAAGAAGACGTTAGTCAAACTTTATCTACCCTTCATACGTTTCAAAAAGTGTGTATTGCTAGTGAGTTACACCAACAACTTTACAATTGGAAAGATGTACGTGACTGGAGAAAAATTGGTTTCGATGTTTGGCTACAAGAAGTGGCCCAATTTGCAAAAGATCTGGCACGTCACTAAGTTTCCTAAAGTGAACCACTTGAAATCCAAGTAAAAAAAATGGCCTTAGAAACAATCCTGGAAGAACCTGACACAGCAGAGAAAGACCACACCGTCGTCGTCGTCCAAATACAACCCCCTGAGGAACACACCCCCTCCTTACCGTCAGAGACATTTCATTCTTCTACCACCACCAAAACAAAGACGAGGAGAAGAATACTACCACCAGTGCCTGTGCCTTCCATTCCTAGGACAGTGTTTTGTTCTTGTTGTACATTGACTTGTTTATACAGAACTTTAATTCTTTTAGTGGTAGCCTTAATCTTGTACCTGACCATTTTTGCGGTATGCATTTTTGTCCTTCATGACTTGTAAAATATGTTTTGTGTTGTGTTGACATTTTTACAAAAAAAATAAACGTGTATGAAACGTATAAAATGTCTTGGGTCTTTTGTCTTCTTCTCAAAAATCTTCCTACCTCAGTCATGGCTACATCTTCTTCCTCTACCTCTTCTACTTCCTCTGTGGTCAAAGTGATTGACGAAAAGTTAGATCGTCCAAGTTGGGACGCTTTGTATCTGCGCCAACCATTTAACATGTTGAATGCTGGACCCAGTGGTTCAGGCAAAACCGAATTTGTCAAACGTTTGATCGAACACAAATCTCATCTGTTTGATCGTCCACCTCAACGCATCGTGTGGTGTTACAAAGAGTGGCAACCGTCTTACACCTTACTTCGTGAAAGTCAAGGAGAAGCCATTTCATTTGTAGAAGTCATCCCTCGCGAAGACGATGGGATCGTGTCTGACGTGAGTCAAACACATCTGGTCATCTTCGACGACATGTTAGGAGAAGACGAAGAAGAAATTAAACTTTGGTTTACACGAAAAGGACACCATCGAAATGCCAGCATCATTTACATCACTCAAAATTTATTTCAACAAAGTAAAGCCCATCGTACCATCAGTCTCAATGCTCATTACGTGGTGTTATTTAAAAGCCCCAGAGAAAAATCTCAAGTGCAAGTGTTAGCCAAACAGTTAGGCACTCCTTGGCTGAATTATGCGTACGACGATGCCACTCAAACACCTCATGCGTATTTACTCATTGACTTAAAACCGACCACTCCCGACTATTTGAGATTTCGTGCCCAATTGTTTCACCATTGGTGCCAAGAAGGAGGTCCTGTCATTTACACGTCCCCTTCAGCCACTCTCTGAAAAAAAACTATAGAAACATCCACTACGTCATTTCTGTCTCACAATCTTCGAGATGACTTCCTTTCAATCTCATCCTCCGGCCAAATTGATTCGTGCCTTGTATGGCATCAGTCGCGAAAAAAATGCACAAGTCCGTGCTCATTTGTTAGAAGCTAGTCTTAAAGAAGTGTTACGATGGTTTACTTTGACGGCACGTCAATTGCTGCAAAGCATCATTCTCATCCCTCATCAAACTCAACGTTTTTTTCAAAAACATAAAGGGGCGTTGTCACAACTAGCCGATCCTAGAATCGATCCACGGACTAAAAAACAAATCATTTTAACCCCTGGAGGGAGCGGTTCTTAAGGAGGGGTCATGATTCGTTCACTTTTGAAATGGGATCCTAATACCCAAGCCAAAAAACAAAAAAAAAAAGAAGAAGAAAAGCCCTAAAAAGAAAGCCACAAGAAAGAAAGACCCCAAGAAAAAGAAACGTTCTGCCAAGAAGAAAACACCTGCCACCACTGCAAGCCGTAAGAAAGGTACCGCTGCCAGGACGCAAACGTACACTCGCAAGACACCACCACGACAGCCAGCAGTGACGAGGTCTCCTCTTGCGTCCACTTCTTCGTCTTCTTCACCACCCTTCATGATGATGCCTGTCAAACAGGACTTAAGACAAGTGTTTCCTAATTTGATGCAAACATGGAAACATATTTCGAAAGTCACCACGCCGGGACCCTCGACATCGGCTGATCTAGCCATGGTAGCAGCCACGAACAAAGTACCTTCCCCTAAAACCAAAGTCCAAGAGAGAACCGGCGTGTTACAAAGTTTAGTGGATTTATCCAAAGACGAATTGAGACGATTTAGTCCATTGAAAACACCTCAACGTCGAGTGAGGCCTGTCATGAAGATGGTACGTCGTGCAGACAATCAGTGGAGACGTGTTCCAGTATAAAATAGAAGGGTGACCTGCCAGAGACTTCAAACTTACTCCTAACCTCTAAGATGGCTCCCAAACGTGCACACCACCACCACCAAAAGAAGAAAACCAAAAAAGGACGACTTCCACCTCGTCTGGCGAAACATTGGGACGTCTTGTCTGTCCTGACCAAATCCAATCCTCCCATGCGAAAACAACTCATTCAAACAGCCCCTAAAGAAATCATCGATACCGCATGTGAATGTTGTTTGAATGTCTTGAAAGGAACGGTACCTTTGTCCAAGATACAGAAACAAAAATTAGGTAAACATCGGAACGTTCTTCGTCAAATGGTGAAAAAGAAAATACCTCTCCATCAAAAGAAAAAAATGTTGGTGCAACGAGGAGGATTTCTACCTATGCTGATAGGACCGTTGTTAAAATTAGCGGCTTCTTTGTTAGGAACGATTGCTGGACCACTTTTAGGAGGTGTCATGCGATAAAAAAAAGAAGATAAAAAGGACACCTTTCTCTGGAAAGACCACACATTTTTGTACCTTTGGATGAAATGGAAGGACGAAAACTGACTTTAGTGCCTTACAAGCAATGGATGGAATTCCATCGTTGGAACGAACAACGGATACCTCATTTACTACCCAATCCTAATCTCAACGAGATGTCACAGTTACAACAAGAATTACAAACGCTGATGGAACGAAGCGATTTGTCAGAAACAGAAATATCGCAACGATACGGTCAACTTTTATAACGTCTGCAACTCTTTCACCAAAAAGCTGTAGACGAAACAGCTTCACCCACTCTGAGAGATTTCAAGGCAATGATGAAAAGCGAACCTAAAGTCACCATCACCACTAAAACAGACACCGCCACGGGGATGACAGTGAAAGAAGAAGAAGAAGAGTTACAAACTCCACCTCTTAAAAAATTACGAAAGTTAGCCACACCGGGTTGGATAAAAAAGATGATGTCTACCCCATTGCCATCAGAAGAGAAAAAGGAAGAAGTGAAGACAGAAGTCAAAACAGAACCGATGACCCCTGTTCAAACATCCTCCTTTACACCAGTGGCTCGTCGGACACGTAAAGCATTGCAATCCAAAAAGATACCCCACGAAGAAAAGAGCATTGGTACTTGGTTGACTTATTCTTGAGGAGTCAAAAAACATGGAGGAACTTTTAGCCAGCCTTTATTACAATCCTGGCCATGCTGCTGGTTACGGATGAGTTAAAAAATTGTATCGAGCTGCCAAAAGTAAATTGAAAAGTGTACGTTTGCCAGAAGTACAACGATGGTTACAAGAACAATCGACGTATACGTTACACAAACCCATTCGACCTACAATGAATGACCAATTTTATTTAACTTTACCCAGTGACAGTTCCATGAAGGTGTTTCCCCACAACACCTTATGTTGTTTCACGACCAAATTACCTCAGGCCATCCAATTGGATCACGAAGCGCATTTGGAAGTGGCTTTGGCAGAAATCATTTATCCTACACAAATCCAAAACATCTACAAACCACATCAAACCCATTTCGAAGTGGAAATATTGAACGAGCAAGTGCAAAGAATCTTGAACGATACTGAACCTGATGTGGGTTTTGAAAAAACAGTCAAAGGTGGTAACAATCCTCACACGCTCAGTATCAATAAGATGCACATTCCTGTGGGGTATTATTTTGGGGCTCAACATTTGGTGGACACGATTCAAGCCATCTTGGAAGCCCAATTTTACTATGCCTTAAAGAAAACCAATAAAATGGTAAAGATCAGTTACGATGATGTGGCACGCCGTCTCTTGATACAATTTTTTTCGAATTGGAAGGATAAGGAAACACACAACGACGACCAAATCTTAGCCCTCACTTTTTCTTATGGATTGTATGCTCTTTTGGGTGGAACTAAACCTACCAAGCAAAAAAACCAAAGCAACAAAGATTTCGAATTAAATTTTAAAAACCCTATCGAAGTCATTCCTTTCAAAGTGGATTCTGCTGTTGGTGCGTACGAACAAGGTGGTGGAAACACATATCACGTTCACCGTGACTTTGTACACCCTCATTATCTTCCAGTCAGTAAATTGTATTTTGACACTGTCAACATTAGTATAAAAGGAGATTTGGGACAAAGTGTGCCATTCATTGCCAAAGGAAAAGTCACGGCGAAACTACATTTTCGAAAAAAGTTCTCCAACGCATTGTAACATCCCAAAAATGTATCCGGTGTACCGAGGAGTGACTCGACAACGAGGACATGGTTTAGGAGATATGTTAAGATCGGCTTTTCGGACGGTAGCCCCTATTTTGAAACCCATGGTGACTCGAGGATTCCATGCCTTAAAAGATGCCGCTTTGACGCAAGGAAAAGAATTTTTGCAAAACGTCCTCATCGACAAACAAAATCCCAAAGAAGCCTTTATGAGAGCAGGCAAAAATGTGTTGATGCATACTGGCAAAGATCTTTTAGGTCTCCGAGAGAGTCCTATAAATTCACTTCACGCTTCTGGCCCTGGCATTACTTCTTCCTCCACTTCACAGCAAGGACAAGGCAGAAAGACATCCCTTCAGAGCTCATAAAACACATAGTGGTTCAAAAAAGAATAAGAAAAGAAGAACAGTCAGAGAATTAGACGTGTTTGATTACTAAGCCATTTTGAAAATGATGCACCGAGATTCTTGCGAATGTACCAAGTCAGAACTGGATATGTTTACCATGCCTGCCACCATGATGAAGATGCAAGAATCCCAATGGGTAGAATTTCATCCTGTATCGTCTTTGACGGAATCAGCTCCTATCGAATTTGAAATCAAAGGACAAACCGAAGATTACATCGATCTGAATAACAGTTACTTGTATCTGAAACTCAAAGTGGCCCAATCGGCGAACGGCAACCCTCCTGCGGACGATGCCGAAGTGGCCCCCGTCAATAATTTCATGCATTCCTTGTTCAGCGGAGTAGATTTGTACTTGAATAACAAACTGGTCAGCAGTAGTATGGATACTTACCCTTACCGTGCTTACTTGGAAAATCTCTTCACGTACGGAAAAGAAGCCAAGAACACTCATCTGGATGCTTGCGTGGTCTGGAAACCTGACACTGCGGTAAAGTTCAACGAGACAGACTTGTCAGTAGCGGCGAAGATTGAGGGTGCTGATTTTGCTAATGCAAAAATAACTCCAGCAGACCCTAAAAATGTGGGATTTAACGACCGTCGAAAGAAAATCTTTCGAGGGCGCATTTTAGAACTGATGGATCGTTTGCATTTGGACATGTGGTTGCAAGACAAGTATTTGTTAAACGGAGTAGATGTACGCATGAGACTGAATCGCAGTAGTGCCGCTTTCCATTTGATGGCCGATGCCGTCACGTACAAAGCCATCATCGAACAAGCCAGACTTTACTTGCGACGTGTGGAAGTCTTACCTAAAGTAGCTAACGACATCAGTCAAACGTTGAGCAGAACCACCGCCAAGTATCCTATGCGACGCGTGGAAGTGAAAACGTTTACCATTCCCGCTGGAGCCCGATCCATAGTCGAAGATCACGTCTTTCAAGGACAGCTTCCCAAACGTTTGCTGATTGGCATCGTCAGAAATTCAGCCTTCAACGGAGTTCACGATCAGAATCCGTTCGAGTTTAAGCACTACAACGTCTCCAAGATAGAAGTCAGTCGAGGTGGCAAGACCTTGTGTACCAGACCTTTTGAACCTGACTTTAGCGCCCAGAAAAATTACTTGCGATCTTACTTGAGCTTGTTTGAAGCCACAGGACAGTTAGGCACCAACACCAGCTACGGTATTTCGTACGAGGATTATGAAGGAGGGCATGCCTTGTGGGGTTTTGATTTCACTCCTGACCAAGGCAGCGACGAAGGACATTTCCACCCTATAAAATCAGGCCCACTTCGTGTGGAAATTCATTTTAAAGATCCTCTACCCGACACGGTGAACGTCGTCTTGTATGCAGAATTTGATAATACTCTAGAGATCAACAGTTTGAGAGAAGTGATTCTAGACTATTAGAAGAAGAAAAAAAAAAGATGCAGCATGAAGAAGAACCTATGGAGATAGATAATGATGAGGGATTTTGTGAAGTACAACAGCAGTCACAAACTACCACTGGGGAGATAGAAGAAGATGAGGGATTTTGTGAAGCACAACAGCAGTCACAAACTACCACTGATGATGACGGGTTGATTCATTCAGTACCTCCAAAAGAAGAGAATAATACTGTTCCAAAGTTTACTGGATTTATTTCTCGATGGCCTGGACAAGAAAAACATTTAGTCTTCTGTTATGCTAAGGAATTGACTGAAAGAATTAACAGCCTGACCCGAGAACATTGTCATGGATGTCAAATCGATCATCCCAGTCAGAAACAACACGACAAATGTTTGATGATGACCGGCGAAGAAAAATTGGACGAATATTTGGAAGAGGCTTGGTCTCAGATCTCGGAAGAAAAGGTGTTGAGACAGTGGTATAAAGACTTGCAGGATTCTTCTTCACCTCCACTCACTCCTCTGGAGATCAAACGCATCGAAGCTCTCATTCAACAGAGTACAGAAACTATCCGCCGTGAGAATTCGTGGAATTACTTGACAAAACAATTCAAGTTTACAGTCAAGTGTAACTTGATGACTTAATATTTCCTGTGAAAAAATGGATACCAGGGAACTTCATTACCTGTTGACTCGCAGTTCCTACACTTCTTCTTGGAATCCTGTGGTGTGTGCTAAAGATGAACTACCCCATCGCAAACCTAAAGACGTTCATGCCTATGTCATCAATACCGACGACAGTCATCGACCAGGAACCCATTGGGTAGCTGTGTATTTTCCCAACGATCACAGTGGTGGTGTGGAATATTTTGATTCTTATGGATTACCTCCTTTGGAAGACGACATCATTGACTTTATGAGAAGAAATGCCATCTCTACTTGATTCAATAATGCCCGATTACAAGGATCAGATTCAATGGTGTGTAGACAATATTGTGTACATTTTCTTCATCAACGCAGTCTCGGATATTCCTTAGAACATTTAGTGACTTGTTTTGATAGGGAATATGCTCGAAACGATGCTAAACTAGAACGATGGTTTTGTGAACGTTATGGTTATCTCTTGTCTTTAGCTCAGAAACGTAGTGTGCATCAGAATGATGTAGATGTAGAAAAGTGAAAGTTTAGTTTACCTTCCCAACGTTGTCAACCCTGTAAATACGTTCCTGTTTAATATCTTGTTGATTGTTAGTTTGAAATTTTTATGTTAGAGAAGCTTCTTCTTGTTCATTACAAAATGTTGATTTTTTGAAAAAATGGTGTTGTGTGGTTTATTGAATTTGAAAAAATGAAAAATGTATATTCTCTATCTCTCTTTCTATCAATCTGAAGTCACCACCTCTATCCATTTGTCACTATCGATCTGAACCCCATGTTTTCCATCGCGTCCGCGCTTCTAGCTTCATGGCCAGTGTAGTCACTCTCGTTGACTCGTCAAGATTTCAACAACACTTCAAGAAGATGGCAGGCAAAATTAGCAAACTGAACGAAGCTATGGTGAATATGCAGAGGGTGAAGCATCATTTGATGGAGACCAACCCGGAGAGAAAGACAATGATCTTCCTACAAATGGCTCATGATCTGGTGGAAGAAGTCCTGAGGGAAGAAATCATCAGGGACTGAACGGAATGGGAGGAGAGACAAAGACTGCAACAGCAGCAACAGCAAAGACAACAACAACAACAACAACTCTTGCAGTCCATGAAACTACCCGACGGAGAAGTCAGCTGTAAGATAGACTGCGATGAGTTTGCCTTCTCTTTTACCAGAAAGAGACCTTGTCTTAAAGCCGTGAGACCCGTGGCCAAACATGGCCGCCCTGCTGCTGCTGCCGCTACTGCTACTAGAAGTTAAACAACATAACTTCTTAACCTCAACGGTCCTTTTCAGGGCCACCCATTAATCAAGAAAAGATTAATTTTCATATCATTGCCATATATATATATATGTGTGTTTGTGTGTTTGTGTTTTACCCACCAAACAAAAATCCCTTTCCCCAAAAGATAATGTTTGTATAGATAGTGTGGTGTGTGTTTGATAAAAAAAAATAAAAATAAATGGTGTGGTGTGTTTGATAAAAAATTTTAAAAATGGATTGTATGTTTGTGGTGTGTTTGATTAAAAAAAAAAGGATTGTGTGTTTGTGTTTGATAAAAATAAAATAAAAAATAAAAAAAGGATTCTGTGTTTGCGTTTGATAAAAATAAAATCAAAAATAAAAAAGGTGGTGTGTTTGTGTGTTTGATAAAAAATTTTAAAAGTAGTTTCTTTTAGGTCAGCGAACTGGGTTTGTGTTTTTTGGGTAAGGGGTGATGGAGTGCAAAATCCGCGAAGCCTAGAATGACGTCATAGGGATGACGTCAGACGCGGATAGTGTGATTAATGTTTTTTTTTAGGTGTACGGGATGTTTTCCTTCACGTCCGCGCTTCTAGTATATTAAAACAATACCTTCCATAGTCAAGCTACCCCACTTATTCATCAAGATGTATAAAATAGAAATTGTTCGTCAGATTCGAGTTCATTTAGAGGTGGCCTGGCACCTCCTCCATGAAGCGGAGAAGAAGGAGGAGGAGGAGAGGGAGAAGAGGATCCCAATCAAGCCTCATCGGATGATGGAGGAAAAAGAAAATTGAGATCCTGAAGCGGACCATCCTCCGTTTATACTTCAGAACAACAAGCGCTGCATGAGTGCAGAAACATGGAGGGGAAGCTGTCCCGCTTGTCGGGCAAAACTAGGGAGGTGCCCGCACCTCTAGATGAACTCAAACAAAAACCCAACGGCCCTTTTCAGGGCCACCCATTTCTCAAGAAAAGATTAGTTTTCATAATTGCCATAGGTGTTTGTATGTTTGTGTGTTTGTATAGAGTGTGTTTGTTTTTTCCCCACTCCAAAACAAAATTCCCATTCCCTTTTATGTGTTTGTAGAGTGTGTTTGTATAGAGTGTGTTTGATTAAAAAAGAAAAAAAGAAAAAAGGATGGTGTGGTGTGTGTTTTGTTTGTCTGTTTGATAAAAAAATTATGTTTTGGAAAAAGGGATATTTTCCTTCACGTCCGCGCTTCTAGCATATAAAGCGGCGCCTTCCGCAGTCGCAGCATTCATACTTTCACTCCGATACAATGAACACGGTAGAGCTATTGCAGGAAGCCTGGGATGTCATGGTGGGTGTGGAGTCTTTGGTGGAAAGGATTGAGTGTTGGTGGAGATACCCTGCCACCAAGCGATACGTCACCAGCCAACTAGTTTCTCTGACTTCAGCAAGGAGGCTGGTTAACGATGTCTTGGTGGAGGAAATCCAAAAGACTTCTTCGGTTCCTTGTCGTGTGGGCTTTATCAAGTCGGCCCACGACTTACTGGATGGGGTGGAATACTTCCTACACCAAGTTCAACACGATGAATGGTTGTATCCACCCGCCAGTAGCGTCAGGCGTGAAGAGATAAATCTTCACACGACAAAATTATTATTAAGAAAAGTTTTGGAGAAGAAGGAACAGGCCCAGAAAGAGAAGGAATTTCAACGCCTGAACTTAAACTGGATGAAAATCCAGGATAAGTTCAGAAGATTGGGACATCCCGACTGGCTGCCCAATCCACCACCACTCCCAAAGAAAAAGAAAAAGACTCACACCTCCCTAAGCTTCCTCACTCAAAGTAATCCTCCTCCAATGGCCCTTTTCAGAGCCACCCATTTTTCAAGAAAAGATTACGTTTCCAATGATTGCCATGTTCCATTTTTTTTCCGTTGGTACCCGTAGAGTCCCCGCCATGTTAAATTTCCGTTGGTACTCGTAGAGTCCCCAATGTTAAATTCCCGTAGAGTCCCCGCTATGTTAAATTTCCGTTGGTACCTGTAGAGTCCCCGTACCTATTCACTCCCCCTCTACTACTCTCGATACAATAATATGTCTAGGTGGCCCATGAACCAAAACATGCCGGTAAATAATTGCAAATGGGCACGTGGTGCACAAATTAGAATGGTAGAATAAACTCTGCTTGAAATACCTGAAAATAGTGACACTGGTTGGATATAAGAAGTATACTTGGAGATTCCATTGTATCTCCATGATCATTTTAAGGACTACTGTCGAGCACCGGAAAAACTCGTGCCACACGAATACGACGCATCTCTTTTGCAAAATAAATTTATTAATGATTATAAGGGTACAAAACCAACTATACCAAAACTATTGTGTACATTGAAAAATAAAGAAAAATATGCGATACCATACAGAAACTTTAAAATCTACATGCAGTTAGGACTAAAACTGAAAAATAAACACTTAGTTGCCTTATCTGAACAGCAACCTTGGCTGAAATCCTAATTAGACCCGAATACACGTTTAAGCTAATAATGATTCTGAGAAAGAGGGGTTTTTCTTAGTCTAAAATTATTGAATAACACTATATTCGATAAAGAGACGGAGAACTTGAAAACAAGAACAACTATATAAGTATGTGCAGATGACAAAAATTACAATGCAAAAAATAATTTGCCAGGTGGACAATAACAGATGAAGATTTTTGTGCTAGTCAGTCTGTAAAACGATAATATAAAACCCAATAAACCAGTATAAGGAGGATTTACGATGTTAGAGGTATGAAAATGGTAATGTCCGAATTTTGTTGCAATAACTTGAAAAACAAATATGGTGATAGAGTAAGACTGAACTTGACTGATACAGAATTATTTATTGTTAAAACAGAAAACTTTCACAGCCAAAGGGAGGATGATATCAAGTTCTGTAACACTAGTGATTATCCAAAGGACAACGCGTTAAACATACTACAGACGAATAGGAAAGTTCCATAACTTTTCAGATGTGTTTTCAGAGAGTTTGGTGGGTTAGGTCAAAACTCTATTCATTCAAGAAGATAAAGATAAAAGGAAAGCATGTAAAGGAATAAATAAACGCTTGATTAAAAAGAAATAAAAATTGTATATATACAAAGATTGCTTATTCAGTCACAAGGAAAATAAAATGAAATGATATATATCGCATCAAAATGAACAATGTAGAACTAAGTTCTTACGAAGATCAATGTTATTTGGTTGATAACATAAACAAATAACAATACGGTCACGTCAGTACTCTGTACTGAAAAGGAAACTCAAGTCTCAAGTTTGTTTCTTTTGTTTTGTTTCAAAGTATCTACAATCTTTGTTTGTACATCATCTGTCATAAGAATATTTTCAGTGAAGATAATTTCCATTGCTTTTATTTTTATCCTTGCAATAGAAGACAACGAAACAAACGTTATTGTCTCTAAAAATCTCTGCACGATCACTCATACTGATATTTTAAAATGTCTATCACTCAAAACTAGTCTGGTCGGATTCGGTGCTTCTCTTTTACGTCATCTAAATTCCCACATAACAATTAGAAACAAAATATTTGTATATTGATAGATATCGACCAGTAACTCCTACCACTTATCTAATTTATCTTCAGGATAAATCACGATCACATTTATATCTTTGTATAACCACTTTCTATCTTAAGTCCTGTTGTACGGAAAAATTGGACATTTGATAACTATGTAATCAAAAAAATCTTTGTATTCTGTCTCTATCAGATTTAGTGCAATTAATGTTTTCCATTCTTTACTCACACCATACAGTATCATGTTATGGGGTTCTTTTAAAAATAGGCTTCTCTGTGTAAGTATTGTAAAAGCTGAGCTGTTGTTTGCTCTTGCAAACGCTGTTTTTCAGATATATTTGTCCTCAGGTAAAAGCTGTACTAATTATTCATGCCTTGAACAAACTTGATTTCAGACGCTTATTTTGAATATGTACCTCACCATCAGACACAAAATAAATATACCTGTTGTGAGCATCTACATTTTCTTTTCTATTGATTTGAAAATGAATACCTTTATTGTCCTTTGGTTTAAGACCGCTAGCATGCATCTGGTAATGTGTGTACTTCTCAATCAAGCCAGATAAACTGAATGTCAGTGTTAAAATTTATAATAATTATGTTACTAATTTCTGTGGTGTTCGCTGTTTAGGTTTTAACTGCTTCAGTTGGAAACCATGTTTGCCAAACCTTATATGGTCACCGAGATTTTTTCTACTGCGGAGCAGTGATGGTTATTAGGGCAACTTTCTCCGCTCATTTTGCACAATATCAAATCACCCTTGAAACTCATCGTGGGATACTTAAATCTGATGTCAATCAAAGTTGTATTGGCTGCAATATCGACCATTAACTCCCTAGTGATGTAGTCGTAGAGGCAAGCGATTCTATTTATGTACTTATCATTAAACAATTCGGATGTAATTGCATCGTACGAGAAGTGAGAAGTCTTGGTTTCTGCATTTTATCACTTCGGCTGCTTTTGCAAATGTAACGTTAAATCATGGAGAAAAAAAAGTATACAGTGCACAATGGTCTGTTTTTCTGGAAGTCAAGTGATATTCAAAACATTTTTCCATAAACCACAAACTATACAGCTTCTGTACCATCATTGTGCACACTACCAGCTCCTGATCTCAACTTTCTCAATTTTTCCTTGGTGATGACTTGTTAAATCCTGTTTGTTCTAACAGAAACAGATAACCACAAATCTCTGTATGTCATGAAAATGTTGTAGTCATTTAACTGGAAATAAAATCATTGCTTCCATATGATATAGCAATTTGTTTTACAAGCGTTCTACTCAAGTGTTTTACCACTGTATTGTTAGAATTTCCTTTCAACTACATATAAAACAACACAAAGAAGCTAATAGGAACAATCTATATTTGGAGCTGGCTTTGGTATTGGCATCTGTAAAGTTTGTCCGGGTTTAATGCTGTTCTGGGTATATGTGATACAATGGTGTATTGGATAAAGGTATTTAAGTCCTTGCAGTATATTCTCTTGCTTGTTAGAAGTTATACATTTACCGTACGTTGCCATATTTTGTGCTGAAAAAGGCACAATAAAGGCCGTCCCGAAGTCATACATAGTTTTTCGCTCCGCAAAAAGGGTCATCCTATAGGGACCATGCTATATTCGTAGTGATGCTTCGCTATTTATTGTCCTAGAGAACGTTCTATGATCTTCCTTTTTACAAAAATTAAACTTGGAAGCAACATACACATAAACACCCATGACAAGTGCAAATAATATGCATTAATATTTAACTTATTCATTAGAAGATAGATATAAATCATTCAGTTTAGATTGTCTCTGTTTTTAAAGTTTTACATGTGCATCATCACTGTGAATAGACGCATGTAGAGAAAATGCAGCGTCCGGGTTATTTAGATACCGATTCACCAAACCTCGTTCTCTCAAACTTTCTTTCAAGTAGTCAAATGTTTTTTTTCATTGAACTCTTCAATTTTTCTCTGACACACTTCCTTTGTCGTGTCATTGTTTCTTCATCAGATCTAATTGGATCAAATAACTTGAAGATAAAATTACTTCCCGTAAATGCTAGACTGTTAGCTATTGCTCGCCCAATCATAACTACTGTTGTGGCCATGTAATTATTGCTCTGTATTTATGAATAATAAATTTAAATACTGCTGCCAGTACTTATCTTATTCAGAAATGCATCTGGATCTCTAATATTACGAAACGGCACTTTAGGAGTATGTTTCAATTAAAATAATAAATAATGTTCTCTTCGAGACAATATGTCTGTAATTCGACACAATATTCTTGTGAAATGAATGTGCATGCAAAACGTTTATTGTTTACCTCTAATCCGGTATAAAAGTAGCAATACATGATATCAGAGTTTGTTTTACTATATAAATTGACAACAATTTTCATAAGCCATTTTGTTTTCTTCATTTGAATGACACATTGCTGTGAATCACATATAGTGTGTAATAAGTATTCAGCAAAAGGAGATGCAGCATTGTTAAATCCATAAATTTCAATCAGTTTTTGAGGTGCATTATCGGACTAAAAATGTTCCAGCAATCCTTTTATTTCTTGATATTGACTAGATGCCTTTGTTTTAATATCTCAAACATTTATTTTAGTACTATCTGTACAATGGGAAAAGTCGTAAATCAATATGCATCCAGCATCATTTTCTTCTCATCAAACTCTTTTTGTTTTCATAGATTTCCTTTTTTACTTTATCCATTCTAATACCCAGTGCAGTACACCTTGTTCAGTCCAGTTTTAAATGTCTCTATTTTTTCGTCTAGTTAGGTTTTAACTGCATCAGTTCTAGCACTCAATGCGAGAGACTTTTATCTTGAATGCATCTTATCTGTTGTAAAACTTTGTTCCAAATCAGGTAGATCTTTTCTCATTTGTTTAATTCCTTTGTCTATTTCGTCAATACTACCAGGCACCACACCGATATTTTAAACTAGGTCTCCATCAGCATATTTTTGTGCGTGTTTAAGATTATTTAACCTTAGCATGTAATTTGTTGTAAAACCGTGTGAATGTTTATCGTTTTGATCGTATCACTCAAATCTATAAGATATAAATTGTAAGTTGCTTTCAAATTCTACTTCACATTCATTTTGTTTTTGCCGCTCTCTATCTTTTTGGGTGCCTATGATAAACCATTCTTTTCTGCAACTCTGACATGCTTATAGTGTTAACCATTAGCTTCTTGTTTAGGTCAGTAATTTTTGTATTAAAATCATTTACTACCTGTTTGATCTTCTTGATCGTTCTGCTGGATTTCATTACTAAAATCTCTCTGTAACTGCTTTACTGGAGATGACAAAGTACCAAGGCATGGTTATGATTATTCAGTTAATCAGTTAATCATTGTTTTGAATTTAATCATTGATAGAGGAAATTGTTTGAGAAAAGTACTGTATAATTGAGGAAGATATATGATACAAGTAAATTAATTCGTATGAAATAAAAACTTAAGATTCACAATGATAAATAACTAAATATGCAAAGCTTTTATTAAATACTGTTAGGCAATCTGAAAAAGAGAAATAAACAAATTCCTTTATATCTGAATTATCTAACTTTGACTGTGAAAATATAAGAAAAGTGTTGTCTGCCTTGCACATTTAGGTTGAAATATTGGAAAAATGTTCTGCTTCACCGTTTTAAAAACTAACTGAACCTTTCCTTGTTCTTTTATTAAATTTTATTACTAAATTGATCCAGTAAAGGGCACTGTCTCGTCTTGTGATATGACTGAATGATACTCTACAAAATACGTTCTTATATATGGCTTCAATTCTTACAGTACTAAATTAGTACTTGTTTGATGGAGTTGTTTCACAGTCAATTCAATGGAAGTTAAAGATCCATCTTCATTTTTGCTTGACCTCTCCATAGTTAGTTCCTGAAAACATGCAATATTAGCCTCTTTGTGATCACCCACACCATGCAGTTAATAGCTCCCCTGTTTATCCATCAATTCATCCTTCCCGTCTTCTATCCATCCATCCTGACCTGAAACATATTGTATGTTAGCACGTTATAATATATATATATATATATATATATATATATATATATATATATATATATATATATATATATATATATATATATATATATATATATATATATATTACATATCGTGATATTTATCTCGTGACATCCAGGAAATGATTACGAGATTCCGATTCCACTGCTCCCGACAAACGGCGAAGGAACGACCTCGCGTGGTCCGCTCCTCCCAGCCTGCCGATCAATCCCTCAAGAACCTACCTGTCCCGCAGACCCACTGGTTCAATATCTTTGTCCCCCCACACCGAGTAAACCAGTATCGTCCCTCGAACCAACGTCACCATTCGTCGTAGTATCTGGTTAAACAACCCCACAGAGTTCGACGACTTACCGTAACAGCTCATAAAGTGGACAGCGGACAGCTTCCTGATAAGACTCATCTATGTTGTGACGATACAAAGCGAATTTGGTTTATAAGTACTATAATTGTGGTCCCATCCATGGCGAGAGAGTTCTAGGTAAAATCTTCCACATTGCTGGCGCTTTGTGAGTGCAAGTGAGTATTTCTAAATTCCCAAGTTTACAAATAACACGCTCCCTGGTAACCATACACGCAACGAAACCCATCTACATCCATTTTTATATATAATGCATAGGGATTTTCGTACATACAATTCCGAGACGTCTCCATTTATTCTGTATATGATCTACTCTATGTACTTTAGATAGAAAGCAAATGTTATAGGCATACCATGAAACTCCGATATGCTGATATGAATCTGTTAATTGTACCCATATAGAATTGTTTGTAATGGCAATTAACATTGTGTGAAACAAAGTATCCGTGTAAAACAATTTCGAAACGTTCGAATACTCTAGTCAATACGAATAATAACCAGTAGAGTACTTTTGGATACCATTGATTTAGTCGAGGACAATATATATCTGTTTTGGGTTTCAAAAACCCGTAACTGTATCAGATTCAGTAGATTCATTTTATAGTTCTCTGACTATTAAATCCTAGCAATTGTGACTTGTGGTTGGTTATGTACACTGTGTAATTGTCACTCGGAGTTATTTGAACGTTTGAGTTGTGTCAAACATTCGACATCAATACTGTATTCATCGTCACCCTTTGTATTTATTCTCTCTTAGACTTTTTTCATTTACATTTCAAGGTTATAGTAGCCATCAGGAATTAAAACAGTCCTTGTTTCATTCTTGTCATTAATGTAGTAATGCGTCCATTGGAACTATTGTAGTAACCAGCAACAAAATTTATTCTCTGTGATAGTGAAATAGATAGCTTGCCAGTTCTATTATCAATTTCACTGGTAAGATACATTTCTTTTTCAGGAAGACCATTGATGTTAATATAGCTCTCTTGCCATGCAAAGGCTGTGCCGTTCATTTATTTCGCGAGAAAGATTCCTTAAAGACAAGAAGAGTTCGTGTACGTTCGCTTGTGAGAAGCATTTGTATAGTAAAAAGTAGCACAGACTCCAACGGTTAAAGTTTTTTATTTTTATTTTTATTTCTTCGTAAGTCGCTTTCCTGTACGTTTCTCCAAGATCATTGTCTCTTTTGGTTTCTGGGTTCATGTTTTTCCTGATTGCGTGTGTTATCTCTTTGTATTTGTTGTACTCGTTGATGAAAAAAATAAACCCTTAACGGTTTATTTTAGTTTTACTTATCGTTTTGCTTATCGTGCCATCGATGCTGTTCAACTTCGTGATGGCAGATGTTACTATTTCATCATATTTTAGAACATTTTTACTAATTATCTTATCGTTCAGAGCTTTTGAAGCAATTCCTATAACTTTTGTACTAAAACCCCTGAAGGTTAGTGGAACAACTATACCAGTAGATATTACCGATAAACAGAATCCAGCTGCAGATAAGACCTAAACCAGCCTCATCTGTTTCCATACCTGTCTCTAACCAATTTAAAACTTTGTATATTATTTTGCATTTCTTTCTCACACCTTTATGGTATTTGATCTCTTTGGTCAAATAAGGTTTAATGTCTTTAACTTTTTGAAGACGTTGCTGTGTTGTAGTCTTGGATAGACTCTCCGCCGTTATTGCTCCGCAACGAGTTCCGTCCCTTGGGACAACGACAATGGCGGCGAATTTGATACCTTTTAACTGATTTATCTAACAATAAAAGCTGCACTATTTATTGAGTAACAATTTTGCCAGGCAATCGATCGTGAACAGGCTGAAAGAAAATTATATGATGAACTTTACAGCTTCTTCAATATATATTGTTGATGGTAGACTAATTGTCAACCTCAATAGCTTTTCAAGAGCATGATGTCAGCAATAGCAATGGGAAAGCATAATGTCGCATGGTAAATTGTGTTGATAACGTTGTTGTTTTGCACTCGACATCTTGTTATTTATCGAGCTAAAAAGGTTAACCACCTAGTGTTGTCCCATGCAGTTCAGACGAAATTTTACTAAAGTATTTCTGGTATTGGGTTTGTAAAATAATTGATGTGGTTGGATTGGATTTTGTTGCTGTAATTCTTTTATTGTTCATTGTTCATTTCATTTTGTTACGACAGACAGATTTTGTTGAAGACTCTGTGAAGAACCAAATTCACTTTTTGACCAAATGAATAAGATGCCTAAAACAGGTACTCCAGTATCTATCAAATAATAAATAGTGTTGTTTGACCTTTTTTCATTCTTTCACGTAGTGTGATTTCAGCATCTTGAAAAAGAAAAAAAAAATTCTTTGCATAATGTTCAACATTTTCGACCTTGCATGTTCTTTCTTTAAACGTTCGGTTTTATTTTGTCCTCTTTTCAATTCATGTGAACACGTTCAGAATTGTCTTCCAAGTTCAACTCTACGTAAATCATTTGGCAGTTACCTTTTCCTCTTCTTTTCTGACCTCGTTTTCCTCTTGCTTATTGTCTTATTCGCTTTCCATTTATTTCACAAGGAAATGTGGAAAGTTAAACTAACATTTTCAGTATCAGCAAAAACCAGCCGCAAGACGGCTTACAAGAAAGAAAAATAATAATAATTCAAGATAGCTAACATCATCATTAAGGAAATCTTGCGGTCACACATTGGCCCTGGTATGATTTTGAGCAGTATTGTCCAATCTATTTTCCATGTTAGACTTCATTTCATAACAGAAAGAGACTAATGTAATTATAACTATTGTAACAAGGGTGATTAGGTGCACAAATGCACCAAAATAACAAAGTAACTGGTAAAGAATTTATTTCTCAATTATTTTGTCAGTATTTTTCGAACTCTTTTTCAGTTTGTGTTTTAAATCTATATGTTTGAAAGTTATCAAACTAGCACTCATTGCAGAAGGAGGCAACTCTGGTATAAATGACAAAAACCCGGTGAAGTATCTAATTGAGTTTAATGTCATGTAGCCATCTTTCAGTTTAATTTTGTAAACCGTCCAAATTGTCAATTGGAACCAGTTTTGCTAATTATTGACGTCACAGTATAATTTAAGGCATCTAACAATAATTTCGAAATTTAAAAGCAGTTACAAAGATTCTTGATGTTTCTCGTCCATTATTTTTCCAACTCATTTTCAGTCGTGTTTACCGGTTATTATTTCGTATGTTCCATTTGCATTAGCTATGTTAACTTTCTGATAATACTCCTCCAGTTTTATGGAAATCGGAATATTCACCTTTGGTGATACTACATAACTGCTATTTTTGTCCTTTGTGAATTCCAACTCTTTTTAAATTGTGGTTTAGTCCAGGCGGGCGCTCTGTGTCCGCGCTACGCTGATCTGCTGTCGTGAATTGTCCATGGTAGATACACAACACATACAAGCTGATGATACTGTAAATCGTACTGGTGGCTTTCCAGACCAAGGTCAAGGACGTTTAGAAAATGTTGTTCCAGTCGAAGGTTCTATTATTTCAAGCACAATTCTTGATTTGTACGAAAAAGACATAAAGGAAGGACTTTGTATGAATGAATTACAGTACAGCTTGGAAAGAAACAGCCTTAGAATAGAAAACAAAGCAATCTATTATGAAAAACCTGATGGAAAGTTAGTTCGAATTTAAAAGAAATGCAGTTATCTGATGGCACCCAGAGCTATTGCAAGTAAAACTGGGAGGAACTTGTTAATCGAACTAATCGAACTAGGTTTGACCAAACAAGGTAATAGATATGTATTTCCTGTTGGTGTTATGCACCAAGGCTCCACCGTCGAGAATACTAAACCTAAATTGTGTAGTATCTCTGAAACAGAATATCCACTTGAACCTACTTTTGTACGAAGGCAAGAAATACAAATCTCTGAGGATGAAGAAATGCAAAAGAGATATATAAATGCGCCGTTTGATAATCATGGTTACCACGGAAGAATTAAAAGCGCCGAACTCCAACTACAGCGAAAAGATTATTCACGGACAAGGAAAGAGAATTAATGGGCTATGTAAACTATGTAGGAGTTGTCAAAGAGTTACAAAAGGATATCAGCAAAGAAACCGATCCAATTAAAGAGCTGTATCCCAAGATCATTTGGAAAATACTGAAAATAAAAGAGCGCAATTCTAATGCAGTAGGAGAGCAGGTTTAGAGTAGACGCTTACAAAATCAATTCAACACTTTGGAAAAAAAAAATACCAATAGGGAAAAGCTGAAATTATTTTTTTAAACAAAGGCATGGCAATAGCTGTTTATAATAAGAAAAGTTGGTAATTATTTGTTCGCGTTAGCCAAAATTACAGTAGTAGCATTGACTGTAATTAGAGTTAGTGTTATAAGCTGGTTCTTGAAAACAGCCTCACAAATTGTTTCTTTGTTAGCTTGTCGTGTGCCGTTTGAACGCCCGAATATCAGAGAGAATTGGCAAACCCGACTGTACGAACATCGTCGCCTGAGTTGAAATATTTTGAAGAAATGTCGTTGTCATTATAATCCCTATTCTCAATATAATTCTACCCTATTTATTGTCATTTTTCTCTTCTTAATTTCCTGTCGTACTGTCACATTTTGTTTATCGGTCTTTGGAATACCGCTCTTAATACATCGGTATTAATGGTAGGGTTTAACCCAAGTTTAAAGGAGTCACTGGATTTCTGTAAATTGTTCTTGTATTTTAGGATACAACCCATTTTCATCACCACGTCACTTGGTAACAAATAGATGCCACCACAAAATCATAGTCCAAGTTCACTTTCGAATATGTTATGAACTGTTTGAATTTCACCATAACTTGCTCTCCTAAAATTAAAAGCTCCATTATTTTTAACAGTGTTTTATACTATCGAAACTGACGGTGTAAAGATATTCTTCATTGGTGTCAACAAGGTACAGCATAGGTGTATCGTCTTTGTCTGCCATTGAATTCATTTCGTCAGTGAACATTGTTTTCCAGTATTCAACGGTGTAAAAGATATTCTTCATTGTACCTATGCACCTAAATACAAATAAAATACGATCTAATGCTTTGATTCAGCCTTTAAATACCTTACTCTGTCAGACCATTACTATCCTGCAGTACGTAGCATGTCCAATCTGTAGGCATGTTGTTGGTGGTGTCAACAATATGCAGCATAGGTGTATCGTCTTTGTCAGCCATTGAATTCATTTCATCAGGGGACATTGTTCTCCAGTATTCAACAGTACCTGCTCGGGAGTTATATTTATGACTGTATAGTTTACGGGAACAGGTGTAGGCTTCCCAAAATTTTGGACACCAATACTATTGAAATGCCAAAAGATATTTGCGAGCCTGAAGAAAAACATCTTTAACTTCTAAAAGGTATGATTGAGGCTGTGATGATTGAAGGTAAGGTTAATGATATGCAGAATTTAATAAATAAAAAATAAATAAAAAAGTAGACAGCGAGATACTTGTAATATATCTAAAACAATATGATGGAAGGGTGTTCAGAAAGGGAATTTTCAAGAACACCTGAGAGGGGGGTGGGGGGTCCTGTGATGAGAGGGGGTTGAATTAATTTGTCTGTTCTGCTTATGTATATGAGAGTACGAGCGTGCTTGTAAATATTTTCTAGCTATGTATATGACAGTTCTAGCCCACTTGTGAATTTTCAAATAGTAAGCTCTTTTTGTCGAGGTAAAAATACACAATGACTCATTGATAAATTAAAATTCCAGCATTGTCAAAAACCATCTAATTGCTTTAAGCCCGGCTATGCATAATGCATGTTCTGGCCCACTTGTAAATTTAAATTGTGTGTATCATGATCTCATGTAGAGGGATACGAGAATTATTGTGGCCCACTTGTAGATTTAAATTTTGTGTATCACGATCTCATGTAGAGTGATATGAGAATTATTGTGGCCCACTTGTAGATTTAAATTTTGTGTATCACGATCTCATGTAGAGGGATACGAGAATTATTGTGGCCAACTTGTAGACTTAAATTTTGTGTATCACGATCTCATGTAGAGGGATACGAGAATTATTGTGGCCCACTTGTAAATTTAAATTTTGTGTATGAATATCTCATGTAGAGGGATACGAGAATTATTGTGACCCACTTGTACATTTAAATTTTGTGTATCACGATCTCATGTAGAGGGTTACAATAATTAATGTGGCCCACTTGTAGATTTAAAGTGTGTGTATCGCGATCTCGTGCAGAGGGATACGAGAATTATTGTGGCCCACTTGTAGATTTAAATTTTGTGCATCGCCATCCAGTGTGGAGATATACGATACGATTTCTGGCTCACTTGTAAATTGAAAATAGTACAATCTGTAACTATGTACAATAAATGATCACACTGAGAAAATGTTTATGTACTTTAGCAGCTTGTGAGCTAGAACAATGAACGGCACAGCCAGTGCAAAGTTTGTTTGTGGCTCGCGGACATGGAGTGTGCGGCACAACACAGAATAAAACGAAATTTTGGGCACAATCTAAATAACGGTAAAGAGGAGATAAATATATTTGTGTGGTGGTTATGTTTTACGAGTTACTTCCCTTGCTATTAGTATAAATATTGCTTCTCTTTGCACCGCTGAATATATACAGTGAGGCGGGTATTTCGGAAAATTTTATGACAAACCTTAAAATATATTTTGCTCACCTAACTATTTAAAAATATCAATAATGAAGACTTCGCAGAGCTGCAGTAACTCAGTTGGCAGAGCTGAAACGACGTCTCGTAATCTGTTGATAGAGCTGAACCCGCGACTCGTAATCCGAGGGTCGCGGGTTCGACATCTGCCGGGCCAGTACGAGTCGGCTGTGTCAGTGTGTCCTTTAGAACGACACTCAGTTCCCATTTCCTCAGCATGATAGCAAACTAGAGTGTTAAAAGTTCCGTTAAAAACCAACCAAACAACATCGATACTTGATGCGCCAAAGGTAAGAATAGGTAAAGTGCATGCACTTGAAATTGGGTTACATCTACATAGAAGAATGCTCTTGCTGGATAGGTTGCAGAAAGGAATGTTCATCATCAACACAACTTTGGACAAAAATACAACTGTATCACTTGGTATCATAGCAACATTCTTTACTATCAAAACTGTAAAAGAATTAAATTCTTTCATCGGTAAAATGCAACATGAATTACAATACATTGTGGATTTTCTGCTAGACATTAAACGTTTCACTTATTGTCGAAAAGATTTCAGAAACAAAACAGGCATTGAGAAAGTACGAAGTAACCTGTGCATCCGGAGTCTCCGACGTCAAGATGTATTGTACCTTAGGTACAATTTTATCGGCCAACACACCATTGGATACGTGCAGTTAAAGTATGTCTTCGATAAACATTTTAGACGGTGGACCTGTCTTATAACCGGCTTGTTTTTGAATCAGCATGCTGTATGAAACTGTTAATACGGTTTCCAATTATGCGTGGTAAATATGACATTTATAATGTTTTTTGTTCGGACATTTAAAATGCACAAAATTGAGCAAAGCACTCATGCATAGTATGATTTACAATATGGTTGCTGCTAGGTTGTAAAGTTGGTTTGATTTGTGAAACCTCCGACCTCTTAATTTCTTAGCTTTTGTCTGCACTTACTTTTGTAACTGCACTTTGCATGGGTTTTGGCGATGACTCCAATTTGCATGTGATATAGGCGATATCAATAAGTAACAGAACATTGGATATGGACACTGTCCCAAATTTGATATAGACAGTATCCCAAATTTTATATAGTCAATGTCCCAAATAATACCTTTTCCTATGTTTAGCTCTTCTGTTTGTTCTGCTTTTATTTTTATTTTTCATGTCATCCTCCATTTGTTCGAGATCCTTATAAATTTGTTTCAACTTTTATTTTCTTCAATTCTTTACAAAACGAAGAAGCCGTGCAACTTGATTCTGTGTCCTGTAGTTTTTGAAACAAACCGCTTAATGTTTCTCTCTGAAGTTTTATTTCACTAAATTATAGTTTTGACACTTCTTCAAGCAAAATCTTTTATCAGCTTTCGCTAGACTTTCTTCTTCGATGGTTTTCAACGCAATTTGCTGAATCTTCTCTTGTTACTTTTGCTCTGCTCGTGTTCTTTCAACCAAATGCTTTCCTAAAGGGTTCAATTCTTCCAATTTCTCATGATGTTTGTTGTTCACATGACCTGTTAAACTGCACAGCACATATCTCTTGTAGTACGAGGGCAATAAGGATACTGATTAAACATTATTACCTATTGAAGTAGACAAAAGTCACTAATTGTTACAAAAGGTCACTAATTGTTACAAAATGTCACTAATTGTAACAAAATGTCACTAACTAAATCTCACTTAAACGCTCTAAAAGTAACTGACGAAATCTCACTGATTGCTTCTTTTTGTCGCCAGATGGTACAATTAGGCAGAACTATAACTTTGTAACTAACTTTGAATGAGAACGATAAGGAAATAAATCTTCTTGTATCCCTTTCACGAGATGGTGATACACACAAATATGAACGGGCCACAACTCTTCTCGCACAAGATAGTGATACACAACATTTAAAGTTGCAAGAGGGCCAGAATTCTTCTCGTATCCGTACAGGAGACGGTGATACACACAATTTTTAATTTATAAGTGGGCCAGAACTTTAGTTATGCATAGCAGGGGGTATAGCAAGTAGATAGCTTATGACAGTGCTGGAATTTGAATTTATTAGTGGACCATTTTGTATTTTTATTTATTGTGCATGGGCGACAGCTAACGTCAAAAAAAAAAAGCGTAATATTTTAAAATTTACAAGTGGCCCAGAACTTTCATATGTATAACCAGAAAAAAATCACAAGTATGCTCGCACTTTCATATACATAGCCAGAACATAAAAAAAAAATCGACTCCTCAGTGTTATAGAAAGTTCCTTTTTTTTAATACACCCTACCAAGGAATGTATTCAAAATTTACAAGTGTTGCAGAACTGTCAGTAACTATCTACTCTAGAACTCAGAGATCTTAGCAATGTCAAATCAACAGAGTCATGAAGAAGAAGTCGAATATCTCTGCCAAATGGCAAATTCTTTTTCAATTTAATGATACATTTTGCATCAAATATGACCAAAATAATTATCGACAAGGTTATTAATTTCTCACAAGAGATTTTACACGCTAAATGTACTGACATATATTGATTCAGAATTGTGCCAATGTTCCGATTAGAACAGATGGGCGCATGTATTCCGTAATATCACACCAGACAGATGGGCACATGTACATGTATTCCGGCGCATCACATCAGACAGATTGACATATATATTCAGATACATCACACCGGACAGATGGGCACATGTATTAGATACATCACACCAGACAGATGGGCACATGTATTACGATACATCACACCAGACAGATGGACATATATATTCAGATACATCACACCAAACAGATGGGCACATGTATTTAGATACATCACACTGGACAGATGGGTATATGTATTCAGTTACATCACACGGGACAGATGGGTACATGTATTCAGTTTCATCACACCGGACAGATGGGTAAATGTATTCAGATTTATCACACCGGACAGATGGGTACATGTATTCAGATACATCACACCAGACCGATGGACACATGTATTCAGAGGCATCACACCTGACAGATGGGCACATGTATTCAGATACATCACACCAGACAGATGGGTACATGTATTCAGTTACATCACACCGGACAGATGGGTACATGTATTCAGATACATCACACTGGATAGATGGACATATGTATTCAGGTACATAGCACTGGACAGATGGGTACATGTATTCAGATACATCATACCGGGTAGATGGGTACATGTATTTAGATACATCACACCAGACAGATAGGTACATGTATTCAGTTACATCACACCGGACAGATGGGTACGTGTATTCAGTTACATCACACCGGACAGATGGGTACATGTATTCAGATACATCACACTGGACCGATGGACATATGTATTCAGATGCATCACACAGGGCAGGATCATTGGGCAGCATATGCGGTTCATGACAATTCGGGACATATTTATATTTTATACTGTTTCTTTTAAATATAACCATTTTTAAGTATTTGTTTGCAAATTCAGCTGTGCTAGATACACAGCTCCTATAGGAATCTGTTAAAATTAACAGTCACAGGGGTTCATCAACTGGATTATAGTGTTGGCTGTGATATTTTTACTATGACTTATTGTACGTTGTACGGAATTTTGTCATGGTGGATTCAAGAAAAAAATAGAAGACGCTGAATTTGATGAAGGTAATAGAGGGAACATCTAATAAAATCGTTGGAATCAATTAAATTAATTCCCTTTCCACGGAAGAAACGAAAAATAAAACACGGAGAGGAAAAAGAAAAAAATCAATTGAATTTCACATTGCCGTGGATTGTGTTTCCTCTTGTTGACTACGAAACACCTATCTTGATATGATACGGTGTGACAAAGACAGTCACCGTCTATACTCGCGTATAAATTGGGTTAAAATGCAAACAACATAGACCCTGATCTGCCGTCGCATAATGCGCTGGCAGATCAGGATCTATGTTGTTTGTTCTACTGATTAGTCCTTACAAACTGCATAGACCCAGATCTGCCAACGCTTATGCGACGGCAGATCTGAGTCTATGCAATGTTCAGTTGCGAGTACATACGGTTCTAGATGGTTCCTATAAAAATGTGCAAATCTAAGCCAGTAATCAGACAGCTTGTTATACGTATGCAATATTTACACTTATTGATCTTTAGACCTTCAATAACTTGTTGCAGTTTAAGTTTTTAGTTTTTTATCTAGTTGTTAAAGATAATCTATTTCTCACACACCTTTTTGATAATTTGATTCTCATGGTTTTACGTTTGTCCTTTTTAATTTCTTTTATTTTCTTTAGATAAAATAACAAATCAAATAGGGGTTATGAGTCCTCGCTCATGGGTACCAGTGACGGACTGGGCCAAAAATCTTGACATATACCCTAAGATCAGGCGGCCCTCCCCTTACAATATTACATAAAAACCGTTGCCCGTCTGCCCTCGGGCGGATTGGGTGATGGGCTAGTTTGCAAGTGCTCGGTACACATGTAGATTCGTATTTTATGTGTAACAGATGCTTTCATAAATACTAAGCATCTGTTACACAGAGATGGAAGAACTTCAGTTTAAACAACTGAGAGAGAGAGAGAGAGAGAGAGAGAGAGAGAGAGAGAGAGAGAGAGAGAGAGAGAGAGAGAGAGAATAGAACATGATAGGGTTCGGATCCAGCATATCCGGTTGTAGATTTTAGACCCCTGTGCGGTGATTAAAGTTTGATTTATCTAAAACTTCTAGGAGTTATTGGTTGAAATTTGGCAATCAGAATAATTTCCTCCATATGCAGATATAAAAAAATTAGATAAACAACCTCGCCTTTTTTTTTTTGTTATGTTTTTTGCTTCCGTGACAGGTTCGGGGTTCGTTGGTTCGGGTTGGACTTTCAAGACCTTCCGGTGACGTCACGGGCAAATAATAATAAAACAGGAAGTTCTGAGAACAACGTCGCAATATCTGACGAAGCCTATATTTTGTCAAGAAAATCCCATTACGTGAGATAAAATAATAGTGATAGCATACATATGATAATGTTGTCATAACTTGACTTGTTGATCATCACAATTTCGACATAGAAGGATCGTTAAATGAGATTTTCAGAGCGAAAAGTCCGTTCATATTTGCTTTGTTTACATTTTGACAGCTGTTTATTGATTTGCTTGTTGTGTACCACGTGATAAGACCTTTGGAACTCTGATGTCATAGTCGGTTTGGGAAACTTCGTAATGAAAGTGAGGTAATACTATATATTAGTATTGACGTGATTGTTAGGTAGATTCCAAGAACATCTGTGAAGTTAAAAGCAGGATTATTTAGTATTATTTGGAAAGACATTGTCAAGAATACGACAAATCATGGTAAATGTAACGATTTTGATATTTCCTTATGTAATTGGTCCTGTCTAGGGGGTGGGGGTTTGCACCAATTGGACAAAAGGTACAGTAGATTGACTCCATATGTTACCCAGAAAACAAGAGCATCCCTGAGAACAAAATGTCTTGTGATGTGAACAATGAGAATTATGACATTTGTGTATCATCATTATAGACAGTTCCATCCAGATATCAAAATACTTTTCTCTGTTGTTAGATAAAATTATATCATGAACGGGTGTTAGTAGAAGGTGTGTACACATTTTTGTCCTTGCCTCTTTCCCAGAATAACTGGCTTTGGAAAAGAGACTTGTCCAGACTAAATTTTTACTTGTCCCATTATTCATCACCATAATTTTCTTAAATTTTCATAGTTAATGGCAGAGATAAAATCTAGGTGGAGTAACATTTTTAAGTATGTGGGTGTAACTGTTGTACTCTTAATTGTTAGGCACTAGTTTATATACCGTAATCTAATATCAGTGGTTCCATTAATATTTCATTTGTGGAAGTCCTTGGACATCCATGGTTGGAAATTTGATAGAATAATACCTAAAGCCCGAAAGTCCCATAATAACACTTGGCAGGAAATGTGTATAAATTTAATGAAATTTTAGTGATTTTTATGTAAAGAAAGATATGAGAATGCAAAGTAATAATACAAAAATCACAAAATTTAACAAAAAAGAGTGTATTTTTACATTTTTGTATGCATTTTAAAAGTGTCTTTCATTTAGTTTAGAAACACATATTTCAGCACCATATTGGCACAAACTAAAAGTCAAAACTGCTCTGTACACTATTGTAACAGTTTGATTAGAACAAACTGATCTGGAAGAGGACCAGGTCGGGAAACAGGTGTTGTCAATCTTGCAAAAAAATTTGGACTGTATGTTCTTGAAAAATTGCACTTGCCCAGGGCTAAGCTCTTGCTGCTTCTAAACTCTACATGTTCATAGCATCATGTGATCCAGTTTGTGTAGCCCAGATTATATGGTTATGTTATGTGAAAGTGTCTAACTTGCAATACACAAAATTACCACTACTGTTAAGGCTGAAGTGTTTACATGTGTTAATGGCTTAGTTTAGTTTACTACCTGTAAATGTATACAAAACTGGTAACTGTGTCAATAAACATGCACATACCTGTTGTTGTTTAAATGGTATATTTCAGCATCTCTGCTTAGGAGGACTGTTTAGAAGGATTTTTCTGTTAGCTCTTAAAGTTTGTATGATTTTCACATTGAATGTGGCATCACTAGGAAAAACCCGAAGTTGGTGATAATTGGTTGTACTGCACATTACACAACATTGCACATCATGATGATATACTGATAATGTTGACAAACAGTTCTTGATACTAAATTATTTTTCTTTGAAAAGCATGTTCATTAATAAGACCTTCAATGAGAAAATGTTTTATTTTAAAGAAATACTGTCAGGGCTGAGCAAATTCTTTTTTTTAACCACTAGCCCAGGACAAGTGGTTTCAGAAAATTCACTAGTCCCACCTTACTCTTCACTAGTCCCACCTTACTCTTCACTAGTCCCACCTTACTTTTCACTGCTCCCAAAATGGTAATCACTTGCCGAGATTTGATGAGATGTATGTACTTAATCCATAGAAAAAACAAACGAAATAATATACAACATAATTATTTCTTAAAAGAATTTAATTTTTCAAAAACATTGGTTGTTATACATTCTGCTTTTTCAGGTTCATGTTTATATGTTTTAGCTGATGGATTTGAAAAAATGTCCATGTATATGTCTGGCACCAGCTCTAAGCCAGCAGTTGATAGCTGTGTCTGGGTTAAAGTCCTCAAGCTCTGGTCCATTGGTGGAAATGTTCATTAGCAATTGTAAACTCTTTTGGTTTAAGGGATTTTCTCTTATAAATACGAACAGAGACAGCTCATTAATTAGCATAATTGTTTCGCTTCAAACGCATTATCACACGTGGAAGTTAATCATCTGTATAATCAATTAAAAATTAAAGAATCATTACTGTAATTTAATCAGTTCATAAAGGAAACCAACACTGATGTCAATAAAGTACCTTTCCTTAATTTAATTACACTGACTCGCTGGATTAAAATCATAGTGAGCCCTTCATAATGATCTGGCTTGAGTAAAATCAATGCAACAAAGCTGCTTAAAACACTGCTAATTGATCATATGGTATTCTTTTGTTTGACGTGTTTTGATTTGCCGATAATTTGGTCACTTAGCCCAATATGCAGTCAAGCGGTAACAGGATGTAAATGTATACACGAAGAGGGGTAGAATCAAGTATTCAGTATGCCTGGAGGGCATGATTGGCCAAATAAAGGTTGATATAGTGATTAAAACACGAAAATAAGGACTAGCCCGACTTTTTTAAAAAGCACTTGTCCCGGACTAGCGACTTGGAAAATTTTACTTGCCTGACTTCAAAAATTAATAGTCCGGGACGTCGGGCTATGGGATTTGCTCAGCCCTGACTGTTTCAAGTTTATAAGTCAATGCACAAGGTTCACACAGTCCTTGAATTTGATAATAGGGCTAATTTTCCTTGAAAACTCCTTGAATTTGCTGGAAAACTCTGTGAATTTTTTAAAATCCTTCTTGAAATCAAATAGAAGCAGATGCAATGAAATAAAAAAGTAGTGTTTTTTATAAATAATATGCAATATTGTGAGCTCCGAGTTCGCTCATTTTTACTACGATCTACCTGTGGATTAATTTAACAAGGGTTTAAGTAAACAGTGCACCGGTGGAAGTAAACCAAAGAAGCATGTGTGGCATGTGCTAAACAGGCTTATCAAAAGCATATAAAACATGAACAAAAAGCAGTGTGTGTACAATTTGAAGTGGGGCATGGATGAAGCATACAATGGATGGATTAAATCTTTTAAGGGAGATAAGTTAAAGGCCATATGCACTGCCTGTGATCGTGTAATAGACATTTCAAGCCTGGGTGAATCTGCCCTAAAGTTGCAATTGAAAGGCAAGACGCATAAAATGCATGTTCTTAACTCTAAACCTTAGGTAAATATTACTTCTTTTTTTAAAAAAGAACTGTGCTAAAATACCAGAGAAGGAACTTAAGCTTGTCTTAATTCTGTCTTAATTCTTTAACACATTCAGGCAGCTGTGGAATGAGGGTTTAGTGTAAATAAGGAAGTGGAAGTTTAGAACATGAAACGGCAAACATTAGTTGCTCAGAGAATTATTTGTTACCATGTCACAAGTGTTGAAGCATTCACAGCGTGGATCTCAGTAAGGACTTGCTTCATGTCCCAACAAAGATATGACACTTACTTGGAATGAGATAGGGAGAAAAATAACCCAACAGGAGAGAAATAAGAGAAAGTGTGTTTTGGAAGAAATTGATGAGATAAAAAGGAAAAAAAAGAACTGAATCAGACATTCAAAACTTGAACACTGCTGCAAATAAGTTGTGTGAAAAGGCTGAGGCAACAGGGAAAATAAGTTTTGTGACACAAGTAAACTCTCAGGGGAGAACTGCTAGGGAAAAGGCTAATGAAAAGGAAAAGTTAGTGGAGATTTGGAGTAACAAACTCCCTGTTCTGTTCTCACTTCTCTCTACTCTGTCCAAAAGGAGAAGTCACTTCTCCATAAAATTCAGGTCTAGCTTGAACCCTTTATAAATAGCTGTCATCTGTAAGCCAAACATAAAGCTCAAGGGAAAGGTTGGGTTTCAAATTGGTTCAGTTAAATTGCATCATTTTGGTTAATGTATACCATGTACACATTTAGAAATTTTGGTAAATTTTGCGGCCTTAGCTTCTGTGAAACAACATTTCAATTACAACTCCATCATGCAGATTTAGATGTGAAACATCTTCAGCTCTATATTATTCTAAGCTTAATACATTTAAATGTACTCAGTCATAAATCTATTTACAGACACAATTATAAAAATACAGATATGTACTGGAATATAATCTTCAAACTCAGTCCACGATTATTTTAAAAAAATCTCTGAAGCAACTGCATCAGCTATGAAATGTACATTTCCCCTTACCCATTCTGTGGTACTGTGGACCAAATCTAACCAGCAACACTTTCTTCAATATTTCATCAGCACTCTAAAGCAGCCAGTACTCATCTAAAATGATAAATGAATATAATCATGGATTTCCTTTGACCTGAGGATCCAGATCCCTGATGCAGCAATCATTTGCCTGGATACACGTTTCAACCTGCTCGGTCCGCTGGGACACAGCGAATAGAATAATCAATGAATGTAAAATTATGACGTGGCTGATGAAGCCAGTTTTACATTATATACAGAAAAGAGTGCAATACATGTATATTAATATAAAATTGAATTACAGTTTAAAAATTGACCATTTTATATTAAGTTTATCAATAAAGACAAATTTTACCAAGAAACATATGTACTGTACACATGTCAGATTTTCTTCACTTGCCATGATTAGAATATTGCTCTTCATATTCAGACAGAAAAAATGTCAGATTCATTCAAATAAAAATTCAAGTATTAATCAAAATTTCCAAAATTGCAGTTCAGGTATAAACACAACTTTTAATGGAGGAAAATTACCAGACAGATATTATAGGTAAAATACAGTGATAAACTCTACTCACCTTGCAAGGTACAGTTTCACCCATAGTTTCCATTTGTAACTGTGGTCAAACTTGTTATGGAGGACAGATAAACTTTTTCTTTCCAAGAACTACCATTATGTACTTGTGTATAAGCCCGTTCACGTATAAGCCAACCTCCCAAACTGAATAGGTAAAAACATTAAAAAGTGCATGACCCGTGGATAAGCCAACCCATACAACATCGTCCATTTTTGTCTAACCTGAACCCCCAGGTCCTCCTGTACCAAGGTTTCCTGGCTAATGGCTTCTGTCTAACCTGAACCATGAAGACCTCCTTACCACGGTTTCCTGGCTAACAGCAATATATACCGGTAGTCAACAAGAAAACTTAAAAATGTTCAAGTTTGACCTTGTCCTGCAGATAAACCAACACCCCTTGTTTCAGGCTTTTATTTTTGCGTAAATTATTTGTCTTATATGTGAGTATATACGGTAATCACAATGGATCTGGTATGAAAAAAATGTTGTACAAGTTTGATATTCAGTTATACATAGGAACTCATTAACTGGACAGAGATCATACTGATGGCCTCTGTTGCCTCTTTCCTTGATTCAGCACAGGTAGACATGCATGACCATTGAGAAGTGAAAGGGGAGTAAATAACTTATCTCATGTATGTATGTATGTATGTATGTATGTATGTATGTATGTATGTATGTATGTATGTATGTATGTATGTAAATGAATGGAATAAAAAGGGATTTAAGTACAGTGAAAACCCACAATAGCACAATGATCATTCTCCTCACAACGTCATCGTGTTATGTGCATCGTGTTATGTGCTGTATCGTGCTATAGGCAAACAAGTCAGTTAACTGAATAAAATATTGCATGTGTATCCTCTTAGCTATACAAAAGGGGTGTGTGTGTGTGCAAAACTATGGACTAAATTGACACAGTTATCAACTAGTTGCATATTAAACAAGAATTACTTTAAAGAGTTATTATATATTTCATATTCATTTTTCTTTGGCATAGAAACCATTTATTGGTACATACATGTAAATACATATAAAAATCTGCAATTTAAGTGTAAATAGTTAGAGTACGTGAACTCACAAGTCACCAGCTGATCTGGTTGTATCCATAATAGTAATTCCATCGAAAATGTGCGCAAAGAAGCATAATTTGTAAAAAATTTCTGCTAGATTCATTTGAATCCAAATACTTAGATTCTTTCTAATACACTCACACTAACTTGGGAAACACTGTATTTCCAACACATTCATATTTGCTGGACATGTCCAAAGGGCCTGATTTCTGACCGACATTAAAATACATAAATTGGACATTGGGAGTTTCTAAAAAGAAACTTGTATCTATTCATGAAAAATACTTTAACTAAAATTCGTATAGAAGGTCAGAGGTATTGACCTTGTAATGTACTTTAGATTAACACATGAACAGTTGTGTACAATTGCCTGGGTACAGTATGGGAGTAAACCATTCGATTTCATGGATAAAGAGTCTCCATAAAAATAGCCAAGTCATTCTCTGAAAGACAGAGGAAAGAATTAATAAATGTAATATTAATTTAAAATTTTGTTTATAACTAGGACTTTGCACTACTTGCACATAAAGAACAGGGAGTAGTATGTTTGATTATAATAGCAAATTCCTCCACCCCTACATCTTAAATGGTTCAGTTTCACTTAATGGTCCACAGCAGTACAAGCTATATGCATGTAACTTTACCATTACAGTGGGTTGTGTTGATGAGTGATTTGTGTGTTTGCATTTCTGACTGTGAAACTGAGCAAACCATCTGTTGGCTATCGTTTACCCTTGACTGAGCAACAGTTGTTCACAGGATGCATTGAAAACAAACACTAAGAAGACTTAATGGCTTTATTGTTGATGATTCACTAATATTTAGATTAACAATTATCAGCTTGTTAAGGAGCTAACATCTTTTCAAAAATAAGCAAGAAGATATTTTTTTCTTCTAGAATACAACACATCTTTTTTTTCTTTTTTTTTTGCCAAATTATTAAATCAAACTCTTGTTTATTTTGGCACAAAAGCTTTGTAGTACTTCAAGAAATAGGTGAAATTATGGCAAATTTTGGGAGCCATGACATGATGATGCTATATCTGAATTTGTGCTATAATGAAGCATGTTATTGTGGGATTTCACTATACTTCTAAGAGAGGTGGTGGGGGTACAAATTGACTGGCCTTACTACATTTAAATTGAACAGGGCTGCAAGTGAGAGGGAATCATTTTGCAAGAGGAACATTTGGATCACCTGCAGAATGGGTCTGATACTGGATGTTTCAGTATTGTTGATGATTTTGGTTGCTTTTAACTATTCCAGCATTGTTTACATAGATTTACATGAAATGTCATATTGTGACAATTGCAAGAGCTGGCCTACAGTCATCAACATTTAAATACAACATTTAAATTCAAAAAGAAAAAAGATAGTAATCAGTATTGCCAGTACTATCCAATGGTATCCAGTTTCAATTAAATTTATTACAGGGCTCGAAATTAGAAGTAGTCCGCTAGTCCAGGTTAGTAAATTTCCTGTCAGTCTAGTATTTTTCATAATTTTAACAGTCCAATGGCTAGTAAAGTTTGCTACAAACCAACAATTGAAAGACCCAGCAAATAATTTTCCTTCTGTGCAAACAATAGGACCATTTCCCCACTCCATGAATTTAAGTTCTGACAAAAATGACATTTTTCCTCAAACCCAAGAAATGTATACCCACAAAATAATTGAATTGACAGTACTAGCATATCTGCCAACCATTACGCTCTTGGTGTAATCATTCCACTTTTTTTCACCTAATTACATCTTACGCTTGCCTGTACATGTATATGGATTAGGCTTTTTTTGTACATTAAAGAAAATAAAAATAAAGCAACAAAAAGTTGTGTTTGTCATTTTTATTATCTCTTTAATCTGACACATATAAATCTGAGAATATTCTAAAAAAGAAGACTGCTGCATAAGAATAGCATAAGAGTACATTTGTCATAGACCTCCATGTACTTTCCTTATTTTCTATTTAAAGCAGCTGTATATGATATAATTTCCAAGAAAAATAATGGGTTTCTTCAATTTGAAAACTTGTCTCACAAATTCATTATATTAATACACAGAATTTGCTAGCAGACCAGTCTATACTTAAAATAATTGTGGCAGATGTTAAGTGAAAAAGGCTTTATCAATGTGATGTTCGGATGTTATATGACTGAAAAATGTTAGAGAAGATGGATCTTTTTAAACTTAAAAACATAAAAAAAAGACAAATTAATAGTGCTTTACAAAATTAGAAAGAAGAACATGTGAGGGGTAATACAGCACTCAGGTTGAGCACATGGTAATGATCATTGCAGAATTTGTGGAGTTAACTTTACGATCACTTAGCGAAAGTTAGATATATAGACTAGTTAAAGTGAGTGTTGTGTATATATAATTTGTCAATATGTTTTGTGTTTGTATTCTGGTACTAATCCACATGGATTTTGCCCATTTGTGACAAAAACTTTACCCAGCTGCAGATCCAGTTTAGTAGCAAAACTAAATGTACATTTTTATACAGTTTATTGTAATTATGGCATGTAATATATAGATTATACCTTTTATGCTCAGATTACGCTTTTTTGCCACTTAGGTTACGCTTATATCTCTGTAGGGGTTGGCAGGTATGTACAAGTTGCATAGCATTTGTATACAGTATCATCACTTGGCATTGAATTTACAATTTAAAAAAATATAACTGCAACTGCAGTAAATGTAAAAGTGTCATTGTAGTGTATTTGTCATACAGATACAACCACCAGTAATGATGTCATTGTAGTGTATTTGTCATACAGATACAACCACCAGTAATGATGTCATTGTAGTGTATTTGTCAGCAAATTTTTGTTGTCATACAGATACAACCACCAGTAATGATGTCATTACATCATTGATGGCTGTTATGTCTGCCTTGACATGAACAATGTCACTGCTTGTAAGGAGTGCAGAATTGTATGTCCGTGTAAAACACCTGGTCCCAGATTATCTTGCAGAAAGGGCTTTTGACTGGAAATTTAGCTGCAGCCTGAAATAATCAATTTTCAAATGCAATCAAGTTTTTCTATCCAGTTTCGTTTTTCATCCATTGTTATGTGTTTTACATTTGCACTCTGTTTTCATTTGCTCTCATTCTGCATTTTGTCACATTCATGCTGCATTTTATTTGTATTCATTCTGCATTCTCTGTTTGTTTCATTGGTAAAATTTTCAGGGTCTGTGTGCTTGTCTGCTTCATTGTTGCCAATTTTGCTGACTATATTGGCTCTTGGCTGACAATGTCATAATTTCACATAGTGACTTTATCTTACTTTTTGATGATTTTTTTCCCCCAGTGTATCTGAAGCTGGTGAAGTAACCATGTCTGACAGCAAAAACCAAACTAAATCTTTCGAGCCAGAGCCAATTATTGAGGAGGTTGTTACTTTCAATCCTGTGGATTTGGAGGCCAAGTATGACCGAGCTGAATTTGCTGCGGTGGTGTTCCAAAACATTTCAGAGGTCTACCCAATAGAAGCCCACATAGAGTGCAAGTACACAATCACAGCTGATATTGTGCCAACCAGCAGGGACTGGGTTGCTCTTTATAAAGTTGGATGGATGAACCCAGCCAAGGATTATGTCTACTATGAATGGGCACCAATGCCAAAAGATTATGAGATTGGGAAAGAAAGTGAAGCTAGCATATTATTTCCAGGTCAGTAGATATGGAATGGAATGTGTTTGGTTACATTATGTATCTTTCAGATATATATTTTAAATTGGACTGGGACTCTAGGTATGCAGTGTATTTTGCACAGAAAACTTGACTAAAAATGTATAAAGAAATTTTTTAATTTATTTGAATTACACAAATTAGTTTAATTTTAAGCATTTGGTCCAACCATATGCACAGACCATGTCTTATGAAGGTGCATTTGATCAATATAAACTATGTTATGAGTACAGGCTCTAGATTTTCCATGCATGTTTGACTTGATAGCACTTAATCACTGCGACAAGACTCACTCAAAAATAGAGTCATATAATCAAATGCACTCGGAATCAGTCTTGGTCATTAAGCCACTTGATGCATTCCAAAAAAGTTATGATTGTTATTTTGATGATTACGACTAAATCTGATATTCTAAGTTTGTGTTTTGTGGTGTTCACAAAATATTCCATGGAATTTTTAAAAAATGCAATTATTTTCAAACTGTGGAGCAAAATACCCAATTTATTTAAATTCTTAGTTTGAGCTCTGCTGGTCAAGAGCATCTATGCAGAATTATTAAGATATAATCACAACAAATCCATCTGTTGGGGAACAATCATTATTTTTATTACCAGTCATAGTAATCAAAATAAACTACAGAAAACATTGATCATCCAAATGCCATTATACAAGCATTTTGATTGTACATACAAGATGTCCCCCAGATATCCAATTTATTCAGTAAACATTGTTAATGGATTATGTGGAAAACCAATCATATGGACGAGTCCAGATAAGCAATTCTTTACTGTATTTTATTTTCATCAACTGCCATTTAATTTTGATTGCAGCTCACAAGTTGCCTGGTGATGATGGAGAATTTTACCAGTTTTGTTATGTGTCCAGCACAGGGCAGATTCGTGGAGCAAGCACTCCATTCCAGTTCCGAAAACCTTCTGCAGCTGATTATGTAGAGATAGATGACCCCGATACAAATATGTTGGTTATCCAGTCACGCACTGTGTACCTACAGGAAAATCTACGGACAACAGAGAGCCAGAAAAACGTGTTATTACAGGTAGTAAAAATAGCAGAATATACATGAGCAATATTCATGAATTTCAGGAGACAACTACATTCATATTTATAGTAATGTGATCATTCTTTTGAGTACTTAGTAAAAAGAAGAAAATCATAAATGTTTTATGATGCTGAAATAAATGTAGCCAGTCAATATATTAATGGGAATTTGAAGATGACAGCCTTGTATTTAATGGCATTTGGTAATATGTATATATGATTTCTTTGTTTTGTTCCCATGGTATGTAATATTGGCGGATATACACTGTCTCTATTGCCAAGTCCATCTGTCTTTCCATAAACATTTTAATTTCTGGAACATAACTCAAACTGTTCAAGGTATTCCTGTGAGACTTAGCACACGCTGGACTAGTGGTCCACGTGTGCCTTTTGCTGTTCACAGTTCTTCAGTTTCAATTTTTTTCTTTATGTTTTTGTCCGTTTTCCAACAGTTGCATATCATGACTAAATGGTATCATATCCAGACCCATTTGCATCAAGGTGAAGGGAAAAAGTAATTCTGTAACTTATAGTAATTCTGTAACTTAGAGCCTTGTCTGAAGTATGTCTTTTGAACCACTTAAAATATTTTAATGAAACTTTGCTTAAATAGATATCATGACTAAACAGTGTCACTTAGCATAGCCTCACCCCTTCCTTGAGGTCAAGGTCATGGCAAGGAACAGTGTAATTCAGGATTTATATCCTTGTCTGGAGTGTGACTTGGAAACCACTGAAGATAATATAATGGAACTTTGGCCAATTGTATACAGTGCATGATGACAGTGTGTTTTGTACCATAACTATTTTCTCTCCCTCAAGTTCAAGGCCATTGCAATGGAAAATGTAATTCTGTGACTTGTATCCTTGTCTGGAGTATAACTTTTAGCCACATAAGATATTTTAATGAAACTTTAGCCACTTATATACAGGGTGTAATATGTACCGTAACCATGCAATGTTCCACAAGGTCAAGGCCGTGGCAATGGAAAATGTAATTCTTTCACTTTTATCCTTGTCTGGAGATATTTTAATGAAACTTGAACTATTTATTTATATGCTGACATACTCATTGTGAGGTTGTGACCCCTGTGACATGCCTCAAATTTGACCCTGTATGTGGTGAATTCAAGACAGGTAGATGATTGTTTTAACACAAGAGAATCAGTGTAGTGCAACAAGCAGTAACCTGTAACCATCAAAGTTTACTTTACTCAAATGAGTGGCAAATTGTCAGCTGGTTAACTGCTACAAGCACTGACTGAAAAGTTGCATAACATCACAGTTGTCTTAATTGGCAAACAAAAATAAATTTAATGAAGTATAAGCCAGTATGTAAAAATGTTTGAATTTGCAACCCTAATCAATCAGTTAACTTTCAGTATCTATGCTGAGGAGTGATTCAGGTTGAATTGTCACCCTTGGTCTTGTCATTTAGCTCTAATGTACTGAGAATTAGAAATTAACTTCTTGCCTCAAGTCTTGGCTACCCTCCTCCCCCCCCCCCTTAACTAAATAATACAAAAAATGTTGTTAGTTAATAGTTACATGCCTTGGTATCAGCTTCAGTGCTGATTTAATGACTAGTTAGCTATCTGCAATTGTGTATAATCCTGCCAAAAATTCAAATGTGAACCTTCAAGAAGCGCAGGAAATTCCTCTCCTTTGTATCCCATATTTAAGCATAACTGTGTTCGTTTTTTTTTTACTATAGTGAATGGATATGAATTTATCTAATTTATATACTTATTAAAGAAGGAAAATAGGACTTCCACAACGAGTATCAGTCACCTATTTTTGATAGTCACCTGTTTATGAGGTTAGCCTTGAAGACACAAAAAGTTACCCAACAATTTGGTAGATTCTACTGTTTTCATAAGTGTAATGTGTATTTCTGTTGCTTCATTATCATTAGGTTCCACACTGAGATACTGGAACACAACAGTAATCACCTTTTTTATCCTTACATCTGTCTGTCCATCATTCACTATTCTTGTAACCACCAAAGCTCTGCAGCCCTTGCACATAATTTATGCTATTTGCTAGGAGAATTGCATATTACACATAGATATGTCTTTTAAAGGATTAGTCTTTTCATGTTTAAATTTTGAGTTGTTTCCCTTTTTTCATCAGTTTTAAATCTCCAGTACAGCAGATCCTTGTAACTGGCATAACTTGGGGGATCATTCAAAATAGTCGGATGCAGTGGGGTGTGTTCGTCATCTTATAGATTTGAATGTGTCTTTTATGCATTGTGTATCATCAACTCCATTTGAGATAGAGTTATGGTCCTTCACAATTAACTTCATATCTTCACATTGGATGTTGCCAGTACCATCATAGCTCAAGAACCATTGAACATATTCTTATGCAATTTGGTATGAACATTGCATTCTTGGCCTACATTTGCCTTTTATGGGTTTTGTCTCATAAACTCCACTTTTGGACCAAATTATACCACTTGTAAAGCAAATTCTTGTCTTCATATGGAAGCTTGGAATGTTGCTTGCAGTCAGCATAGCACAAAAACCATTAAACATATTTGATATCTTTCACATGGGATGTTGCTTGTATTAACCCTTTACCTCACAGAATCTTTTGCTGTGTTGGCAGTCGTTATACATGTTTCCAAGCTACACAGTGCAGTGTGCTATAAATAGAACACCTGTAACCTATATGACTCGATGTGCATAGCCTGACTGTAAAATTTATAGCAGTGTAATATATGTGCAACATACATTTGAACCATTTTACCTTTTTTTAACACATCGATTATCTATAGATAGGTTTAAGGGTAAAATCTGATCTTTATAGTTGTATAATTATTTTTCACTTACATTTTTTTCTCATTTTAAAATCTTGAGAGAATTTGTCCACCGTCAAGTCAGTGAAGCATTGTGACCAACCGTAGCTGACCTTTCTCAACATTGAAATCTACCTGTTTGTTGTCTACTTCTGCATCGCTAAATAATCCAAATTTGATAAATTATCAAAAATCATTGTTTCCTACATGAATATCGGTGCCTATATCTGACTTACTGAAGCCTTCATAGTCATAATTCTAATCATCCAAACTAAAGTACATAACAAATCCGCAGCCTACATTTTGGAGAGTGGAGAATATGACCCATTTATTTTAGATAGCAGATTACGACTAGATCTTAACTAGCAATCACTTTATGTTACATAGTGGTCATTTACCTCAATGCCTGTAGTTTCTGAAAGGTGTTTCCCCCAAAGGTGGCGCTACGAAAACCATCTCAAAATGGCTGATGTTTACTGTAGGCATCCAAACACGCTTCCATGCAGATGGTGCAGAGGTGTCCAAACTCGCTTGTATGCGAGTCAGGTGGAGGTGTTCACTAGCACTTCCATGAGAATGGGGTAGAGGCATCCAAAAGTGCTTACATGAGGTAAAGGGTTAATGAGTCCTTAAAGGAGTTGGATTTCAAGCATTCCACATTATCGTGCAGAGGAGTCATGGCCCCTGCTTGTCCATCTTGTTCTGATTGGTTTCCCCACACAAGTTCCTTAGTTTAGGGCCATACAGAGCAAATTGTAGTGAGCTCTGCCCTTTGCATTACATCCATTACTAATAACTCTTGTTTAATTTAAAAAGGCAAGTAAAATATCAGTTAAAAAAATGTCTTTTACATTTAAAATTTTGACCTCCATGACTCAAATACTTCTCTCTATTTTCCCACTACATGTACTTTGCCCTATTCTGACTGGCATGAGAAGTCAGTTACATGTAAACAAATATGTACACATTTCCACACAATGATTTGCTGTTGAACTGTTTTACACTCATGCATGAAGTACACAGAATTAACCAGATGAACAGGGAGGACAGCACTCTCTCACTATAAGGTCCTTCATTACAGTACAGTGCCTGTTAGAAATCAAGTATGGTCATGGATCCCATTTCATTAAGTGATGGTAAAATTGTATCATGTACTTCATTATAAGGTGGTATGCTTTGTGTCTCCCATGGACAGCATTATAATGAGGTAGTACTATATATGTGTCATGTACTTCATTATAAGTTGGTCCCACTATACGACAGTATGTTCTGTGTCTCCCATGGACAACATTATAATGTGTTATAATGTGGAAGCACTGTACAGGCATGACATGTACAAACATGCACATATTACCGTCTGTACTCTCATGTAATCCGATACCAACTGCAAACTGCATATACCTAGATAGCTGTCGCATAATACACCAGCAGATCTGGGTCTATGAAGTTTGTAATGACTAATCAGTTGAACAAACAACATAGACCCTGATCTGCTGGCACATTATGCGATGGCAGATCAGGGTCTATGTTTGCATTTGGACTCGGCTTTTACGCGAGTATATACAGTATATACATGAAAAGTACTCAGTAGATAATAGTTTATGGAAAGTGGGTGGTTCTATTTTAAAACTGAATACAGTAATGCATTCTTACTTAGCTTCATCCCCTCTGTGGTCTCAGGCATGTTGAATAGTCATTTTGTCGTAAAAGGTGACTAATAGTGGCAACCTTTTTACCTATGAATGTGACCTGTGATGATGTTTCAACTGAGGTCTTCAAAATTTATCAGAGTGTGGCTGATATAGGGAATTTAATTATGTGTTGTAAGGATTTTACCCATTTTTGCTTTATCATTGTTTTGTATGCTTTTTCTGGGATACCCAGACTTTCTTGGCACTATATTCATATTTAGCTTCATGTCTTTGACTCCTAAAATTAAAAGTTTGACTCTTCAAATCTAGACCTGGGGGTCACTGAATCCCCATCCTGAATTTTTATTGAGAGCACTGTACTCATGTACAGTGTGATCATGAGTACATTGTGATCAAATAGAAAAGTGAGGCTTTTAAGGTCTCTACTCAAGGAAAGAACATGGATAGCCCAGGCAGAACTTGAACCTTCAGCTTTCTGATCCTGAGGTGCAGTTCCTCTCACTAGGCCATGTATATGCTAAATTATTAATACTCATTCTAGGAGCAGGAAAAGTTAATAAAAGAACGAGACCTTCTGGCAAGTCAGCTTAAAGAGACTCAAGAGAAGTTTAGTATGCTCCAGACTCAGAATGTTGAGCTCAGAGGCAGACTGAGGGAGGGGCAGATCAATATTGTCACGTTAAACAAAGAAGCTAGCGATATGAACCTGATACAGGATGAACTGAGAGCCAAGATAGAACTTCTGACTGAGGTAAGGAAAAAGTTAACAGATAATCTCCAAGTGTTACTTAGTAGGACCCACCATCGAAATGTGGGAGCTGTTTAGTAATCACCTTCTTCATCCATCTGTCTGTCTGTTCACACTTCTTTTAACCAGCATAGCTCTGCAACCCTTGCACATAATTAGATGTAAGTGAATTGCCTATTACTTATAGATGTTCCTTTTAAAGGTTTCGTCGTTATAGGTCCAATTTTGATGGAGTTATTGCCCTTTTTCCATCAATATTGCATCTCTACAGCAGCATATTATCGTAACCAGTATTACTTCAGAACCATTCAACATATTCTGATCCAATTTGTTGTATACATTCTCTCTCAGCTCAACATGTGCCTTTTGTGTGTTTTGTCTGATCATCTCCATTTTGAACAGAGTTATGGCTCTTGACAATTAATTTCACATTTTCACAGGATCTTGATTGCAGCCAGGTTAGCTCTGCAACCCTTTCACATAATTGGATACCATTTGGTAGGCGTTTCCTGTTATATACATACATACATATATATATATATATATATATATATATATATATATATCTATATATATATATATATATATATATATATATAGATGTGACTTTCAAAGGATTATCTGTTCTGGTTCAATTTTTAGAGAGTTATTGACCTTTTTCCATCAAAATTACATCTCTGCTACAGCAGATACAGGTAACCAGTGTAGTTCTGAAACCATTCGACATATTCTGATGCAATTTGGTGTGTACATTGAGGGTGTGTACATACCCTAGATGTGTCTTTAATGGGTTTTGTCTTATTAGCTACATTTTGAATAGAGTTATGGTCCTTGACAGTTAACTTCATATCTTCAGTGGAATGTTGCTTGTAATTGGCATGGCTCAAGATCTATGTAGCATATTCTAATACAATTGTGTATGAACATTGGATCATAGACTTGTGCATGTCTTTTATGATTTCAAATCCACCAGATTACTCATCCTCTTGACTTTGCATTGTCTTGTCAACTCCATTTTTGATAGAGTTGTGGCCCTTGACAGTAAACTTCCTATCTTCAGAAGAGATGTTGCTTGTATCTTGCATAACTCAAGAACTATTAAACATATTCTTAGGCAGATTGGTGTGAATGTTGAAGACCTGCCAACCCTTACGATTTTACCATAAGTCTTATGTAAATGACCCTTGAATTATGGACTTATGCAATAATAGCAAACAAATCTTTTAAAAATATAATCATTGCAATCAAATCCAGATATTGGCTTGTCTGGGTTTGGTCTGGATCCAGATATTTATATTATATTCTGTGAAGTTGGTCAGGGAACCAGACTAACTTTACAGGAGTACCTCAGATGCTTTAAGCTGCCCATGTTTTACATGCAAAACACCTGCATGATCAAACATTATCTAGAAATATCATGCAACAAGCAAAAACACATAAAAGGCAATAGGGACAATCTGCCTATTAAAAAGTTAAAACAGTCAGCACAGAAATATAACAAGGAATATTAAGATTCTTGGAAATAAAGCATGAAAGGCCACAATTACCTTCATTGGTCATTATGTGATGTCGATTTGAGTATTGCTTATGGAGAGAGAGATGATAGCCACTACCATGTGAAATTTAAAAAGATTATATCAAGTTGAGAGATCTAGTGAGAAGCCATTGACTTCTAATGGGTTTAAAGTGTACTTTACAAACTTTTTAGTTGAACATAATGTTCCTTCACTGCATCAGATCATACTTCTGTACTTTTCAAATGCATGTTTTCCAAATGGACAATAGCAGTACATGCCATTTTGTAACACCTTACTGAAAATTGGTCTAATTTAAGGAAAGATATCAACTGCCTTACAGAGAAGGTCTTGTTAGGGTTATAATGTCTAACATATCTCATAGATCTGCATGTGCCACTTATGGTTTTAGTGTTATTTAGAAGAATTATGGTCCCCCTGATTGTGCGTTGTCCTGACTTTGGTATCTGCAGGATAACTTAACCAAAATGTTTTGGATTTCAACCAGATGTGGCAAGTGGCTTCAGAGTGATGAAATATTGAGTAACTTTAATTTCCAGCATTCCATAGTGTCATCTGTAGGAGTTATGGCCTCTAATCATTTACTGGAATTATGGCCCAGAATGCCAATCCTTTTGACTTCTGGGGAGCCATGGTAGCTCAGTTGATAGAGTATTGGACTCTTAATCCAAGGGTAGCAGTGTATCCTTGTGAAAGGCACTTACCTCCCATTTCCTCGGCATGATAATAACCAGTAATGTGTTGAATGTGCTGTCCCCCCAAAAATTCTGACTTTGATTCTTGCAGCATAACTTTTAGTAAGATTTCTTGTGATACAACCAAATATGGTGTACAACTTTTATATTGATGAGACACTAAAGTAATTTGAATTCCAGCATTCTACAACATCAGTTACAGGAGTTATAGCCATGTTATCATTTTGAAAAGTTATGTACCTGATAGACTGTCCATGTATTTGTGCATTCATCAGCATCATTTTTCTTAGGCATATTGCATTACAGCTGAAGTTGGATTTTCAGCATTCCACACCATCATTTAGAAGAGTTATGGCCCCTGAATGCCCGTCTCCTCCCAAGTTTGGTTTTCCAACAGAAGTTCTTCTGTTTAAGGCCCTGCAGAGCAAATTGTAAAAAGGGGGGCCCTCCATGATACACTCGTCACTTCTAGCTCTAGTGTCATCCTCTGATCAACAATTTTATTAATTGATCAATGGAATAGATTGATGAAAAATTCCTTTTGTCAAAATCTTTTGGCAGCTGTGAAAGTAGTACATTTAGATTATTTTCAGGTGATTATTACTGTATATGCCTGCTTATGATTCGAGTTCAGCTGCAAACTGCACAGACCCAGATCTGCCATCACATAATGGATTGGCATATCTGGGTCTATGCAGTTTGTTAGGAGTAATCAGTTAGACTCCTCTTATAAGCAAGTATGGATATTTTGATATATTGATGGCTTAAACAATAGTTCTTTTCAAGAGTAAATGGTTTGCCAGTCGGTGGTAAAACCATATACCAACACAGATGTTGGTCTAATAAATAAGTTGTCCTAATGTCATATCTTTTTTTTACCATATCTGTATGATATTCACAATTGCAGTTATCTGAGTGAAATATTTGTGTACAATTTTGTTGCATCTTTTTTATGATTCTATTTGATGACTTGTTATTTTAAAATTAGGGCAAACTTACTTTAGAAGTGGGAATTGATTCATTTTATTGATACTTAACAAACAGTCGTTGATATATCATCATGCCATTCATATTAATTGATGTTTTAACTATTACATCCCATTTTTAATCTGACATACTTTTTTCCAGGAGAAAGAGGTCCTAGAGGAAAAAATTGAAAATGTAAAAGAAGAACTAGTTGCTTTGACATCCAATTTGAAGAAACTTGAAGCAGACAAAGATGATTTGGAAGGTCAGAAGACATCATTGGAGGAACAAGTCAACATGTACAAGGTATCATCAACTTTCCCCAGAAGAATACTAGTCTGCCATATGTAAATCATCAGTCACTGTAGATGTTAGATTAAAGCATAAAGGAGCAGTAAAATCCTTGGCCAAATAGCCTGCAACAAGTTGAAAATGTTGCTGGGTAATACCTGCCAAGAATTGTGTACAGAATATGAAGCAAATTACTATGGGTTGTTCCATTTAAACATGCATGGTACCCAGGGCTGTTCCATTTAAACATGCATGGTAACCAGGGCTGTTCCATTTAAACATGCATGGTACCCAGGGAAGGCACTATTTTAAAAAATATATGCTAAGGTACTCTGGTTACTCACAGAGTTGATATGAAAATTTATGAAAAATTCTAAATAGCATTTATGGGGACTACTCCACATTGAAAGTGCCTTCCCTTGGTCCTAGGTATATTTTACTGGAACAGCCCTAATTAAAACTTTGGTCAATGTCATGAAATTGTTTACTCTAGCAAAGTGGAGTGTTTTCAAGGCTATGATCTTTTAAGTGACATTTTTGTCACTGTGACTTTATTTTATGTCCATGGATGATCACAGATGAAGAGCGTTTTAATTCTCTGATTTTTCTCTCCACGTCTAAAAATTGATATGTAACATTCTTGGTAATTCATTTTGTTGCCAGTAGATGTGCATGATCTTTAGTGACTTTTTGGCTACAACAGACAAATGTCAATGTCCCAAGTACAGCAAGTGATTCGGGTCACGAGACCAGGAATTTTTCTTTTTGTTTGGAGTAACATTAAAGCAGGCATGTGTAACTTCCTCCAGGGCACGGTGCTGGATAGCAATTTTCAAATTTATCCATATGATGTAAATGTTACCAGATAAAACCAGGTCGCTGGCCTTATGTGGCCTGTAGGCCATAGGTTGCACATGCCTGATTTAAAGTAAGATTTCCAAGACTGGAGTAACATTCATTACTCAAAATGTTGAGATGGTGATGTCTTGGAGCTTATTTTTGTGTGTGCCTCTCTGGTATAGACTTTAAGCCTCTTCTACATGTGTATGAAACTACATTTACATATCTAAAATTTGAAGCCATATAAATTATGTACAATAAACTCTAAATATAATACCCAAGGGACCCCTAAAATGATGTTATTATCTATAAACACAGCTCTAAACACGATTTCTCGATTGGAGTCGAGGACTCTCAACTCATAGAACGTGAGAGTCCCCTGCCATTTACTCTTAGTCCATCATCTATATAGAGTCCCCAACTTTGCTAAAGCATTTTTGGAAACTTTTTAAAAACTGTAATTTTTTTTATTTAGTAAATTTATGATAGATGGATAGAGAGACAGATAAATATATAAGCAGAGGTATCCTTTAGAGCAGGGGTGTCAAACATACGGCCCATTGGCCAGATACGGCCCACCAGACTCATTAGTCTGGCCCGCAGACCAGATCTCTTGTTAATGTCAAATTTGTATGCTTATACATAGTTCATGATATGTATGACCCGAGTGAAGTACATTTATATCAAATCTGGCCCGCCATAGCAAATGAGTTTGACACCCCTGCTTTAGAGGTTAATCACACACACATGCATGCACACACATTTGATATTTTAAGAGTCCTAAAGACTAACATTTCAATCTTTATATGCATGTAAAAATATTTTTCAAAATATAATAAATGTAAGAACTCACTGGTTTTAAAAGATTTCTTGCCAGTAGTAAATTATTAATGTGAATTTTTGTTTACCGTTTCATAGCAAGAACTTTGTTCACATGAGTATTTTTTCACTAAGACAGAATACAGTACACCATTGTTAGAGAAATCTCAACAGGATTTGTTGATCAACAATATGTAGAAAATTAAATTTTATGCACATTCTTTTGCATTTAAAAAAAATAAAATGTTATCTCTATATATAAATAACTCTAAAATTTGAAGTAATCTGCAGTTCACAGCTATTGATAAGATGCATATTGGCACATTTTATGCAAGCAAATTGACCAAAATTGAATATAGAAAGTTCCTAATCTGTTAAAAATATGCAAAAACAATATAATTTTAAACATTTAATCCAAAGTTGCAAGCATATTGCTTCTGCTTTATGTACAATCCATTTTTTATCATGGCACATTCAGTCACTATAAACATTGCTAATAGGACAAGTTCATGTGCACATTTGAAATAATTGTACTTGAACACTCTGAGAATGCTTACTCAAAGAGGACAAGTTCATGTGCACATTTGAAATAATTGCACTTGAACACTGTGAGAATGCTTACTCAAAGAGGACAAGTTCATGTGCACATTTGAAATAATTGCACTTGAACGCTGTGAGAATGCTTACTCAAAGAGGACAAGTTCATGTGCACATTTGAAATAATTGCACTTGAACACTGAGAATGCTTACTCAAAGAGGACAAGTTCATGTGCACATTTGAAATAATTGCACTTGAACGCTGTGAGAATGCTTACTCAAACAGGACAAGTTCATGTGCACATTTGAAATAATTGTACTTGAACACTGTGAGAATGCTTACTCAAACAGAGCCTCATTATCAAGCACACCCTGAATAAGTTTTGGTCACTAAGCCATTGGATGCATTCTAAAAGACATTATTAACTTGACACTTGAAACTTGGTCCAGTATCATAAGTTTGTGTTTTACATTGTTCACAATATTGCTCATCAAATTTAAAGAAATGCCGTTAGTTTTAAACCAGGTAATAAAATACCCTAATTATCAAGTTCTTATTTAGAGCTCTAATAGTTTTTAGCTCTACTATGGCTATATTGGATGTCCACATGGCACCATTTTCATTTAGGACCATTTAGACTACACGGGTTGAATGTGTGACATACGAAGTCTTGCATTGAAAACCTCATGTCAATATGATTTTCTGTCCAGAAGTGGCAATAACAAGATTTTCAGGAATGGAAAATCATATTGACATGGTGTTTTCAATGTAAGACTTATGATGTCCAGTTGGTCCTAAATGAAAATGGTGCCACACAGACATCCAATATGGCCAGCTTGAAAATCTTGTTACCACTACTATTCCAGAACAAAAAGCCATATTGACATGGGGTTTTAACCAGAAGACTTCTTATGATGTCATGTTGGTCCAAAATGAATATGATGATCTGACATCCCGTGTGGCCACCAAGGCAGCCATCTTTAAACTTTTGTTTTTGCTACTCTTCCCAAACACAATGTCATATTGACATGGGGTTTACATCAAAAGACTTCCTAGAGTGTCTAGTTGGTCTTAAATGAAAATGGTGTCAATGTGGCCTCCAATATGGCCACCATGGTAACCATCTTAAAAATCTTATCACTACTCCTAGATGGAAAGTCATGCCAACATCAGGTTTTCACCAAAAGACTTCTTGATGATGTATAGTTGGTCCTAAATGAAAATGGTGCCGATCCAACATCCAATATGGCCACCATGGCAGCCATCTTGAAAATCTTGTTATTGCTACTCCTAAATGGAAAGTCATATCGAAATGAGGTTTTCACCAGAAGATTTCTTATGGTGTCGAGTTGGTTTTGAATGAAAATAATGCCTTTCTGACATCCAGTATTGGTACCATGACAACCATCTTGAAAATCTTGTTAATGCTACTTCTGATGAATTGATGGCCATATCGACATGAGGTTTTCACCAAAAGACCTTATGATATCTAGTTGATCCTAAATGACAATGGTGTCAGTCTTATATCAAATATGGCTGGTATTATGGCCATCCGGAAAATCTTATTTCTACTACTCCTGAATGGATGGTCATATTGGCATGGGGTTTTCACCACAAGACTTCTAATGATATTTAGTTGGTCCTAAAGGAATGATCTTTAATCCATTATGGCCACCACAGCAGCTAATTTGAAATTTTTTTTATTGCTCAAGAATATCAGAGATGGTTTCAACACTCAGCAGTTAAAATGAAGAAATGGTCTTATCTTGAATTCCTGGAAATTCTTTTTGGACATTAGAGCGTCATTCCTTTCAAGGGACTCTTGTTATATTATAATATGGTAAAGTTTAACTACAGTGAAAATAAAAATTTGACACTAGTGTATTTAGATTTCTGTGTCAGAGCTCATAAGTGCTTTATAAATGCTAGTTTTAAAAAAACACACATAACATGTGGCAGGGTACTGACATATAATTGATTCCATATTGAAAGGATATGCTAACTTCTCAAGTTTTGTTCATATGTGCTCTCAGTTCACATGACTTTATGCAATTGACACCAATCTTGGATGTGTTCTCACAAGGTCTCATACATTACAATGTACCTTTAGTTGGCACTAAATAGCCACTTTTGTGCTGAGGTGCTGTAAAACATTACTACATGCATACATACATACATACATACATACATACATACATACATACATACATACATACATACATACATACATACATATACAGTAGTGTCCTTAGGACAGGACAGTCAACTGACCACTGAAGCAAGACATCAGCCATTTCATTTAGGTAGGGTTTAAGTCACACTGGCTGCATGTTTGTTTACACAAGCATAATACCACACTTCATTTGAAAATACAGATGATCAAAAGGGGTGCATCATGGGAAATTGATGTGTGTCAGAGGGATGCAATGTGGAACCTTGGGTTTTTGAGAGCCCTGTTAAGTATTGTCATAATAAATGGTATTCCACATATCATCAATAACAGATACTATCAATTAATATATTTTTTAGTTCATGGTTTTGCAAAAAAATCATATTTTCATTGGTACTGTATGTACTCGCTTATAAGTCCAGTCAAACTGCACAGACACAGATCTGCCATCGCATAATGCACCAGCAGATCTAGGGCTGTGCAGTTTGTTAGGAGTAATCAGCAAAACAAACAACATAGACCCTGATCTCCCAGCACATTATGCAATGGCAGATCAGGGTCTATGCTGTTTGTAGTTGGACTTGATTTGTGAGTACATATGGTATTTAAATTCATGGATTGGGGAACAAGTCTTATTGCTTCCATTGAGGGATCGTTGTTTGTTGGGTCTTTTAATTTGTGGTTCATAGCAACTATGAAATCCACAAAAATTGGTACCCCATAAAAAATTGGGAATTCTCAGTACTCTAATTGTATGTATCATACAGTACTCCAGTTGTATTTTCATATAGTACTCCAGTTGATGTATCATATAGTACTCCAGTTGTATGTATCATACAGTACTCAAGTTGTATGTATATAGTACTTCACTTGTATGTATCATACAGTACTCCACTCATAGTGCTTCAGTTGTATGTATCATACAGTACTCCAGTTGTATGTATCACACAGTACTCCAGTTGTATGTATCATATGGTACTTCATGTGTATGTATCATGTAGTACTCCAGTTGTATGTATCATACAGCACTCCACTTGTATGTATCATAGTGCTTCAGTTATATGTATCATACAGCACTACAGTTGTATGTATCATGTAGTACTCCAGTTGTATGTATCATACAGTACTCCATGTGTATGTATCATGTAGTACTCCAGTTGTATGTATCATACAGTACTTCATGTGTATGTATCATGTAGTACTCCAGTTGTATGTATCATACAGCACTCCACTTGTATGTATCATAGTGCTTCAGTTATATGTATCATACAGTACTACAGTTGTATGTATCATGTAGTACTCCAGTTGTATGTATCATACAGTACTCCAGTTGTATGTATTATATAGTATGTTGCAGAGACCTAAAAGAGTCACACAATCAGCATCATAATAAAGTATATATAATTGTATGTGATATTGTTATTACAGGAGGAAGTTTGCAGTATGTTGATATTGTAAGAATTGGCATCAGCACATCTTATGGTAAATTTTAAATTTCCCTTACTCAGGAACATTTCATGTCATCAGACAGTGCTGCCAAACTGTATGGCAAACAGCTGCAGGATCTACAAGCCATGATTGTGGAAAAGGATAGCTTTGTGACACTTCTGCGAGAAAATATTGGTAAACTCACTCAAGAACTGGAGATTGAGAGGGAAAATTTCGACTCTCAGGCTATTGTATATGTCAGGAGCACGGTATGTACAGTTAATGAATTGGTCTAATATTACATTAGTATACCCCGGTCTTAAAGTAAATGTGTATATATGTCACTTTGTCCTTGCATTTTTTGTGCTTCTCTCTGCCCTCCCTGTCTGGGCTATTGTCATCAGACTTGCCCTGTGAGTGCATCTTGATTCTACAGTAATGACATCAAACTTGTACTGTGGTTTCATCTGAGGATGAAAATATTTCATACACCAAAACTGGGTTGCTATGACCTACTTTCCATGATTTATTGAAAATTGGATGAAAAATTTGTCTGGCTCTAATTCCAATACCATTTCACACATTGCCACTAAACTTGCACCAAGAGTGCATCTTGGGATGAAGATGCGTTGCATATTAAAACTGGGTCAATGTGACCTTCTTTACTTGATTTATTCTACATTGCTTAAAAGTGGTTTCTGGGCTGTAATCTTTATGGCTGTTACGACCAAGATTGCACTGGTGGTGCATCTTTGTATGCTGTAACCTACTTCCAGGATTTGTTCAACATCAGACCTGCCAACCCTTATGATTTTACAGTAAGGATTGCTGAAATGATCCTTAAATTACAGACTTACAAAACTGTAGCAAACAATCTGGATATTGACTTTCACAGGTTTGGTCTCAATCAAGGTTTTCATATTAGATTCAGTGGAGTTGGTCAGGAAACCAGCTAACATTACAGAGGGTATCTTAGACAGTTTAATCTGCCCATGTTGTTCATGGGAAATTCCCGAATTGTCAAAAGTTTGCTTTTAAAGTGTACATTAATATCATCGACTGAAAATGTTGTCCAGGAAACAACAACATGTTGAATCTGAAAAGGACAATCAACCTCTTTAAAAGTCTAACAGTGGGCACAAAAGTATAAAAAAAGAATATTCATATACTTGGCCATGCTTGGAATAAAGCAGGAAAAATGACAGTTGCATTTATTGCACATTGTATCTTATCAATTTGAGTATTGCCTACAGCAGGAAAGGTGATTGCCACCACCACGTGAATTTAAAAAAAACAGAAAGATTACATTGATATGAGATCCAATGAGAAGTCATTGAGGTTCCATTCTAGGGTTTGGAGCACTGTGGAAAGTGGGGAAGGCACAGGGCAAAGTTGTTTGCTCTGCTACTCTCACAGTATAGAGAAAATTAACATATACTTATATGTCTGTCCCCTACTTGGTTTGACATTTATTTTCGTTTACAGTTAGGAAAACCATATGCTATCTGAAGCAGACTGCAGGTGAAAAAGACTGCTTCTGTATGCTGAGGAAATGTACTTGAAATTGCATAAAGTACACTAATTTTGCCTGTCAATGAAATACAGAAATGAATCTTCACAATGTAGGCATTACTGTTTTCTGAAAATGCACTTGTGAAATTTTAAAATCTCAGAACTCAAAATAATGTTTAAAAAATGTTATCGGCTTGTTTTTTATAATTTACCTTTGAAGTTTGGGAAGTGAAGATAGCCATGTGGAGCTTGCAAACTTTATGAACAGTACATCAGAATAAGGCCTATCTGTGTACTCTCAAATCCAAATCAACCCCAATCATTCAGATATATAAATTTAAAAAATTGCAGGATCTTAAACTTCCCCCAGGATACACACATTTCTATTTTTAATAACCAGGATTACCAGTGGGTAAAATCAGGTGAATACCTTTTCTGTAAATTTATAACCCATTGAAAAAATGTGAAACTCCAGAACAGAACCTTAAGAAAAATTGGAACATTAACACAATTCCTTTTCTTTTTTCATATGATCATATATGATTTTCTGAATAAAATGATGTCTAGTTGGTCCTAAATGAAAATGGTGTCCCTTAGACATCTAATATGGCTGCCACGATGGTCATCTTGGAAATCTTGTTATTGCTACTTCTCCTGAATGGATGGTCATATCGACATGGAGTTTCCACTCAAAGACTTCCTGTGGTGTCCAGTTGGTTGTAAATGAAAATTGTGCTGATCTAACATCCATCGTGGCCTCCAAGGTTGCAGTCTTTAAAATCTTATCGCTATTCCTGCCGAGCAGAAAGCCATATTGACATTTGGTTTCACTAAAAAATTTCTTATGATGTCTATTTGGTCATAAATCAAAATGGTGCCTATATGACTTCTAATATGGCTACCATGGTGGCCATCTCAATTTTGTTATTGCTATTCCTCCTGAACTGATGGTTGTATTGACATGGGTTTTCAGTAAAAGACTTCTTATGATATCTAGTTGGTCCTAAATGAAAATGGTGCTTATCAGACTTCCAATTTCATGGTCGTGATGTCCATCGTGAAAATCTTTTCACTACTTTTCCTGAATTGATAGTCATAGGAATGGGGAGTTTTCACTAAAAGACTTCTAATGCTATGTAGTTGGACATAAATGAAAATGGTGCCAATCAGACCTCCAGTATCGACACCATGGAAGACAGCTTGAAAATCTTTGTTGTAGTTGCTTCTTCTGAACAGATGATCATATAGACATGGTGTTTTCACTAAATGACTTCTTATGATATCTTGTTGGCCCTAAAACAAATGGTGATGATCAGTGGCAGCCATGTTGATAATCTTGTTATCACTAATCCTTATGAAGGGATGGTCATATCAACATGGTATTTTCACTAAAACACTTCTCACTATATGTATCATGCCAATGTGACCTCCCAAATTAAAAAATAAAATAAATCGTGTAACAGCTGCTTCTTCTGAACAGATGGTCATGCCAAGATTTGGAGAAAAAAAATGCTTCTTTCTTGCAGTATATAGTTGTTCTTATATTAAAATGATGCTGATATAACCTCCAAAATGGCTTATTTGATGGCCATCCTGAAAATCTTTTTATGACTACTCCTGAATGGATGGTAATGTTGACATTGGGTTTCACTAAAACACTATATAATAGCAGTATGTAGCATGTTCTGAATGAAAATAGTGCTCATCTTAAAAATCTTATTATTGCTACTCCTCTTGCATTAATGGTGGCATTGACATAGGGTTTTCACTAAAACAAAAAAATGTTTTAGGATTTTATATTTTTTACCTTTATTTATATTCCTGTTATAGAATTTTAACGTGTACCTTTTGACTTAAACTACTTTATGTTACATTTATTTTGAAGGGTTTATCTTCCTAAAGTTTTTTCAAAAATTCTTTATATTTACATTGTTAGAACATTATTGTGCTGATGTGCCTTTAAACACTAGGAAGCTTCTTTTCATTCCCTAATAATCAAAGGCACAAAAGCCAACTGTCTTTTGATCTTGGTGAGTTTTGAGCAATTTGCTTACTCCATCAATTGTTTGAAGTGTGAACACCTGTTTTCATGCCTAATTATACCAGCTGGCCTAACATAAAGACAGTCCTGTGTTTGACAATCACAGGTAAGCTGTCAATTAGTAATTTTATTTAGAAACCGTTTCTACTGATAAGTGATGATTTTAATGTACATGATGGATTAAAGTGGAACTTTTTATTTTACTATTTTGTTATTTTTCTTTTTGCTAAATAGCTAAACTAAATATATGTAATCTTGATAGCATACTACTACTAATAATAATAATGCTAATGCTATTCGGTGCATAGTACATGTATTTGTCATGAACCAAGTTTGAGAGCTGAACCTGCCTTCAGAGGTCACCTGTCTACAAAGGCCACTTTGGCCTTTTCCCATGGGTGTCCACTGTAGACCAGTTTTACTGTATATTATTTGGATAAAAGTGTGAATAGACAAATGGAACTGAAAGTTGTTAAGTTTGAGTGGAAAATAACAAGAAAATAGTGAAGCATTGTGTAACAAGATGGTTGACTCCTAGTGAAGGTGCAAAGATATTGCTGGAACAATGGGAACCTTTAAAAATGTATTTTTGAGAAATAAACCAAGAAACAAAAGGCTAAGACAAAAAAAGCTGAAACCAAAAGCAGCAAGTCTGAGAGGGAATCTGAAACTTCACTGTCTAGTAAAAAAGGAAAATGTTGCTCATGTGTCCAGTAACAAAGAGGGAAGAAACATTGTAAAAGTGCAAGTACTTCTATTATAACTTTGAACTGTGATATATGAACAGTTTGATTAGTGCTATACCCATGTTTGTCACAGCAAGTATGACTGAGAAAACAAAGTCCAAGGACAGTGCCTTTGAGAAAGATTAATCCAAGAAATCAGTTAAGAAGGATAAGTCAGGATTTCAGACATCATCAATTGAAAAGGATAAACCAGACTCCAAAATTGTTAGTTGCAGAGAGAAAATGTTATGAGTGTGTTATAAGACTTTTGAGTCACGCAGGATGAAGTTGTATTGCTTATCTCTGTACCATGGCATTCCATTATTTAACAAACATTGCCTAATTCTGCAACAGAAAGAGCCTGCGATCCTCAGTTCTAGCAATTGTTGGTCAGCTTCATAAATACACATCAATTTCACAAACCAAGGATCTTACTGACATTGATTATCATGATTGCAAGAAACAAAAGTCAGATAATACACTTACAGTAGGTTCAGAAAAAAGAAAATACATAGCTGCAAGTAAACGTTATGAAAGTAGCCTAAGTTACTTCTATAGAGATGTAAAGGAGTATTAAGTGTATGTGATTAATAAGAAAGTGATTTCCCCAGAATTATGAGCTTCTCAAGCACAGTGCAGTTGCTGATTTGTCAAAAAGAGTGTAAAGTGATTTCAGCATTGTAGTGTATTTTCCAAAGATATTTGTATTAATGGAACCCAAGCAAACTAGCTGCCAAGATAACTTGGAAGCAGAGTTTTGGAATTACCAAGTAGATGAATTGAATTCTGAGATCTAAACACTCAAAGAGATGACAAGCAATGGGATCTTATCAGTAAACTCTAGGATGCAAATGACCAGTTGAAATACAAATTGTTGTCCAGCATCATGACAGCAGTGCCTGCTATTCCACATAAAAATGCACGTTATGATAGAGTGTTGTCATTTGTTGCAAAAAAACACTCAAAAGCCAGGTCTTCTATGTCAGTTGATGCCTTTGAAGTAGTCCTAAAGATTAATGTGAAGGGAGAGAATGCTTCAAATTGGAGTTTGATCAGAAGTTTCTCAGATAGTGCCAAAGTACCACATATCAGTCACAGCAGTAGCTATATGGTGTAAGTTAAAGAAATGAACTATAACAGTTGTCAAAACTTTACTTGTTGCGCATACATGATATTTCATTACAACGTACTGAAAATTGGTTTAACGTAATGACAAATATTTACTGCCTTCTGAGAAAGTCTTCTTAAAGTTGGTGATTCTGCAGCATTTCCAAAAACACTTGAATCTGGTCTCTTTTCACCTGTTGACACCAAACTTTAATTATGGTTGCATTTTGGGATGAAGGTGTATCATGCACTAAAAACTAGGTTGCTGTGATATACTTCATAGGGTTTATTGACCGCTACTTTAAAATTTCTAACTCGTGCCACAGAATTGAGGGTTTCTTTGAAGCTTTTGCTCTGTAGCAAACCTAGTATTTGAACATTAAATTGCTTTTCAGTTAAGTTCTCTAAATGTTACATTTTAGCATGCCATTTCTTATCATAGCTTCTTAATTCTGTAATTAATGTATGTATTTTTTATTGTATTGATTGTTTTTGTCCCTTCCATTTTAATTTATGAGGCATATAATGTTATTCATATTGGTCCATCTTGTCATGTTCTGTTCATCACAAAGTATGTTTCTGCTGAATAACTTTGAAGGACTTCATAAATTGAAATCAAAGTTTGTATGAGGCTTAACATTAAGAAAGCTAAGGTCAAGTTGGATTTGAGGTTTTGCAACAACATTTTATGGAGTCATGGCCTCTGTTTGACTTGAAACTTTGCCCTTCAATTACATGAGAATTTTGTTTCTTCTGATATTTTCACCATTTTCAGACTTAATTTCATGGTTTATAACCCATTTTTTTTAAGAACTGTGTCCTTTTATTGCATCATATTTGCAAGAACCTCCATGTCACATGTCACTAGTATGTCACTTGATTTACATTTTTTGGGACTGAACTTTCATTCTTTTGAAATTGTTATCTCAGATTTGACTGGAAAATAGTAAGTTGGTGTGTTGATGAATTGCTGAATTTCTAAGTAAAAGAATGATTGTACAGTATTTAATTTTCTTGCTGATCAAGATTCATATAGCAAACAGTTGGTTGTCCATATAGCACTTGAAAAGATTGGGATCAAATGGCATTAGTTGAGGTAAATAATAGAATTTGTACAGTGAATGCTTTGGTTTCTTGTAATATAGTTATTAGTTACAGTGAATCAGTTATAATTGAATCTCTCTGATTTGAAATATTTGTGAATTTTTAGGAGAAAATTGAGATGTTGGAAGAAAAGCTGAGAAACACAGAGGACAAACTGTCAGCTGCTGAGGAAAGTCGTGGTCTGGCTGCAAAGGAACTAGAGACTTACAAGGAGATTCATGCTCAGTTGACTGCAGATATTGAGGTATACATTCCTCCAACATGTGGAGCTTGTATAGGGATGGCACTTCATTTTGCTATATGTAAATGTTTGCCTGTGCAAGAATCTGTGACTGAGGGTTTAAAGTGTCTTGTGGTCATTTTGAATCTAATAAACAAGGGATTTTAAGTTTCTTGACTTTGCGGAGGGCTTGCACTTTGGGTAATAAAGAAACTTATAGATCTTGGAGTCTAAAGGTCAAAGGCCATGATCATGGTAAATCTCATGAGAAAATAATTACTTCTGCACAGCAACATACCATATATACTCGCATATAATCCAGGTCCAAATGCAAACAACATAAACCCTGATCAGCCGTCGCATAATGCACTGACAGATCAGGGTCTATGTTGTTTGTTCTACTGATTAGTCCTTACAAACTGCATAGACCCAGATCTGCTGGTGTATTATGCAACAGCAGATCTGGGTCTATGCAGTTTGCAGTTGTTATTGGCTTGTATGTGAGTATATACTGTAGCTTGATCAAAACCAAAGTCATTGATACAAATGACGCCATACTAGTGGCTACCTGGAGGACAATTAAAAACTGGGTGAGCATACAATTTGTTGTTCACTGGTGCTCTTGTTGCTAGTTCAGAACTAGATTTAAATGGGAACAGAATAAAAGTCTGACTTAAAAGTATGATAGTCACCAGTGGCACTAATAGAGAATTTTTTTTTGGAACATGTGAGATGAAGAAAGTATAAAGTTGTGCCCATTTTCACCACAAAGATTCAACCACAAGCAGATGACATGTCAGAAAGTTAAATTTGTGAAAACTGGAGCATAACTTGAAGGACCTAAGAGACTGTGAAATAAATATTCCTTTTACTAATTAGGTTATTGTTTAATATGTTTTTGTAACTTTTTTGGTAAATTCAAGACAATTAATAGTAAAACAAAATTGTGGTAGTTTGAAAAATTCTCCTGAAAGAGTTTTATCACCCATCCAACCCCTTCCTGCCCCATTGTTATTTGTTATTACATATCACAATGATCATTTTACACATTAGGAATGATCATTTAATAACAAGACTAAAACTTTAAATTTGTATGCGTGTCATTATAAGGTTTGTACTTTCTTTTGAGCATGGGTATTAAAGGTCATGGTCATCGTGGACAAAGGGCCATAATGGAAGAAGTTGTTTGGGTTCAGAATGCATATATAAGATGTGGTAATTGGTCACAAATTCATTGGAATAATATGCTTATTCTGAAATTTTCACATATTTGAATACTTTATTAAGGACATCATGGTAGGTTGTTTGGTGTAAAAGTACCCCGAGTCAGCAAAATGATAACATAGATTTGGTGAATATTATGTTTTGGAGGAAGAATAATTATCATCAGAGTTGGGGGGGGGGGGTCTTTTATACCTTTTTTTAAAGAATGGAACAAGAATGAACACAAGGGGGAAAAAGCACAATTATTAAAGCTAATTGAATCCTTAAGGTTCCATGCCACAGTTTTATGCTTTGCACAGGGTTAAATTTCTTAAGAAAAATGAGTCCCAACATTTGACCTATGGGATCATATGCTATTTAGAGAAGAACCCAAGAAGGCTTATGAATCTGTTTTATTTAAGAATTCAGTATGTACCAGATGCTACAGGCAGATATCTACCTTAGTATGATTACCACAGGGTATTTCAAATGAAAAACTATGCACTTTGAGTGAATGTCCAGTTTTAGAAAGCAAAAACGTGTGCCAAATTTTTAGATGAAATCAAAAATGTTTACCCAATGATATTTTCCTCAAATTTTGTCCAGAGAAAGGCATATTAGGGTACTTAAATCTTCAAACAAGTGTTGGTTTAGAATTTTCTTTTAGAACATGGATAGGACAAAAATACAGAATTTTGTCTATTTTTTGAGCATTATTGCTAGTTCACAAGCTTGATTTCAATGGATGCAGAAAAGGTTTGACTTAAAAATATGACATTATCACCAGCTGCACTGATTTAAAATTTTGTTTTGGATTGTTATGAAAAGAAAAAGTCCCTTTTTTTGGGCAGTGCTCACTGCTAAGATCGAACTTCAAGCAACTGATATGTGTCTGAAAGTGAAAGCTGTGGAGCATAACCTTAAAATATTACATAAAATTAATAAACAATGCAGTATGGTATTAAAGTGTATTATTTGTAGTATTTCACAATAAAATTCACATTATGAAGCTACTGAATTTACAGAGTTTCAAATGTATTGTTGCCAGAATATTAGGTTTGCTTTTGTGGGGTTTAACACCATTTTTCAGCACATGATAGGCTATATATGGTGGCCAGTATATTTGGTGGAGGAGGAACCTGGGAAGACCCCAGGAAGAACCACCGACCCACGGGAAGCTACTGGCAAGTTTGCTCACATACGCACATTGGTCGAGCTGTGACTCGAACTCACATGGACAGTGATTAGATGTGTGAGTGATCTGTAAAGGCAAGCACCTTAGACCACTCTGCAATCCGGGGCCCCGCCAGAATATTAGAATTTAACTCGTGTATATGTAGATGCAGAAAACTAGTGCCAGAAATGAATGAACAGTATTTTTAAAGACGTTACACATTTTCAGGAGAAAATGGAGGGTTCAGGAAGAAAAGCTAAGAAATACAGAGGACAAACTCTCAGGAAAATGTTTGAAGGAAGGAAAGAAGGAAGGAACAAAATAAAAATGAAATAATGAAGAATAAATAAATGAATGAAAATTTTTAATCTCTCTTGCAGAAGACAAAATCTGACAACCATTGCCTGAAGGCCAAGGTCAGTGACATGGAGAAAGACTTTCAGCAAAGAGCAGCCATCATGAAGGCTGAACTCCAGGAAACTCAACAGGACCTCAAGGATGTTCTGCAGGTAAGTAGTCATTAATATTTCTGGAGTGATATAGGTGAGTGTTTTCTGGAATGATCCAGATGAATAATTTTCTGAAGTGATCCAGAGTATATTTTGGAGTGATCCAGATTAGTATTTTCATGGAGTCATCCAGATGAATATTTTATGGAGTGATCCATGTCAGTATTTTTCTGGAGTGATCTAAATTAGTGTTTTCTTGAGCGATCCAGATAAGTATTTTCTGCAGTGATTCAGATGAGTATTTTACTGGAGTGATCTGGATTAGTGTTTTCTGGAGTGAACCAGATTAGTATTTTAATGGAGAGATCAATATTAATTTTTTTTTCTGGAGTAATCCAGATGAGTATTATCTGGAGTGATCCATTGTATTATATTTCTGGAGTGATTCTGATGAGTATTTTTCTGGAGTTGATCTAGATTAGTATATTTTGAAGTGATCCAGAGGAGTATTCTCTGGAGTGATCCAGAAGAGTATTCTCTGGAGTGATCCAGATGAGTATTTTTTTTAGAGTGGTCCATATCAATATTGTTTAGAGCGATTCAGGATTGATTTCTATATTCACTTTTGCATGGCAAACGTGTTCTTCTGTTAGCTAGGTGTTACATCTTCATCAAGAATTAGGGGATTTTAAATCGGATATGCACATTACAGTTTGGCTTATTACTGGAAGGGAAGTATAAGTAATTGATCGAATAATATGATTTCTCAAAGAGATTCATTCAGCTGTGATAAAAATAAAGGTCAGAATTGGTGGGTTCCTGAAGTGTTTTTAATTGAGAAAGCCTCAGTGTCAGTAAACCTCACACCAGTATGTTTTTTTTTCCTTCAAATTAATAGTAATCCAGATAAGTATTATCTAGAGTGAATCAGGATTCTGGATTTGCTTTTTTGTTTTTGTACAGAAAATAGGCGTTAATTATATCCAATCATGTACTTATAGGTAACATACTAGTTTTATGTCATTATTTTCTACAGGAAGACCTCAGAAATGTTTTTCAATTAAGCAGTCATAAATACTTTATGTTTGAACTAAAGATTAATATGATATTTTAATACATCTAATGTACCATGAAGTCAGACTGGTCATACTTAAAAAAATTTTTTTTTTTTAAATTCAACTTCTGCATTAAAGTTCCTAATATCATATATACTCACTTATAAGTTGAGTTCAACTGCAAACAACAAAGACCCTGATCTGCTATCACATAATGTGCCAGCAGATCGGGGTCTGTGTTGTTTGTTCTACTGATTGCTCCAACCAAACTGCATAGACCCAGATCTGCTGGTGCATTATGCAATGGCAGATCTGGGTCTGTGAAGTTCGCAGTTGGACTCGACTTATAAGAGAGTAATATGGTATTTGTTAGAAATGTGATAATAAATGTTTTTTTGATGATTTGAGGAGGACTGTAATGGTGGTTTTACAATCTCATATGCCTTGTGTGTCACATTGAAACTGTGCAGCTGTATCACCACTCATAAATGTCTTGAAATCCTCAAATAAAACATTGTAATTTATGAAAACCATACATTCTCATTAATTGCAAATCATTTTTCTGTTATCACTGCTACAAATGCAGAAAACTCTCAGAACTGAAAGTAAAATTAAAAGATAAATCTTTATTATAATCTTTGCACAGAATATGTTTTATGTTAAATTATAGGAAAGGTTTGAATTCTAGACCTGCCAACCCTTATGATTTGACCGCAAGCTTGACTGAAATGACCCTTAAATTACAGACTTCTGGAATAATAGGAAAAAATATGAAAATACAATTGTTGCTGTCAAATCCAGATATTGGCTTGTCTGTGTTTGATCCAGATCCATGTTTCATATTAGATTTATTGGAATTGGTCAGGGAACCAGTCTAACTTTAAAGGAGTATCTCAGATGCTTTAATCTGCCCGTGTTTTTCATTCAGAATGCCTGCATGATCAGGCTTTTGTTAAGCTGTCATCCAACAAACGAAAACACGTTGAAGGCAAAAGGTACAATCAGACTTTTAAAAGAATGTTCAGATTCTTGGAAAAAAACTGTAAATTAAACAATTATGTTTTTCAGACATCATGTGTTGATTTGAGTTTGTCATGGCGGGAGAGATTATTGCTGTCACAACATAAATTTAAAAAACAAACAAACCAAGATTATGTCAAGTTGAGCGATCTAGCAAGAAGCCATTGAGCTCCATGGGGTTTGAAACTGCAGTTTCTGAAACTGCACTGGAGATAACTAAGGTCTAAGTGTGCTTTACAAACTTTTTAGGTGAAAATAATGTTTGCCTTCGCTGCATCAGATCACACCTCTGAACTTTTCAAATACATTTTTTCCAAGTCAACAATAGCAGTACATGATATTTAGTTACACCTTACTGCCAATTGGTCTAACTTACAGAAAAATATCACCTGTCTTACTGAGAAGATCATACTAGGGTTGGAAGTCTGGAATTCTGAGAAAAGTTAAGAGGGTTAAGGAATTTAATAGAATTATGAATTTTATTATATGTCTTACAGTAGCAGAAAATGCTTTTGCAATGAAAGTGAACTTTGTTTTAAATTGCGTGCATCAATAATTTTCTGATTGTCTATCTGTCTATGGTGTTTACAGGAGAAGGAACATGCCCAGATGCAGAAGTCACAGCTAAAGGAGCAGTTGGAAGCAGCCTCTATGAATTCTTCTATGTCAGAAGTTTCTATGAATTCCTCTATGTCTGCCATGAAACTGGCACTGACCCAGCTTAAAGAACGCCTGGAGAAAAAAGAGAAACAGACCCGTAGCCTGGAGAATGCCCTCAATATGAGAGAGGTACCATTTACAGTCCAGTTTTGTTGATTCGACTTTCATATTTATGGCATGCCATTATATATAGAGGCACAGATGGGAATGATTTTACTGAATTAGTTCTTTAATGTCCTGCACCAAGCTGCAATCAGCAATGACCTGGATTGGCTATTGTGTAATTCACTGAAGGATTAGGACCTAGATTGGCTATTGTGTAATTTACTGAAGGATTAGGACCTAGATTGGCTATTGTGTAATTCACTGAAGGATTAGGACCTGGATTGGCTATTGTGTAATTCATAGATGGATTAGGACCTAGATTGGCTATTGTGTAATTCATAGATAGATTAGGACCTAGATTGGCTGTTGTGTACTTTATCGAAGGATTAGGACCTAGATTGGATGTTGTGTAATTTATCAAAGGATTATGACCTAGATTGGTTGTTGTGTAATTCACTGAAGGATTATGACCTAGATTGGCTATTGTGTAATTTATAGATGGATAGGACCTAGATTGGCTGTTGTGTAATTTATCGAAGGATTAGGACCTAGATTGGCTGTTGTGTAATTCACTGAATGATTAGGACCTAGATTGGCTGTTGTGTAATTTATAGATAGATTTGGACCTAGATTGGCTGTTGTGTAATTCACTGAAGGAGTAGGACCTAGATGCTGTTGTGCAATTCATAGATGGATTTGGACCTAGATTGGATGTTGTGTAATTTATCAAATTATTAGGATCTAGATATAATTCACCAAAGGATCTACACTTCTTGTTTAACTTATTTTTTTAAGTGAAGAGCATGAAACTGATCTGCTGATGCATCATGGATATTAGATTATGAGCTATTGCAGTTTTCAGTCAGGTGTGCATTATATTGTAGGTACTGTCTATACTCATGTAAAAGTCGAGTCCAACTGCAAGTAACATAGACCCTGATCTGCCATCACTTAATGCACTGGCAAATCAGGGCCTATGTTGTTTGTTCTACTGATTACTCTAACAAACTGCACAGACTCAGATCTTCTGATGCATTTTGTGATGGGAGCAGAGATGCTGCCAGGGCACGTGAGTGCTCTAATCGCGCAAAATTTGTACAAATTGGTGTACTTGGAGAGCAGTGATCTATGAGAACTCCTGCAAATTACTTTAAAGTCGTGCATATAAAAATATACTCTGCGCAGTTTACAATTTTTATTTAACTGTTAACTCTTCAGGTGCTTGTTGTGAGATAAGTCATGCCGCCAGTAGAGGTCTTGTAGTGCTGTCTGTTTTTAAAGTAGCCAACTGTTTACACATCTGGTTACTTCGGCTTGACATGAATGGTTGTTAAACTAAATTTGATTAGCTTATTGTGTCCTGGAACAAGCATTATGTCGTAGTTTAAACCTTGCATTCATCTAGGAAGTTTTACAAATGCTTTTTTTAAAATACGGGGGCTACCTATAAAACCCAAAACGGTCGACTCCCAAGATAGTTCATCTTCATATGACAATTTCGTTCAGCGGATACTGGCTGATGATAGCGATGATGACAGTGATTTTTAAAGTTTTGAAGTATATCGGATAAGTGGAGCTGGGAAAGTGTAACCGGAAATGCCAGTGTGTGATTTTTAGCCCAAAAATGATGTTGAATATGAGTCCGATGTAAATGCTAGATGGACAAAAATAGATGGCTACAAAACTGTATAGCACTCGAAGAGTTAAGATAAATTGGATAAATAAGAATCTAAAAAGAAATTAAAAAGTAAGGATATTTATTTAATCAAAATACCTCTGTCTGAACAAGCAGACTATTGCATTGATGGACTTAAAACCCTAATACAGCATTATGGAACAGATAAGGAATCTGGCATATCAGTCAGCAAAGCACAGATTCAAGAAAGTGAAACTTTGGCAGAGCTCATGTTAGTGAAAAATCTTATTTTGGAGCAGAGATATCCAAGAGACAATACCAGTGAGCTGTGGAAAGTTCTACATTACAACCATAAAGAACAGTTTCTCAACTTGTTCAAGCTGACTAACCTAGCTATGCATATGCCCCTTCAGACAGCAGACTGTGAAAGGGGGTTCTCAGCTCAGAACAATATTCATACACAGATAAGGAACAGATTAAGCTCAGTAGCATTTAACAGATTAATGCTTATACAACTAGAGAAGACATCTTTTGAGAATTTTGATTTCAATGAAGCTCTAACAGAATGGAGCAGGAAGAAAGAGAGATGGATATTTAAGTATTCGGTAAATATTGAACTATGACCATTTCCTCCTCCCCCCCCCCTTTTTTTTTGGTCTACTCCCCCCTTATTTTGGTGACAAGGGGGGAGCTCTCCTCTTTAGATAAAATCCTGGCAGCATCTCTGGAGGAGATCTAGCTCAGTGCAGTTTGCAATTGGGCTCAACTTGTAAGTGAGTATATACCATAGATACAGTGTTAAAAGTCATTCAAAATTTAACTTTTTTTATCCAACAGTAGCCTTTAGGTCCATGGACATAAATATGTTAACTGGCTACACCTGTACTAGGTCTAACTGGAGACAACTTGACTGCGAAACATGACGGTTATTCTCAAGAAGCTGCAATTTTGCTTTTACTGCAGTAAAACATGAGTAAAGTATGATGGGTGGCCAATCAGACGGCTTGGTTGACAAGGTATACCAGTTTGATGCTTGAACAGTAATGGCAAATTTGTGTACAAAGCAACATCCTTCATTGATGGTGTCGTCATTGTAGTGTTTGAAGTTTTATTCCCAAAGGCTGTATCTAACATTTTTATGGCAACAGTTGGTATTTCAAAAGTTAGACAGTATGTTGGGTTGAAATGTTTTTGAATGATTCATGTAACCACCACTTTACACATACTATATTATGCTCATTTGGGTGTATGAGTTTTTGAATGGAATATTAAGTCATATTTTCTCATTTGATGAGTGTAGTACAGCCAGTACAAGAATTACATCAGTTTATGTCACTTAACTGCACTCCCCAACACCCTACACCAGTATTAATATAGTATGGTCAAAATACATTCAGCTTACACCAGGGTAAGAGTAATCTGATCTGTACAATTTGCATATCGTTTAATATTGAACTTCCACTTTAATCCCAACTTATATTATTGTCACATTTGGTATATGAATTTTATGTTGAAGAAGTTATCTCCCTGTTTGTTTTCTGCAGAAGGTCGCTTGCAGACAAGTTTAGTTCTGCTTTTTCCCATGGTTTGCCTCTATTGACAGGTTTGAATGTTTATGAATTTTATGTTGAAGAAGTTATCTCCTGGTTTGTTTTCTACAGAAAGAGTTTGCACGATGTGAAAATGATCTGAAACGTGAGATTGAGGACTTGAAGGAGAAAATCTACATGTGTGGAGAGGAATACAAAGTGCTCCTTATTGAAAAGAACAAAGCACAGAGAAAACTGGGGAAACTCGCAGATAAGAGTAAGTATCCTGGGGGAAAATATGGTACGTTATGCTTGATACAAGTCTTATTCTGGAAAATGACAATACTCCTGTACGTTTTAACACAAAATCTTATCAAGGATAAAAGTTAAGTCTTATCTTAGTCTGTGGACATTTGAGCAATAAAAAAAATAGCTTTTAAAAATGCAAGTTAAAATCTCTGTGCTCTGTCGGGTAAATCTGTGTAATAATAGATAGTGTTGCACAGGATTTCAGATCAAATTTGCTATAAAACATAATAAATGCACAAAATATGCATTAAAAAGGTCTCATGCTGTAAATTAGTAATATTCATCAAAGATTTGATTTCTTTTTTTCATGGGTAAGGAAGTCCACACAAAAATAATTTTCTGGGAATGGGTGTTAAGATAAACAATATGACCCTATACAATTTTATCCTCACAGATATTTCTACTTTTTCAGTACAATATTTTGACCTTTTTTTGCCCCCACTTCTTACAGTGGGGACATCTTAATTTGGTGATATATGTCTGACTTGATAAGCTTGTTAGCAAGATTGTGCAAAAATCACTAAACATAGTCAAATTAAATTTTGCTAGTATATTTGATTTCATTTGTAGATGATCTGATTATATTTTCATGCCATTACAGCAATTTTCCATTTTTTTATTTTTGGGACTTGGACTCTTTGGACAAAAACGTTGTTGGCACAGTTAGGCAAAAACCACTTGAGATATACAAATGAAATTTGCTAGGCTTATTTGTATTTATATTAGATGACCTAATTAGATTTTTAGGCCATTACAACAATTTTTTAATTTTTTTACACAATTTTGAACTCTTTGGACTTTAACTTTTATTGATGAATACCTTGTTACCATAATTCAGCAAAAAAGCACCTGAGATAGTCATATTAAATTTGGTATGCATGTTTGTAAGCATTTGTAAATGACAAGAAAAGCGGGTTTTTAATGCTAATAATTTTTTAACACTTTTGGGACTTTAATCTTTTGGCTTGCATTGGGGCATTGGGACTATACATGTACTTTAGCTTTTTAATTTACAGTGGGGCATAGGGGACATCCATTTTTTACAAGCACAAATCTGGTGTTATATTGAAGCCATCAAAATTCTTCCTAATTAGGACATGGCTTTATCTCCTAAAAAAAACAACTCTGCTTTGGATTTCAGACTCCTCAAATGTGAATATCACAAACATTTGCAGTGGCCATCAAGGATTTAGTTAATACAATAAGTGACAAAGAAGAAACAATACAGGGATTACACACAGTGTGCTGTGTATACAGGGATTACACACTGTGCTGTGTGTACAGGGATTACACACAGTGTGCTGTGAATGCAGGGATTACACACAGTGTGCTGTATGCAAACGTTTGCTGGAGAACAACGGAAGAGTTTAATCCTAAAAGTTCACAGTCTTCCCCTAGTGATTTATCAAATGTTTGCTGGAGCAGAAGGAAAGAATTTTATTCTAAGAGTTCACAATCTTTCCTTGGTGGTCCAGTGAATGCTTGCTGGAGCACGAAGGAAGAGTTTGATCTGAAGAATTCACAGCTTCTCCTTAGTAATCCAGTGTATGATAATTATTCTTACTTTATCAATTACTAAGAACACAGAATAAATTTAGATATTTTAAATACAATAAAAACTACTCAAACAGCATATGTGGTTCTAATATTTGAGTACAGCTAAAGTAAAAAAACAAATTCTCTTCAAAACAGGTAAAACAGCCTTTGATGTAAAAATCAACATTATTGTTATGAAATCTTGATTTTGAAATAACCTAAAATACCATGAAGTCCCTTGACTCTGACAGGCATAAACAGAATCATTGCTCTGGATTTTTTTATTCTCCAAAGGAAAAACTTTTTCATTTAAAACCCATAGAAATGATAAGTATACAAATTAAAATTTTCTTCTAATTGCAATAAAAATGTCAGTTGATGATAACAGCATTTGTTATCTTATCAGATTCAGTGATACAACTGTCTTGTGAATTTGAGTACTTATGAAAACAATTGTGGGATAATATACTCTCTAGCTGCCCAGTACTAGTTGAAAAATGTTACTTGTCTGGCTGCCCAGTACTAGTTGAAAAATGTTACTTGTCTGGCTGCCCAGTACTAGTTGAAAATTTTTCTGGGCAAGTAAAATCTTACTTGTCCAAAATGTTGCATATAACAAGAAGGAAAAATCCAGATGTTTGCTTAAGTTTATGAGAATTTTTATTCTGAGCAAGTAGAAAAATGTATAATTTTTCCAACCCTAAAAAATCAGTAATTTACAATGCCGTTAGATTTATTGTAGACATGTTACTATGAATTTACTAATATTCCTGAGGAACCACTTTTTGTGTATTTCAAGGTTGCTACAGATAAAAAGTTAAACGAACCATTTAATTGGTTGTTTGGTCTTGAACAGCACTTTTAACACATAATTGGAGGAAATTTGAGCTAGATGCCATTCCCAAAGACACACCAAGGCAGTCGATACAGGCAGAACCAACAAACAGTAATCCTGCTATGGAAACAATATGATCCCATTCCCAGGTCCTCAAATTTAAGTACCTACCAAAATGTCTTTTTAAAATATAAAAATATCTGCCTTTGAAAATACATACAATCTCAGTAAGATTATTTTTATTATCTGATTCAGGGGCTTTAACTATAAAGAAAAAAAGTAAACTTTAGTGCAGTAATTAATTCATTAACCACTTCTAAAATCATTACATTAGGAAATCTATAAAACAAAAAAGGTCATACTTTGCATATTTCATTTCAGAAAAACCAAAAGAGCAGAGGGCTAGATCAGAAGAAGTTCAATTTGAAAGACTTCAGTTAAGTCCAGTTGCATCCACCATCAAGATGGATAAGGAATGTGAGTTTTTAAGCTTTTTGTGCACCTTCGTTTACTAATTTTTTACTGCAGCTTAATAATTTTTACAGTCTCGGAAGTGAAATCAATTTAACTGCTAACAGTTGATTTTATTAGAAGTTGCATATATGATCTTTTTAAACAAAAATTATTGAGTGATTCTGACATTTCCTTTAGCTAGAGACCAAGCAGAGATTAAGTTTAAAAAAACTGAATTTGAAATGTCAAGGATATTTCTTTTTTACATTGATCATACAAGTTTGGCTGATTCCCAGTTCAAATGAGAACACAAGTGTCTGTGTTAAAAGTGTTTTACTGTGTTTTTATTGCAATAATTAATATTCTACTCTACATCTATTTGTTATAGTCAAGCCTCATACTTTGGAAGAAGAGAAATCTGTGAGCAGTTTCAGTAATGATGAAATACAGCAGCACATGGATGTCTTAGAACGCGAGATGAATTTTAGTGCTGAGAAGAAACTAAAATACAAGAAGTTGTATTATGAGGAGAAAGCGAGAAACAGAGACCTGGAGTTAGAGATGACAAAGCAGCTGCAACAGAAGGATACTGAAATTATGCAACTTCGTAAGAGAATTAAAGACATGCCATTAGACTGGGACTACAGGTTACGATCCCTTGAGGTAGGTTATCGTGACTGTTTTACTTTAGGAGTAGCCATTCCATTACATGAATTGTAAATTATAAATTGTAAAGGACATGATACAATAATCCATCAGTATCAAACTGATGATAGGGGCCATTATAGTACTGTATTACAAGACAGGTCTACAGTGCTCCAATAGTATAATACTGCTTATAGGAGTCATTATAGTACTGTATTATAAGACAGGTCTACAGTGCTCCAATAGTATAATACTGCTGATAGGAGTCATTAATGTACTGTATTATAAGACAGATCTACAGTACTCCCTCAGTATAACACTGCTGATAGGAGTCATTGTAGTACTGTATTATAAGACAGGTCTACAGTACTCCCTCAGTATAACACTGCTGATAGGAGTCATTATAGTACTGTATTATAAGACAGTTCTACAGTACTCCAATAGTATAATACTGCTGATAGGAGTCATTATAGTACTGTATTACAAGACAAGTCTACAGTGCTCCAATAGTATAATACTGCTGATAGGGGCCATTATAGTACTGTATTACAAGACAAGTCTACAGTGCTCCAATAGTATAATACTGCTGATAGGAGTCATTATAGTACTGTATTACAAGACAAGTCTACAGTACTCCAATAGTATAATACTGCTGATAGGAGTCATTATAGTACTGTATTATAAGACAGGTCTTCAGTACTCCCTCAGTATAACACTGCTCATAGAAGACATGTCTACATCATTCCCTTAGTATAACACTGCTCATAGGAGTCATTATAGTACCGTATTTTAAGACAGGTCTACAGTACTCCTTCAGTATAACACTGCTTATAGAAGTCATTATTATACTGTATTTTAAGACAGGTCTACAGTACTCCCTCAGTATAACACTGCTGATAGGAGTCATTATAGTACTGTATTTTAAGACAGGTCTACAGTACTCCCTCAGTATAACACTGCTCATAGGAGTCATTATAGTACTGTATTTTAAGACAGGTCTACAGTACTCCCTCAGTATAACACTGCTTATAGGAGTCATTATAGTACTGTATCACAATACAGGTCTGCAGTACTCCCTTAATATAACGCTGCTGATAGCAGTCATTATTGTACTGTATTATAGGTCATTATAGGGCCCCAGGTGGGCAAGTGGTCTAAGGTGCTCAACTATACAGATTGCTGACAACTCACCTCCATCCACGTGGGTTTAAGTCTCAACTTAGCCAATGTGGGTATGTGAGAAATTGTAATTATAAATTGTAAAGGACATGATACAATAATCCATGAGTATAACACTGCTTATCGGAGTCATTATAGTATTGTATTATAAGACAGGTCTACAGTACTCCCACAGTATGACACTACTGATAGGAGTCATTATTAGTACTGTGATATAAGATGTGTATACATTACTTCTTCAGTATAGGGCCCCAGGTGGGTGAGTGGTCGAAGGTGCTTGCCTTTACAGATTACTAACATCTTGCCTCTGTACGCGTGGGTTCGAGTCTCAGCTTAGCCAATGTGGGTATGTGAGAAAGCTTGTCAGTAGCTTCCCTTGGGTTGGTGGTTCTTCACTGGGTTTTTTCCAGGTTCTTCCTCCACCAAATATACTGGCCACTATGTATTGGCTATGATGTGCTGAAAAATGGCGTTAAACCCACAAAACACACAAACAAAACCTTCAGTATAACACTGCTCATATGATCCATTATAGTATAGTATTATAAGACAACATGTGCTCCCTCAGTATACCATTAATGTACCGTTTACTGGTCCTTCAGATTTGTTATTGATTGTCATCAGCCAGTAACTAAAATAAAGTGAAACAAAATAAGTAACAGTGATAAAATTAAAGTAAGCCAATTTTAGATCCATGTCCATACCCACTTTATTATATATGGGGCAGTGTTGTATTGAGGGGTATTACAGTCAGGGACCATTGCATCTTTGCATCATTTCACCTAACATCTTACATAAATATTTGTCTTTGAAAATCATTCACCACTGAATATATTCTGTAATTATAAAAAAATAAGTTATTAGGAAATAAGGCAAGAACTTGATGATCTTCCAAGTAGGAATCTTCCATGTTTCGGTTTCAAGCCTTCAAAACGCTCCAACTGCTCATTCCCCATGGCAAGTTAATTTCAGTTGGGCAAGCAAATGTCACGATGCAGATTACCTATCAGGGAAAGATAAAATCTGATATTACCTGTAGCATGCTTGCACAGGGAAAAGTGAAAATATAAATTGGCAAGTAAAAGAGTAAAATTCTCTATTGCCAGTACATGGAGAAGAAGACTAAAAGAATTTATAAGAACTGCATGTGGATTAAATGGACTGTATTTGTTGAAAGGGCAATAGAATAGACTGTTGTATTAAAGTCTGATTTTCCCTCATGCAAATGTTCACTATTGTTTTTGAAACTTGCAGAAATGTGTGGAGGAGAAAGAGGCTGATATTGAAATGTTGAACCAGAAGCTAAGAGAGAGTGTCAAAGAGAAAGAAGTAAGTCATTGTTTAGATGTTCCAACTTTTAGAAAGACACAATTTTTAAATATTTCTAATACAGATAAACATTGGATAAAATCAGATCTAATTTAAGTTGATAAATAAACCATTTGCCAGCTTGTAACTGTTCTCTCTAAAATTTTAATGTTTACCACTATTTTTATATTTCACATTTATTTAATACATTTAATGGGAAAAGCCCAGGATCTTTTACCATCTTCCGTACAATAATTCATTTATGAAAATTACATTATGTATAAATGTTTTTATCTATGCAATTTCAAAGAAACTTGGAGATATTGTAATACAATCCATCCATCAGTACATGTAAAATGTCTTTCAACTCCTCCTACAAGCTAGACCTGTGAAGCTTGGGTCACTGATAGTGCTTTGGTGTTGATTGTGTCCACATCTCTCCCCTGGTGTTGAGCTGGGGGGGGGGGGATTTTATATAATTTTCAAATAACTCTTAAATTTGTTTGTCTCACTTGTTTGAGAATTGGCGTGTGTGATCAATGACCCAGGTGTCCACACATGTCAGACTGGGACTTCTGGGTAATGTGCTGTGGTCTTTCCCTACTTATCCCCTGGGTAATAACATGGAAACTATGGAGATCCCCACCCTATAACCATACATACACTTTCTGGACATGAAAATAGAAATGTACACATGCAATTGATATTGACTCTGGGATCCATCCCTATCCCAGGGACTTATCCCCCAGGATATAACTTGGAAACTATTGAGATTCCCACCCTATAACTATATATACTTTTACTGGGCATGAAGGGCTGGTTGTTGGTTTGTTGGTTTTAATGTCATTTTCAGCACTTTATTCGCTATATTATGCTGAAGAATTGGTAGCTCAGTGCCTTTCCCAAAAATACACAGAACCAGCCGACCTGGGCTGGTGTCTAACCTATGACCCTTGGATTCCAAAACTGGCACCCTGGCATGAAAAGGAAGATTCATGCATGCAATTGACATTGGCCCCAGGATTCATTGTCACCCACTTTTCCCCAAACCTAATGAATTAGCCCCTGGATCATAGCTTGAAAACTATTGAGATCCCCACAGTATATAACAGTGTTGCACCTTGAGCGAACCTAGGGGACATTTTCCCACCCCATACTGCCAGTGTGCCCCCCCCCCCCAAATTTAACAAATCCCCTTATCTTTATCAATAAAGGGGGACAGAGGTATGTAAAATGTCCTCTTGACAGCTCAATCAAACAGCAACATTGATATAATCATGTACGTACTTATTGGGCATGAAAAGACAAATGCACACATCTAACTGACATTTGTCTATGCTGTGGGGCAGTTATTACCTTGGGGACCTACCAGATAGACTCCAACTTTAAGATGGAGGTCAGAACAGGAAAGTACAGGGATATGTGTTTTTCAAACACCGAATTCTAGTGGTTTCTTTTTTATTTCTCATCATCAGTGATTTCCAACATTTTCCAGAGATGTTGGTTTAGCTTCAGTTTGAGATACAATTTATTAAAGAGATATTGAATTTCATGATGATGAAGAAGAAAAGAAGCGCTACCAGTAGTTTTTCTTTTTACTTAAGGATGCAGTATCACAAATAATATACAGTCATCCATGCTCAAACAGTGGAATTGCATTACTTGTTTAGGACAGGTTTTTCTGTGTTGACATAAACTCTTTTTGTAGGCATTTTTGTGACATTAGTCATGCTCAAACATTGGAATTGCAGATGCTTCTTTAGTACCACTTTGTTTTTTCCAGCATAAGTCAGAGCATATTATGTTGAGATTGTCTGTCTGTCTGTCCATCTGTCTGTTACCAATATAATTTCTGCAGCATAACTCAAGTTCTTCACAATGTACAATTAACAAATTTTGTGGATGGCTTGCACCTGCAGTAAGGAAGAACCCTGTCAATTTTGGGCTAAAAAGCTAAAAGGTCATGGTCACTGTGACTGAAAGAAGAAAAATGGTTTACTCACAATAACTTAAGTTCTCCACTATTAACAGTAACAGTTACCAACTGTTGTGGATAGCTTGCACTTGGGGTAAGGAAGAACCATGTTGATTTTGGAGTCAAAATGTCAGAGGTCAAGGTCAATGACTGAGAGAAGAAAATGGTCTCTGCGCAGAATCTTCAGTTATCTACATAGATGACTGTTCAACGTGGGGCAGGCATATACAGTGCCATTCATGGTACTCGTGTTCTGTGTTAAAATAAACTCTTTTTGTAGGTATTTTTTTATGTCAGTCATGCTTAAACATTGGAATTGTTTGTGCTGCTTTAGTACAGGATTTTCCATGTTAACATAAACTCTTTTGTATTTTTGTTGAGCCAGGATTGGCGGAAACTTCAATTAGCCATCACTTTTGCATCTGTTTGCATGTCCATCTGTAGTTCGTCCACACCCAAGATTAAGCTCAATGTTAAATTTTTTATATCTGGCCTCTAGAGGTTGAGGTGTGTAATAAACCTCCTGTCCATCCATCTGTCCTTCCATCTGGCACACATTGACGCAACTATTCACCCCGTTTTCGATGGATTGCTGTGAAACTTCGTAAATATTATGGTCATCGCCTACATATGCAGCATAATCAGGAAATCACTTTGGTTGCATAATTTTTTTTAGAGTTATTGGCCTTTTTGTCTTGTAGCAGTGTATGACAATCTCGTTACCCAACTTGTCCCACAGTTTTTGATGGATTGCCATGACACTTGGTAAATATTAAGGTCCTCACCTCAGGATGTGCATTGACAAATCACTTTGTTCCTGCAATTTTGTTTATTTTATGCCTTTTTTATCTTGTAGCTTAATGCTGTGTATGACACAATCTCATTAGCACAACATAGTCACAATTTGTCTTGCAGTTTTGTATGGATTGCCATGAAACATACGTTTTATGGTCATCATGTAAAAATGTACCATACTGATACATCTTTGTGCTCCCTTGATTTTCGTAAGATTTTTTTATATCTTTTTCACATACAGCTGGATGCAGTGTATGACATAATTTTGTGAACTCAAATATTGCAGTTTTTAGTGGATTGCCATGAAAATTAGCACATATTATGGTCATCATCAGAAGATATGAATGTTGACTCCGACCATTTTCAGAAGAGTCGTGTGCTTTCTTTTACTATAGATTCATCTCCATTATGTGGTAGGAATGGAAATGCAGAAAGGATGGGAGAAATGGGGGATATATTTACATGACCAAAGTGCTCACCATTCCTCTGGTTTAAGCTCAGGGTTACTTGTTTGTTCCTGACTTTTCAAAGAAAAGCAATGGATATAGTATTTACACTTTTTTCCATCCAGATGTCCATCAATCCATCCATCCATCACACTTTCCCTTCTGCTCTACAACTTTAAAAGCATTTCAGATTAAGGGATGAAACTAAGCATACTTATACATCATCACTAGAAGGTGTGTCGCATACCATTTTGGTAGTCCTATTTTCAAGGCCCAGGTCATGGCTCAATATTTTACATTTCCATTACACTTTCCCTTCCATTCTGTAACTTTAAAGCCACTTGAGATTAAAGGTTGAAACTTGGTAATCTTGTACATCATCACTAGAAGTTGTGTCATATACCACATTATGAGTCCTGTCTTCAAGGTCAAGGTTGTGACTCAGCTTTTATGTTTCCCATCACACTTTCTACTCTATAACTTCAAAACCATTTGAGATAAGGGAGGAAACTTGGTATATGTGTACATCATCACTAGAAGGTGTGTTGCATACCACATTTATGATCTTATCTTCAGGGTCAAAGTCATGGCTTAGTATTTCATGTTTTCCATCACACTTTCCTTTCCCACTATAATTTAAGGCTGTTTGAGACTAAGGGGTGAGACTTAGTATACTTATACATCCTCACTAGAAGTGTGTGACATGCCAGATTGGGGTTCCTATCTTTGAGGTTCAAGGTCATGGCTCAATACGTTTTTTTTCCATCACACTTTCCCTTCCATACTATAACTTTAAAGCCATTTGATTAAGGGATAAAACTTGGTATACATATATATATATATCATCACCATAGGGTGTGTTGCTTACCACTTTATGGATTCTACCTTTAAGGTCAAGGTCATAGCTTAATCATTTACATTTTCCATCACACTTTCCCTTCCACTTTATAATTAAAAATCATTTGAAATTCAGGGATGAAACTTGGTATTCTTACACATCATCACTAGAAGGTGTGTCACATACCAGATTAGGGTTCCTATCTTTAATGTCAAGGTCACAGCTCAATGTATATATTTTGTCCATCACACTTATGCTTCTGCTCTGTAACATTAAAGTCATTAGCTTAAGGGATGAAACTTGACATATGAATGTATCATTAATAGGTGTGTCATATACCACATTGGAGGTCCAGTCTTCAAAGTCAAGGTCACGGCTCCATATCTTTTACATTTGCCATCACACTTTTCCTTCCGCTCAATAATTTGATCTTAAGATACATGGATGAAGCTTGGTATACTTATATATTGTTACTTTTTGCTCTATAACTTTAGAGCCATTTGAGATGAATGGATGAAACTCAGTATAACTATATATCATAAGTAATCTTCAAGGTCAAGGTCACAGGTAAATATTGTAGGTTTCAACAACAATTGCCATTCTGCTTTCTAACTTAATAGCAGTTTATGATAACTGGATGAAGCTGGGTATACTTGTTTATTGTCACTAGAAGATATGTTGCATTGAACATTTGAGGTCTTATCCTTAAGGTTAAGGTCACAGGTCAGTATTTAAAGGTTTCCTTTGTTCTGCTTTTATATCATAAAATGTATTTGAGGTACAGGGATGAATCATGGTACACATATGCTTCTCAGTTTGTTGGCATCTCGTGTATCTCGGTCAAGGTTTTATTTTCAAGGTCAAGGTCGCTGATCAGGTTTTTTTTCTTCTTTTTTTTTGGTGCTAGTGAGAACATGTCAAATATTTATGTCTAATTTTAGGCTCTGAAGGCTTCAGCAAGTTCCCCTTCGAAAATGGCTGCTGCTTCATCAGGTTCTTCTGATCCCAGTGGAACTGACTGCAAGTATCCCCATTATCCAGTATATAACCCCAACATGCCCAAGCTTGTTGGACAAAACGTATGCTGCCCTCCTCTTCCTGTATTTAATTTTTACTCACAACAACAGCCTTATCATTACTTACCTCCGCAATTAACACAGTTACAACCACTGAGATATCCAGATCATCGAACCACTAATTGGGCTCCAGTGGGGATGGCACTACCACCACTAAGATACCCAGACCACAATTCTGCTACAGAAGCACAAAAGGGAGACGCAAAGACACAATCAGGCACTGTACAATCTCCACGTGCTACTTCTCAGGTTTTTACTCCACTTGTCTACCCTGGACAAGGTTTGAAGTGGGATCAACCTGTAACAAGACTGATGGAAGATAAGACCCTTATGACTTCTCTGGATGACGAGGACTATTGTGATCCCCCGCAGAAGCCCCTTCCTCCCCCAATGCAACCAGAAGTTCTGCCCATGGCCAAAGTTCCTGCTTTCACAGCTACAGTCACTAACTATGGTGAGTTGAGGACTGCCAGATGGTTGACATTGCCAGGTAGATAGGTTGCATGTATGAAGAAGCAGTGCAGCATCTCCACCCCCACCCCAATGCCATGCAGTGTTTTAATGTTTACAGGCAAGACCTAGGCTTTTCAGACCTAAATATATCTGGGAAAGGATAAACCATATCCATCAATCCTCATATTTACAAAACAATTTGGATCATGGTTTCAAATCTCACACAGATTGCCCAAATTAGGAATTGTTTATCTTCAAAGATATTTATTAAATAAGTAAAGTGAGCCAATAAAATCTATATTTCCAGTTTTATAATTTCCTTTCAGAGTAATGCGATAGACTGTTTTAGAGTTAAATTTTATGTGCGTGTGTGTGTATATATATATATATATATATATATATATATATATATATAGATGCAAACTTAAGCAGGATACAGTAAAAAGCCATTTATCTGGACCCATTGGAAGTTGGTGATTCTGTCTTGAAAATCGGTCATCCACATAGTCTATTTGAATCAGTTACGAATCAAAATATTTTTCTGGGGCATGGTGTGAGTCAGTACAATGGTGGGAATCTAAATATTTTACATGGAGATAATAGTGGTAATTAGTACAAGTGTTAAAATCTATATACTTTGATGGGAGATATAGAAGTCAGTGCAAATGTTGGAATCTGAATTTATTCTGGGGGTATATGATGGGAGTCTGGTCAAGTGTGGTAAACTATAGATTTTCCTGGAGACATGGTGGGAGTCCGGTCAAGTGTGGTAAACTTTAGATTTTCCTGGAGACATGGTGGGAGTCTGGTCAAGTGTGGTAAACTATAGATTTTCCTGAAGACATGGTGGGAGTCCGGTCAAGTGTGGTAAACTATAGATTTTCCTGGAGACATGGTGGGAGTTGGTACATGTGTGGGAATCTAAATATTTTTCTGTGGACTTGATGAGAATCAATACAAGTGTGGGAATTTAAATATTTCAGTGGAAGATGTGATAGAATTCTTTACAAGTGTGGCAGTACAAGTGTGGGAATCAAAATATGTTTTCTGGGGACATGGTGGGAGTCCATACAAGTGTGGGGATCCAAATACAGCTCTGCCCCATTATAATGTATTAGACTGGGTCCATAATCACTAACCACATGATATACCAAACTGCAGTATAGTGATAATGATTGAAAGTTTGATGGGGGAGGAATAATCAAAACACCAGTCAAGCATCTAGTAATTTTAGTTATGTAAATTTAATATATTTTTTTCACTTCATGGTATTTGTGCATTTAATTTTGTCAAATATGATTTTAAAAAGAAATAAAGCTTCCCATTGTTTTCTTTCAACCCATATTGTCATACATTTGTTTCATTATTTCAAGCACAGTATGGTTGTAATGTTAAGTTGTCAGCTAATGGATGTTGAAAGTTCTAAATGTTTTGTTTATCTGTTTCATAGTTTCTATAATTTTGGTCACAGGGCTGTATTTTCATGAGTACACATGTGGGAATCAAATTATTTTGCTGGGGACATAGTGGGAGTCAGTGAAAGTGTGGGAATCTAATTATTTTGCTAGGACGCATAGTGGGAGTTGGTACAAGTGTGGGAATGTAAATATTTTCCTGTGAGACAAGGTGAGAGTTGGTGCAAATGTGGGAATCAAAACATTTTCGTGCGAGATATGGTGGGAGTCGGTTCAAGCGTGGAAATCTAAATATTTTCCTCTGAGACATCATGGGACTCAGTACAAATTGGAATCAAAATATTTTCCTGGACATGACAGGAGTCCGTACAAGTGTGGGAATATAAACATTTTGCTCGGAGACATGGTGGGAGATGGTACCAGTGTGGGACTGTAAATATTTTGCTGGAGACATGGTGTTAGCCATTACAGGTGTGGGAATCTAAATATGTTGCACGTAGACATGTTGGGCCAGTCAGTACAAGTGTGGGAATCTAAATAGTTGTGCATGGAGACATGGTGGGAGTCAGTACAAGCGTGGGAATCTAAATACTTTGCCTGGAGACATGGTATGAGTCAGTACAAGTGTTGGAATCTATACTTTTCTTGGAGACATTATGGGAATCAATACAAGCATGGGAATCTAAATATTTTGCATGGAGATATGGTGGGAGTCAGTACAAGTGTGGTAATCAAAATACTTTGCCTGGGGACATGGTACGAGTCAGTGCAAGTGTGGGAATCTATATTGCTGGGAGATATAATGTTAGTCAGTGCAAGTGTGGGAATCTAAAAATATTTTGCTGGGAGATATTGAGGAGTCAGTACACATGTGGAATCTATATACATTGCTGGAAGATATGGTGTAAGTCAGTGCAAGTGTGGGAATCTAAATATGTTGCATGGAGACATGGTGGGCCAGTAAGTAGAAGTGTGGGAATCTAAATATTTTGCATGGTGACATGGTTGGAATCAGTACATGCATGGGAATCTAAATATTGTGCATGGAGACATGGTGGGAGTCGGTACAAGTGTGGGAGTCTAAAATATTGTTTGCTGGTATATATGGTTGGAGTCCATACACATTTGGGAATCTAAATATTTTGCTGGGAGACAGTAGGAGTTAGTACAAGTGATCTGTCTGGATAATTGACATCTGGATAATGAACATGCTATTGCATATAGGGTCTCAAACCCAAATATTATTACAACATAGCATATAGGAAGAAAACCTTTAGCAATCAAGATACTTTCATTTCCTGTCTACATGTGTGCATAAAGTTACTTGGCATTTGAATTAAAAATTTAAAAACATTTTGGATTAGCATATTTAGATTTAATATTTAGATTCCCACATTTGTACTGTCCAGTTTAGTTTCTGCATGATAAGTTCTAGTAGACAGATTTCTGTAAAGTTTGGTTGGTGTGATTTTTGTATACCCAAGGTTAAAGTTACACTTGCTTTGAACTGATTTTGTCCTTGCATTTTCTTTCCATTCAATAACTTGAATTTTGCGGACAGATCTACACATTTGGTATGTGTTTGTAAACCCATTTGCAAAAGGAAGAATCATATCTGTTTGAAGGTGAGTTACTGAAGGCCAGTGCTGTGAAAAACATTTTGCCTTTTTATATCATTTCTGCATAATTTTTGAAGCTCTAGCTGATGGATTTTGACAAAATTTAAATTTGTTCTTCCTCTCTGTTCAGTAAAAACCATATTTACTTGGGAGTTATTAGGTCTGTCTGTCTATCTACATGCATTTACTATTTGTTACTTGATGTTTTCTTCTGGACTCCTAACATTAATCTTGTGTTGTAGGATACCATGCCATTGCTGTACACTTGTCATGCTACATCATGATAAGACTTGTATTGTGGGATACCATGCCATTGCTGTACACTTGTCATGCTACGTCATGATAAGACTTGTATTGTGGGATACCATGCCATAGCTGTACACTTTTCATGCTATGTCATGATAAGACTTGTATTGTGGGATACCATGCCATAGCTGTACACTTTTCATGATAAGCCATGATAAGATTTGTATTGTGGGATACCATGCCATAGCTGTACACTTTTCATGCTACGTACTGATAAGACTTGTATTGTGGGATACCATGCCATTGCTGTACACTTGTCATGATAAGCCATGATAAGACTTGTATTGTGGGATACCATGCCATAGCTGTGCACTTTTCATGCTACGTACTGATAAGACTTGTATTGTGGGATACCATGCCATTGCTGTACACTTGTCATGATAAGCCATGATAAGACTTGTATTGTGGGATACCATGCCATAGCTGTACACTTTTCATGCTACGCCATGATAAGACTTGTGTTGTGGAATGCCATGACATTGCTGTACACTTGTCATGCTACGTCATGATAAGACTTGTGTTGTGGGATGCCATGCCATTGCTGTACACTTGTCATGCTACGTCATGATAAGACTTGTGTTGTGGGATGCCATGCCATTGCTGTACACTTGTCATGCTACGTCATGATAAGACTTGTGTTGTGGGATGCCATGGCATTGCTGTACACTTGTCATGATAAGACATGATGAGACTTGTGTTGTGGGATACCATGACATTGCTGTACACTTGTCATGCTAAGCCATTATAGGACATATGTTGTGGGATGCCATGGCATTACTGTACACTTGTCATGACAAGTCATGATAAAACTTGTTTTGTGGGGTCCCATGCCATTGCTGCACTCTTCTTATACTAAGCCATGATAAGAATTATGTTGTGGGGTGTCTTGTGATTGACTTATGTTATAGGCGCCATGCCATTGCTGTAATTATGTCATGATAAGTCGTGATAAGACTTATGTTGTGGGGTGTTATGCCATTGCTGTACTCTTGTCATGATAATTTGTGATAGGACTTGTATTGTGGGCTGCAGTGCCATTTCTGTACTCTTGTCATGACAGGTCATGGTGAGACTTGTGTGGTGCTGTACCATTGCTCTACTCTTGTCACGATAAGTAGCGATGAAACTTGTTTTGTGGGGTGCTGTGCCATTGCTGTACTCTCATGATGATAAGTCGTGACAAGACTTGCGTTGTGGGGTGCTATGCCATTGCTGTACACTCTTGTCTCAGTAAGTTGTGATAAGACTTACATTGTGGGGTGCTGTGCCATTGCTGTACTCTCATGATGATAAATTGTGACAAGACTTGTGTTGTGGGGTGCCATGCCATTGCTGTACACTTTTGTCTCAGTAAGTTGTGATAAGACTTACTTTGTGGGGTGCTGTGCCTTTGCTGTACTTTTGTGACAATAAGTCATGATTGGACTTCTGTTGGGGTGTGCTATGTCCTTGCTGTGCTCTTGTGATGATAAGTCCAGATAACATTTATGTTGTGGGTGGCCATGCCATTGCTGTACTATTGTCACGACAAGTCAAGATAATACCTGAGTTGCGGGGTGCCATGCTATTGCTGTATTGTTGTCATGTCAGGTCAAGATAAGACTTGCATTGTGTGGTACTGTGCCATTGCTCCATTCTTGTTAAGACAAGTCATGATAAGATTTATCTTGTAGGGTGCAATGCCATTGCTGTACTGTTGTCATTAAAAGTAATGATAAGACTTGTATTGTGGGGTACCATTGCAAGACTTGTGTTGTCAGATGCCATGTCATTGCTGTACTCTTGTTAAGATAAGTCATGATAAGACATGTTGGGGGGTGCCATGCTGAGTCTCTTGTTGTGGGGTGCTGTGCTATTGGTGTATTCTTGTTATGATAAGTCATGATAAGACTTTCACTGTAGGGTGCCATGCCATTGCTGTACTCTTGTTCTAATAAGTCATGATGAGAATTACGTTGTCGGGTGCCGTGCCATTCACTGTACCCTTGCTATGGTAAGTCATTATAAGACGTATTGTGGGGTGCCATGCCATTTACTGTACCCTTGCTATGTTAAGTCGTGATAAGACTTGTGTTGTGGGGTGCCATGCCATTACTGTACCCTTGCTATGGTAAGTCACGATAAGACTTGTCTTGTGGGGTGCCATGCCATTACTGTACACTTGCTATCGTAAGTCATGATAAGACTTATGTTGTGGGGTGCCATGCCATTTACTGTACCCTTGCTATGGTAAGTCATGATAAGACTTGTGTTGTGGGGTGCTGTCCCATTACTGTACCCTTGCTATGGTAAGACATTATAAGACTTGGGTTGTGGGGTGCCATGCCAAGACTTGCGTGATGAGGTGCTGTCCCATTTCTGTACTTTTGTTATGATAAGACTTGTGTTGTGGGGTGGGGTGCCATTGCTGTACACTTGTCATGATAAGCCGTAAAAAGACTTTATGTAGTTGGGTGCATTGCCATTACTGTAGTCTTGTTATGATAAATCATTATAAGACTTGTGTTGTCAGATACCATGCTATTGCAGTACACTTGTCATAAGTCAGGATAAAATATATATTGTGGGATGCCATGGCAAGACTTATGTTGTGGATGCTGTGCTATTGCTTACTCTTGTTATTGGAAGTCATGATAATACTTATATTGTGGGGTGTCGTGGCAAGATAAGTCACAATGAGACTTTCGGTGTGCTGTGCTATTGCTTACTCTTGTTATATGAAGTCAGAATAAGACAGATTTTGAGGTGCCATTGAAGCCAACTTATAAGTGAGTATAAACAGTAGTAGAAAATTCTATGGCTTTATCTCTGGGTCTAATTGATTGACTGATTTTCTATAGTTAACCTTTTTCATAGAATGATATGACTTGTGAGATATAATTTGATCCATATTAATGCCTCCCACTGCAAGTGCACTGGGGACATCTTGATAATTTGCTCCAGCCTGACTGTGCATCTATCCTCGTTGCATCCATCCAGGGCTAGTTTATGAGCATGCTTAAACAAAAAGCACTCAGTATAGAAAAATGAAGTTTGGGAGGTATGTTCCTATGCATACGTAGATTACCTGATTAAATTTAAGCAATTTTCGCATATTTTTTGCATTGTTTTCTTGAAAGGTCAAATCTTGTAAGCTCAGTTGTGTTCATTTTAGGTAAAAAATTGTTAGCATGGTTATGCAGCTTTAAGTAAACACTCGTTAAGACGAATGTGCAAAAACTGGTTGATATACGCAAGTGAAATTTCTTAGGTATGTGCCTGACTTGATTAGATTTGCACACCATTCAAGAAGTTTTTAATTCGTGACAGTTTTCGTTTATTTTGCTAAACAGAAATGTTTTTGGACACACACACACACAATATTCAAACTGTTAACAGGCTTATGCAGAAACTGTCTGACATAAAATGAAATTTATTTTGCATGTTGATATTCATATATACTGTATATACTCACTTATAAGTTGAGTCCAAATGCAAACTGCACAGACCCAGATCTGATGTGGCATTATGTGCTGGCAGATCTGGGTCTATGCAGTTTGTTTGGAGTAATCAGTAGAATAAACAACATAGACCCTGATCTGCCAACACATTATATGACCGCAGATCAGGATCTATGTTGTTTGCAGTTGGACTCAACTTATAAATGAGTATATATGGTAGATAACCTGAGTTGATTTTTGTGCCTCTTAAAAGAATTATTTATGAAAGTTTTTTCATTGTGTGAATTTCCTGTGCTTGGAGAATTTTATGGCTGTAGTGGTGGGGGCATAGGTGTTTTACAAACACATGTAGTTTTTTGTGGTTTTATTATGCCAGTGTTACATTGTGTTCATCCATGGCTCACTGCTTCTTCTGCACATGCTGTGTTTTTATATTTGTACAACAAACTTTAAACATTAATTATAATTTTTTTATGATGTTGAGTTGTGCTTTCTTTGCAGTTGATGTTAGCCACTAACAAGTCCCAGAGAAAAAAAAAACCTTTAACATTTTTACATTGTAGTGTTTTTTTTGTCTTCTTCCAGGCTTGCTTATAAGCTTATTTTCTTTTATTTCTTTATTTTCTAGTGTATATTCAGATTTTTTAATGTATGTGGACTTTTTTGTAATTAAAGGGTTTTTGTACATTGTATCTCTAATTGCCCTTTCATATACCCATCTTTAGTCGGCATGTTATGTTATGGCATTGTCCGTCCAGTAACATTTGCTTGTCTGGCAAATGTGTGTCACACACCTTAGCCAGGCCCTTCTGTGTCAAGGTCATGATCAAGACAAGGAAAAATGTAATTCTGTGACTGGAGTATAACTTTTGAACCACTGGAGATATTTTAATGAAACTTAAGTCAAAAATGTATCATGTACAGATGGTGTGTTGCATACCATAGTCATGCCCCCTGCCTCAAGGTCACTGGTCAAGGTCATGGCAAGGAATAAGATAAATCAGTGACTTCTATATATATACAGGTATAACTTTTACAACATTGAAGATTTTTAAATGAAACTTAAGCTTTTATGTATCATGATTTGACAGGTCTCGCCCCCAGCCTCAAGATCAAGGTCACAAAGGGGATAATATAAGTCTTTGTCCAGTTTCCTTATCAAGGCTGTCACTTTTTAACCTGTACAGATATTCTGATAACACTTTACCCAGGTCCACACCTTATAATACATAGTCATAAGCCTAGCTTAACAGTCAAGGTCACTAGTGAGCAAGATGTCATGAGATGGGCATGTGCCATTTGTGGTACTCTTCTTTCTTATCATTATGGTATAATGAGTAGTTTTATTATCAAGCCCACATTAGTGGAAAACAAGAAATATCAGTCACTTTTCCACTGGCAGTGGCAGCAGCATGAACTCTTTATTAAGATTTTGGTTAAAGTTTTAATTTTAGTATATTTTCGGAACCTCATGATGAATTTTCTTCATTCATTTGAAGCAAACACGATTCATTCTGCAACATGGTTGCACAAACTTTTGACCTTGGATCAAGGTCACATATTTTGCAGCAATGTTTTGATTGTGAGCTCAACTAAGGCTGCAATGTTTACCAAAATTTCTAAACCTGTACATGTAAACTGAAATGATGCCATTTTATCAAAACAATTTGAAACTCAAAACCTTTTCTCCAATCTGCACGTTAGGCTTACAGCTGATGGCAATTGGTATGTAGACTCTTGACAATGTGCATGCCGTACCTAGCTCAGTTTGTGATTGTTTCAGTTATTACATGTCTTTGTTACCACTTATTATGACAGGATTCATGTCTTTGTTTTGAATATATCTGACATTTAGGTAGAACATCCTTAGTATCATTATGATATTGTTAGGTACTGCTACATATTTGTACATGATAAAAAATTCTTTATGCAACTGGACATACTGCTTGGACATGAACAGAGGATATTTTTGTTGGATCTACAATGACTGAGAAAATGTACAGTGACATACAGACTTTAAACAATGTTTTTGTAAAAAAAGAAAATGTTACTCGTACAAGGTTCTGTTAATGAAAATGTTTTTCAAAGGTAAATAATTTAGTTGAAAGAAATTTTTGTTAGCAAGGTCAGTAAATAAACCTAATGTGTAATTATATGCAGTACAACCAGTTTTTGTCAACTTCAGCTTTCTCCAAGCGATGCCACATTCGATGTGACAATTATCCATACTTTACAAGTATAATTAACTGAAAAATCTTGCTAAACAGTCATCATAAGCAGAGATGTGGAAATCTATCATTGAATTGGAATTTGTAGTTCCAGCATCACTGACATCCAATCAGATTAAAATCAAGATCTCTGGCATAATGGTTATTATAAGTAGATCTCGATTTTAATCAGATTAAACTGACAGCCACATGCACATTCGTTTTCAAGGTTAGCGATTTTGTCAACATCTACTGGCAGTAAATTAAACTAAGCTGTTTACATTGTGTAAACATTGCAGCCACAGGTTCAACATGCAGGCCCTAGTCTTCTCGTTACCATTCCAGTCTGTATTATGACCCTGCATGTAACATGCTTTGCTTTTTTTAACTCATTAATCCCTGCCACCACAATAACGTGTCATACTTTACCTCTTTACCTCCCTCATCTCCCAAGTGCCATGATAACATGGCGGACAACTGCCGTTGCATAAAATACTGTTGCCAAATATCATCAAATTCTATATTTCAAATTTGGTTCATGAATAAAGGAGTCTTTTCAAACTTTGAGGTATATTCCATGGCCTTTATCGGACTCACTGTTTCACAGTTTAATTTTACATAAGAAGGCCTGTAAGCAAGTTCTGGTGATATTTAAACTAGCCATTCACCTTTTTAAGGTTACTGGTATTACAGAGTGTTTCTGATTACTGTATATAATCACTTATGAGTTTAATCCAACTGCAAGCAACATAGACCCTGCCATTGCATAATGTGCTGGCAGATCAGGGTCTATGTTTGTTCTTCTGATTACTCTTAACAAACTGCATTGACCCAGATCTGCAGGTGCATTATGCAACAGCAGATCAGGGTCTGTGCAGTTTGCAGTTGCGTGTGACTTATAAGCAAGTATATATAGTACCATATAATCTCTAATTTTTCAGATGCCATAAAAACATCATTTTTTTTGTCCTTTCTTTTTTGTATAGGAAACATTGTGTTCTTATTCATATTTTCCTGATATTTTTACTTCAGCATCAACTAATAATTATTATGAATATTATGTTAAACTGTCAGAAATAATCAGTACACTGTACAAAATATTACAGACTTTTAATAAGGTATATTTTATGTCTTTAATAAAGACATAGTCATTCTTGCACATAATATTTAAAAAATAAATATTTGCAGTCATATTTGGACCTTCTTTATTAAAAATGTAATTGTTACCATTATAGGTATTTGTATTTCAAAATTTCAGACTATAGAAGTTAATATATAAAGAACTTTTCTTTCCTTCAGATGTGGATGATATAATAGATACTATCGTGCTGCTGAACCTCTCAGCCTCTGAGAATGTCATACCCTCTGCTCCTCCTGTACACGAGGATAGGTAAGTCACCACCTACTTTTCAAGGCTATTGCAGCTTGTCTCTGCATTGTTAGTATTGCTTGGTGAAAATTGCTGAGTGCATGATTTCATTTATCTTCCTATGTCCTATGCATGTATGGTAAATGTTAATGTTACCAAGTCAGTATATTATATTGATCATTCACAGTTTGCTGTGTGCAGAGGTTTGCTAGAGTACAAGGGAAGAGTTTGGGTGTGAGTGTTAACAGTCTTTATCAGTTTGTTAGAGCACAAAGGAAGAGTTTGGGCAAGTGGGATAACAGTCTTTTCCAGTTTGCTAGAACACAAGGGAAGAGTTTGGACATGAGAGATAACAGTTTTTTCCAGTTTGCTAGAACACAAAGAGGAGAATTTGGACATGAAGGTTAACATTCTTTTCCAGTTTGAGAACAAACGAAGAGTATGGGCATGCGGGATAACAATCTTTTCCAGTTTGCTAGAACACAAAGGAAGAGTTTGGGCATGAGAGATAAGATTTTTTTTCCAGTTTGTTAGAGCGCAAAGGTATACATGTAGTATGGGCCTGAGGGTTAACAGTTTTTTTTGCTGTTTGCTGAGGCACAAAAGAAGAGTTTGAGCATGATGATTGACAGCCTTTTTCTGTTTGATGAGACACAAAAGAAGAGTTTGAGCATGATGATTGACAGTTTTTTTCTGTTTGCTGTGGCACGAAAGAAGAGTTTGAGCATGATGATTGACAGTCTTTTTCTGTTTGATGAGGCACAAAAGAAGAGTTTGAGCATGATGATTGACAGTTTTTTCTGTTTGCTGGGGCACGAAAGAAGAGTTTGAGCATGATGATTGACAGTTTTTTCTGTTTGCTGGGGCACGAAAGAAGAGTTTGAGCATGATGATTGACAGTTTTTTTCTGTTTGCTGGGGCACAAAAGAAGAGTTTGAGCATGATGATTGACAGTTTTTTCTGTTTGCTGGGGCATGAAAGAAGAGTTTGAGCATGATGATTGACAGTTTTTTTCTGTTTGCTGGAGCACAAAAGAAGATCTTGGGCATGATGGTTAACAGTCTTTCCCTGTTTGCTGGAGCACAAGGGAATAGTATGGGCATGAATGATAACAGTCTTTCCCTGTTTGCTGGAGCACAAGGGAATAGTATGGGCATGAATGTTAACAGTCTTTCCCTGTTTGCTGGAGCACAAGGGAATAGTATGGGCATGAATGTTAACAGTCTTTTCCTGAAGAGCTTTGGTATGAAGGTTAACAGTCTTTTCAGTCTGCTTGAATACAACAGAAAAACTTGGGCATGACAGTTAACAGTCTCTTGCATTTGATGGAGCACAAGGGAAGAGTTTGGCCATGAAGCTTAACAACCTTTTCCAGTTTGCAGGAGCACAAGGGGAGAGTTTGGACATGAGGGTTAACAGTGTTGTCCAGTTTTCAGGAGCACAAGTGAAGAGTTTGGACATGAGGGTTAACAGTGTTATCCAGTTTTCAGGAGCACAAGGGAAGAGTTTGGACATGAGTGTTAACAGTCTTGTCCAGTTTGCTGGAGCACAAAGGAAGAGTTTGGACATGAGAGTTAATAAGTCTTTCCCAACTGTTTTGGCAAACCTTTTCACAGAGCAAATCATGTATTATCAGTATATTTTTACATGATCAATTGATAAGTACCTAAATTATATACAAAATACCTACATGATCAGTTGACAAGTACCTAAATTATATACCAAATACCTACATGATCAATTGATAAGTACCTAAATTATATACAAAATACCTACATGATCAATTGACAAGTACCTAAATTATATACAAAATACCTACATGATCAATTGACAAGTACCTAAATTATATACAAAATACCTACATGATCAATTGACAAGTACCTAAATTATATACAAAATACCTACATGATCAATTGACAAGTACCTAAATAATATACCAAATACCTACATGATCAATTGATAAGTACCTAAATTATATACAAAATACCTACATGATCAATTGACAAGTACCTAAATTATATACAAAATACCTACATGATCAATTGACAAGTACCTAAATTATATACAAAATACCTACATGATCAATTGACAAGTACCTAAATTATATACAAAATACCTACATGATCAATTGACAAGTACCTAAATTATATACCAAATACCTACAATAAGGAGTTTTATTAAAGTCAAAAATACCAATACTCAGGCAGTACATGCAATTTCAGTGTTAAAGTATAGCTGATGTATTAAAAACAAACAAAAAAGGCGAGCAACAAACCTTTAAAAACAAACTTGATCGTGTAATAAATAACATTAAAACACTGCAAATTTTGTGAAAGTAACATCTTATACATTAGTGGCTGTGTTCAACTTTAGTAGAATATTATTTTTTGTCTGAAGTTTGTACCTAGATAATCCAGTCTCACCTGTGTAAGCAGAATTAAATGCCATTCACAGGTGAGATGCTGTATTCCACATTTCCATTGTTGCTATACTAAGGAGATAAAATCTACATGAGACATACAAGATTACTTGGCATCCTACCATCAGATCAGTTCAGGTCAGCCACCGTGGTGTGTCCTTAATCAGTGGCTTTCAATTGCCTCAAAACTAAATGACCTACTTGTGTTGATGTGCCATGAAACACCAAACCAAGTCAAACCATTAGCAGAGAGGTCAAAGGTCATGGTAGAAGGGTTTAAGGCGTGAAGCCTTAAAATGTACTTTTCATCCAAACATCAACCTGTTCTGCCAGATGTAACCCCTAATCAGTAATTAGCATGAAACCCCTAATCAGTAATTAGCATGTAACCCCTAATCAGTAATTAGCATCTTATTCACAGATTATCATCCGGTAATAGTTATAATAATTTTGTTTTTAAATAAAAAGCTTCAGAACAGGCAGAGACATTATATAACACAGGGTTTGAAAACTCCAGAGAACTGCCAGATACACCAATTCCCTTTTGATTTGCAAATGATGTTCCTGTTGGTCAGTTGAGCTTCAGAACAATAGGACTTTGATCAAACTTGATAAATACACTTGTATCATCAAGACCTCTGCTGAGTATCATTATGAGCAAGATCCATGTGTGTTAATGGCGTGATCTTGTATTTAATTGGATGGGCTTGTCAATGCTCGAGCAGCTGTATTTCTTACCAGAGTTTGATCAACATGTTAAATGGGCTTGTACTATCAATATGTTGGATGAGTTTGATTATGAGCAAAATCTATGCATATTTATAAGATAATCTTTTATCTGATTGGCTGAGCTTGTTAACGCTCTAGAGACTGAATTTCAATTTGATTTTGCTCCAGTTTGGTAAAAACATGTATATCATCATAAATAGATGGTGTGATTAGATTTTAATGCCTTAAAGCAATTTTTAAAATGTTCGGGTTTTTTAGCTCTACTGGTCAAAGACCAGAAGAGCTTATGTGATGGTCTGTTGTCTGTTGTCCATCTGTCATCTGTCCATCCGTTAGCACAAGTTTGTTATTGCTACTCCTCCTAAACTACTTGGGGATTGCACATTCATCCCATGGTCTAGTTCGTCCTAGATGAAAATGGTGCTGCTCGCACATCCAATATGACTGCCACAGTTGTCATCTTGAAAATCTTGTTATTGCTACTCCTCCTGAATGGATTGTCATATCATTGTGGGGTTTTCACTAAAAGACTTCTTTTGATGTTTCGTTGGTCGTAAATGAAAATGGTGCCGATCTGATGCCTGATATGGCCGCCGTATTGAAGATCATGTTATCACTACTACTCCTGAATGAATGGTTATATCAACATGGGGTTTTCACTAAAATAATTCATATGATGTCTAGTATTTTCTAAATGAAAATGGTATCAATCTGATGTCCAATATGACCACAACAGCAGCCATCTTGAAAATCTTGTTATTGCTACTCAACCTGAATATATGGTCATATCAACATGGAATTTTCATTGAAATACTTCTTATGATGTCTAGTTTGTCCTAAATGAAAATGGTGCCGATCTGACATCCAATATGGCCACCAAGGCAGCCATTTTGAAGATCTTGCAATAAATACTACTACTCCTGAATGGATGATGGTCATATCAGCATGACGTTTTCGCTAAAAAAACTTATGATGTCTAGTTGGTCCAGAATGAAACTGGTGCCGATCTGATGTCCAATATGGCCACCATGGCAGCCATCTTGAAATCTAGGTATGGATACTCCTCCTGAATGGATGGTCATATCAACATGGGGTTTTTGCTAAAAGACTTCTTATGATGTCTACTTGGTCCATAATCAAAATGGTGCCGATCTGATGTCCAATGTGGCTGCCATGGCAGCCATCATGAAAATCTTGTTATTGCTACTATTGAATGGATTTTCAAATTGACATGGGGCTTTTAACAAGACTTCTCATGATGTCTACTTGGTCCTAAATGAAAATGGTGCCAATCTGATGTCCAATATAGCTGCCATGGCAGCCATCTTGAAAATCTTGTTATTGCAATTCCTCCTGAACAGAAAGTCATATTGACATGGGGTTTTCACCAAAAGACTTCTTATGATGTCTAGTTGATAGTAAATGAAAATGGTCCTGATCTGACATCTAATATCGCCACCACAGAATCTTATTATTGCTACTCCTCCTGAATGGGACTTGCATTACATTTGAAAGAAGTCTCATTATCTTGATTAGTGTATTTGTCTTCTACACTTTGATGAAGTGTATCGGGGTTTACCTGGACTCAGGAGAGGGAGGTCTTATATATTTAGGCACTATGTGACTTGTGTCTGCCTAAGCAGTTGAAGGTGTAACGAAGTGGGGTCTTGCTTGGCTAGCACTACTTGGATTTTCATTATCTTGATTATTGGCATTGTCTTCTACACTTTGATGAAGTGTATCTGGGTCTACCAGGGCTAAGGGAGAGGGTGTTGTTCAATATTTAGGCACTGTGTAGTTTGTGTCTACTTGAGCAAGTGAGTTTTGTAATGAATTATGGTCTTGCTTGGCAGGTACTGCTGGGATTGGAGGTGATGGGTAAGCTGAAGATGTCATTGGTGACACAGTGCTGGTGTTATATCTGTTTTTATGTTTTCACACAGTTCAAGAAATCCATTATAAGCCCAAGCCAAGCATCTACTGCCCTGCATTAAAATGTTATTTGTTTATGGGAATTCGGTACATGTAACTGTGTTTTCATGTAAAGTAGAGATCTTGTACACATACCCATGTTACTATAAGCATTTGTAGAGTTGGAATTTCATCATGATAAGTTCATTCAGCTGCTTCAGTGATGAGTTGTTGCTGACATGGATAGTAATACTGTCTGGATTTTTTTTGATGTGCATAAAATCTGGGATTACCTTTCTGTGTGAATTTACTTCCACATCCTAAATATACTCTTGGGTGAATCCAGAGAACTGAAATAGCCTGGATCCATCGAAAATTTTGTGGAGTATAGACATTATTAGATTTAACTCCATCTTCTTTGTTTGCAGAACTCTGGTAAGTATTTTCAAAAACAATACCATTTTTTACAGTATCAGTCACAATGAGGCTTCACCAAAAGCATTCAAGTACTTCGATGAACAATATCCATGATGAATAAATCTTAGATGAATGAATAATCATATGATATGCACTGCTTGTTTTACTAACTATTTCCTGTATAAACAAATATACCTTACTAAAACAATTAACCATACCTCCAATGAAGTGTGTCCTCACACTAAAACAACAGTGTGTTTAGATTTATTGCTCTCAAAATCTTTTGTGACTGGATATATGAATATATTCAACTATGTGATGTGTAACTATTAGCATTGATATGATAAAAGGTTCATTGTTGCAATGAAAATTCTCCTGGTTTTTTTTTTTTTTTGGCACAAGTTAGCCCTATATCATACCTCAATACTTAAGAAAATACATACTCAGACATACTACCTACAGGAAAATATTTCATACGAGATCTATTTTAATTTAATGTTTTTCACTTTTAAAACTTCATTTAAATTCCTGTAACTGAATTCTACCATGTCTTATGTCAACTCAGTAAACGAACTTTGCAATTAAAGTTTCTCTTTAAAACTTCTAGTCTTTCCATCAGTATGAGTGTCATTTTTGGCATCCACTTGGTGCACTTTGTGGTAGGTTTTTCATTGTGCTGCTTTCCATAGGGTAAAGCCAAGTAGATCAATAAATCCTGATGGATTATTATGATTGTCATAGCTAACATTGTCATCTTCATCTATATCATCATGATTACTTTGATATACGCCCCCGTTATCATAGATATCGCTACTCCTCCTGACCAAAACATCATATTGACATGTACTTTTCAAATGGATATTGTTATTACTACTAATGATGCCATGATGGATGTCTTGAAACTTTTACTTTTACTGATCCCTGTAATGGATGGTAATATTTACAACGGGTTCAGCATCTTGTTATCAATGAAATATACCAGACATGGTTTCATCACTCAGCATTTGAAAGGAAAAAATGATCTTATCTTGATTTCCTATAAATTTATTTTTGCCCAGTAGAGCTTCAGTTCCTTCAAGGGACTCTTGTCTTTTTTGGGGACTTAAACTTTTTGGGTCTGTCATGCCTGCAGTGGGTGCACACCTTTTACAAATCCAAGTTTAGTTCATTGTACTGAAAGAGTATAAATGTATGTTTTATTGTACATCTTGCATACAAATTTTGTAAAGTGGTTTACAAAATGCCATGGTGCAAATGTATCTGTGCAAATTCAAAATTCGTCTTTTAGCTCTTATTTTTCCCAAAATTTTGCTTCAATGTCCAAATAAATTACACCAGTGCATTCTCACATCTTTTTATTTTTTATGTTAATGACAGTATATAGGGGCAATGTGGTTTACAAATATTTACTGTGAATGAGCTTCTCTGGTATATTCAGCTAATCTGCCTTATGATCCTTCATTGAACTGGTAACCTCATTTGCATAACAGGATATAGAATGGGTAATATTGTCGGGCTAGCTAGAAAGTTTCTAATTAGCCTGAAAGGTGAAGATCAGGGGGGAAGGTAGGGACATTAGTTGAACGAGACAATAAGCAAAGCGAATCAGAGTAGCACATTTGCAGCTTTTTTCTCCATTTTGTCTGTCAGTACATGGAAGTGTCCAGTATGGAATGATATGCATTTCATGCTGTGTATAGAGATATTGGTGTCAGTACATGGAAGTGTCCAGCAGGGAATGATATGCATTTCATGCCATATGTTGATATTGTCTGTCAGTACATGGAAGTGTACAGCATGGAATGATATGCATTTCATGCCATGTGTTGAGATATTGTCTGTCAGTACATGGAAGTGTCCAGCAGGGAATGATATGCATTTCATGCCATGTGTTGAGATATTGTCTGTATGTACATGGAAGTGTACAGCAGGGAATGATATGCATTTCATGCCACAATAGAGATATTGGTGTCAGTACATGGAAGTGTACAGCATGGAATGATATGCATTTCATGCGGTGTATAGAGATATTGGTGTCAGTACATGGAAGTGTCCAGCATGGAACGAAATGCATTTCATGCTGTGTGTAGAGACATTAATGTCAGTATATGGAAGTGTCCAGCATGGAATGATATATATTTCATGCCATGTGTAGATATATTACCTGTCAGTACATGGAAGTGTCCAGCAGGGAATGATATGCATTTCATGCCATATGTTGATATTGTCTGTCAGTACATGGAAGTGTACAGCATGGAATGATATGCATTTCATGCCATGTGTTGAGATATTGTCTGTCAGTACATGGAAGTGTCCAGCAGGGAATGATATGCATTTCATGCCATGTGTTGAGATATTGTCTGTATGTACATGGAAGTGTACAGCAGGGAATGATATGCATTTCATGCCATGTGTAGAGATATTGGTGTCAGTACATGGAAGTGTACAGCATGGAATGATATGCATTTCATGCGGTGTATAGAGATATTGGCGTCAGTACATGGAAGTGTCCAGCATGGAACGAAATGCATTTCATGCTGTGTGTAGAGACATTAATGTCAGTATATGGAAGTGTCCAGCATGGAATGATATATATTTCATGCCATGTGTAGATATATTACCTGTCAGTACATGGAAGTGTCCAGCACGGAATGAAATATATTTCATGTCGTGTGTCGAGATATTGATGTCAGTTTTCACAACTTTATTACTGGTCATATATCAAAAAGAAATTTACCCATATATTGAAGAGAACAGCCTAAACAGAATCACAGATAAATATAAAATATGGAGTTTGCTTTCTGCAAGAATAATACAAGTATAAACAGACAAGATTATTGATGGAACTTTTCTTATTTATATGCTGCTAAATCGCCATATTTATAATGTCTCACGCCCAGTCATGAATTTAATATCTGTTCAATAAAGTGGATATTGGATTGAAATCAGTTTGAGTTTTTACATTTTCTGGCCAAATTTGACAATACTATGGCCCATATTTGACTCTGAATTTTGAAGGAAGGATTCTTCATTGACACCATATGTGCAGAGACATCTGTATTGTATTGACACATTTCTAACTTATGTTGGATTACTAATGTTTCTATATATTCTCAGATTTCAGGATGCCCCTGGAGAGCCTATGAAGCTATGCCCAATCTGCACCAAGAGTTTTCCAACAGATGTTGCAGATCAGGATTTTGAGAACCATGTAATGGACCATGTCGAAGGCATCTGCCCTATCTGCCGCATGAGTAAAGGCGAGAACATGACTGATGATGATTTCATGCGTCACGTAAACAAACATTATGATGAGGAAATTGATGCAAATTAATGAAAACTGTCTGCATTGCAATATCAAATATGACTTTTGCAGCAAACAGAAGGAAACTTTGATAACTTTCTTTAGAATTTTGAATCCTTATTGGCTTTGAAACATATCAGCAATCAATAAGACAAATAATAACAGTTATAAATTTGCACACAAAAAAGTGTGATAATTGTTGTACAGGTTGCTTTCAGTTGTAACACTTTACGTTTGTCTTTTCTTAATTGTTTTCAAAATGCAATCTTTCTTAGTATATTTAAAAAGACATTTGATATAGATTTACAACTTGAACATTTCTCAGATTTTTCAGATCTTTTGTTTGTAAGTAGGTCATTGAAATGAACTATTAGGGATTGGGCTACATTCCTATAAATAGTGGATAATTGACTCCTTTTTATGTTTTAAATACTTTTTAATCAGAGAAAAATGTTAATTTCAATCTCATTAAATTGTTTAAGTATGTTTCAGACATATTGATAGCATGTGATTTATTTGCAGTGAAAGCATTTAATATGTAGAAAAGCATATATTTCAGATAACATATATTTTCTTTTTTGTCTGCATATTTTGTGATTGTGTTACTTAAATATATCAACATTTATATTCCTATCTTAAGTTTAAGAAACTATCGTCATTGGAATTGTTATACTAAACATATAGCTGTCTTGTAGCTACATTTTATAGCTCACCTGCTCATTGGCTAAAATGAGTTTATGGTGCATCACCTGTTCACAATTTTTATTTACAATAAGTTCTGAAGACCCACTTGACCAATTTGCTTATAATTTTGGCATCAAGGCCGTTAAAATTTGTTAAATTGATGATGATCTGCCATACAGTATGGCTGCCATTACTGAAAAGAGACAAACCTTTAAACAGCTTCTTTTTAAAAGCCACTTGAAACAGAATTTAGCAAAATTCAACAGAAAACATCCTAGCATGAAGGCCATAACAATTTATACAATTACGCCAATTCGCCTTCAAATATGGCCAACATTACTAAAATTAGAGAAACTTTGAGACAACTTCTTGCAGATCACTCGACAGAATATGACCCAATTGTACAGAAGGCATGGTGTCATAAAGGTCTTTAAAATTTGTTCAGATGATGCCAATCTGCCATCAGATAGGGCCACCATTACTAAAACTAGGAAAACCTTTAACTGACTTCTTCTCAAATGCCACTGAATATAATTTGACCAAATTTGACAGAAAGCATCCTAGTATGCTTTTCAGATTTGTAAAAATGATCATCATCAACCATCAAATATGTCCACCATTACTAAATATAGGAAAACTTTTTGACCACTTCTTAAAAACTGCTGAACAAAACTTTGACCAAATTTGACAACAAGCCGTCTAGCATAAAGGGCTTTTAAATTTGTACAAATGATGATGATTCACTGTCAAATATGACGTCCATTACTAAACATAGAAATTCTTCAAATGAAGACTTCTCAGTAACTGTTTTTCAGAATTTGACAGAAATCATCTTGGCTTACAGGGCTTTCAGATTAGTACAAATGATGCCAATTAGCCATCAGATTTGACTGCCATTACCAAAAATAAAAAATCCATAAACAACATCTCCAAAGAAACACTCAACAGAATTTGATTAAATTTAACAGAAATCATCATTGCATGAAGAATTTTCAAGTTTGCACAAATGATGCTGATCTGCCATATGATATGAACATCATTACTAAAAGTAGAAAAACCTTCAAGTATAACTTTTCAAAAACTGCTCAACAAAATATGACTAAATGTGACAGAAAGCATCCTGTTCTACAGGGCTTTGAAGTTTGTGTAAATGATCCCAATCTGCCATTCAGCAGTCATTAATACGGATGGAAAAACCTTCCATCCACTTAACAGAATTGGATCAAATTTGGCAAAAAGTATTCTGGCATTAAGAGCTTTAAATTTGATGCCAATGATGCCAATCAGCTATCAAATATGGCCACTGTTACTAAAAAGAAAAAAATTGCAACACCTGTTTCTAAAAACAAAGTCATAGACAGAATTTGATCTACTTTGACAGAAAGCAACGAGGCATTTAGGGCTTTAAAACTTTTTACAAGTAATGCAGATCCACCACAAATATGGACACCATTACTAAAAGAAGAAAAATATTTAAACTACTTTATCTAAAACAAAAATGTGCAGTAGGTTCATTTTACCAATTTCAACAGAAGGCATCCTGGCATAAAGACCTTTCAGTATTAGAGAAATTATGCTGATGTACCATCAAAATATGGATGAAGATAAAAAGGAGAGAAACCTTGAAACAATTCAAATGTTTGATAAACAACATTGAAAGAAATTTTCACAAAAAGCATCCTACTGATCCAGATTTCTTGGCCAAGTGCTCATGCATTTGGCTATTAGGCAGATGTCAACCAAGTGAGTAAATTCAGGCCCACTTGGGCTTCTTGTTTAATGTTACCAAACAAAGACTATTACAGATACTTTATATTTAAACTCCAAGGTAAACAAATAAGAGAAATAAAACAAACATGATGATTGGTGGCATAGGGTTTACCTTCACTATGTGATAGATTGTTGGATATTGAAAAACAAGTAGAATATATTGTTGCAGTTTTTGAAGTCACAAAAAATAAGTGTAGGTAGTTTTTTATATCATTAATGAAGAGGGTATGGTTATTTTTCAAGGATAATGTCTTTACTGTAATTTACTTTTGTAATCTAGTATTTCTGGTTGATTTTGCTCATCTCATATTGATTTATTTTGTTGCATCCACTGCTTGAATAATTTTTTATAATTTTTGCCCTCAATCTTCTTGATATATTTAGCTGTAATCATAGTCCTGAATCTATTATAGAACTGAAAGTTAAGGGGGGGAACTCACCCCTCCATTAAAAAAGGGGAGACTTTTCTGAATATAGAAGTTAGCATGAATCCCACAATCACATACCCTAGAATAAGACCTGGTAGTGGGTGCCTTTTTTTGCTTCTAACCCATGAAATGAGTCTTTATTTAATTGATTTTTATTGGTTGTTAAAATATTGTCAACTAGTGTTATTTGAGTGAATTGCAATTTAATAGTATTTTTCATGTATTCTTAGTTTTCATCAGTCATACGGTCTTTTAGGGTTGGGGTTAAAGTGTTGGATGAAGTGACAGGGGTATAAATCTTCGGGCTATACAAGAGAAGATTAACATTAAATGCATTGACCATATTTAATATATTCTTCTATAGCTGAAACTGGACTTCACCACAGTACACAGTGTGTGAGATAACACATTAAATGTATTTAGTCTATTGTTCCATAGCCATCACTGAACTACACCACAATACACAGTGTGCATTACAATTTTGATGTATTGACCTGTCACCTCCTGGAACAGAGTACATAAATTGGCACTTCATCAGACATCACTGATTTTGCTCTTATGAATGTAAGAACTTCATAGGTCAGGTCATTTTGCACAAAACAGAAGGAATTTCAGCAATTACATGCTGAAATAAAGTAGAATATTAGGTATTTGTGTCGGAGTTTATATCTACTGTAAATTTAGACCAGAATTTTTGTATATTTGTGCCAGTTTAATTTTTTTTAAGCCAAGTTGAATAAACACCCTTGTGAGTGTAATGCATTTTTACCATAAAATGAAATGTGACCTTAGTTAGAGAGATCTAACTTATATCTCTCATTGGAGAGTGTATGTTTGTGTATTCACTAAAATATCCCATGTTTAAGATACTGTTGCAAAGCTTGGAAAGAAAGCCATGTTGAACACTATCCAGTTACACTAAACTGTAGTATGAATGTAACATGGTCTCTACACTTATTGCATGCTCTTAGTCCACACCAAATTAAGTTAATTTGTCATTTTTTTTCAATACAGTACCTATAATATGCAAAATAAGAAAGAGTGATTTAAGAATCCCACTTCTGAATTATGCAAGATCTTAAGAAGAAAAAAATCCTGTCTTAAAGGAAATCCTGCAGCTTGTTCCAAAGTGGGGTAGGCAAATGGCAAACTTAACATGAAAAATATCACTAGCACAATAGTCATGCCTTTGCCTCTGAAAATTTTCATTTGTAAAAACAAAATATTTGTAAAAAAATTTACTCGCACAATATTTTCTCTTAGAATTCTGAAAAACTCCATTTTTATTTCTTGTGGTCTTAGAATGGAAGTGGTTTAGACCATATACTATGATTTCACGATTAATTGTGGAATAACTGTCAGAATTTTTCTGGATTTTGTAAACCTAACAAACAACGATTCTTCTGTGGCAATAATAGGACTTCTTGGCTACAAAAAAGTCATATTTTTATGAAACCATAAAAATTCAACCCCATGAAAATAAATAAATTCACAATAATTGTACTATGAAATGATCATTGTAATATTGTTTGTACACTTTAATCCATACTCAGTGTAATATGGTATGTACACTTTGATGCATACTGTGTAATATGGTATGTACACTTTAATGCATACTCAGTGTAATCTGGTATGTACACTTTGATGCATACTCTGTGTAATATGGTATATACACTTTAATGCATACTCAGTGTAATATGATATGCACACTTTGCATACTCTGTAATATGGTATGTACACTTTGATGCATACTCAGTGTAATATAGTATGTATACTTTAAACTCTATGTAATATGGTATGTATACATTAATGCATACTCAGTGTAATATGTATGGTATGTACACTTTAATGCATACTCAGTGTAATATGGTATTACACTTTAATGCATACTTAATCTAATATGGTATGTACACTTTAATGCATACTCAGTGATATGGTATGTACACTTTAATGCATACTTGATGTAATATGGTATGTACAATTTAATGCATACTCATTGTAATAGGTATGTACACTTTAATGCATATTCTTAGAATGAAAATGGTTTAGACCAAATATTTGTCAAATGAAAAATGTTGAAAAAAAATAAGTATTTTACTGTTAGCTCCCAGGTAATGAGACTTTTTTAGTGGTTAATATTTATTCCAGTGACCTCAATCAGGTGTGTAATACTAGTCCAGTTGTTTTATTTCTTGGAGAAATAAAGTATAGGAAGGATGTCTTGAGGAAAACAATTTCTTAAACATGGAAACATATTTGCTTAAAGATTTATGTTGATGTATATATTACTTTTCATTCTGTAGCATAACATGAGAATAAAATTTTTTTATCAGTGTTTATTGTTTGTTTTTATGTGTAGATATATCAAGGATTTTTTGCTTTTCCAGTGTTAATACCAGATATATTTCATCGTGTGATACAAAAAAAATGTGACATTTTAAAAAGTGTCAGAACCACGAGATTAAATATTTTGTTTTTGAACCACAAGTTGAAATATATCCTGTATTTATGCAGGAAAAGAAAATTTGATTACCTGTATATTATACCAAACTTGCTCCTGAACTTTGAGAAGAATCCACATGCATAAAACATGCTTTAATTGTCCAAATTCTTATTTTAAAACAAACTGAATATATCGTAGATAGGAATAATCAAATTTGTTTCTTGGGTAGACAGCCATGACAAGTTTCCATAGCTTCTGTTCTTGACATTCACTTTGCTTGACAAAATCCAGCTTATTGTATGTGTTTATCCTCAATTATTGTCATGAGACAAATTTATTGAATGTATTTAATACGACCCAAGATTGAAAAATGTCATCATCGTCTGAACACCTGTCAGTGGCATGTCACTATACAGACTAAATGAGAGCTCATACTGGGACTTCTCTGTGATCTTGATATCTGCTCACATAATCAGTTTGGTCAAAATCTAAACAGAAATATTGTCCCATGAACGGTAACAAGAAACTTCTTGACACAACGGTGAGTGATAGACTCAGAACCATATGTTACACTCACTTGGTGTAAGGCCAGAGCTTGTATTCTCATGTTTTGAGCATGAAACAAGTTCAAGCTCAAAGTCAGAAAACTTGTATCTTATGTAATTTTTCATTAGAATCAAGGTAGAGTCATAGACCTTTCAGAATGTTCAGAACTTTGGTTTCTCTATCTCCATGTTAAATTTAAATATTGTTTATAAACTCCAAGTACCATATCCACATTTTTGGTTTTCAGCTTTAGTCGAGGTTCTTGCTTGAAACATTTAGAGAACACGGGGCCTGGTGAGCTGAAACTGAGTGAAAGCAAAGAGAATCTCTGGATGCCCGACATTCCAAACAAATGAAAAGACAAGATTAAAGAGCAATATAATGGTTTGGTGTTTATGGCACAACAACACTTTGATGGTTATATCTAGCTCATTCAGGTGTGGTAAAGTACTTTGACCAAGGACTTGTCATGATAGTTGATCCACACTGATCCGATTCTGGGAATCTAACCCATACCCTTCTGGCTTCAAGTCGAACACATAAACCACTGAGCCACAGCCTCACAACGACAAGAGCAATGACAATATGGCACAGCCTGACTATGGTATTTAATGTACATTGTACCCCATTCTCTTGTTTAAGCTCTCCTGGCCTTTACCATGAGTAGCGAATAAAAAACAACACAAATCAACTAAAGTGAAGAAGAAAATATGTCATATTGACCATTGTTTCTTGTATCATATACTAGTACTCCTATATATACCCCACCCCATAAAGTATCATGACCCTATCAGATCATCTGAGAGTAGTATAGAAGATGGGTATTGACCCCCAAAACATCACAATTTCCAAACTCTAAAAGCCCATTAACACTTCCAGCTTCTATGCCATATTTCTGCCTGACCTGTGGGTTAAGCAGTCGAATAACAGATTGATGTTCTTAAAATGATGAATTTCAGAGCCACTGAAAAACACCATGACAAACATAACCATTTTTGTGCACAAGTTGGGCACAACTTTGGCCTTGAATCAGAGTAATTTTGTATAGGTTTTTAAACTAAAAAAAAATTATTGATGTTTTAATGGTCAATCTCCATCTTCTACGCTATTCATAAACTATAAAACTAAGCTTCTAAGCCATAAACTTAAACTGTGTGCTGATTTTAGAAGTAATAATTCTTGGCTAAATATATCGCTAGATAAAACAATATTGCCATAAATTTTTAATATAAACTGTTGTGCGTGAGAACAAACACATTTAGTTAATCTTGATCCATATTTTTAGCACAAAATATAATAACAGCTTCATATACTAATTTGTACGATGACGTGACACTCTACTATAGATAAATCTGTCAGACTGACGAGTCATATTCTAGAACTGGAAGGATGATTAGCATACATGTTAGCCTCTGTGTGTTAGACTGAAAATAATCTTGTTAACGGAATGACTAGAGGAATTTATACATTTAATTTGTAATTATAACACAACTTAAGTCACCTATCATTTTTTTGTTATCTAAATAGGACAGTATTTAATACAAATTGTTAACAATTAAAGTGTTCTTATTTGAGTCAATGTCTCATTTAGTAATGAACTAGATAATAGGACTATTACTGTTGTAATTCATGTACTTCATATAAACAGATATATAGTGAGTATTTAATTACATCATAAATTTATATAGAATATTCTGTTATAAAATAAATAGGACATAAGGATAGCTGATTTACACAAGCTCATCATAGCTTGCTATTTCCCAAATCAAAGGACTCCTGATATATACATGACAGGTTAGTTAAAGGTAATTTTTTCTTGTCCGGAAAAGAAAATTCGTCTGCATAGGATAACTGACAAACACTACTGATAGCAACTTCACTGTATATGTCCAAAGGTTAAAGTTAGCGCATCCAACAAAATGTACTTTATATGTTACAAGGTTAAAGGTCATTTTATCTTGTTGGGACATGAAACTTCCTCTACATATGATAGCTGACATATTACATAAATGTGAATATGTCAATTTCTGATTATGGGGGAAAATGGATTATATTGATAAAGTGACAACCAGCTCATATAGAGAATAGATGCCCTTTTACAGAAATTGGAATAAATTTAACAGAATAAAAGCATAAACTAAATATTTTACATTTGACATTTTGTGGTGATAATAATAAACGGACAGGGTGGTCCCCTTATAACCAGAACTTTCACATTTGATATATGACAGCATTTTTCTAAAACATTTTAATGAATTTTTTAAAATTTATATTGTATTTTGCCCACTTTAACTTTGAATTTTTAAAGGCAATTCATATATAGCAGATCCAGAAACAGTTTTTAATCTAAATTTACTTTCTATAAATTTCACCAATTTTTGTTGAATCACTGTATAAAGATTTTGAAAATCAATAAATTCTTCGAGTCTTAAAACAAAAGAAGCTGAATAAAATTCTTGAAATTTATTTATGTCAAATATAAATTGTATAACTGTTTCATATATCGGGTTTAATAATATTAATTTGAGTGCGGTGAAGAAATAATCCAATAGCATGATAAATAAAAGTTATGTGTAAAATTTTCTTATGCTTAAAACATGAAAGAGTATATTTTGGTATCAGAAATAGGCAAAATGATGTTTCTATTTTCTCGCCCATTTTTTAAGAGGACTATATTTTTTGTATTTCTCACATGTATCTTAAGTTGAATATGTTCACCCTTTATATCATCTAAATTAGAAAGTAAAAGGATCTTACTATCAGATACAGACATTGTTGCTTTATTATTAAAGCTGGAAATAATTCTATCACTTCTGCAAATTCACCAGAACTCTATCCATTTTTGTTGAAAAATAAATGACAGCTGAGCAATATCTTATGTATCTATACTATGATCCTAAAAGTGTATTTGCTTCAACAAATGACGATCAGTTATGGGAGAAACAAAAAATTATTATAAGATTGACCAAAGTGAATTTAAAGGAATGGTTGACTGAGTAGTGTACCGACACATTACACAAGCATGTTAGAAAAAAAGATTTTTATACAATGGGTATTATGTAATTAACAGATTCTTTGTTATCTACTTGTTCTGTCCACAATTTAATATCTTTCATATTATTATCCTCCAAAGTCTTACATATTTGACCACTAATACGTGTATTCACAAATTGTTTTGTAGAAGTATTGTTTGCTTTTACTGGGTAATAAAAACCAGTAATAAGTTTGTTATTCATGCTTTTTCTTGCAGTGAATTAAGCCCATTTTACTAGGACTTTAATGATATTTGTCTTAAAGCTGTCTCCATGTCCATTTTGACCTATTTACCTAAAACAAAATTCACTTTTCCATCTTCGTATTTTATACTGATATTTAGTATGTTTTACTTAACAATTTTGTAATTGCTTTTAATGATCATTAACACTGGGATAAATAAAATCACCTTAAATACATTTTTCATTCTTCAATACTAGAAGACAGGACAGTAAATAGAGCATTCTCTAAGTCATTTACAAAATCATTCACATCATAATCTTTGAAACTTCTATGGGATTGTTTTATTCTGGTTGCAGAATGCACAGAGTAAAAACCATATTAGGAAAACAACTAATTCCAGCAGACACAATAAAGGCATTGGCTTTGTTTATTTGTAAGTATTTGATCAGCACAAGATTGGTTATACCCATTCTTAAAACATACAGTTTCTCTAATTAAGCATGCAAGATCAAAAAATTCACATATATCACCAAGGCAACAAGATTTTCAAAGGTCCTGCATATCAAAATTAGGTCACCAATTATAATAAGGTTTTCACATTTTACAAGACTTTGGTCAAGCATTTTTACAAAATTATCCAAAAAGAAATTTTTATTCATTGATGGAGGCCTATACACGCTATGGATTAGCCATTTAGTCTTATTTAGATAAAGTTCATAAAAAATCTTCTTCCGGTACTCAGACTCTTGTTCCTTCATCATGCACACTCAGATATCTGAACGAATAAATGACATAACCAAACCATCACTGGCAGTGCGATCTCGTCTCTGAAGTTTGTACCCATCGACATGAATAGTCAAATCCTGGATCAAGGCATTTCACTATCCTCTTAATTAACATGCTGAATAGCATGACTGACAATATGCTGCCCCGAGTTACACCCATCTCCTGTGGACAGCTTTCCGAAATGGTGTTGCCTATCACAACTCAGAAATGACTGTTTTTCAAAAAATTGAAGATAGAGTCATGTAGGCAGCCACTTAAGACATGCCCGCCGAGGGGGAGGGGCGGGAGGAGGGGGCAATTGCCCAGGTTCTCTTTGATTTCTAGGGGCCCAACGTCAACTCAGTTATAAAAAGTAAATTAATCTTTGGAGTATATATTAAACATTGTTATTTGCAAGAGTCTAACTCATGGTAGATAACTACAGGTTTGATATGCAAAACCATACACAGGTTTTTATATACAAAAAATTTAACTAGTTTTTGGGCCCATGACTGCGCTGCCCAGGGGCCAGGAATTTCTGTAGGCGGGCCTGCCCTTAGACCCAGGTAGAATAGGTCATTCATTATGCCGTACTTCCATGTAGTGTCATAAGCCTTCTCCAAGTCAATAGCTTCAGTAGAATTGCTTGGCCTGGCAACGATTGGATCTGAAGTGATCGGCGCTGTTTTTGGTAACTTCATGGATGGGGGGGGGGGGCGTCATCTCAACTTTCCCATACTGGATTCGGAGGTAGCAGACAGTATCCCCCTAATGTTAATGTGATCAGGTAATGTATTTGACAGAGAAATTGATTTATCTGAGAGATTATTTTATATGCTATTTGTTTTTAAAAAAATGCAGAAATCTGTTGTTGTCCAACTTTTTTCACATGGAACAAAACTGGTTTGCAAGAGTCTAACTCATGGTAGATAACTACAGGTTTGATATGCAAAACCATACACAGGTTTTAATATACAAAAAAATTTAACTAGTTTTGGGGCCCTTGACTGCTCTGCCCTAAGGGCCAGGAATTTTTGTAGGCGGGCCTGCCCTTAGACCCAGGTAGAATAGGTCTTCTTTGGGTTGGTGCTTTTCTTTTCCTAAGAAAGTGCTTCACCTGAAAAGGATTAAATAAATGTATATAAAACTATATGTATGCTAGTCCATGAATATTACTGGATTTTCCAAGAGAAATAATTTTAATTAAATCACTGAAGTGGAATACATTTTGTCACTGCCCCATCCATATACATCGATAACACTATGACCAAGAAATTTGAACTAACATTAAAAGTTTGCTTAGTCCAGTAGTAAGACTGGCTGCCTTGCATGTATATGAACCAAGTTCAAATCCCACAATATGCATATGCTTTTTATGCATTTTTCTTCTTCTATTTATATACTGTTTAACCTTGAATTGGGAATGAGAATTGTGTTACTACTGATTATTTTTTTGTGAATATACACAAAACAAAGCTGAACATAAATGGTAAACCAGTAAAAAAAAAATCTGATATATATACTGCTAGCCAATTGGTTTGAGCATAAAAATAAAAAGCCAACTTGCTTGCTAAAAGTGAATAACGGATATATTTCATCTCGTGAAAACTCCGGTGTTTTTTTATTCGTGGCTCTGCCACTCGTGAAAATATCGAGCTTATCACCCACTCGATTAAATATACCCGTTATTCACTCGTTTCAAGCAAATATCCCCTCTCTCTCTCTCTCTCTCTCTCTCTCTTTAAGATTGCAAAATTCTACGTGTCCAGTGCAAGGAGTCTATAAGTATGAGCCCGTTCCATTCTGAATCGTACACCACCTTCGGTCTTCAAAAGTATTTACCTGGGCTAGTTACTATCTAGCTGAGGATTATTAAATCTCTTTATACCTTACAAAATTTCAAACCAAACCTTGATCCGTCTACTCGTACTTTTTTTAATTTGGACAAATAAAGTTGTTAACGGCGAGTGCAATGTTAAAGAAAATGCTATTTATAGTACAAGCACAGCCTAATACAAGTCGTAAGGTGCATGGTTGCGACTTGGATCTCGCGCAGGTAAAACTAAAAGTCGGTACATTTATACTGTATAAAAAGTCCACAATACCATCCGCTATAAACAGTAAAATTGAAATAAAGGCTCCGAAACTACAGTGGAAAAAATTATTTGAATCATAAAATGTACCGTAAGTAGAATATAGACATCATATTTTTGTTAATTATATGCCACACATTCCAAAATAACGAAGTCTGAATAAAAATAGCATTATAATATTTTTGTAAAAATAATAATTAGGTACCTTTAAAATAGCAACTAATTTAGACATTATTATTATTATTATAGAAGACCATAAAAACATATACACATGCATGCAGAATAAGTAATAATTAAAATAATAATTAAAATATTCAGATGACAATACTTTTTCCCCACATTAAAAAATTAATACAAATAAAAATAGAATACTGTATAATAATACTGATATTTTGTATCACAATTTTAAAATGAAGAAATTTAATCAGATTGAAAATAAAGAATTTTAATAATGATGATTTATATATTATGGGACATTTACACTTATATTTGCTCAGTGGTTAGCGTGCCAGACTCACGACTGAAAGGGTGCAGGTTCGAATTCTATCATCAGACCAGCCTGGGTCAGCTGCTGTGGTATGTCCTTGTGCAAGGCACTTTACTCCAATTGCCTTGGCACTAAATAACCTACTTGTGTTGCTGTGCCGTAAAGCACCAAACAAACAAACAAACACTTATATTTAAGAATTATTTGTATTTCAAACAACATAAATAATAATAACAATAATTATAATGTCCACATTACATGCTCTTTTTAAATATTAATCAAACTGCTGGCATGCTATATACCATGCAAATATGAATTAAATATATTTAGAGGGTGAAGGCACTAATGTTGATACTGCATTTTTGTGGAATGTTTAACATATGATATAAAAATGATAAAAATCTATAATCTCATTATCTGACATATTTATGAGTTGGGGAATGAGATATGATTTAGAGAATTTTGTTAATGCTGTTTTGTATCCATTTATTATAGTCATAGTCATTAAAGTAGTAGGCATCTTGCATGGTTATGCAGTATAGATCCACATCACAACCGTGCACCTTACAATAAAAGTATTAACTATTTGATTTTACATTTCTATCTTTATTTGTATTCATCACTGATTTGGTAAAAAAGTGTACAAAATATTTAATTCATATTTACATGGCATTTAGCATGCCAGCAATTTGATTAACATTAAAATCATTATTACTAAGATTATTTATTTTACAATCTGATTCAATTTCTTAATTTTAAAATTGTGGTACAAAAATTCAACATTATTATACAATATTATTTCTATTTTTATTTGTATTTGTTTTTGATCTGTGAAAAAAGTATTGTCATCTGAATATTTTAATTAGTATTTGAATTATTACTTATTCTGCATGCATGTGTATATGGGTTTTTTTCTGGTCTTATATAATAATAATAATAATAATAATAATAATGACTAAATTACTTGCTATTTTAAATGTACTTAATTATGATTTTTATAAAAAATATTATAATGCTATTTTTTTATTCAGACCTAATTATTTTGGAATGTGTGGCATATAATTAACAAAAAAAAGGATAAAGTCTATATTTTACTTTCATTACATTTTTGTGATTCAGAATTTTTTTTCACTGTAGTTTCGTAGCAGTTATTTTAATTTTACTGATCATAGCGGATGGTATTGTGCACGTTGTATACAATATAATATACCTACTTTTAGTTTTACCTGCGCGAGGATCCGCGTCGCAACCATGCACCTTTATGACGTGTATTAGGCAGTGATTGTACTATAAATAGCATTTTCTGTAACATTGCACTCACCGTTAACAACTTTATTTTTCCAAATTAAAAAAGTATGCGTAGACGGAACAAGGTTTGGTTTGAAATTTTGTAAGGTATATAGAGATTAAATAATCCTCAGCTAGATAGTAACTGGCCAGGAAAACACTATTCATCACGTGGTGTTAATCAGACAGGGGATACAATGAGTAGCCTCAGTTTCTGGCACAGATATATTGCGGCTTACGATCATAAATTGATATCAAAAACATTAGCGACAGTTTTTGTTAGCGAGACACGAAGAGGGCAATTCTAGTTGGAAAAATAATTCCTTTAATCATATCTACTCGCTGGCATGTCAAATAGCCTACTGTTCAGTGATCGGAACACTTCCGCGAGCATTTCAGTTTGCAAATAAAAAAGACCTCTGCTGCTTACGATCATAACAATTATTTGAAACAATAAGCGGCCGTTTTTATTCACCGGCGGCACGAATGGGGTATTTTCCAATTGATAAAAAGAGCAAGATGTTACAAAAAAGGCCAAGCGGAATGTTAAAGACGGCATGGCGCGTGAATAAAACACTACGACGCGACGCCATCCTACAATGTCCTGTGGGAAACGCTAACCTAATATTAGTTACCTCATATGATGATGATTTTTGATTATCCTCGTGTGCGGCCCTACGGCCATGTACGAGTACTTTTCCCATATACATGTGTTCATTGAAAAATAATAAACATTACGGTCATGTGATCGTCTTAACCAATGAAATAGGAGGAAACTACCAGAACATGTAAATGCCATAATTATTATCTCACGTCTTATCAGGAAATAATGGTGGGAAAACAAGCTGATATTTCCTCAGGATGGATATAAATTGAGAAAGATAGGTTATATTCTATTTTTATGTTTTATTTACACCATTAGAAAGAGCAAAAAGTCTAGTATACAACAAAGCATTTGCTGTAAACAAGAATTACTGTTTAAAGGCTGACAAAATTTGTTGTTTCAATACTAAAAACTGAAAGAAGCATTGCCGATGTTGTTGATGTCAAAAGTGAAAGTAAAAATGATGTCATCTATAGTAGCCCGGAGCAACCACTTTTCTTGCACTTAACGTGAATTTTAACAGGTTCGTTATAATATTGTGATAATCTTTCAAATAACCATCAAAAGTGTTCAACTATATCTACTTCATTTATTCTTCGTGAAAAAATTTTGGCATTCATGTACATTAGTTCAGAATTACCGTTCTTTCGAGCGTGTGTCATTTTGCTTATTTACGGAAATGGCATCCATGGTTCGTTACGCAAACTAAAAAGTCACGTGGCATATGACCGGAATGTGCCAGTTCGGTCAAGATATGGATACTGTTAGTTCATAACGTCTCCGTGTTTTTGAAATAAAAAAAAAACAAACTTAAATCTGAAATTTTTTACCCGTTAATTCTGTATGCAGTTTGTGCACTTACATTACTGCTTGCTTGTTTTTTACCATATAAATACATGACTCAATAGACTGAGAGAGAGAGACAGACAGACAGGGAGACAGTGAAAGAGAAATTTAAAAATATACACTGGTGAATGGATACACATTTTACTATAATAGATTCAATGTCTTTTGATGTAGAATATATGTTCATTATGAAATAATACTGAAACAAAAAAGTCTGTATTGAATATACATTTCGAGTGTAAATATTTCTTATGTTGTATAAGAACCCCACATGATTAAAACCAAATATTTATATTGGCAATCTAGTTGTATTAATTCCCAAAGTTGGTTTACCTTTTCAAAATATGTAAACAAAGTCATCATGTGATTGGCAGTGTGATCTTTAGCATATAATAGAAAATTCAAGGCCAAAATGTCTGACACAAATAAGGCATTAGTGAAAATATAGATTTTCATTCTGATTTTTAAAAATTGCATGAAATTATCTGTTTAAATCTCATTTTGTCTGATTTTACTGTTTAATTCATTCTGGTCACTCTTGAAGAACGCTGGTGACACAGTTGATGACGTCATTATCTCGAAACAAGCGTGTTAGGGTACGAGAAATATGGCACACTTTTGAAGGAGGCTTACAACATTGGGTGGTTGGACAAGATATCAATGAATGCACTCGTGTGAAATAGGCATATCCCGCATGACTTTGACAATAACAAACTGTATCACACATATATAGTAATGAGAGGAAAATCTCCCCCAAAAAATGTGCAAATAATGTGTTAGAGATGCTGTTGCAAAAAAAAAAAAAAATGTTACAAGTAGACAACAAATAAATATATTGTAGAAAGGAAACAAAAGAAAAATAAGACATAAAATGTTCTGTCTCGCCTACAACAATGTTGCAACAGACCTGGTAACACATGACCAAACAACCATGTGACCCTTGACATTTTAACCATCACTATTCCTCTGCTTGACAAATCTAATAACAATGCACATATAAAAACAAAAAGTAACGCCCCTTCATACAGCTCGTAACAATTTAGCCCAACAATTCACCCAGGTACCTTAATCTATAACACTTACATTCATCATCCCCAAGGGTACACCATGAATACTGGTGAATCTGGTTGAAAGCTTAAATGCCAACTCCTATGCAAATTATATCAGTTTTTCTTTCCCCAAAAAGGTCAAAGAAACTGACCACTGTAACCTCGATTTTTTTTACTTTTATGCCAGTAGGAATGTTTTTATATACCATGGTAAACATATTTACTATATCCAAGACTTGAAAAAAAAAAAAAAAAATGGTCATCTTGTACAGAACAAACATTTTCATGAAATTATATGAAAAGGTGAATTTGTTTTCTTCATAACATATATAATATTCTGGGCATAAAGTTTATAGTCCTTAGTCATGCAGTGAATGTTTGCTGGAGCATAAGGGAAGAGTTTGATCCTAAGAGTTCATAATGGGTTACCTTTCCTTAGTAACCCAGTGAACATTTGCTCACCACAGTGTATGGCCATTATTCTTTCTTTATCAATTACTAAGAACACAGATTACATTCCAAATACTTTAAATACAATAAAAACTACATAAACAGCATATGTGGTTCTAATCAAGTGCAGCTAAAGTTAAAAAAATATTACTTATAAAACCAGGTAAAACGGCCTGATGATGGAAAAATCAACATTATTATTATGAAATCGTGATTTTGAAATGACCTAAAATACCATGAAGTCCCTTGATCGTGACAGGCATAATAAGTATACAAATGGTAGTCCATCTAGTTGAAAATTCTTCTCGGCAAGTAAAATGTTTCTTACCAACACTTTTACCACATAATTGGAGGAAATTGGAGCTAAATGCCAATCCCAAAGACACATCAAGACCGCCGATACAGGCAGAACCAATGAACAGTAATCCTGCTATGGAAACAATAGGATCCCTTTCCCAAGCCCGCAAATTTATGTAGCAACCAAATTACTTTTTTAAAAATAAAAATGTCTACCTTTGAAAATACATACAGTCACAGTAAGATTATTTGTATTATCTGATTCACGGCCTTTAACTATAAAGAAAAAAAGTAAACTTTATTGCAGTAATTAATTCATTAACCACTTCTAAAATCATTACATTAGGAAATCTATAAAACAAAAAGGTCATACTTTGCATATTTCATTTCAGATAATTAAGCAAACGTGTAGAGGGCTAAATCAAAAGAATTTCAAATTAAAAGACTTCATACAAGTCCAGTTGCATCCACCATCAAGATGGATATGGAATGTAAGTTTTTAAGCTATCTGCCCACCTTAGTTTACTCATGTTTTACTGCAGCTAAATATTTTGTACGGACTCAGAAGTGAAATCAATTTAATTGTTTACAGTTGATTGCATTAGAACTTTTATATGTGATTTTTTAAACAAAAATTCTCGAGTGATTCTGATATTTCTTTTAGCTAGAGATCAAGCAGAGATTAAGTTTAAAAAATTTAATTTGAAAGTTTATGGAAGTTCTTGGAAAATTGTTTGATCATAAAATTTTACCTGGTTTCCAGTTTTAATGAGAACACCAAGTGTCTGGGTTAAGTGTCTGGATTAATGGTGTTTTACTGTGATTTTATTGCAAAAATTGATATTCTACTCTACATCCATTTGTTACAGTTAAGCCTCGTAATTTGGAAGAAGAGGATGCTCTAGGGGGTTTCGGTATTGATGAAATACAGCAGCACATGAATGACTTAGAACGCGAGATGAATTTGCATGTTGAGAAGAAACAGAAATACAAGAAGTTGTATTATGAGGAGAAAGCAAGAAACAGAGACCTGCAGTTAGAGATGGCAGAGCAGCTTGAACAGAAGGATACTGAAATTGAGCAACTTCGTAAGAGAATTAAAGACATGCTTTTAGAGTTGGGCTACAAGCTGCAATCCGTTGAGGTAGGTTATCGTGACTGTTTTACTCTAGGAGTAGCCATTCCATTACATGAATTGTAAATCATAAATTGTAAAGGACATGATACAATAATTCATCACTGTGATACTGATGATAGGATCCATTGTAGTACTGTATTACAAGACAGGTCTACAGTACTCCAATAGTATAATACTGCTTATAGGGTCATTATAGTACTGTATTACAAGACAAGTCTACAGTGCTCCAATAGTATAATACTGCTTATAGGAGTCATTGTAGTACTGTATTATAAGACAGGTCTACAGTACTCCAATAGTATAACACTGCTGATAGGAGTCATTATAGTACTGTATTATAAGACAGGTCTACAGTACTCCCTCAGTATAACACTGCTGATAGGAGTCATTGCAGTACTGTATTATAAGACAGGTCTACAGTGCTCCAATAGTATAACACTGCTTAAAGGAGTCATGATAGTACTGTATTACAAGACAAGTCTACAGTGCTCCAATAGTATAACACTGCTGTTAAGAGTCATTATAGTACTGTATTATAAGACAAGTCTACAGTGCTCCAATAGTATAACACTGCTGATAGGAGTCATTATAGTACTGTATTATAAGACAGGTGTACAGTGCTCCAATAGTATAACACTGCTGATAGGATTCATTATAGTGCTGTATTATCAGACAGTTCTACAGTGCTCCAATAGTATAACACTGCTGTTAGGAGTCATTATAGTACTGTATTATAAGACAAGTCTACAGTGCTCCAATAGTATAACACTGCTGATAGGAGTCATTATAGTACTGTATTATAAGACAGGTCTACAGTGCTCCAATAGTATAATACTGCTGATAGGAGTCATTATAGTACTGTATTACAAGACAGGTCTACAGTGCTCCCTAGTATAACACTGCTGATAGGAGTCATTATAGTACTGTATTATAAGACAGGTCTATAGTACTCCCTAGTATAACACTGCTGATAGGAGTAATTATAGTACTGTATTATCAGACAGGTCTACAGTGCTCCAATAGTATAACACTGCTGATAGGAGTCATTATAGTACTGTATTACAAGACAAGTCTACAGTGCTCCAATAGTATAATACTGCTGTTAGGAGTCATTATAGTACTGTATTATCAGACAGGTCTACAGTGCTCCAATAGTATAACACTGCTGATAGGAGTCATTATAGTACTGTATTATAAGACAGGTCTACAGTACTCCCTCAGTATAACACTGCTGATAGGAGTCATTGCAGTACTGTATTATAAGACAGGTCTACAGTACTCCCTCAGTACAACACTGCTGATAGGAGTCATTGCAGTACTGTATTATAAGACAGGTCTACAGTACTCCCTAGTATAACACTGCTGATAGGAGTCATTATAGTACTGTATTATAAGACAGGTCTACAGTACTCCCTAGTATAACACTGCTGATAGGAGTCATTATTGTACTGTATTATAAAGACAGGTCTACAGTACTCTCTCAGTATAACACTGCTCATAGGAGTCATTATTATACTGTATTATAAAATGGGTCTACAGTGCTCCCTGAGCATAACACTGCTAATAGGATCCATTATTGTGCTGTATTATAAAACAGGTTTACAGTGCTCCAATAGTATAATACTGCTTATAGGAGTCATTATAGTACTGTATCAGGGGAAAACCAGGTTTGAAAATCTGGTTACCCAGCATATTTCTCTGGTTGCCCAGTAAACTACTACGGTCATCCCAAAGATTGTTGTAATAAAAATTATTCATCAGGTGTTCACACACACACACTCTGTATAGTATTCAACAATAATCATCATTGGTTCCCTGACAAAGTGCAATATTAGATCATAGACAATCTGTGTGTCAAGCCAAAGATACAAGAAATCATTACCATATGTAGGTGTGTAGATTTAAAGCCATTATGTCTGTAAATTGAGAAAGAATCTTAAATGTATTGTCTACATTTTGTATTCTTTGTGCTACAGAAAAGGTAAGAAAATAACGACATTTAATTGCGCATAAGTAATTAATGCTTAAATTGCATTCCAAGACTAATGAAATTAATTATAATTTGGTCTTTACATTTTATGTAAATTTAATGGCATTTATTTAAATAAAATGCATATTATTTTTAATACTCAATAGATCATGTTACTTATCCTCTACATATTTCCATCATGATGTTAGTGGCTGTGTGCCAATTTAATGCTGTATAAACTTTGTGTTCTGTTCTATTCTGATAAAAGACAAATATTCACGAGTCTTGTTACTTGAAGGATTGACATTAAGGGTTTGGTAGTATTGAGGGTGATTACTTAATCAGATAATGAGTAGCCGACATCTGTGGATTAGTGTGGCCTCTTACCGATAGCAGTCACCCAAACCTCAACTACGGATTATATGGAGATCATTCAGGCACTCTGCTGCAGGTTTCCCGAGGGACAGCTTAACAATGAGATCAGTAAAACTGATTCACCATAAGGGTTTGGTAGTATTGAGTATGATTACTTTATCAGACAATGATTAACCGACACTTGTAGATTAATGTGGCCTCTTACCAATTACAATCACCCAACACTCAACTTCGGATTATATGGAGATAATTCGGGCACTCTGCTTTATGGACCCCGATAACCAGTTTAAAAACCAAATGTTTGTTGCTGAAAAATACATAAAATGTCATTCTAATTCTTGAAATTATCATTGTTTTAAAAAAAAATATTTTTCAGTGGCCTGACTGGCTTTCACTGTGAGAAATATAGTTGCCTGGTAATAATTGTTAGTTGCCCCTGGCAATGGATTTTTTCTATTCCATTGTATTATAAGACAGGTCTACAGTGCTGTCTCACTTTAACACTGATTGTAGGATCTATTATAGTACATGTACTGAATTATAAGACAGGTCTACAGTGTTCCCTCAGTGTAACACTGTTCTGTGGAACCATTATAGAATTGTATTATCAGACAGGTCTACAATGCTCCCTCAGTATAACACTGTTCTATGGAATAATTATAGTATTCCATTATCAGACAAGTTTACAGTACTCACTTATTATAACACAGTTTATAGGAGTCATTATACTACTGTATTATCAAACAGTTATACAGTGCTCCCTCAGTATAAAAAGTGTTCAATGGAATCTTTATAGTACTTCATTATCAGACAAGTTTACAGTACTCCCTAATTATAACACTGCTCATAGGAGTCATTAATATACTGTATTATCAAACAGGTATACACTGCTCCCTTAGTATAAAAAACTGTTCAATGGAATCATTATAGTACTTCATTATCAGACAAGTTTATTGTGCTCCCTAATTATAACACTGCTTATAGGAGTCATTATAGTATAGTATTATCAGACAGGTTTAGAGTGCTACTTCAGTATAACACTGCTTGTATAATCCATTATAATATTGTGTTAAAAGACAGGTCTACAGTGCTCCATCAGTATAACACCGCTCACAGGATCCATTATAGTACTCTATTATAAGACAGGTCTACAGTGCTCCCTCAGTATAACACTGCTCACATGATCTATTATGAGACAGGTTTACAGTGTTCCCTCAGTATAACACTGCTCATAGGATCCATTTTTATACTTTATCAGACAGGTTTATAATGCTCTCTCAGTATAACACTGTTATGTGGCATTATTATAGTACTGTATTATAAGGCAGGGCTACATTGTTCCCTCGGTATAACACTGTTATGTGGCATTATTAATGTACTGTATTATAAGGCAGGGCTACATTGTTCCCTCAGCATAACACCACTGTATACAGTCATTATAGTACTGTACTATATTACAGGTCTACAGTGCTCGCACAGTATAACGTGCTCATCAGAGTCATTTTGGTACTGTATTATAAAACAGGTCTACAGTGTTCCCACAGTATAACGTGCTCATCAGAGTCATTTTGGTACTGTATTATAAAACAGGTCTACATTGCTGCTACTTTACAACACTGCTGGATAGAGCCATCATAGTACTGTACTATATGACAGGTCTACAGTGTTCCCTTAGTAGAACATAGCTGTACTGTTTACTGGTCCTCCAGATTTGTTTTCATAAGCTTGAACTGACCACAAGGACTACTGCTTCAGTCTTTTGTCAACTTGACCAGACAATTACTGTCTATACTCACAAACAATCCCATAACAACTGCATAGACCCAGATCTGCCATCACGTAATGTGCCGGGAGATCTGGGTCTATGCAGTTTGTAAGGACTCATCAGTAGAACAAACAACATAGACCCTGATCTGCCGGTGCATTATGCGATGGCAGATCAGGGTCTATGTTGTTTGCATTTGGACTAGGCTTGTACGCTAGTAAATACGGTAATTATCTAGTACATAAATGAAGTTAAACAAAATAAGTAACATTGATAAAATTAAAGTAAGCCAATTTTAGATCCATGTCCATACCCACTTTATTATAAATGGGGCAGTGTTGTATTGAGGGGTTTTACAGTCGGGGACCACTGCATCTTTGCATCATTTCACTTAACATGTCACATAACTACTTGTCTTTGAAAACCATTCACCACTGAATATATTCTGTAATTATAAAAAAATAAGTTATTAGAAAATAAGACAAGAACTTGATGATCTTCCTAGTAGGAATCATTCAAATTTGCATTTTAGGCCTTCTAACTTCCCATTGCCAATTTTCCCAGGGCAAGTTAATTTCACATGGGCAAGCAAATGTCTAAATGTAGATCACCTGTCAGGGAAAGATGAAATTAGATATTACCCATGGCATGCTTGTACAGGGAAAGTGAAAATATAAATTGGCAAGTAAAAGGTTAAAATTCTCTCATGCCTGTACATGGGGAAGAAAACTGTAAAGAATTTATAAGAACTGCATGTGGATTAAATGGACTGTATTTGTTGAAAGGGCAATAAAATAAACTGTTGTATTAAAGTTGGATTTTCCTCATTCAAATGTTCACTGTTGTTTTTGCAACTTGCAGAAATGTGTGGCAGACAAAGAGGCTGATATTGAAATGTTGAACCAGAAGCTTAGAGAGAGTGTCAAAGAGAAAGAAGTAAGTCATTGATTAGATGTTCAAAACTTTTAGAAAGACACGATTTTGTAATATTTAGAATACAGATAAACACTGGATAAAATCAAATCTAATTTAAGTTGATAATCAAATAAACCATTTGCTAGCTTGTAAATTTTCATTGTAAAATTGTTAATGTTATCCACACTTTTTATATGCCATACATATTCAATACATTTAATTGGAAAAGTTCAAGAATCTGTATCATCTTCCTTACAGCGATTCATTTGTGAAAATTACATCATGTATAAATGTTTTTATCTCTGCAATTCAAAGAAACTTGGAGATATTGTAATACAGTCCATCCATCAGTACATGTAAAATGTCCTTCAACTCCTCCTCCTACAAGCTAGCCATGTGTGAAGCTTGGGTTACTGATAGTGCTTTGGTGTTGATCGTGCTAACACTACCTTCTGGAGTTTTCATCTCTCCCCAGGTGTAGAGCTGCAAAAGTGGGGGATGGGGAGGGGGAATTTTATATAATTTTTAAATAACTCTAAATTTGCTTGTCTTACATGTCTTAGAATTGGCATGTGTGATCAATGACCCAAGTGTCAATACATGTCAGACTGGGACCTCTGGATCATGTGCTGTGGTCTTTCCTTACTTATCCCCTGGGTAATAACATGGACACTATGGAGATCCCCACCCTGTAACCACACATATGCTTACTGCACATGAAAAGACAAATCTATACATGCAGCTGATATTGATCCTGGGGTCCATCCCTACCCCAGATACTTAGCCCATGGGTCATAACTTTGAAACTGATGAAATTCCCTCCCTATAACTGTATATACTTTTACTGGGCATGAAGGGTTGGTTGTTGGTTTGTTGGCTGTTAACATCATTTTCAGCACTTTATTGTCTATATTATGCTTAGGAAATTGTAGCAAAGTGCCTTTCCCAAGAACACACAGAGGCCGCTAACCTGGGATGGTGTCTAACCCATGATCCTTGGATTACAAGACTGTAGCTCCCTGGTATGAAAGAAAGATTTATACATGCTACTGACATTCATCCCATGGTCTAGTTGGACTTAAGTGAAAATGGTACAGCTTTCGCATTCAATATGGCCACTACAGCAGCCAGTTTGAAAATCTTGTTATCACTACTCCTTTCAAACAGATGGATTTACATGGGGTTTCATCACAAGACTTCTTACGATGTCTAGTTGGTCTTAAATGAAAATGGTGCCAATCAGATGTCCAATGTGGCCACCATGGCAGCCATGTTGAAAATCTTGTTATTGTTACTCTTAGTGAACGGAAAGTCAAATTGACATGGGGTTTTCACCATAAGACTTCTTATGATGTCTAGTTGCCCCTAAATAAAAATGGTGCTGATTTTATGTCCAGTATGGCTGCCACAGTGGCCATCTTGAAAATCTTGTTATCGCTACTCCTTCTGAATGGATACTCATATCAACACTAAAAGACTTTTTATGATGTGTGTCTACTTGGTCCTAAATGAAAATGCTGCCGATCTGATGTCCAATATGGCTGCCACAGCAGCCATCTTGAAATATTTTGTATCACTACTCTTCTGAAAGGAAAGTCATATTGGCATGGGATTTCCACCAGAAAACTTTCTAAGATGCCTAGTTGGTCCTGAGTGAAAATGGTGGCAATCTGATATCCAATATGGCCACCACAGCAACCATCTTGAAAATCACATTATCACTACTTCTCTTGAATGGATGGCCATATCAACATGGGGTTTTCACTAAAAGACTTCTTATGATATATACTTGATCTTAAATGAAAATGATGCCAATCAGACATCCAATATGGCAGCCACAGTGGCCATCTTGAAACTGTTGTTATCGCTACTCCTCCTGAACAGAAAGTCAGATTGACATGGTGTTTTAACCAGATGACTTCTTGTAATGTCAAGCTGGTCTTCAATGAAAATGTGCTGCTCAGACATCCAGTATGGCACCACAGTGGCCATCTTGAAAATTTAGTTATCATTGCTTCTCCAGAATGAATAGTCATAGCATTGGGTTTTCACTGAAAGACTTCTTATGATGTCAAATTGGTTGCAAATGAAAATGGTGTTGATCTGACTTTCAATATGGCCTCCACAATTGCCATCTTGAAATCTTGTTATTGCTACTTCTCCTATACGGTTGGTCATATTGACATTGTTCTTTCACCAAAAGACTTCTTACGATTTCTAGTTGGTCCTAAATAGAAATGAAGCCTATCTGATATCTAATATATCCATCACAGCTGCTAAGTTGAAGAATATAAGAGATAATTTCTACTCTCAGCAACTAAAATGAAGAAAATGGTCTTATCTTGGATTCCTGGAAATTCTTTTTTGCTAGTAGAGTGTCAGTCCCTTCAAGGTACTCTTGGTTTCAGACACAGGCCAAAAGGCAAGTGGCTGTAAAAGAATCACTTGCCCTGACTCGAGCCACTTGTCCCACAGGGCCATAATTGTTTTACTATTATTTTTACACAATATTGAAATTGATATACAGAGGAGCCTCGTTAATCCAGTTTATCCGGAAACCTCGCTATCCGGACAGAGTTCAATGGGAATGGATTTCCTAAACGTTATTTTGCTCCGTTAATCAAGAAACCCGCTTTCCGGATCCAGAAATCAAAATCGGGGACCAAAGTGTAAAATTACTATAAAACTTGCCTCGATAATCTGGAAATAATCTGTCCAAAAATAAGAAAATTCGAAAAAAATACAGTCAGTCGGATAACCGATTCATCTACGCAAATTTGGAGGTGTGTCAATGTAAAAATCTCTGATTGATCAAATTCTAGTGGCACGTTAAAGTTATAAATTGAGCACGTGATCATGTGTGTGGAAAAACTTCAAGTAGCGTGACTGTATTGTAACCAGCGATTGTATAAACAATGTCTGTTTTAGCTAGTCGCCAATGGGGGTGTTAATAATGAAATAAACACACTGGGATCAAATCATCCACACTTTTTGACGTAACATATGGTTAATAAATTAAGTGTGTCATTAAGTCTCTTTGTTGTTTACCAATTGTATGTAACAATCACAGTTTGTTGATGGCTGAACAAAAAAAGTGGATTGATTTAAGCTGTGGACAGTATAGGGCTTCATTTCAAAATAAAAGGGGACGTCAATTATTGGCTCATTAGTAGCTATAACAGTTGTAAAATATGACTTATAGAAATGACTGCATTTTATAAGTTTACCATAACGCATTTAACTGCGAGATATCAGTTTGTATTCGTTGTACGTTTTATATTATTATGCCGACACCATCAAGCAAGCGTAGACAAGTAGAGATATCAGCCAGCATAAAAAAAGAAGATTTGCCAGCACAAAGAAGATCACCCAAAAGCTACCATTCAAGATATCCACCAGCATATTATAGCTTACTAATCCTTAGACATTGGCAAGTCAACAATTGCAGACATCATAAAAAACAAGGACAAATGGTTGACCATACCTGCCGACTCAGCAGACCTAACCCACGCTCGCCACGCCAAATATCAACAAGTCAATGATGCTGTATTCATGTGGTTCTCAGACATGTCGGCCCACCACGCCGCCGTCAACGATGAAATGCTCATTGCCAAGGCAAAGATACTCTGAGACCAACTCTGCATCACTGACTTTGCCTATTCTCGTGGTTGGCTACAATGCTTCAAGAATCGGCAGGGCATCAAACGAAAATTGTATGAGGGAGAAGCAGATAGTGCCGACATGAACAAAGTACAGGCTGTACAAGTGCATGTTATAATAAAGTGAAATAAACACAAGTCAATAGATGTATTCATTAATTTATTTCAACCATTATTGAATATACAATACATTTACAGCTAGCAAATACATGTACATGTACATGTATACGGTATGATGACATCGTAAAATAAAAATGTGGATGATTCAAATATCCGGAAAACTCATTAATCCGGAAATATTCACTGGGAAGGAAGGTGTCCAGATTAACAAGGCTCCTCTGTACTTTAAATAAAACAAGAAATATAAATATGCTTTAAATTGATTCATTTGCTGTCTTTATTCAAGTCTCATAATAGTGTACTTCAGAAAAAAATTGTGACCTTGTCTACAAAAATTATGACTTGATTTGGTTTCATTAAAAGAAATTTTTTACCCAAGCAACATTTATATCTGTGTGACTTTGCTCGCCATATTTTGATTCCATTTCACTTAAAGCAATATTTTCCTGAAGATTCTGGTGTCAACCGATGTCCAATTGCTCTAATAATGTCTTCCTTACTGATTGGATGAGCAGAGTTGAGGTTCATAAGCAATTGAAGTGTGTCCTGCTCTAAACAGTTTCTCGTTATATTTTTGATATTGTTCATCAGACTGAACCCACATGCACAATCTGCTGCAGAGGGGCCCACAACTAACATGATTTCACAACTGCATGTTAAGGTGTAGAATTCCTAATAATTGTGCCACTTTTGGTCTTGGGATCTGCGACTGTTTTATGTCTTTGGGTTCGCGTTGAAGTCAGTATTGTTCATATTTCATCATGATATGTAGGGAAGAGTATTTTGGTAACTTCAAGTTGTTTTGTTTTTTGAATACTACAAAAATATTTACATGTTGCTGGATCGAAGTAGGAAACAGTAATGAAGTAAGATATTTTTTCAAATTCATTCAGTAAAAACAAGTTTTGTAATTAGTTAGTGTCATAAGTACAGTGTATACATCGCAAATACAGAAATCACACACTCCATATATCAATAGAATCAGCAGCTACCAACTCTTTCAAATAAATGGATTAAAATATACCGTATATACTCGGGTATAAGCCAGGTCCAAATGCAAACAACATTGACCCTGATCTGCCATCGCATAATGCTCCGGCAGATCATGGTCTGTTTTGCTTGTTCTACTGATTAGTCCTTACAAACTGCATAGACCCAGATCTGCCGGTGCATTATGCAACGGCATATCTGGGTCTATGCAGTTTGCAGTTGGTATCGGATTATACGCGAGTATAAATGGTAATGTAATTATCTATGTTCCTTTTAAGGTGATAAATGTTGTCTTGGACATTTAATAAGTTGCTGATCTTAATAGTATTGTTCCCCATTTATAGGTCTCGTGTTTTGGTTTGTACACATGGTTTTATAATTCTGGTACAATTAAGTAGATAAGCTTCATAAGGGTGAGGGACTACAAATAGAACTCCAGCATGGGTCTGAATATTAATAATTTACTAGTGTCTTTCGAGAACTTCAAAATGAAAATGGCACACTTCGTTCATGCACTCAAGGTTTTGTCAGGCAAATTAGATAACTTTTTTTTACTGGTCCAACAGGCAAGTCCATTATAATACAGGTAAGGCCTGATCTAGATTTAGAGGGGCCCCAGGCATTGGGTGAAGCTGGGTATATTTACAAGTTTCCCATGGTGATGGAAAATTGTGGAAAAAAAAGTTTTGGCATGGAAAGTAATGGAAAAGTAAGGAAAATGGTCAAAAGTTGAAAATTTCCCTTTACTTGCTTGTCAGTCTGTAGTATTCAAGTGGGTGGATCAGATGGCTGTAAGGGGAGTTGATCAATATTGTAATTACGTCCTGTGTACAGATCCAACTTTCCAGTCTTTTTCTCATAAACTTTAAAGAATTTAGTCATGGAAAATCAGACATTGGTCAAGGAGAAGTCAAGGAAGGGAAATCAGGAACCCAGTATTTATGTATAGTTACTAGAAGATATATTGCATTGAATTTGAATTCTTATCCTCAAGGTCAAGGTCACAGGTTAATATTTAAAGTTTTCATTTTTTTCTGCTTTTATGTGTTATAACGGTATGAGGTACAGAGATGAACCATGGTACACTTATGCTTCTCAGTTTGGTGGCTTCTTATGTATCTCAGTCAAGATTTTATCTTCAAGGTCAAGGTCACTGATCATTTTTTTAAAACCCCTTTTTCTGCACTTTTCCTCTAATGCCCTTTGAGAAAGGGCAATGAAAATTGGTTACTTTCCATGTCTGCTCAGTAACTTTTCAGTTCTATCTTAAAGGACATAGATTTCATGATTGTGAACTTTTATGACCTCACCATGGTAAGCAGGGTCAAAACTTCACTGAATTTGTTTGTTTTAAGATACTAATTGATCATGTTAGAAAAATGATGATACACACTTGGCTATGTGTAAACATTATACACACTTGGCTATGTGTAAACATTATACACACTTGGCTATGTGTAAACATTATACACACTTGGCTGTGTGTAAACATTATACACACTTGGCTATGTGTAAACATTATACACACTTGGCTATGTGTAAACATTATACACACTTGGCTATGTGTAAACATTATACACACTTGGCTGTGTGTAAACATTATACACACTTGGCTGTGTGTAAACATTATACACACTTGGCTGTGTGTAAACATTATACACACTTGGTTGTGAGTAAACATTACATTTGCTGAGCACTTGAAACAGACTTGAAACTCTATGATTCATAAACTTTCTCTCGTACTCCAACAAACTTTTGAACACAGTAAAGGTTGTGTGATCCCTTTAGTAACTAGTGGTGACTTTAGTGACTCATGGAGACTTTAGTGTTTGAACACAGGAAAGCATGTATGATCCCTTTAGTGACTGATGGCAGTTTTAGTGACTGTCACGGTGCTATTGAGAAAATGTTAAAAACATTCATGTTTAATTTTAGGTTCTAAAGGCTGCTGCAAGTTCCCCTAAACAAATGTCTGCTGCTTCATCAGGTTCTTCTGATCCCAATGGAACTGAATGCAAGTATCCCTTTGATCCAGTATATGGTAACCCCTACATGCCCAAGCTTGCTGAACAAACTTAAATACCCTGCTCCTACTTTTCTTATTTACCCTCAACAACCCCTTATCAATACCCGCCTCAGTAATCAGCATGTACTATTACAACAACTGACATATCCAGATCATGGGCCAACTAATGAGGCTTCATCTGGGACAACTAATGAGGCTTCATCAGGGACAACTAATGAGGCTTCATCGGGGACAACTAATGAGGCTTCATTGTGGATGCCACTACCACTAAGATATCCTGACAACAATTCTGCTATGGAGGCACCAAAGGGAGAAGCAAATGCACAATCAGCGACTGCATAATCCCCTTTTGCTACTTCTCCAGTATTGCCCCCACTGTTGTACTCTGGACAAGATTCAAAGCAGGACAACCCTCAGCAAGACCCTTAGAAGATAAGAGCCTAGATACTTCCCTGGATGATGAGGAGGACTATTGTGACCCCCACCCACCAACCCTACCCCTGCTGAAGCCCCCCCCCCCACCCCCCATCTCCCAGTGAGACCAGAAGTTCTGCCCATGGCCAAATTTCTGGCTTTCACAGCTATAGCTGGCAATGTCTACCATCTTGCATTCCTCAACTTACCATAGTCTACCATCTTGCATCCCTCAACTTACCATAGTTACTGATTGTATACAATCAGTAACTATGGTAAGTTGAGGGATGCAAGATTGTATACAATCAGTAACTATGGTAAGTTGAGGGATGCAAGATTGTATACAATCAGTAACTATGGTAAGTTGAGGGATGCAAGATTGTATACAATCAGTAACTATGGTAAGTTGAGGGATGCAAGATGGTAGACATTGCCAGGTAGATAGGTTGCTTGTATGAAAAAGCAGTGCAGCCTCTCTACACCCCACCCCCATGCCATGCAGTGTTTTAATAATGTTTACAGACAAGACCGAGGTTTTTCAGACCGAAATATATATGGGAAAGGATAAATCATGGCTATCAATCCTCATGTTTACAGAACATTTTATAGCATGGTTTAAAATCTCACACAAATTACCCAAATTAGGAATTTGATTCTTTTTCAAAAATAATAATTGAGCATATATATATTAACTTGAAAGTATAAATTTCCAATCTGTCGTTTCTCTTCAGAGTAAAGCGATAGACTGTTTAAAAGTTAAATTTAAAACACACACACACACACATTATATTTAAACAGAACACCAGTCAAGCATATAGTAATACATTTAGTTGATGTTAATTTCATATATTTTTTCACTTCATGGTATTTATGCATTTAATTGAGTCAAATAATAATGTTTTAAAATGGAAATAAAGCTTTGTGTTGTTTTCTTTCAACCCATATTGTCATACATTTGTTTGATCATTTCAAATACAGTAGGATTTTTATGTGAATTTGTCAGCCTATGGATGTTGAAAATTGTAAATTTTGCATATCTAATTCTTTTTCAAATTTTTCTAATTTTGGTCAGAGGGTCCAAAGCGGTACCGCATTATATCTAGAATAATGTTATAATGAAGCACGTTATAATGATGGAGAGCTGTATTTTCTAGGGAGTCTTGGTGGGAGTCAGTACAAGTGTGGAAATCTAGTTATTTTGTTGGGATATAGTGGGAGTCAGTTAAAGTGTGGGAATGTAAATATTTTGCTGCAAGATATGGTTGGGAATTTAAATATGTTGCATGGAGACATGGTGGGAGTCAGTACAAGTGTTGGAACATAAACATTTTCCTAGGAGATATCTTGGGAGTCAGTTCAAGTGTGGGAATCTACATATTTCCTGGGAAACATCATGGGAGTCAATACAAATGGAGAATCTAAATATTTTGCTGGGGACATGTTGAGAGTCACTACAAGTGTGGGAGTGTAAATATTTTGCTGGGAGATATGGTGAGAGATAGTACAGGTGTGGGAATGTAAATATTTTGCTGTGGACATGGTGGGAATCAGAATAAGTATGGAAATCTAAATATTTACTGCAAGACATGGTGTGGGTCAGTTCACTTTTGGAAATCAATATTTTGCTGGGAACAAGGCGGGAGTTTGTACAAGTGTGGGAATCTAAATATTGTACTGGGAGATATGGTGGGAATCAGTACAAGTGTGGGGATTCAATATTTTGCATGGACACACAGCAGGAGTCAGTACAAGCGTGGGAATCGAAGTATTTTGTTGGGAGACATGGCACAAGTTAGCACAAGTGTGGAAATGTAAATATTGTGCTGGGAACATGGTGAGAGTCACTGCAAGATTGGAAATCTAAATATTTTGCATGGAGACATGGCACGAGTCAGTACAAATGTGGAAATCTAAATATTTTGCATGGAACATGGCATAAGTCAGTAAAAATGTGGGAATTAAATATTTTGCATGGAGACATGGCATGAGTCAGTACAAATGTGGAAATCGTGATTAGCTGTAATACTACTTATGATGTGGAGTGCTGTGCCATTGCTGTACACTTATCATGATAAGCCATGATAAAACTTATGTTGTGGGATACCATGCCATTGCTATACACTTATCATGATAAGACTTATGTTGTGGGATACCATGCCATTTCTGTACACTTATCATGATAAGCCATGATAAAACTTATGTTGTGGGATACCATGCCATTTGCTGTACACTTGTCATGATAAGTCATGAAAAGATTCGTGTTGTGGGATGCTGTACTGTTGCTGTACTCTTGTGATGACAAGTCACAATAAGACTTGTGTTATCAGGTGCCATGCCATTGTTGTACTCTTGTTATGATAAGTCATGATAAGACTTGTGTTGTGGGGTGCTGTGACATTGCTGTAATCTTGTCATGATAATTTGTGATAGGACTTATGTTGTGGGCTGCTGTCCCATTGCTGTACTTTTGTTGTGATAAGTGAAGATATGACTATTGTTGTGGGGTAACATGCCATTGCTGTACTCATGATAATATAAGTCATGATAAGACTATTGTTGTGGATGCCATGCCATTGCTCTATTCTTTCGAAGATAAGTCATGTTAAGATTTATGTAGGGTGCTGTTTCTTTGCTGTACTCCTATTATGACAAGTTATTATAAGACTTAAGTTGTGGGGTGCCATGTCACTGCTGTACTCTTGTTATGATAAGTCATGATAAAACTTATGTTGTGGGGTTCCATGGCAAGAATTATGTTGCTTGTGCTGTGCTGTTGTTAAGATAAGTTATAATAAGACTTATGTTGTCAGTTGCTGTGGCACTGCTGTAGTCATTTTATGATAAGTCATTATAAGACATATTTTGGGGTGCCATGCCAAGACTTATGTTGTGGGGTGCCATGCCATTTCTGTATTCCTGTCATGACAAATCATGATAAAACTTGCAGTGTGGGGTGTTGTGCCATTTCTGTATTCCTGTCATGACAAATAATGATAAGACTTGCAGTGTGGGGTGTTGTGCCATTTCTGTATTATTGTTATGATAAATCATGATAAGGCTTGCTGTGTGGGGTGTTGTGCCATTTCTGTATTCCTGTCATGATAAATCATGATTAAACTTGCAGTGTGGGGTGTTGTGCCATTTCTGTATTCTTGTTATGATAAATCATGATAAGACATGCAGTGTGGAGTGTTGTGCCATATCTGTATTCTTGTTATGATAAATCATGATAAGACTTGCAGTGTGAGATGTTGTGCCAGTTCTGTATTCCTATCATGATAAAACTTGCAGTGTGGGGTGTTGTGCCATTCTTTATTCTTGTCATAATAAAACATGATAAAACTTGAAGTGTGGGGTGTTGTGCCATTTCTGTATTCCTAACACTTTCCCACACCCACCCCCCACCCCCAAAAAAATTCACATTGCCAAAATTGATTTGTGCATCTAACTGAGTCGTTTTTGCCAGTACTTTGAAGCCCTTGAAATTTTATTTGATTTATATATACGGTAATGTTTAAAAAAAAAAAAAAATTTTTTTTTTTAATTATAAAATAAAAATCACATTGCCGAAATTGATTTATGCATCTAATTGAGCCAGTTTTGCTCAGTACCATTGCTGTACCCATGATAAGATTTATGTTGTGATGTGCCATTGCTGTACCCATGATAAGATTTATGTTGTGATGTGCCGTTGCTGTACTCATGATAAGACTTATGTTATGATGTGTCATTGCTGTAGTCATGATATGTTGTGGTGTGCCATGGCAAGACTTATGTTGTTGGGTGCTGTGCTATTGCTGTACTTTTGTGATAATAACTCATGATAAAACTTTGTCATTTGAAAATAAGATCATAATTAATTTTTGTCATAAAAAAATGTGTATACTTTATGGACCTAAAATATACACAGTTTTCAAAAGCCTAAATAATTAAGTATAGGTGCATGGTTAATTGTTCTGCAATTTAAAAAAAATTATATTACTTTTTCTACAGCTCTAATTAATAGACTGATTTTCTGTAGTTAACCTCTTTAATAGAATGATATGACTTATGAGATATAATTTGATGCATATTAATGCCTCCCACTCCAAGTGCACTGGGGAAATCTTGATAATTTGCTCCATATTAATGCCTCCCACTCCAAGTGCACTGGGGACATCTTGATAATTTGCTCCATATTAATGCCTCCCACTCAAAGTGCACTGGGGAAATCTTGATAATTTGCTCCATATTAATGCCTCCCACTCCAAGTGCACTGGGGAAATCTTGATAATTTGCTCCATATTAATGCCTCCCACTCCAAGTGCACTGGGGACATCTTGATAATTTGCTCCATATTAATGCCTCCCACTCAAAGTGCACTGGGGAAATCTTGATAATTTGCTCCATATTAATGCCTCCCACTCAAAGTGCACTGGGGACATCTTGATAATTTGCTCCATATTAATGCCTCTCACTCCAAGTGCACTGGGGACATCTTGATAATTTGCTCCATTCTGACTGTGCATCTGTCCTCATTTAATCCATCCAGGGTAAATTATGTTTCTCCGATAATACTTACCTGATGATTAGTCCTAACAAACTGCATAGAGTCAGATCTGTCAGCACATTATATAATGGCAGATTTGGGTCTATGCACTTTGCAGTTGGATCCGACTTACAAGCGAGTAAAGACAGTTGTAGAAAATTCTTTGGCTTTATCTATGGCTCAAATTAATAGACTGATTTTCTGTAGTTAATATCTTTAATAGAATTATATGACTTGTGAGATATAATCTGGTCTATATTAAATCCTCCCAGTCTGACTCTGCCTCTGTCCTCATTTCATTCATCCAGGGCTAGCTAATTTAGCATGACTAAACAAAAAGCACTCAGTATAGAAAAATGCAGTTTGGGAGGTATGTTCCTATGCATATGTAAATTACCAGATTAAATTTAAACAATTTTTGCATTTTTTTTATCTGTTTCTTGAAATGTGTGGGCTTAGATGTGTTTAGGTCAAACCTTGTTAGCTCAGTTGTGCTCATTTTAGGTCAAACCTTGTTAGCCTGGTAATGCAATTTTAAGTAAACAATTGTTAACACTATTGTGCAAAAACTGATTGATACACACAAGTGAAATATCTTAGGTATGTATTTATGTGTATGTACATGACTTGATCGTCTTTCCACACCATTCATCAGGGACAGAAAAAGTTTGAAAATCCATGGTTGTCCCTGGGCAACCAGCTTTGAAAGTCTGGTTCCCCAGCAGATTTTTCTGGTTGCCCAATAAATTACTGCAGTTGCCCCCAAGATAGCTGTAATCAACATTTGTCACCAACTTTTGTCATATATATATATATATATATATATATATATATATATATATATATATATATATATATATATATATATATATATATATATATATATATATATATATATATATATATATATATATATATATATATATATATTTATATATTTATTTATTTATTTATTTATTTATTTAGTTAGTTATTTATATCTGCACACAATACTTGTAATTCACCATGAGACCTGCTAATGGAAGGTGTCATACAAGTTTACATACATATTTAATCAATTTGAGATAAGCCAACAATTTCCTTATTTTGATGGTGTCTTGTTGTCCATCAGCTTTCTAATAGTTGGCCACCCCTGACCAGAAACTTATCCATATTTTGATGTTTATCCCAGTTTACATAATGTTGATTTACATTATCTTTAATCCAACACTGTCAGTGTGTTTGGTTTGATTGTTTAAACTTATTCCTTTAGCTAAAGTTAGCCAAAAGAAGCAACTGTCACATGCTGTACAGCTGGTGCATATTTCTTCAAACAGACCTGTGAGAAAGCGTAATACATGTACTAGATCATAGGCAATCAGCTTGTCAAGTTGAAGATGAAAGAAACTGGTACCATATGTTGGTGTGTTGACAAAAGACAAACATTCGTGAGTCTTGTTTCTTTAAGGGTTCTCATTGAGGGGCTGGAAGTATTGAACTTTGATTACTTAATCAGATAATCAGTAGCAGACATAGGTGGATTAGTGTGGTCTCTTACTGACAGCAATCACCAAACACTTGGCTATGGAATTATAATGAGATAATTCATTCACCCTGCTCTAGGTATCCAGAGGGAGAATTTAATGATCAAATGGTTGGCACTCGAAAATGTATAAAATGCATTATAATTTTGAACATGACCATCTTTTAAATAATTTTTTGGGGTTGCCCAATCGGGCATATACATTGGCAAAAATGGTTACACGCCATTAATTGTTTATTTAACTAAACATAGATGTTTCTGGAAAATTCAAGTTGTTAACAAGCTTATGCAAAATCCGCTTGACAATGACATTTATTATGCATGTTGATATGCATATAAAGATGACCCAATTTGATTTTTGTGCCTCTTCAAAGATTTATTTATACAAGTTTTATCGTTGTTTGGATTTTCCGTACTTGGACAATTTTATATGCTGCAGTGGTGGGAGCATAGGTGTTTTACAAATGTGTAGTTTCTTGCCGTTTTATGATGTTAGTGTTACATTGTGTTAATTCTTGGCTCACTGCTTCTTCTGCACATGCTGTTATGTTATGCCATTGTCCGTCCATTAACATTTGCTTGTCTGGCAAATGAGTCACATACCATAGTGAAGCCCCTCTGTAAAGGTCATGGTCACAGGGACATGGTCATGACAATGAAAAATATTATTCTGTGACTTGTATCCTTGTCTGGAGTATAACTTTGAAACCACTGGTGATGTTTTATTGGAACTTAAACCAAACATATATCATGTAGAGATGGTGTGTTGTATACCATAACTATGCCCCCTGCCTCAAGGTCATAGGTCAAGGTCATAGAAAATATAAATCAGTGACTTCAATCTCTATTCAGGTATAACTTTTAAACCAATGAAGATTTTTAAATTAAATTTTAGTTTTATGTATCTTGATTTGACTGTCTCACACCCAGCCTCCATAGCAAGGTTACCACAGAAGATAATATTTTTCATTGGCCTGTTTCCTTATCCAGGCTGTTACTTTTTAACCCTTACAGATATTTTGATGACACTTGACACAGGTCCACACCTTATTATACATAGTCAAATGACTAGGTTAACTATCAAGGTAATTAGTAGGGAAAAGGTCATGAGATGGGCATGTGCCATTTGTGGTACTCTTGATTCTTATCATTATGGTATAGTGAGTAGCTTTATCGTCAAGCCCACATTAGTGGAAAACAAGAAATATCAGTCACTTTTCCACTGGCAGCAGCATCATCATGAACGTTTTGTTAAAGTTTTTAATTTGCATATATTTCCTTAACCTCATGATGAATTTTCTTCATTCATTTGAGGAATCATTATGAAGCTAACATGATTCTTTCTGTGAATGCTCGCACATACTTTTGACCTTGGGGTCAAGGTCATACACTTCGCATCAATGCTTTGATTGCAGGCTTGACTAAATCTGCAATGTTTACCAAAATTTCTAAACTTGTATGTGGTATACTTAGATCAAAATGATGCCATTTACTTGAAACAATTTGAAACTCAAAACCTTTCCTCCGATCTGCATGTTAGGCTTACAGCTGATGGCCATTAGTATGTAGACTCTTGACAATGTGCATGCCGTACCTAGCTCAGTTTGTGATTGTTTCAGTTCTTGCATGTCTTTTTTACGACTTATTATGACAGGATTCGTTTTTTTACAATGTGTCTTTTTTGAATATCTCTGACATTTAGGTAAAACATCCTTAGTATCATCATGATATTGTTTCGTACTGCTGCATATGTGTTCATGATGAAAAAATCTTTATGCAACTGGACATACTGCTTGGACATGAACAGATGATACTTTTGTTGGATCTACAGTGACTAAGAAAATGTATAGTGGCCTACAGACTTTAAACAGTCTTTGTAAAATAAAATGCTACTCATCAAAGGTTCTGTTAACAAAAATGTTTTTCAAAGTAAATAATGTACTTTAAAGAAATTTTTGTCAGCAAGGTCAGTAAATATATCTGATGTGTAATGTTGTGTTATATCCAGTACAACCAGTTCTTGTCAACTTCAGCTTTTTCCTAACGATGCCACATTCATGTGACAATTATGCACACTTTACAAAAATAATTAACAGAAAAATCTTACTAAACAGTCATAATAAACAGAGATTTTGAAATATATCATTGAATTGGAATTTGTAGTTCCAGCATCACTGACATCCAATCTGATTAAAATCAAGATCTCTGACATAACGGTTATTATAAGTAGACCTCGATTTTAATCAGATTAAACTGACAGCCACATGCGTTCATTTTCAAGGTTAGCGATTTTATCAATATTTACTGGCAGTAAATTAAACTAAGCTGTTTATATTGTGTAAACATTGCAGCCATAGGCTGAACATTCAGGCCCTGGACTTCTTATTACAGTTCTAGTCTGATAGGAATGACTCGGCATTGTTCATTGTCAACTGCTGGTGCATAATACACTGTTGCCAAATATCATCAAACTCTTTATTTCAGATTGGACTCGTGAATAAAGGTGGGGTTTAAAAAATTTTTTTTTATAACTTTGAGGTATATTCTATGATCTTGATCTGACTCATTATTTCACAGTTAAATTTTGCATAGGAAGGCCTATATCCAAGTTCTGGTGGTATTTAAACTAGCCATTCTGCTTTAAAGTTTACTGGTATTACAAAGTGTTTCTGATTACTGTTTATACTCACTTATAAGTTGAAAACAACATAGATCCTGATCTGCAGGCAGTTTATGCAACAGCAGATCTGGTTCTCTGCAGTTTGCAGTTGGACTTGACTTATAAGCGAGACTTTTCATAAATCATAAGTCAATAAAACATCTTTTTTTTTTCTCTTCACTTTTTTGTATAGAAAACATTGTGTATTTTCTAAATATTTGTACTTCAGTATCAACTGAAAATTATTGTGAATATTATTTTCCTTTATAAATCATCAGAAATAATCGGTACAGTGTTCAAACAAATACAGACTTTTAATGAGGTATATTATAATCTCTGTAATAAAGATATAGTCTTTCTCACACATAGTATTTTAAATGCAATATTTGTATTGATATTTGGAATATAACTAAAAATGTAATTTTTACTGTAACAGGTGTTAATATTTCAGAATTTCAGACTATAGAAGTCAGCATATATTAGTAACTTTTCTTTCCTTCAGGCCCTAATAAGGCAGATGTGGATGATGTACTATATACTATGGGGATGCTGAACCTCGCAGAGTCTGAGAATGTCATACACTCTGCTCCTCCTGTACATGAGGATAGGTAAGTCACCAATTCCACCACCACTGCTTTTCAGAGATATTGCAACTTGTCTCCCCATTGTTAATAATATCATTAGGTGTATGATTTTATTTGTAGTAGTATGGTCTGCTCATGTATGGTAAATGTTAGTGTTACCAAGTCAGTATATTATAGGAATCATTCACAGTTTGATGCATGCAAAGGTTTGTTAGAGTACAATGGAAGAGTTTGGGCCTGCGGGATAACAGTCTTTTCCGATTTTCTAGAACACAAAAGAAGAGTTTGGGCATGCGGGATAACAGTCTTTTCAAGTTTGCATGAGCACAAGGGAAGAGTGGGTTAACACTCTTTTCCAGTTTGCTGGAACTGTAGGGAAGAGTGGGTTAACTCTCTTTTCCAGTTTGCTGGAGCTGTAGGGAAGAGTGGGTTAACACTCTTGTCCAGTTTGCTGGAGCTGTAGGGAAGAGTGGGTTAACACTCTTTGGCAGTTTGCAGGAGCACAAGGGAAGAGTGGGTTAACACTCTTTTCCAGTTTGCAGGAGCACAAGGGAAGAGTGGGTTAACACTCTTTTCCAGTTTGCAGGAGCACAAGGGAAGAGTGTGTTAACACTCTTTTCCAGTTTGCAGGAGCACTAGGGAAGAGTGGGTTAACACTCTTTTCCAGTTTGCTGGAACTGTAGGGAAGAGTGGGTTAACACTCTTGTCCAGTTTGCTGGAGCTGTAGGGAAGAGTGGGTTAACACTCCTTTCCAGTTTGCTGGAGCTGTAGGGAAGAGTGGGTTAACACTCTTTTCCAGTTTGCTGGAGCTGTAGGGAAGAGTGGGTTAACTCTCTTTTCCAGTTTGCTGGAGCTGTAGGGAAGAGTGGGTTAACACTCTTGTCCAGTTTGCTGGAGCTGTAGGGAAGAGTGGGTTAACACTATTTTCCAGTTTGCATGAGCACAAGGGAAGAATATTGGAATGAGGGTTAACAGCCTTGACCAGTTTGCAGGAGCACAGGGGAAGAGTTTGGACATGAGCATTTACAACTCATTTCCAACTGTTTTGGAAAATGTTTTTACAGAGCAAATCATGTATAATCAGTATTTCTTACATGATCAATTGATAAGTACCTAAATTATATACCAAATACCTACATGATCAATTGATAAGTACTTAAATTATATACAAAATACCTACATGATCAATTGATAAGTACCTAAATTATATACAAAATACCTACATGATCAATTGATAAGTACCTAAATTATATACCAAATACCTACAATAAGGAGTTTTATTAAAGTCAGAAATACCAATACTCAGGCAGCACATGCAATTTCAGTGTTTAAGTATAGCTGATGTATCAAAAACAAACAAAAAAAGACAAGCATCAAACCGGCCATAAACAAACCTGATCATGTTAGAATTGGCATTAAAATACGGCAAATTTTTTTCAGGATACAAGCTCAAATTCAGGATGTCATTTATCTTAAGTGTTGCACAGAATGAACTATGTTTAAGCAAACTCCTCATAAGATACGAAGAAATTGAATAAACAGGATTTAAGGTGCCATAATGTTAAGGTGCTGTGATGTTAAGGCACTATGTTGTTAAGGTGTTTTGATGTTAAGGTGCCACAATGTTAAGGTGCTGTGCTGTTAAGATGTCATAATGTTAAGGTGCTATGATGATAAGATGTCATAATGTTTAGGTGCTTTGATTCTAAGATGTTAAGGTGCTGTGATGTTTAGGTGCTTTGATGCTATGATGTTAAGGTACAGTGATGTTAAGGTGCTTTGATGCTAAGATGTTAAGGTGCTGTGATGTTAAGGTGATATGATGTTAAGGTTCTATGATGTTAAGGTGCTGTGCTGTTAAGGTGATATGATGTTAAGGTGCTGTGATGTTAAGGTGATATGATGTTAAGGTGCTATGATGTTAGGGCACTGTGATGTCAGGGTGCTTTGATGCTAAGATGTTAAGGTGCTATGATGTTAAGGTGCTTTGATGCTAAGATGTTAAGATGCTGTGATATTAAGGTGCTATGATGTTAAGGTGCTGTGATGTTAAGGTGCTTTGATGCTAAGATGTTAAGGTACTGTGATGTTAAGGTGCTATGATGTTAAGGTGCTGTGATGTTAAGGTGCTTTGATGCTGTGATGTTAAGATGCTGTGATGTTAAGGTGCTGAGATGTTAAGGTGCTTCGATGCTGTGATGTTAAGATGCTGTGATGTTAAGGTGCTTTGATGCTAAGATGTTAAGATGCTGTGATATTAAGGTGCTATGATGTTAAGGTGCTGTGATGTTAAGGTGCTTTGATGCTAAGATGTTAAGGTACTGTGATGTTAAGGTGCTATGATGTTAAGGTGCTGTGATGTTAAGATGCTGTGATGTTAAGGTGCTGAGATGTTAAGGTGCTTCGATGCTATGATGTTAAGGTGCTGTGATGTTAAGGTGCTTTGATGCTAAGATGTTAAGGTGCGGTGATGTTAAGGCGCTATGATGTTAAGGTGCTGTGATGTTAAGGTGCTTTGATGCTAAGATGTTAAGGTACTGTGATGTTAAGGTGCTATGATGTTAAGGTGCTGTGATGTTAAGGTGCTTTGATGCTATGATGTTAAGGTGCTGTGATGTTAAGATGCTGTGATTTTAAGGTGCTGTGATGTTAAGGTGCTTTGATGCTATGATGTTAAGATGCTGTGATGTTATGGTGCCGTGTTGTTAAGGTGCTTTGATGCTATGATGTTAAGGTGCTGTGATGTTAAGGTGCTGTGATGTTAAGACACTGTGATGTTAAGATGCTGTGATGTTAAGGCACTGTGATGTTAAGGTGCTTTGATCCTAAGATGTTATGGTGCTGTGATGTTAAGGCACTATGATGTTAAGGTGCTGTGATGTTAAGGTGCTTTGATCCTAAGATGTTATGGTGCTGTGATGTTAAGGTTCTATGATGTTAAGGTGCTGTGATGTTAAGGTGCTGTGATGTTAAGACGCTGTTATATTAAGGCACTGTGATGTTAAGACACTGTGATGTTAAGGTGCTTTGATCCTATGATGTTAATGTGCTGTGGTAAAGTTTATGAAATTCACATTTTATACATTAGTGGCTGTATTCAACTTTAGTAGAATATTATTTTTTGTCTGAAGTTTGTACCCAGATAATCCAGTCTCACCTGTGTAAGCAGAATCATAATGCCATTCACAGGTGAGATGCTGTATTCCATATTCCCATGTTATTATACTTGGGAGATAAAATTACCAGGATACATACAAGATTACTAGGGATTCTACCATCAAATCAGTTCAGGTTGGTTACCATGGTGTTTCCTTGGGCAGGGGCTTTATTTCAGTTGCCTAAATGACAAACTTGTGTTGCTTTGCCATAAAACACCAAAGCAAGCCACACCATTAGCAGAGAGGTCAAAGGTCAGTGTCAAGGAGTTTGAGTTGTTAAGCCTTAAAATGTACTTTTCATCAAAAACATCAATCTGTTATTTCTGCCAGATGCAACCCCTGATCATTAATAAGCATGAAATTCACAGCTTGTCATCCAATAAAAGTTATAATAACTTTTTTTTTTTTTTAAAGTATTGGAACAGACAGAGAAATTATATAACACATGTATTGGAAACTCCAGAGAACTGCCAGATAGACCAATTTCTTTTTTATTTGCAATGATGTTCCTATCAGTCAGTTGAGCTTCAGTCAGTTAAAACTTCTAACAACTGTATTTTTAATAGGACTTTGATCAAACTTGATACATACACTTATATCATCAAGATCTCTGCTGAGTGTCATTATGAGCAAGATCCATGCATGTTAATGACATGATCTTGTATTTGATTGGATGGGATTATCAGGACTCTAGCAGCTATAATGCTTATCAGAATTTGATCAAATTTGTTCAATAGTCTTGTATTATCAAAATGTTGGATGAGTTTGATTATGAGCAAAATCTACAAATATTTATGAGGTAATCTTTTATCTGATTGGCTGAGCTTGTTACCACTCTAAAGACTGAATTTCAATCAGATATTGCTCCAGTTTGGTAACAAAAAAAAGCTTATATGATCATAACTTTAGACAGGTTCTATAATAAGTGAGATCTGTACTTACAGATGAGATTATCTTGCATCTGATTGGCTGAGCTTGTTATTTCTCTAGATCTAAAAACTATATTTCTCATTGAGTTTCTGTAAAACTTGGTAAGTTTTATATCATCAAGATCTTGGATGAGTTTGATTAGGAGCATATTAATTATGCCTTTATCTTTGGAAATAATTTGTATGAGACTATAGTAACATTGGTAGAAACTACGTGATATAAACTATTGTAAAGTTTGGGAGATAGTTTACATAGGGTTATTTTTTGTACAATACTACCATATATTCTCGTGTATAAGCCGAGTCCAAATACAAACAACATAGACCCAGATCTGCCATTGCATAATGTGCCAGCAGATCAGGGTCTGTGTTGTTTGTTCTACAGATTAGTCCTTACGAACTACATAGACCCTAGTCTGCCGGCACATTAGGCGACAGCAGATCTGGGTATATGCAGTTTGCAGTTGGTATCGGATTATACGCGAGTATAAATGGTACATTAGCCTGCAAAGTGAAATGGTCAAATATTAGGTTATATAATCCAGGTGAGTAATATCAGGCCTACTTGGGCCTCATGTTTTTTTTGTACACATTTTTTTAACCTTTTGTACCTTTCCTAAAACAGAAATGTAGGTCATTTCAGCAAATTTAATTTTTTTTAATGTATTTTTAAACTTTTTGGACTTGTACCTTTTTTATGTTACAAAAACCTTGTTAGTACAATTTAGCAAAAATCATGTTTGTATGTATAAGTAGATGGCTTGATTAGGTTTTAATGCCTTACAGCAATTTTTCAAATGTTTCTCGTTTTTAATTTTTTGGTGACTTTTTGGTTTGCCATATCTACAGTGGGTGCACAGGTTTTACAAACCCAAGTCTAATTCACTGTCCTGATAGTATATAAATGTGCATTTTATCATATATCTTGCATACAAATTTTGTAAAGTGGTTTACAAAAACCCATTGTGCAAATTTTTCTGTGCAAATTCAAAATTAATCGTATATCTCTTATTTTTCCAAAAAGTTTGCTAAAATTTTGCTAACTTACACCAGTGCATTCTCACATCTTTTTGGAATGTAATAATGAACAAAATTAGGAGCAATGGGGGGTGGTATGGTGTTACCTATGTCTATCCCATCAAGATGCATCATGCCCAGTTATGAATTTAATATCTGTTCAATAAAGTGCTCAATGGATTGAAATCAGAGTCAGTATGAGGTTTTATATTAGAAAGACCTACCATATATATTTGTATATAATCCAGGTTAAAATGCAAACAACATAGACCCTGATCTGCCGTCGCATAATGCGTCGGTAGATCAGGGTCTATTTTGTCTGTTCTACTGATTAGTCCTTAAAAACTGCATTGACCCAGATCTGCCGGTGCATTATGTGATGGCAGATCTGGATCTATGAAGTTTGCAGTTGGTATTGGCTTATACACGAGTATATATGGTAGATGAAGTTTTAGTTTTGACATTTTCTGACAAAATTTGAAAGTACTATGGCCCATGTTTGACTCTGAACTTTGCCTCTGAGTTTTGAAGGAAGCATTCTTCAGTTGCACCATATCTGCAGGGATATCTGTGTTGTATTGACACGTTTCTAGCTTATGTTGGATTACTTATGTTTCTATTCGTTCTCAGATTTCTGGATGCCCCTGGAGAGCCTATGAAGCTATGCCCAGTCTGCAACAAGAGTTTTCCGATGAATGTTGCAGATCAGGATTTTGAGAACCATGTAATGGACCATGTCGAAGGCATCTGCCCCGTCTGCCGCATGAGTAAAGGCGAGAACATGACTGATGATGATTTCATGCGTCACGTAAACAAACATTATGATGAGGAAAATGATGCAAATTAATGAAAACTGTCTACATTGCAATATCAAATATGACTTTGCAGCAAACAGAATGAAACTTTTATAACTTTCATTAAAATCTTTTATCCTTATTTGCTTTGAAACATATCAGCAATCAATAAGACAAATATAAATAGTTATAAATATGCAAACAAAAAAATAATTATGGTAATTGCTGTAGATATTACTGTTCATTGCTTTCAATTGTAACACTGGAAGTTTGTCTTTTCATAATTGTTTTCAAAATGCAGGCTTTTTTAGTATATGTAACAAGACATTTGATACAGATTTTCAACTTTAAAATTTCTCAAATTTTTCCGATCTTTCGTTTGTAAGCATAGGTCATTGAAATAAACTTTAAAGGATTGGGCTACATTCCTGCAGATTGTTGATAATTTATTCCTTGTTAAGTTTATAATGCTTTATAATCAGTAAAAAATGTTAATTTCAATCTCATTAAATTGTTTAAGTGTCTTTCAAACACATTGATAGGATGTGATTTATTTGCAGTGAAAGTATTTAATATTTAGAAAAGCATATATTTCAGATAACATATATTTTCTTTTTTGTCTGCACATTTTGTGATCTTGTTACTTAAATATATCAACATTTATATTCCTATCTTAAACTGAAGAAACTATCATCATTGGAATTGTTATGCTAAACATATAGTTAGTGTCTTGTAGCTAAATTTTGTAGCTCATCTGGTCATAAGGCTGAAATGAGTTTATGGTCTGGTTCTTCATCTTTTGTGCATCGCCTGTTCACAGTTTTTTATTTACAATAAGTTCTGAAAACCCACTTGACCAGTTTGCTTATAATTTTGCAGGAAGCACTGTGGCATCTAGGCGTTTGAAATTTGTTAAATTGATGATGATCCGCCATACAATATGGCTGCCTTTACTAAAAAGAGAAAAACATTTAAACAACTTCTTTTTAAAAGTCACTTGAAACAGAATTTAACAAAATTCAAAAGAAAACATCCTGGCATGAAGGCCTTCAAAATGTATACAAATTATGCCAATTTATCTTCAAATATGGCCAACATTACTAAATAAAGAGAAATCTTTAGACGACTCTTTCTTACAAACCACTCAACAGAATATGACCCAATTTTACAGAAGGCATGCTGTCATAACGGTCTCTAAACTTTGTTCAAATGATACCAATCTGCCATCAGATAGGGCCACCATTACTAAAACTAGAAAAACCTGTAATTTCTCAAATGCCATCGAACACAATTTGACCAAATTAGATAGAAAGCATCCTAGTATGACTTTTAGATTTGTAAAACTGATGTTGATCCATCATCAAATATGTCTACCATTACTTAATATAGGAAATCCTTTCGATGACTTTTCAAAAACTGCAGAACAAAAAAATTTGACCAAATTTGACAGCAAGCCTTCTAGCATAAAGGGCTTTTAAATTTGTACAAATGAAGATGTTCCACTGTCAAACATGTCCACCATTACTAAACATTGATTTTCTCAAATGAAGACTTCTCAATAACTGCTTATCAGAATTTGACAGAAAGCATCCTGGCTTAAAGAGCATTCATATTTGTACAAATGATGCCAATTAACCATTAGATTTGACTGCTATTACCAAAAATAAAAAAATTCTTAAACATCTCAAAATAAAATCACTCAACAGAATTTGATTAAATTTAACAGAAAGCATCCTTACATGAAGGACTTTCAAGTTTGTACAAATGATGCTGATCTGCCTTCAGATATGGACATCATTACTTAAAACAGAACAAGCTTAAAGTGTAGCTTTTCAAAAACTGCTAAACAAAATTTGACTCAATCTGACAGAAAGCATCCTGGTCTTGGCTTTGAAGTTTGTACAAATGATGCCAATCTGCCACGTAACAATCATTTCTAAAAATGGAAAAACCTTTCAACCACTAAACAGAATTGGATCAAATTTGGCAGAAAGTATTCTGGCATTAAGAGCTTTCATTTTGATCCAAATGATGCCAATCAGCCATCAAATATGGCCACTGTTACTACAAAGAAAAAAAATGAAACACCTCTTTGTAAAAACAAAACCAGCAACAGAATTTGATCTACTTTGACAGAAAGCACCAAGCTATTTAGGGCTTTAAAACATTTTATAGTAATGCAGATCCATCACATATATGGCCACCATTACAAAAACAAGAAAAACATTTCAACAACTTTATCTAACAATAACAATGTGCAACAGATTTTGTTATCAATTTCAACAGAAGCATCCTGCCATAAAGACTTTCGATATTTGAGAAATGATGCTGATGTACCATCAAAATATGGATGAAGATAAAAAAAAGTAGAGAAACTGTGAAACAATTGTTTTCTTAAAATGTTTGATAAAAAATATTGAAAGAAATTTCCACAAAAACCATCTTACTGATTCAAACCAGATTTCTTGCCCAACTGCTCGTGCATGTCAGCGAAGTGAATGAATTCAGACCCACTTTGGCCTCATGTTTAATGTCACCAAGCAAAGACTGTTGCAGATACTTTATATTTAAAATCCAAGGTAAACAAATAAGAGAAATCAAACAAACATGATGATTGGTGGCATAGGGTTTACCTTTACTGTGTGATAGCTTGTTGTATATTGAAAAAAAAAGTAGAATACAGAGTAACCTTGTTAATCCGGACACCTTCGTTTCCATTGAATATGTCTGGATTAATGAGTTTTCCGGATAATTGAATCATGCACATATTTATTTTATGATGTCATCATACTGTATACATGTACTGTATATGTACAAGTACATGTATTTGCTAGCTGTAAATGTACTGTATATTCAATAATGGTTGAAATAAATTAATGAATACATCACTGACTTGTGTTTATTTCACTTTATTATAAGTTGGCAGGTACAGACAACCATTTGTCCTTGTTTTTTTTATGATGTCCACAGTTATTGACCTGGCAATGTCTTAGGATGAGTCAGCTATAATATGCCGGTGAATATCTTAAATGGTAGCTTTTGGGTGATCTTCTTTGGGCTGGCAAATCTTGATTTTTATGCTGGCCAGTATCGCTACTCATCTACGCTTGCTTGATGGTGTCGTCATAATAATGTAAAAAGTGTAACGAATACAAACTGATATCTCGCAGCTAAATGCATTATGGTAAACTAATAAAATGCAGTCATTTTTATAAGTCGTATTTTACAACTGTTATAGCTGCTAATGAGCCGACAATTGAAGTTGCTTTTTATTCTAAAATGAAGCCCTATACTGTCCACAGCTTAAACCAATCAACTTTATTTGTACAGCCATCAACAAACTGTGATTGTTACATACAATTGGTAAACAACAAAGAGACTTAATGACACACTTAATGTATTAACCATAGGTTATGTCAAAAGTGTGGACGATTTGATCCCAGTGTGTTTATTTAATTATTAACAGCCCTGTCGGTGACTAGCAAAAACAGACATTGTTTATACAATCGCTGGTTACAATACGGTCACGCTACTTGAAGTCTTTTTGCACACACATGATCATGTGATCGATTTATAGCTTTAACGTGCCACTAGAACTTGACCAATCAGAGATTGATACATTGACACTCCTCCAAATTTGCATAGGTGAATCTGTGTTATCCGACTGTATATTCATATATGATTCTTCTAATTTTCTTATTTTTGGATAGATTATTTCCGGATTATCGAGGCAAGTTTTATAGAAATTGTACACTTCGGTCCCCGATTTTGATTTCTGAATCTGGAACGCGGATTTCTTGATTAATGGAGCAAATTAATGTTTAGGAATTCCATTCCCGTTGAATTATGCCCGGATAGCGAGGTGTCCGGATAAACAGAGTCCGGATTAACAAGGTTCCTCTGTATATTGGTGCAGTTTTTGACATTACAAAAAATTTCGTGTAGGTACTTTTTTTTATATCATTAATGAAGAAGTAGGGTTATTTTTCAAGGGTACTGTCTTTACTGTAATTTACTTTTTTAATCTAGTATTTCTGTTGATTTTGCTAGTCTCTAGTTAATTTATTTTGTTGCATCCACTCTTTGAATAATTGTTAATATTTTATGCCCACTATCTTCTCGATATATTTAGCTGTAATCATAGTCCTGAATCTATTATAGAACTGAAAGTTAAAGGGGGAAACTCACCCCTCCATTAAAAAATGGGAGAATTTTCTGAATATATTAGAATTTAACAAAAAAATTAAGGTAGGGCTTAAAGATAAAATGCAGTTTTCACACGTTTATTTTTCAAGGTGATTTTTTTAGAAGTTACCCTGAATCCCACAATCACATACCCTGGAATAAAACCTGGTGGTGGGTGCCTTTTTGTCACTTCAAACCCATGAAATGAGTCTTTATTTAATTGATTTTATTGTTAAAATATTGCCAACTAGTGTTATTTGATTGAATTGCCATTTAATAGTATTTTCATCAGTCATATCACTGTTTGGGGTGGGGTTTAAGTGTTGGATGCTGTGACAGGGGCATAGATCGTTGGGCTAAACAAGAAAAAAGATTCACCTTAAATACATTGACCATATTTAATATATTCTTCCACAGCTGAAACTGAATTGTACCACAGTACACAGTGTGTGAGATAACATATTAAATGTATTGACCGTATTTAATCTATTTCTTCCATAGCCATCACTGAACTACACCACAGTACACAGTGTGTGAGATAACACATTAAATGTATTGACCGTATTTAATCTATTTTTTCCATAGCCATCACTGAACTACACCACAGTACACAGTGTGTGAGATAACACATTAAATGTATTGACCACATTTAATCCATTCTTCCATAGCCATCACTGAACTACACCACAATACACTGTGCATTACAATTTTGATGTATTGATCTGCCACCTCCTGGAACAGAGTACATAAATTGGCACTTCATCAGACATCACAACTAATTTTGATCTTTATTAATTTAAGAACTTCAACGGTCAGAGGTCATTTTGTATAAAACAGAAGGAATTTCAGCAATCACATGCTGAAATAAAGTAGAATATTAGGTATGTTGTGTCCGAGTTTATATCTACTGTCAATTTAGACCAAAATTCTTGTATATTTGTGTGAATTTTTTTTTTTAAAGTCAAGTTGAATAAACACCCCAGAGAGTGTAAAGTGTTTTTACCATAAAATGAACTGTAACCTTTTTTAGAGGGACCTATCATCTCTCTCTTGGGAGAGCGTGTACATTTGTGTATTCACTCAAATATCCCATGTTTAAGATACTGTTGCAAAGCTTGGAAAGAAAGCCATATTGAACACTACCCAGTTGCACTAAACAGTAGTACGAATGTAACTTGGTCTCTATACTTATTGCATACTCTTAGTCCACACCAAAGTAAGTTAATTTGTCATTTTTCGTGAAACCAGCTCCTGTAATATGCAAAACAAGAAGCAATGACTTAAGAATCCTGCTTGTGAATTATGCAAGATCATAATCAGAAAAAAAATCCTGCTGAAAGAAATCCCTGCACCTTGTTCCAAAGTGTAGTAGGAAAACTACATACTTAACAAGACAAATATCACTAGCACAATAGTAATGCCTATCCCTCTGAAAATTTTAATTTGTAAAAAAAAACTATTTAAAAAATTGTTTAGTCGCACAATACTTTCTGTTAGAATCCTGAAGAAATCCATTTTGATTTGCTGTGGCCATAGAATGGAAGTGGTTTAGACAAAATACTATAATTTCACGCTTAATGGTGGAATAACTATCAGAATTTTTTTGGATTTATAAACACAACAAACAATGATTCTTCTGTGGCAATGATAGGTTTCTTACCTACAAAAAAAGTCATATTTTTATAAACCCATAAAAATGCAACCTAATGAAAATAAATAAATTTGCAATAATTGCAAAATAAAATGATCAGTGTAATATGGTATGTACACTTTAATGCATACTAAATGCAGTATTGTTTGTACACTTTAATGCATACTAAATGCAGTATTGTTTGTACACTTTAATGCATACTAAATGCAGTATTGTTTGTACACTTTAATGCATACTCAGTTTAATATGGGTATGTACACCTTAATGGATACTGAGAGTAATATGGTATGTACAATTTGATGCATACTAAGTGTAATATGGTATGTACATTTTGATGCCTACTCAATGTAATATAGTATGTACACTTCAATGCATACTGAGTATAATATGGTATGTACACTTTAGTGCATGCTAAGTGTAATATGGTATGTACACTTCGATGCATATTGAGTATAATATGGTATGTACAATTTGTTGCATACTCAATGTAATATAGTATGTACACTTTGATGCATACTCAGTGTAATATAGTATGTACATTTTGATGCATACTCAATGTAATATAGTATGTACACTTTGATGCATACTCAGTGTAATATAGTATGTACACTTTGATTCATACTCAATGTAATATAGTATGTACACTTCGATGCATATTGGGTATAATATGGTATGTACAATTTGATGCATACTCAATGTAATATAGTATATATGCTTTGATGCATACTCAATGTAATATGGTATGTACACTTCGATGCATATTGAGTGTAATATGGTATGTACACTTTGATGCATACTCAATGTAATATAGTATGTACACTTTGATGCATACTCAGTGTAATATAGTATGTACACTTTAATGCTTACTCAATGTAATATAGTATGTACACTTTGATGCATACTCAGTGTAATATAGTATGTACACTTTGATGCATACTCAGTGTAATATAGTATGTACACTTTGATGCATACTCAATGTAATATAGTATGTACATTTCAATGCATATTCTTAGAATGGAAGTGGTTTAGACCAAATACTTTTAAAATGAAAAATGTTGAAAAATAAATTTGTTACTTTTAGATTTAAGGTAAAGTTACTTGTTTTAGTGATTAAGATTTATTAGAGTGATCTCAATCTGGTGTGTAATACTAGTCAAGTTATTTTATTTCATGGAGAAATAAAGTATAGGAAGGATGACTTGAGGAAAACAATTTCTTAAATATTGGAATATTTTGTTAACATGAGAATACAAATTGTCATCACTGTTTATCTTTTGTTTTTATATGTAGATATATAAAGGATATTTTCTTTTTGAATGTTAATACTAGATATATTTCATCATGTGATAACAAAAAATGTGACATTTTAAAAAGTGGCAAAGCCAGGAGTTAAAATACATTGTTTTTGGGGGGTATTTTTGTACCACAAGTTGAAATAAATCCAGTCCTGTATTTATGCAGGAAAAAAAAGTTCTTTTGCTCCTGGGCTATGAGAAGAATCTGCATGTATAAATCATGCTTTAATTGTCCAAATTTCTATAAACCAAAACTGAATATGTCATAGATAGATATAATTAAATTTCTTTCTTGTGTAGACAGCCATGATAAGTTTCCATAGTTTTCTGTTCTTACCGTTCAATTTGCTTGATAAAATCCAATTTATTGTGAATGCTTATTCTCAATTTGTGTAATGAGAGTCAAATTTATCAAATGTATTCAAGAAGACCTAAGATTGAAAAATGTCATCTTCCACACACCTGTCAGTAGCATGTCAATTATACAGACTAAATCAGAGATGTGGATTCAGTTAGGATAGTAGTTTATCCCCCCCCCCCCAATATACTATACAAATTTTAATAAATATCAGAATTATGTAAGTGTGTTTACCACAGTTCATAGAACTCTTTTCATAGATATGGTCTTTAGATTGCAGATATTTATCTTACAGCTAACCAGACACAGATGTTGTTTACAATTAAACTCATCACATAACATAATGAGTTAAGTATACACACCAAATATGATCAAAATCAGTTAAAAAAAACAAGCACTTAGAAAGGTAACAAGCACAGCTAATCATACAGTAGATCACTATTTTAAAAAGTTCACAGGTTTCTTACATTGTAATGATCTCATCCAAGGTATTGATGATACAAGTTTGCATACCAAATTCCATTAAAGCCTTTAAGAATGACTGCTACAAGAATGATGTATGCACAGATGTTGCTCAGAATCTAGTTTGTCGACTATTGTGATAACTAACTTGCATACCAAGTTTGATCAAAGTCTGATCAGAAATAAAGCCTCAAGAGTAGCAGCAAGTTCAGCCAACTGATGTCAGACTGCCTTATTAATATACATAGATGCAGCTCATACTAGAACTCTTCGGTTATCTTCATATATGCTCACATACTCAGTTTGATCAAATTCTGAGCTGAAATAAGGTCACATGAGTGGTAACAAGAAACTTCTTGACAGAACAATGAGTGATGGACCCAGAGCCACATGTTATGCTCACTTGTGAACCAAAACTGAGTGAAAGCAAAGAGAATCTCTGGATGCCTGACTTTCCAAACAAATGAAAAGACAAGATTCAAGAGCTATATAATGGTTTGGTGTTTATGGCACAACAACACTTTGATGGTTATATCGAGCCCAGTCAAGTAGTGTAAAGTGACTTGATCAAGGACTCATCATCATAGTTGATCCAGGATGGTCCGATTTTGGGAATCTAACCCACACCCTTCTGGTTACAAGTTCAACATATAAATAACTTAGCCAGAGCCTCACAGCAAAAAGAACTATGATAAGGTGGCACAGCCTGACAAAGATATTTGATGTACATCATGCACCAATGAGTAGCAAATAAAAAACTAACTAACACAAATCAACTAAAGTTAAGAAGAAAATATGTCATATTGACCAGTCTATCTTGTATCATATACTAGTACTCCTATATATACCCCCACCCCATAAAGTATCTTGACTTGATCATATTGTCTGAGAGTACCATCTATATTCGTGTATAATTCAGGTCCAAATGCAAACAACATAGACCCTGATCTGCCGTCGCATAATGCGCTGGCAGATCAGGGTCTATGTTGTTTGTTCTACTGATTAGTCCTTACAAACTGCATAGACCCAGATCTGCCGGCGCATTATGCAATGGCAGATCTGGGTCTATGCAGTTTGCAGTTGGTATGAGCTTATACACAAGTATTTACGGTAGTACAGATGATGGGTATTGGCTCCCAAAACAAGACAATTTTCCAGACTCTAAAAACCCATTAACAATTTCAGATTCGTTGCCATATTTCTGCCCGACCCATGGGTTAAGCAGCACATTAACAGATTGATATAATTTTGAAGTTCTTAAAATTAATAATGAATTTCTGAGCCACAGAAAAACATCATGACAGTCATTACCATTTTTGCCCAAATGTCTGGCAAAACTTTGACCTAGAACCCAAATAATTTTATGAGGGCTTTTAAAGTTAAGAAAAAGAAAATTATGAATGTTTTAATGGTCAATCTCCATCTTCTATACTACTAAAAAATTCAAAATCCATCATGTTATTATTAAACTTCTAAGCCATAAACTGAAAATTTTGATTTGCTGATTTTAGAAGTAATTCTTGGCTAAATATTACATCAGATAAAACAACCTCTTAATATAAACTACCACACACGAATACAAACACATTAAAAATCAAACATATTTAGTTAGTCTTGAGCCATATGTTTAACACAGAATATAGGAACTGATTCATATGCTCATTTTTTTTGATGATGTGACACTTTACGATAGATAAGTCAGTCCGACTGATGAGTCATTTTTTAGAATTGGCGGGTTTGATCGATATGCATGTTTTATTAGACTGAAAATAATAAAGTAAAAGGAATGACTTCAGAGGAATTTATACATTTAATTCGTAAGTATAACACAAATTAAGTCACTTCTCATTTGTTTGTTATCTAAATAGGACCTTATTTACTACAAATTGTATAGAATGAAAGTTCTATTTTGAGTCAATGTTTCATTTGGTGAAGAACTATATAATATGTCTATTACTGTTGTAATTTTTGCAGTTATTATAAACAGATATATAGTGTATATTTAATTAATTAATACATTTATATAGAACTGTTATATTATCAAATAAGTAGAATATAAGACAGCTGATTTACACAAGCTCATCATTGTCTGTTATTTCCAAAGTACCATCTATACTCGTGTATAAGCTGGATCCAAATGCATACAACATAGACCCTGATCTGCCATTGCATAATGCACTGGCAGATCAGGGTCTATGTTGTTTGTTTTACTGATTAGTCCTTACAAACTGCATAGACCCAGATAATGCGCTAGCAGATCTGGGTCTATGCAGTTTGCAGTTGGTATTGGCTTATACGCAAGTATTTACGGTATACGTACTCCTGATATATCCATGACAGGTTGGGAACTTCTAGAAGGATATTGCCGTCATAAGGTTAAAGGTAATTTTTTTCTCTTGACAAGAAAATTCCTCTGCATAGGATAGCTGACAAACAGTACTGATAACAATTGCACTGTATACATTATAAGGTTAGAAATCATTTTGTTGCTGTTGGGACAAGAAAATTATTTTGTATAGGATAGCCACTAACAAGTACTTCATATGTTAAAGGTCATTTTATCTGCATAGAATTGCTAACATATTACATAAATATGTGAATGTAATTTTGGTTGTGATTATGGGGGAAATAGATTGCACTGACAAAGTTCAACCATCTCATATACAGAATAGATGGCCTTTTACGGAAATTTAAATCAATTAAATGGAATAAAAGCATAAACTGAATATTTGACATACCTTGTGTTAATAATAAACCGAGAGGGTGGTCCTGTATAGCTAGAATGTTCACATTTATATCTGACAGCATTTTTTAAAACATTTTAAATTATTTGATGATTTTAAATTTATATCATATTTTGTACTTTCTAACTTGGAATTTTTAAAGCCAATTCATATATAGCAGACCCTGAAACAGTTTCAAATTTAATCTTTCTTTCTGTCGATTCCACCTATTTTGTGAAGACATTGTATAAAAGTTTTGAAAAATTTATAAATTCTTCACGTCTCAAATTAAAAGAAGATGAATAAAATTCCAGAAATTTATTTGTGTCGAATATAAATTGTATAGCTGTTTGCAGGTCAATTTTAATAGTTGTAATTTGTTCGTTGTGAATAAATAATCCACTACATATTTCAAATAGTATGATCATTAGAAGTTATATACAGATCTTCAGTATTTTTAAAACATGGAAGAATATATTCTTTCATATCAGTAAGATGTTTGTATTTTTTTTAAATATTTGTTGTATGTTGTTTTTCTAAGACTACTGTGTTCGACTTTCTCTTTACATTATCTAAATTAGAAAATAAAAAAAATATATAAAAAATTCTGATAATACATTGTTGCTTCATTTTAAAAGCTGGAAAAATTTATATCGCTTCTGCAAATTCATCACAATAAAATTTAAATGACAGATGAGCAGTATCTTAGATATCTATTCTATGATCCTAAAAGTATATTTTCAATCACAAGTTATGATCAATTATGAAAACAACTAGCATTAGTCCCTCGAAGGGACTGATGCTCTACTGGGCAATAGCACAAAGAATTTCCAGGAATTCAAGATAAGATCATTTCTTCCTTTTAACTCCTGAGTGTTGAAACTATCTCTGATATTCTTCAGTGATAACAAAATGTTCAACTTAGCTGCTGTGGTAGACATATTGGATGTCAGATTGGCACCTTTTTTCATTTAGGACCAACTAGGTATTATATGAAGTATATTGGTGAAACCCCATGGTGATATAACCATCCATATTGGAGGAGCAGAGATAATATTTTCAAGATGGCCACCATGATGGCCATATTGAGGATCAATTTGCATCAGTTTCATATTAAAACAAACTAGACACCATAATAACTCTTCTGATAAAACCTCCATGTCAAAATGACTTTCCATTTAAGAGGAGTAGTGATAAGATTTTCAAGATGACCACCATGGTGGCCATATTGGACATCAAGTCAGCACCATTTTAATTCAGGACCAGCAAGGTATTATAAGAAGTCTTCTGGTGAGGTGAAAGCACAATGTCGATATGACCAGTCATCTAGGAGAAGTAGCGATAATAAGATTTTCCAGATAGCCATTGTGGTGGCCATATTGGAGGTCATTTTCATTTATGACCTGCTAGACATCATAAAAAGTCTTTCAATAAAACCCCATGTTGACATGATCATTCATTCAAGTGAAGTAGTGATAACAAGATTTTCAAGGTGGCCACTGTGATGGCCATATTGGATGTTTGAGTGGCACCATTTTCAGTTAGGTCAATCTGGACATAATAAGAAGTTTTTTAGTTAATAAAAAAAATATTCTGATATGGCCATCCATTCAAGGAGGAGCAGCAATAAAAACATTTTCAAGATGGCGGCTATATTTGATGTGTGAGGGGCACAATTTTCATTTAAGACCTACCGTATTTGCCGGCCTATAAGTAGATGTGGAATATAAGTCGAATTCGCTAATTTCGTCAATTTTCAATCCTTCATCCATATATAAGTCGATGCGGAGTATAAGACGAAGCCAGATCAACACATTGGCTTCGTCACTTACGCTAGTAACTTCCGATTTCATGAATATTAATGGTATCACTATGCTATTCCAGATTAAATGGGAAAATGATTCAGATGGTCTGTACATGTATTACATGTACTATTTATAGGTATTATTTATTGGTACTTTGTACGCAATGATATAAACCACTGTTGTCAAAAAAAAAGTGCAACTTGTATTCTTAGAGCAACAGTAACCTCATTATCTAATTATATGTACAATAAAAAAAATAAAAGAACTCGATTAAGACTTGTTGTTTTTAGTGAATGCATGTATGTATGTGTGTCTGTGTGTGTGTGAGAGAGAGAGAGAGAGAGGATGAATAATGCTTTGTCTGTGTGTAAGAACGAATGCATTCAGAGCAGTTTTTACTTGTAGCTTTTGGAGAGAGAGAGAGAGGTTACAGGACGATTGTAATATGTTGTGTTGAGTTACCTGATGATTGTGATCTTACTCATGTACAGGAGCATTACTGTATTCCATTATCAATTAATATCTCTGAATAAACAGTTCATTCTTGTTTTTATATCCATTATCATAAAGAACCCACTGGCTTTGCAGTGTTATTTACATTCTAATTAAATATCCTTAGCTTTGGCCAGGTCATTCCAGTTGACACCTGCAGTAGATGTGATAAAATTAGTAAGGCTACCAATAGGGAAATGAGGCTACCCATAGGGTATTGTAATCGATCCTGTAAAACATGTTAATGTATGCAGGACTGTGTAATGACCTGTAATGCCAGGTGCTTGCTCATGTAAGTTTCTCAACCAGTGACATCTTTTGATCTCGCCGACAGAAGCGTCGGAGCTTTGAATTCATAAGCAACGATCAAACCAAAATGCCGCCTAACTACAGGATATGTACATGCACTTACTGATAAAGGGTAATTTGATTTCATGGGTATATAGAGTTCATTGTATTTGCAAAGAAAACAACACAGCATGCTAAAAGGTCATCTTGGGATTTAAACTAAATGGAGACTATATGAATATAAATATTGTGAATATTTAAATATAAATTATATATCTTTGAAACTGAAGGAGTATGGTATGTATTGTTTTAATTTCCATTGACTATTTCATTACTGTTTTCTCTCTTTGACAAAAGCTTCAGCTAAAAGGGGTCAGTAAGGTACATTAAGCAAAACAGCATGAAGAAGGGCTGAAATCTCTCTCTCTCTCTCTCTCATATCGAGGCATATTTAACTTGTCTATTCTAATACACACATATGTAAGCAAACTTAAACAACATATATTACTAGTGCATGCTGCTTTAGCGCAATTACGTCTGATGCACGTGAATTTAATACTGACAATCAGGTAAATATTTCCGAATCCTTCTCGATGTCGGGTCCTATATTTTTTCGCACACGATCTCTTCCCCAAAGTGAAAATTATTTTTTTGCACTATACTTTTCATGATTTGATTTTTTTTTTTTTTTTTTACAGTAAAGCAATTTCAATGACATATATAAGTCGATTCGGAGTATAAGACGAAGCCCATACTTCCAGGTCAAAAAGTATCGACTTATAGGCCGGCAAATACGGTACTACAGATCATATGAGTCTTCTGATAAAAAAGAAACATATCAATGAGACACTTTGTTCAGGATGAGAAGTGATAATAAGATTTAAATATGGCTGCTGTGGCAACCATATTAGACATCAGATCAGCAACATTTTCATTTCTGATCAACTAGACTTCATAAGAAGTCTATTGGTGGAAAACCCCATGTTGATATGACCACCCGTTCAGGGTGAATAGTGATAACAATATTTTCAATATGGCCGCTGTTGCAGCCATATTAGACATCAGATTGGCACCATTTTCATTTCTAGTCAACTAGATTTCATATAAAGTCTTCTGGTGAAAACCCCATGTCAATATGACTTTCCATTCAGGAAGAGTAACAATGACAATGTTTTTAAGATGGCTGCCATGGCAAACAAATCGGATGTCAGATCAGCACCATTTTCATACAGGACCATGTAGATTTTATAAGAAGTCTTTCAGTAAAAACCCCATGTTGATATGACCAACCATTTTGTAGGAGTAGCGATAACAAGATTTTCAAGATGGCTGCCATGTCGGACATATTGGACATCAGATCGGCACCATTTTCAGTTAGGAGCAACTAGGCATCATAAGAAGTCATTTAGTGAAAACTCCATGTTGATACGACTATTCAGAGATAAAAACATTTTCAAGATGGCTGCTGTGGTGGCCATATTGGATGTTCGAATGACACCATTTTCATTTAAGACCAACTAGACCATGGGATAAATGCGTTTCTAAAGTTTCATAGCAATCTTCCAATTAGTTTAGGAGGAGTAGCGATAACAAAACTTGTGTTAACGGACGACGGAAATCGAACGATGGTTCACGGAGGAAAAAACATACCATAAGCTCTTGTGGTATATGACCAATAACGCTACAAACGATAAGTAGATTGAATTTAGTGAATTTAAAGGAATTGTTGACTGAGGATTCTACTGACACATTACACAAGCAAGTTAGAAAAAGAGTTCCATGCAAAAGGTTTTATGTAAATTACATTGATTCTCAGTGATAGACAGATATACAAGTAGTCGATTTGCAAGGATAACAACGGATATAAATACATTTTACCTGTGATTAATATTTTCCCCAAATATGCAAGTATGAGATCATGGTCAAGAACTGGAAAGTATAGAGGTCCTGAACATAATAAATGTAATTTGAATTATAATTATCCTAAATACTTACCATTTTTATTCGCAATTCATCAGGTTATGATGCTTATCGTATTTTATAGCATTAGCCATAAATGGCCCTGATAAAGAAGTACAAGTAATACAAACAATTTTGAAAATATTTTCATTTAATAAAATATTTATTGCTGACAGTTTTCGAAAATATGGAAAAAAGGTATTCTTGTGAAAAGGGCAATTAGATTTGTTAATAGTTATATATCTATTTGTGATTTGTTAGAGGGGTTAACAAAATATAAGTGATTACACGCTTTTTGATACAATAAAAACATTCTGAAAAAATGGAAACAAAGTTTTAAGGAAGGACATTCACCCGTGCAAATATATTGAGAACATTAATATGTTCAAAGAAACAAAATTACCACAAGTATAATTTTTATCCCCAGTCTCAGAGCTGAAGGAACAAAAGAAGACGACCAAAATATAATAATCTTTTATTAAAATCTCTTGGTGATCTTCGTGACTATTGCTTTTAAAAGGATACTTTAATGTTGTGTGATAATTTTAAAACATTTATAAATGTTTGCACGCAAAATTATAAACGGTATCCAGCTCATTTTTATAGTGCACCATACTTGGTTCATGATGCTTCTTTAAATTTAACAGGAGTAGCATTTGTGTTATAGACGGATTATGACCTGTCTTTAATGATTAAGTCTGGTATAAGAGGAACAGTTAGCATGCTACCTACTGGATATGCTGAATCCAATTCATTACATAAGTGATAAAGGTGAAGTTGTAATTGGTCAAGATCAAAGTCATTTATTATGCACCTAAAGACTAGTAACTTTTATGAGTGGTCAATATGTAAATTTAAACCTGTCAAAAACTTTCAACTGGCAAACGAGGCACAAATTAAAATTATCAACGAGAATTAAATGGAGTGGAAAGATGGTGACAAAACAGACGATATCTTAGAAGTAGAATTGAAAATACCAATGCACAGTAATTACCCATTAGCACCAGAAATGAGAGATTTCTCACTACTGCACAAAAGTTGATAGATGATAGAAACAAAAACAAAACCAATAGTTTCTAAGTTATTATGCATACTAAATTTGTAGCATCACACACAATCATGTTATGACGTTCTTTTAAATACATAGTCATTTAAATATTAGACAAACAGTTGTTTGAGCATCAAAAACAGTGTTGGTTTCTCTCATTGTAAAATAAATTTCACAATTCACCTTGTTGTGAACATATATGTAATGTAGAAAGTCCTCCGGTAATAAATTTAAATTTATTATTTTAATTTTTTTTTTTTTTTTTTTTGCATATGGTTTTATACATTGACTCAAATTGTAAATTGAAATTGTGTTGTTTAAAATGAATGCTTTATGTTTAGATCACAGTATCTTATTTTGGCAAAAGTGAAAAATAGCTTAAATAACTCCATGACATGACCAACATGTTTTCTATTTCCTGACTTTTTAACTTATTTATTAGTTCTTAAATTAATTTGTAAACCCTAATGTTGAGTTATTGTTTTAGTGAGTTAGCCTAAATTATTTTATCCCTTTTCATTACATCAACATCATAATCCAATATTTTCAATACTTCATTAGGACATTGCTTGGTTTGTAGTTGCCGAATGTATTAATTTGCTATTATATTGTGATGCTTTGTTCTTTAACTTTCGTCGTGCTTTAGGTTCAATAATTATTTCAATACTACATATCAGAAATGTTTTTACACATTCTTGTTCAACTGCGCCATTTATGTTACATCTTTGAAGCTTGTAACATAGTATTACCACTATAATCATCCATACTGTTTATTTAAAACATTAGAGATTTAATTTGGTTATTTTGAACATCTGTTTGTGCATCTTAAGTAAAGTAAATATACAATATACATTTTATGGGTGTCTACAATTTGCTTGTCTATTTATCTGTAGGCATATTCCTTGTCTATTTATCTATATGCATATTAGCTAATTAAGGACCTCTTCTGTGCAATCTACGATCATGTACTTTCAAATCGAGCCATATACAATTGTTACAGGCGGTCAAAAAAAGTTAATCAAAAACACTCGTTGCTAATTTTTCCTCTTTTTTTTTTTTTTTTGTTTTTTTTCTTGTTCGTCAAGTGCAAACTTTGTTCTTTGTTTCTTCTGTAAACTGTTGTTTCAACTTATTACAATGAGAATAAAAAATGTTATGTAATCCTTCTACATGAATTATTATCTTTGCTATCGCCGTATTGAAACCTTTTATCGATCAGTTTGTCTGTTCTCTTAGAGAATATCAAAACTCATTTCAAACTCATTTGTGCTGAAGCAATAAAAACATTGTAATATCTACACAAAATAATTTTCTCTTGTAATGTAGTCGTAGAAGTAAGCATGCCATTTCTATACGTATTAGTAACAGATTGTGATATGGAATCTAAAGTAATCGCAACATATGGGAGACAAATAATTTCCTTTTAGTAATCAGGGTTACCATCTTGTATCACTTCAAAGGCTTTTGCTAATGTAATGCTAAACCTAAAAATCTCGAGGAAGAACAAAAAAGGTAGAGTGGACAATGATGTGTTAATATCTTAAAGTATTCAAAATATATTTTTGTACACAGCAAATTACCAGCTTTTGTACCTGTGCTTTGTGGAATAGCAGAGCCTGATCTCAACTTTCTAATTTGTTTATATTTTTTATTTTGTGTACTCCTGAGATCTTATTCAATCCTGTTCAAACAGACGCTAGTAAACATAGGTGTTTGTATGTCATGAAACTATTGTAGTCATTTATTTAAAAATATCATAGCTACCATAAGAAATGGTTGTTTTTAACCAACATTCCAGTTAAATTATTGATTTCCGGTTTGTTAGCATGTCGTTTCACCTTTACATCAAATGATATGAAAATCTACCAGATACAATCATTACATTAGGTCCCAACGGTGGTATTACTACTTCCTGTGTTTCTTTTGGTTCGATAGTATTTGGAGTATGTAGAATACAATGATGTGGTGGATTAATATGCGTAATACCATGTTTAGTTTTTATTGATTTTGAAAACTTTTGTATTTCCATACTCATTTTGTTCTGCTTAGTAGCAAAAGCGACTTGTACCCAACGTACGCACCAATACCCATAACGACAACAATAAATATAATCTCATATTTCATCTGTTTATTAGACAGTTGGTAAAAATCATTAATTTGTTGTTGTCTAAGTTGTTCTATAGTAGAAACAGAATAAATAGAAGTATATAGAAAAAAGCATCATCAAAATTAGTCCGCTGTAACCAAACCTTCTACTCACAATATTTCATTCCAGAGTATATTGTCTTTGCTGTTTGTTTAACTCTTCAGTTTTCTTTTGCAAGTCTTCCGTGGTTTTGTAGTGTTAATTCTGTTTCCGTTTCACCATCAATAATCTGAACAAAAAGTACTTCCTGTAAATGCTGTAGCATTTGCTATTGCTGATCCAACAATTACTGCCCGTATCATTTTCTGTTTAGCTATACAAAAAATGAATACTGCTGCCAGATTCTACTCTACATCCATATGAAAGAGATCCTTCTTTGAGTTTTAATTCAAGTATTAAAATATTACCTTCTTCGACGTAATCTGTACGTATTTATTTCCTACTGTAATGATTAGGATTATATTCTCATTTTAACGTCTAACGAGAAAATAACACCGTGGTTGTTTAGCTCTGATAGATTGTAAATATCTAGATATAATGGAATATCAATATCTGTAATATATAAGTTAACAAAATTGATTTTATTGACTTCAACTACGTAGTGCTGTGAATTAAGTATAATGTGTAACGTGCATTAAGTAAAATGTAATGAAGCATTGTTAAATTCACATATGTTTACTCATTTATGAGGTGTAGTCTCAGATTTAATTATATATCAAACACCTTTCTTATCTTCATGTCTATTTTCTTAGATACCGTTTGTTTATATTGCATCAAAAATTGAAATATCATCTTTAGTGTCCACTCTTACTTCGATTTCATCTGTTACAATCCGAAAATAAAAAAAAAAAAAAAAAAAAAAAAAAGAATATACATTCAGGAAGTTGTTTTCTCTTCAAACTTCTTTTTCTGTATTTATTAACCCGCTTTTAATTTCATCAATTATATTACAAATGCAAGATTCTCTATACCCATTTCCATGTATAATTCGGTTTTGAATGCAACTGTTATTGTTGCTCGTTAGTTTTCTTTTCATTATTTATTTAATTCGTCAATATTGTCGTACACCTCACTGATATTGGCCACTTTTTGATCAACATATTCATTAATATATGTTTTCGACTATTCTATTTAAGCAAGAATATCATTTTCTAAAGTTGGTAAAGTCTGATCATTTATTACTTTGATTTTATAATTTAAGTCGTTCTCATCGTAGTTCCATTAATATTTATTGTACTCTTGTTGTCATCTATCCTTTAAGTTCACCCTGTTAAATCATTCTTCTTTTGCAATTGTGATAAAGTATTAGCAATAAACCTTGTTGTTTAAAATAATAATTTCTGTGGTAAAATCATTCATTAACTTTTAATCTCCGAATCAGTTTCTTTGATTTATTTCTTTAAGTAGTTTGTAGTTGTTCAAGTTATGATTGTAAAGTACAAAACGTTTGTCACAGATTTCGTCATTTATTCCATGTCACTTTCTAATGCATCACCTCCGAGTTTATCCTTTGTTCAATTGTTTGTAAGCATTGCAGAGGTTTTTGGCATTTCTTATGGTCCTTTGCTCCCTTCCTCTCTTACAGTTTGCGAGTGTTGCATTGTATTAGACACGGTATTAAATTTGTTTTAACAAGTATTTTGCATCTAAAATCTTTTTCTGTTGTCATAACGTTGGTTTTTTTTTCAGTAGATCTTGCATTTTAGTAGCTCTTTCATTACCACCCTGTTATATCAAAATATGTTTGATGTCTACTTGTTCTCTCCATATTTTAATATCTTTCAAATTATTATCCTCCAAAATTTTATGTATTTTACCATTAATACATGTATTTACAAATTGTTTAGTAACATCATCATTTGCTTTTACTTGGTTATTTAAGCCTGTAAAAAGTTTGGTTTTTAGGTTAAAGTCATTGTTTACTATTTTACCCATATTTTTATCTTTTTCTTCCAGTGAATTAAACCAATTTTACTGGAACCTCCTAATGATATTTTTCTCAAATATGTCTCCTTATTTGTGTTGACCTATTTGCCTAACAGTAAAATTCACTTTTCCATGTTCATCTTTTATACTGATATTTAGTTTGTTTACTGAACCACTTTGTAATTGCTTATAATAATCATTAACATTGTAAGAGATAAAATCACGGTTAAAACGTGTTTAATAGGTAGAGACTCTAGCAAACATAAGTAACCATTACTGTAATTTTTTTATATGATTGAGTTGATCTTGGAAAATGTATAAATATTTAGGTGTAAAAGTCCACAAACTCGATCTCATCTAGTAGAAGTTTGTACAGGTCTCTGACTAATAAATCCTATTAATTTAGAGTTGTAGTTGGTTACGTATACCGTGTAATTATTAGATGGAGTAACTGGAATTTTGGATTTATAATTCAAACACTCAATTCCAATACATTCTTCATTGTCATTATTTGCTGTCATACCTTCTTTGACTTAATTCATGTACATTTCAAAATGATATAAACTATCGTGAATTTTTTTATCTTTATTTCATTCGTCGTTCATGTAATAAACTGTCATTTTTCAAATCAACAAAATCTATTCTCTGTAATGAAATAGATAGTGTACCATCTATATTATCAATCAGATATACAAGTAGTCGATTTGAAAGGATAACAACGGATATAAATAGATTTCTTTCTCAGGGTGTCCTTGTGCCGTGATGTAGCTATCCATTTCTTACTTCTGTTTGTTATAATATTATCCATCAATTTATTTTCCTCCCGTTAAAACATCTTTCTTCATATCTCTGCCTGGTTACATTCTTTGTATCCTTGTACATGTTATATTCATTAACTATCAAATTAAATACTTCATGATCACTTATTGCCTTACTAATCATGCGATCGATACTGTTTATTAACTGTCAAATTAAATTCTTCATGATCAATTATTGCCTTACTAATCATGCGATCGATACTGTTTATTAACTGTCAAATTAAATTCTTCATGATCACTTATTGACTTACTAATCATGCGATCGGTACTGTTTATTAACTGTCAAATTAAATTCTTCATGATCCCTTATTGCCTTACTAATCATGCCATCGATACTGTTTATTAACTGTCAAATTAAATTCTTCATGATCACTTATTGCCTTATTAATCATGCCATCGATACTGTTTATTAACTGTCAAATTAAATTCTTCATGATCACTTATTCCCTTACTAACCATGCCATCGCTACTGTTTAACTTGTCCTGACAGTCAATAAATGATTGTTTTCTAGCTTTGCTGTTGATGACCTTTTCCTTAAAAGCTTTTGTAACTAACCCAATTAAAGTTGCACCAAATCTAATAAATGGAAGACAGATAATAATTATTTTTGATAATCCTTCAACTCTCACACAAGAAACCTCTATACCCATCCCGTGTGAAACTGTAGACATGATAACTTCTACTCACTTAAAAAACTTTATACGATGTTTTATATTTCTGTCAAACACATTTGTAATATTCAATCTTTGTAACCAAATCATTCTTAATATTGCTTATGTCATAGTTAATTTCATTGATGATCTTTTGCAACCTAAAATTTATACCATCATCATTTTTAAGTGTAAGTGTCTTATCTGCAATATATTTGTACGAAGCGGTCTGTTTAATTTACTTAATTAATTTATCTGAAAGCATACCTTGTGTTATTAAGTGCCAGTATTCAATTGTAAACCTAGTGAAAATGAAACAGAAACAAATATTTTCATTACGTTACATCATCAAATTCTATACTTGATATTGAACCTATTGTGTACCATATACCCTTTTTAAAAGCATTATTTAAGTCACTGTAAGAGTCGAAATAAATGTTGCATGGTAGTGTTAATTATGTTTGCATTAGTTTTGCAATTTACTACTGTCAAATTTAGAGCATCTCTGTAAAATGACTTTTCTATTTTTGGTAGGTAATATACAGATCACTTAATCTGATGCTTTGATTTAACCTTGCAATACCTTCAGCTGTTAATCTGTTGCTATCTTGCAAAAAGTCCAGGCAGAATATTCATTTGAACCCACATTATTATTGAATTTTTTAAAATTGTCTTTAATTTTACTAAACCAAAATCCCTAATCATGAAATTCTTTATAAATTTCATTTTTCGTTTCTTCATTTGTTGCATCTACTGATCTTTTCAAGTGGTAGCTATTATTATTAATAACTATTTGTTTCCCTTTTTTGCATCACATAATAATTTGATGAAATTTTAAACCTATTACAGATTAGAGTATATTGTTTTTCGTCTATTTTGTCAATTGTTGCATTTCATGAAGTGCCGTAATCTAAAGGTGTTACATATTCAGATAACAATCTTTCGTATTTGGGTACACTTTTGTCTGTTAAATACCAATTTGTGCCATCTATACTGCCCCGTTTATTTGATTGTACCAAATTTTCATGTCACATTGAGCTCTGCATCTATTACTGTAACATTTTAAAATATACTTATCAAAAAATATGTTTAATGGTTTGTATGTGAAATAACCTTTTTCAGTGAAGTGAAATTTTCATCCCTATGAATATTTTTGCAGTGTCTTTATTAACCAAAGCAACAAAGTTGCTGGACAATGATAAGGTGCTGTACTTGTTAATTTCTTAAATCTTAAGTCAATTAAATTTCTTTCAATATTTTTAATATAATCAGGACCATCAATCTCTTTAATATCACCCATCATTTAAAATAAAGAAATTAGAACTTATTTCACGAGTTACTTTTTATATTGAAAATTTATGTTCAGGTGGTTTCATTTGACATAATATTAGGCCTCAAATTATTACTTCTAAAATCAGCATCCAGTTTTAAATATTACGAGTTTATCATTCGGGCAGAACTATGGCTTAGAAGATTGATAATATCATAATGGTTTTGAGTTCTTTAATAAGATCGGATTAAACATTAAAAAAATCAATAATTATTTTAAGTTTCAAAATATATTAAGAAATTACCTGGGTACTAACCCAAAGTTTTGCCAAAACTTGTGGGCCAAAACATTAATTGTTTTTGATTATGCTTTTGTGACCCAGAAATTCATAATTAATTTTGTTAACTTTAAAATGCATCAGTGTTTTTGCACTTCTTAACCCACAGTCAGGCAAAACAAGGGCTTGGAAGCTGGGCAATTGTTTGTGGAATTTTCGAGTTTGGAAAATGTTGATATTTTGGAGATCAAATCCCATCTTCTATACTACTTCTGAGAATTTTAACACACAGTTAACTCATGGAAGTCCAGTGAAGCATACAGTCAGTAACATATTTACAGAACAATGTTCCCATAAAAACATACCTGAAAACTTTCAGCAAGTGAGATGCTGATGTAAAATGACTTCACTTAAGCTTTCCCTATTCTTCAATTAGTAAAGCTGAAAAGTGGATACCCCGTTTTTATATTTCTTTACATTTCTGTATAATTTTCTTTGGTGTAGTCTACTTGAATAAGGTACATATACTTATGTAAATACATGTATAACCCTTAAATGGCTAGAAAATGATCCAATTCCAATCTACTTTTTTGAAAGTTCCAGGTCAAAACTGATAAATAAAAAGCTGAAATGAATTGTTATTATACATAAACAAGAGTTCTCATGAGACGCAACCAAAAGCTCACATGTACACTGATGTTTGATGCTGGGAATAACCTGCACCAAACAAAGTAATTAGTATAAGAAAAGTAACAGTGACCTACTTTCCCGTGGGGAAGGGGCACAATAATGCAAGAAAAATCATGACCTAGTTACCTGCAGATACCACAGGTACAGCTAGAGATTTGTCAAGAAAACATTTGAGGTGAGTTCAGCACCATTTTCATTTACAACCAGCCACATACTGTTCTAGTGTTTTAGTGAAAACTCCATGTTAATACAGCCATCCATTCAGGTGAAGTAGCTCAAAAAGATTTTCAAGAGCCATTTTGGAGATTAGATCAGCATTATTTTAATACAGGACCAACTACATATTGCCAGAAGTGTTTTAGTTAAAACCCCATCTCAATACAACCATTAATTCAGGAGGAATAGCCAATACAAGATATCATGATGGCCATATTGTGAGATCATATTGGCACAATTTTCATTCTGGACCAACAACTTCTTGTAAGTCTTTAAGCTAAAAACAACAAGTCAATATGACCAATATGATTTTGCCCAGATTGCCATTTGGATTTCAGCTCAGGGCCATTTTAATTCTGGAAAATCACCAGATCATAAGCACTATTTTAGCATATATATATATAATATAAAAAAACATGCTGATATGACCACATGTTCTGGAGTAATAGTTATAACAAGATTTTCAAAATGGATGCCATGGCAGCCATGATGTATGTCAAATTGGCACCATTTTTATTTAGAATCATCTACATTCATATGAAGTCTTTCAGTGAAAACCCTATGTTAATACAATCATCTGTTCACAAAGAGTAGTAATATAAAGAATTTCAAAGTGGTCATCATGGCGGCCATGTTATTAGTTGAATCTGCACCTTTTTCAGTTAGGATCATCTACATGTCATATGAAGCTTTTAGTGAAATCCCTGTGTTGAAATGACCATTACTTCAAGAGGAATATTGATAACAAGATTTTCAAGAAGGTGGCCCATTTTGGATACAACGTAGCAGTATTTTCAATTAGGATCATTTACATGTCATAAGAAGTCTTCAAGTGAAAACCGCCATGTTGATATGATCTTCAAGATGGCAACTGTGGATGTCCTAGAGGCACCATTTCATTTGGATCAACTAGATCTCAGGATTAACAACTACCTCCAAGTAACTTAGGAGGATTGATGATGGTAACAGAGCCATCACTAAGTTCTTCTAGTTTCCAGCCAGAAGAACTAAAATATAGGTCACTGTGACCTATACTGCCCTGAAGTGGTTCAGAATTATGCAAGAAACACTCTCTGGAAGACAAAATTTGTAAGCTTGAGCTAAGTAATTTGTGTGACAGTAATGAGCATGTACTGCTTACCATGGTAAAAATGACACAAATTCATTCTCAGTTCACATTTTTATTTTCAAGTAAGAGAATAAAACTATATTAATTTTTCAAGTGCATCCAGCAATAAATAATTTGTTTACATCATCATTATTATCTGATGTAGTTAATCTTATTCTTCTTCATCCAACTTTTCTATAATTCTAAGTTGACCAACAGCAAGCTATGGTATGAGCCAACTGATCTAGATAACCATGCCCTATAAATTAGAACATCATACAAAATCAGAATATTTTATCTTGACACTTGCCATATATACTCGCGTGTAATCAGATACAAACTGCAAACTACATAATGCGCCAGCAGATCTGGGTCTATGCAGTTTGTAAGGACTAATCAGTAGAACAAACAACACAGACCCTGATCTGCCAGCACATTATGCGACAGCAGATAAGGGTCTATGTTGTTTGCATTTGGACCTGGATTATACACAAGTATATATGGTACCTAATGTGAATTAGTGTTAATTTTTAGTGCATACTGAAAATGTAATGAAAATTGGTTGAAAAATGTTTAAGTTATGAGGGTTTAAATTTGTATGTGATATATAGTTGCAGTTGGATAGGTGATGGACATTAGGCCTGAACATATGACAAGTTTCTGATGTACATGCTTATCACATGATGCACACACATTTGCCACCAACAGTATTGGTCAGCGGCCCATTGGTATCGCTACATTAGGGTTTCAGTGACATACATCGAGATGTTAATTGGATGGCTTTTACTATAAATGATCTTTACTCTGTGTAATGTGCATACAACAGCCAATAGCGCAGGCCCTGGTCTGTATTATATAATGTACCAACAGCACAGATCCAGGTTCATCATTATATAATGTACCAACAGCACAGACACAGGTCTGTCATTATATAATGTACCAAAAGTACCAACCAAGGTATGTCATTAAAAACGGCATAGACCCTGGTCCGTCATTATTTAATGTACCAACAGTACAAACCAAGGTATGTCATTACCAACGGCATAGACCCAGGTCTGTCATTATTTAATGTATCTACAGATCAATGACTGTGCAAACAGCACAGATCCAGGTATATCATTATATAATGTACCAACAGCACAGATCCAGTTCTGTCATAATATAATGTACCAACAGAAAGAGGTCTACGCAAACAACACAGGGCTGTCACTGTGAAATGTAGAAAACAGACCAGGGTTTATGCAAATAGCACAGACTCAGGTCTGTCATTGTATAATGTACCAACAGACCAGAATCTATGCAAACAGCACAGACCCAGGTCTGTCATTGTATAATGTACCAAAAGATCAAGGTCTATGTGATCATCACAGACATAGGTCTGTCACTGTAGAATGCACCAAGTGATTACAATCTATGCAAAAATTACACACCCAGACAAGTCACTGTATAATGTATTAACTGCTCAAGGTCTATGCAAACAACACAGTCTGTCGCTGTATAATGCTCCATTTGATCAGGGTCTATGCAAAAAGCACAGACACAGGTTTGTCACTTTATAATGTACCAACTTTTCAGAGTTTATGCAAACAACACACTCATATTTGTCATGGTACAATGGACCAACTGATCAAGGTCTATGCACACTGTATAATGCACCAACTGATCAGGGTCTATCCAAAAGACAGAGACCCAGGTCTGTCCTTGTATAATGTACCAACAGATCAGAGTCTATGCAAACATTACACCCCCAGGTCTGTCACTGTATAATGTACCAAATGCAAGCAACACAGACCAGGTCTGACAATGTATAATGTACCAACTGATCAAAGCCTATGCAAACAGCACGGACTCAAATCTGCCATTATATATTGTACCAATATCACACACCCAGGACTGTCAGTGTATAATGTTCAAAAATATCAGGGTCAAGACTGTTTACTTGAGAAAATAAGGTCAGTCACCAGAACCTAATCAGGTCTTGGGAGACTTTCAAGGTATCAAAATATACAATTTGGTCTGGACTAACTTGCTAGTTTTTTTAAATATCTTGCTTACAAACTAAATGTAATGGCCAGATGGAAATATATTTCCATTCATGGAGGTGGTGGATAATCTGCTGGTGTCTTATCTGTCGTCAAATCGGAGTCAAAACTGTTTGCAGTTTATTGCACATTTCACTCAAGCTAGTTGGGCAATGTACGATAATCTATGATATATATTGAGAAAGTGACAAAGGAAAATCCAATCCAGATCCAAGTCAGAAAAATTAATAATTATTCTTCCTAGAAATTACAGATTCTTCATAGATTAGAGAGATCATGGTTTTTGAGAGGCTTTTAAACACATATAGTAATTACAATAAACAATTACTTTATCATTACTTGGAAAGGGTGAATGTGATTATATGACATAATGAAGTTGTGATACATTTTCAAAATTATACAGGATATTTTCTAATTATTTGTATAATCCACTAACATCTTTTATGCAGTTTTCTGCAAAAATGTTATCACTCTACACACACATATATATAGTTTTACTTCAGGTTTTTAAGTTTTAAGCTAACAGAGAAAAATAAAGGATCATCAAACTTAAGTTTGGAAGGTTTTAGAAGAAACTTGTTTGCAAAATGTAGCATTAAAAACAACAAGAACCCAAAAAGGTCAGAGGCAGTTAAAGACAACATGATAAACAAAATATGTAAAACATATTAAAGACCCTGAATCATTTATGTACACCACAAAATGCACTTGAAATGCAATTGTTTTCCATCTCCATGTCAATCAGCCAACTGATTGTTTACTGTTTATCTAGTCAGGAGTTCTGCATTTTTTGTCCATGTTCTTTAAATGATTTGGAAATGCATCTGCAAAGGTTTAAAATGTTTGTGAGACTACACAAGACAAGTAATTCAAAAGAATAACAATTTCTCATTTGATAACTGAATTGTACCCAGAAGTGAAAGATCACTTTTAAACTACAGTTTAACTATTTTTCTGGTAATGGTTTTCATCATTTTTCATCAAGGAAAAAAAATTTACTTCAATATATTTAAACCGAGTTTTTCGATTTTTGTTTTAATGAAAGTTTTGCTTCAACATATGACCAGTGACATCATAAGTAAAAATGGTCAGCAGCAGATTGTATTTGGTGGCAGTCAGGAATTTGATATTGGAGTAAAGTTAAAAAAAAAACAAAGCACAATTTAAAGACGAGGCAAAGCATTGGACGATTTCTTAAATGCTTCAAGGAGACAGGCAGCATACACATGCAAATCTTATTTACACATAAACGATTTCAATGCGACAAAGAAAGATTGTATCTAAAATCCATATTTGTTAATCGTTCATGGTTTACATTTCATTATTTTTGGCGTTATCATTTGTCATTGATCATTCAGTGTTTACCGCTTGTGCTAAGTAGCGTTTGGCCAATACCATTTATCATTCATTCTTCACTCATTCTGCATTCTCTTAGCATTGGTTTACTGTTCATTTTCCATTTATTTTCAGATCACTCACCATTCTGTTTACATTTCAAAGGAGTACGTAATTGTTTCAGAATCTATTTTTGTTATCATATGTAATAATCAAGAACAAGAAACAGAAAATAAATAAACTGAAAACACAAAACTGTTGGCTCTATACCTTTAATTTGCTTTAGCATGGAATTGTTACTGACAGAAGCAAACCTTTAAGAAACAAAATGAGTGCAATATGCTGGCGGAAGAGACAATAATTTATCTGTATGATACCTTGAATGACACCCAAGTCTTGAAACTTGAAGTCATTTCCTCCCATTTTCACAGGTACAAAAATTGCACAAGTATGTTTTTATTCACTTTCAAGCATTCATCTCCTAGCATAATTGTCTATGCATTTAACCATCAAAGGGCATTTTTACAAGTAGCTGGACAAACATGTTTGTCATACATAATAAAGTGGCACACTGTCATACATAATAAAGTGGCACACTGTCATACATAATAAAGTGGCACATGGGCTAATGTAAAAACATAGTGACTGATGAATCAATGCCAAATCTTCTTAAACAAATAATGTAAGTATTTTCAAACAGTGTAGCCATAAAAGATGTGCTTAAGTGTTGATATGTCTATATGTAAAAATATGTATTTGTTTTTGTAACTGTGATTTGTTTGGCTGAAATGAAAATTAGCCATCTTCTCATAATAAAGCCATAAACCAATTTAGCAAGAGGTTCATACAAGTGTATTGATTGAAGACTAGTCCTTTTTTCAGGTTAAAGCTGGTTTTCATTCCACTTCCTACTGAACTACAATGAAACTAGTCTATCAAGGAACAGCAAAAGTTTGTCCTCAGGGAACAGGTATGCTTTGTACAGAGGTGAAATATGTACATGAACTTGGGGAAAAGCATTTGTAACTGTTGTCCTGAATAAACAGGTGTCTATTATATGGAGGCATCCACTAAACCAGTTTCAATTTAGCATCTTCTTTTTTTTAAGAAGAAAAATGTTTTATCGTAATATAATTTCTCCAAGATTTGTCAGAGTAGCAAGTTAATGTTTTTGAGACAGGATGTCTGTTCATGTATGCATTTTTAATCTTCGATGTCTGTTCATATTAGTATTCATATGTTTAAATAAAGAAACTCTTTCACTGCAACTTTTACTTGTATTTTAAAAATCATTCTGAAAATAAGAAATTATGATTTTGAACTCTGAGGTCAATGTGTCGTAATATTGCAGTGCTTAATGATGACATGTATTCATTAATACAATGGCAAATTTGTCCTGAAAGAAAAATCTATTGTCTTTGAGTCCCTAAATCTGAAAGTAAACGGACGATAATCCAGGCTCCATGAATGTCCCCTATGTTGGCACCAGCTACTGTCAAAATTGCTGGTGATTATCAACATTTTCATATGGTTATTATTTCTAAATAAACTTTTTAATTTGGCCACAGACAATTTCAATGCTTATTCTATTGTTTGCCTATTTTTGCCATGAAGTCACTTTTAACTTCTTCTGTAATGTTTTGGGGATGTATTAATGACATATGAAACTCTTAAGAAAACAACTTGCAGAAATGCACGATTTAGCTTTCAATCAAATATTTATTCCTATGACACTTTTTAAAAACAAGAAAAAGAGAGTAAATGTTAAAGAAAACAACTGGAGATAATTGTTGAAAACTGAAGTTGTACGACAGCATGCTCCAGAATGGAATATTCCTTAGTACTGTCCTTTCCTGGCACACATAATGATTGAAAACATAAGTATTTTTCTATGCCGAAAGATAACTTGTGAAGTTTTAGCACCAGTCCAGTATCTGGCAACAACTTGGGAAGTTTTTGCACCAGTCTAGTATCTACCTGGCAACAACTTGGGAGGTTTTTGCACCAATCTAGCATCTTAGCATCCACATGACAATTTCCAGAACATACTTCCTCTATCATTTCTTTACGGAATTAGTTGACCCAGATTTCTCAGCAATCTGAACAAAACAGGTGAAACAACGGTTCTAGAATCATAGGTTTAACAGAATTTGAAATAAATCTCCATACAAAATGGCATTTGGGCCCTAATTAAAAATAACAGGCCTTCATAGTATTCACCACAAAACATTTACCATCTATACTCACTTCTAAGTCGATTCCAACTGCAAACAACATAGACCCTGATCTGCTGTCGCATAATGCACCGGCAGATCAGGCTCTATGTTGTTTGTTCTACTGATTATTCTTAACAAACTGCATAGACTCAGATATGCCAGCGCATTATGCGACTGATCTGGGTCTGTGCAGTTGGACTTTGACTTATATGCAACCTTGTACGGTAGTTTATCAGACAAATTTATCTCTCTAGAATGACTGCCTTTTGTCCATGCACTATAATAATAACTCTTTTACTCCATTTGTTGACCCTGGAAAATCTTAAAAAAACTATAGCGTTACAACATAATTTGAAAAATACTGAAACAGTTGCCCCCATTATCAAACTATAAAAACACACACTAGTCAGACATAACAGCTTTCTTATTCCAAAATAACATTTTTAATGCATATAAATAATCTACATGACATGATTCATGTCAATATATTAAATCTATTGACAACATAAACAGAAATCATTTTTTTTTACAGAATCATCTTTTTCATAACATGATCAAGGACAATGTATATTACATTCCAATTCTTAGTACCCCCCCCCCCAATTTCCATTACTGTGCCAACATACATAATCGCACAGCTTCCTATCTGACAAACAATTTTCAACTTCTAATGACCCCCTTCCAATGCCTAATGATAGATGTTACAATTGCAATTTAACTGATCACCTCATATTCCCACAAATCTAATTAGGACAATTTGCTTAATAAGCAAATTTGAATATAGCAGGAAACAAGAATTCCACAGAACCTTGCGTCTCACCTACATCCATGCGATGATGCATTTACCTATAACCCTCCATATCTGACTTGCAAAGCTTCAACAAAAAACTTTAAAACTGAATCTCAACGCCGACACATTCATTGCCAATGGAAAAGTAATTTCTATGTCTCACATGCTTACACAGGTCAGACAATAATGAAAGCAAAAAATATCACAAAATATCAAATACTTCATTGCAATTTCAACCAAATTATTGTGGCATAACTGGATTTTCTTTTGTTTGATCCCAACGACAAATGTGCCACTGATGTCTTATAGGATGCAATTACATGGCAAAGTTCCAATCAAACATGGGCCACAACTGCCCAAGTCAAACACGGGCCATAAAGTGCTAAAGTCAAACCTGGGACACAACTCCTTAAATTTCTGCCAAAAAGCAGTAAAAATCAAACTTGACCTTGGCGCTGTTAATACAAAACCTTGTTTTAAATACAGTTTCAAACCATGAAGTCTTTCAAAAGTTATTGCGTGGAAATTTAAGGGCAAAATTCTATGTCAAAAAGGAGTCCACAACTCCATAACATTTTGTGGAAAGATGGTAAAAAATCCCGAAAGAAACCTGAACCAGGTCTTCTTCATGTAAAGTCTTTTAATTTGATTTCAATCCATGAAGTCCTTCAAAAGTTCTTGATCAGAAACAAAATCAAAAGGTCAAGTTCTAAGTTGAACAGGACCCATAACTAATCTGTATTTTGCCAGAAAATGGTGAAAACTGAACTTGACTTTCATCTTCTTAATGCAAAACCTCGTACTAAAGTCCTTTAAAAGTTCTTGAGTGGAAATCAAATTGAGAGCACAGTTGTAAATCCAATATGGGTCATAACCCCGTCAAAGTTTGCTGGAAAAAGGTGACAACTGAACTAGACCTAGGTCTTCCCAATGTAAAGCCTCAAGCCAAATTTCATTTCAATCCATCAAGTTCCCTTCAAAAGTTTCTGAGTGGAAATTAAATTTGTTATGGATGTTATTGGGCAGGACAGAACAGGACTGGATGTGAGGGGACAGGGCAGACTGACACGAGTAACACTATATGCCCCCACCACAAATATGGCGAGGAGCATAATAAAAATAAAAAAAAACTAAACTAGCTGAATGGAATGGTGTTTCAGTGTAGCAACATTAGCAACATTAGACAAAATTTCAAATACTTAAGATTTTTCATCTGCCTCCAATCTTCACTGAAACTATGTTTAATCAACAAAAATTACCTAGATGACATTTCCTGAAGTAGGAAATTACAATATTTTAATAGATGATTAAGACTGTTAAAACATCTGGACACAACATTTCTTTAAATTGAGAGAAGTTCAACTATTCCTGACACTGAAAAGATACAAAATGGATGCATGTTAAACACACAAGATAAAGGCTTTCACTTTTTCTACCGTGTTCATGTAATCCATGCTATAACACAGGCAAGAACTGTTTTGATTGCAATTTTAAATGAAAATATCTAAAATAGTCAATGATTTCACTGTTACTAGAGAAACAGATTTTTCACTTCTTAGAACCAGTTTTCGTTGGTCTTTTCCCCTTAATGATTTTGGGTTTACTCTTGATGACTCCAGGCTTTTTCTTGGCAGACTGAAAAGAGAAAATGAAAACATCAATTACATGCATATGTTCATGTCAACATCCCCATTTTTTTCTCAACTCAGCCTTTAACAAAATAGATCCCTTTCACATTATTACCTCCCTTTGCCACTACTCTCCACCTCTCACAAGATAATGCATGGTAAATTCGGGCATTATCCCAGGTAATTGCATACAAAAAACAAAGTAAACAATTGACTGAATAAATGAATGATGAATGAATTAAAAAATTAATGATTCATAAAAGAATGCTGATCTGACTGAATGAAAATAAACTTGTAAATGAATAGAGAAAAGCACAAAAGTGTGAGCAGTTAAGAGAATTGGAATCTTAACCTGCATTTTCAAATGCAATCAAAATTATATTTTATCACTTTCAAAAATTTTTCTTATCTGCGTAGTTTCAATGAAATTCAGTGTCATGAAATTTTTTAATCCAAGTGAGTTTTAACAAAAATCTTTTATTGTTAATCTGATGAACAATGACAATCCTTGTAAAGAAGAGTTACAAAGGGAAGCTATCTTTATTGTCACAAAGACTACACCTAATATTTTCTTTATGTCTTGATTTTTAAGCATTAATAAGAACCACTCCAGCAGTACACTGACCTTACATTTTGATATGGCATTATTCTGCATGAAGAAAATTAGGGTGATGTTTATTCCTTGTACAATAAACAAAAAAATCAATAAATAAATGAAATAAAATAAAACGAAATTAAAGAAGATAAAAATTAAATGAATTTGTCAAGCAAACTTTAGTCTGAAAGACCAGACACATCATTCTAAAAGTTATTGAATTTTTCACAAGAATTCTTCACAGGAAATTATCAAGAGAAAATAAAATATCTATGCCTTTCTTCCATGAAAACATATTTTACATTTGGTTGGCCATGATTTTTTCATTTAGCACCAACTAGGCATCATAAAAATTATGGTGGAACCCCATGTCAATATGACTTTCCATTCAGGAGAAGTAGTGATAACAAGGGGGCCATATTTGATGTCAGATCGGCATCATTTTAATTTATGACCAACCAGACATCACAAATCTTTTAGTGAAAACCCCATTTTGATATGACCATTAATTTAGGAGGTGTAACAATAACAAGATTTTCAAGATAGTCCCTGTGGCAGCCATACTAGATGTCCTAGCAGCACCATTTTCATTTAGTACCAACTAGACCTTGGGATAAATGTGTGTAAAGTTTCATGGCAATCCTCCAAATAGTTTAGAAGGAGTAACAATAACAAACTTGTGCTAATGGATGGATGGATATCAGACAACATGTCACATAAGCTCTTATGGTTTATGACCATCAGAGCTAAAAATTTATAACTAGTTGCATTCGCAAGAATCTCTGATGGGCAGGTTTGGTTTGATTTTATGGGCTTAACGCCATTTTTCAGCACATGATAGGCTATACATGGCGGCCAGTTTATCTGATAGAGGAAGAACCCAGGAAAATCCCGGGAAGAACCACCAACCCACGGGAAGCTACTGGCTAGCTTTCTCACATAACTACATTAGCCGAGCCCAAGACTCGAACCCACGCGGACAAAGGTGAGATGGCAGTGATCAGTAAAGGTGATCCCCTTAGACCACTCGGCCCCCCGGGGCCCCCCTGATGGACAGACTGATGGATGGATGAACACAAGGAATCCTCTAAAAAAGCAAGGGTATAACAAACGTCTCCAATACCAAAGCAAGTAACAATTAAAATTGGGTGGGCACTGAACCTACCAGTCAACTGTATCTTTTTATTTTTTGTTAAAGTGTTTGGAATTCCTATAAAATATGTGTAAATTCAGTGTTTATGGACTATACTGGGTGCAAAATTCTGCTCTGTCACAAAATTATTTATGTCAAATTCTCATTAATTCCATATTTACCTTTTTGCCTGATGATGGCCTAATTTTGGTCCTCTTGACTGGGATTGTTGGTTTGATTACTGTGTCTCTATTCTCCAAGTCTTTAACTTTATAAATGCGAACCAGCCAGTGTTCTGTTGTGTATGCTTCCTCTAAATGAGTCAACTCAAAGTTCTTGTTTCCAATCTCCACCCCTCTTGTCCGGTCGAACCCTGGACGATTACGGAAATCCAGCTAAAATGGAAGATCTTTGCTGTGTAACTATTTATCTGAATTGCCTTGCTCAATTTACTTAAACATGTATCTCTCCAAAATGGCATAATTTCATAAAACAATTAAATGTACAGTAGAAAATAAAAATATTTCAGAGGCAAGATTAAATTCATAGCTGTGACCTACAACTGATGGATAGATGGATGAGCTAGCGGACTAATTTGTTGGCTGGTTGGTTCAAAGAATGAAATTTCTTTAAATTTACCTGAATTAAAGCTTAATTCCATCTGTGGTATTGGAATCATCTATAAAAAACAAATTACCCAGATTGACAAGACCGTCAGTCAAGTATCAATGCAATACGACTTGAAGTATTCTAGGAAAGGAATTAAACAGACTTGCTAGACAGTATTAAATGGAGATGGCAAGTTATTAATTGAATACTACCACAAGCCAATTAACAAGGTTTTGTTCTAGGTAAAAATTCCCTGATAACCAAAATAAATATTATCAATTCATCTCTTTCTGCCGAGTATAAATTTTCATTATTTAGGGAAAATTACATTGTCATCAGTGCTTAAGAGCTACAGTGAATAATGGCCATGTTCTGCCCCTTATTTAGTTTTCTTGATATGATGCATATTAATTGTACGAGATAGTGTTATTTTATTTCTGACATTTTTGTTCTGGTAGCCATGGAAACAGCATTTTGAAGAATATATATATATATATATATATATATATATATATATATATATAAATTTCCAACTTTTCCATGTATTCCACATTGATGGGCCTATCAATAATTTACTAAATTAAATGTTTTTTTCCAGGAGTGGTGGGTGGGGTTGGGGGGAAAGGAGGTTAATTGCCCTTTTAACACAATCTTGGCTACATCATGCCCAAGAAATGGGAGCAAAGTGCCTTTCTCAATGACTCAAAGGCTGGCCTGGATGGGTACTGAACTCAGGACCCTTGAATTACAAGTCCGACGCTCTACCAACTGAGCTACCACAGCTCCCAAATTAAATATAATGATATAATGATATTTTTATGTTTATGCCATGAAGCTCTATACTACGATTTAATTTATAAAAAAGATACAAACTTGCTTCTAGGAGTCAACAATATACCAGTCCATGCTCAACAATTTTTCATTGGGTTTTTTTGGTTATAAAATAGAAATCAATAAACAAAATGACTGTAAAACAGCTTGATTTGTATACTGAATTAATTACACATCAATACAACCAATCTTGAAATTTATCAAAAATGTAATTTTGGTAATTTTTCATAAAAATGAAGGCAGAAAATGGCCATGATTCAGTATCCTTCATTAACTAGCAACAGGGGTCCTACTGTTTCCAACAGATTCATTGTTCATTGGTTGTTTAAATTTAAGGTTTTTAGCAATCATAAATTGTACACAAATTTGCACCCCTATACAAAATAGTGAATTCATAATAGGTTTCTTTTCTGAACCCAAGTACCAACTAGTCAAGGGGTTTGGTTAAGGTTTCAGCTGAACAAACAAGAGTCCCTCGAAGGGACTGATGATCTACTGGCTGAAAAGAATTTCCAGGAATTCAAGACCATTTCTTTCTTTTAAATGCAGAGTGATATACTTCTGTGATAACAACATTTTCAAATTAACTGCTGTGGTGGTCATACTGGATGTCAGATTGGCACCATTCATTTAGGACCAACAAGACATCATAAGAAGTCTTCTGGTGGAAACCCCATGTTGGAATGACTTTCCATTTTGGAGGATTAACAATAAGATTTTCAAGATGGGTGCCATAGTGGCCATACTGGATATCAGATTGGCACCATTTCCATTTAGTACCAACTAGACATCATAAGAAGTCTTTTGGTGCAAGAACGATGTCAATATGACCAGCCATCTAGGAGAAGCAATGATAACAAGATTTTCAAGATGTCCATTGTGGCAGCCATTTTATAACTCAGATCGGCACCATTTTCATTTACAACCAACTAGACATCATAAGTCTTTCAGTGAAAACCCCATGCCGATATGACCATTCATTCTGGAGTAGCAATAACAAGATTTTCAAGATGGCCACTGTGGCAGGCATCCTAAATGTCTGAATGGCACCATTTTCATTCAGGACCAACTAGACATTGTAAGACATTGTTTAATAAAAATCCCATGTTGATATGACCATTCATTCAGGAGGAGTAGCGATAACAAGATTTTTAAAATGGCTGCTATGGTGGCCATATTGGTAATCAGATCAGCAACAATTTCATTTAGGACCAACTAGACATCATAAGAAGTCTTCTGGCAAAAACCCCATCAGAGATGCTGCCAGGATTTTATCTAAAGGGGGGAGCTCCCCCCTTGCCACCAAAATAAGTGGGGAGTAGAAACAAAAGAGGAGGAGGAGGAAATGGCCATAGTTCAATATTTACCTAACAATTCAATATTCATTTTTCTTTCTTCATGCTCAACTGTGTTGGAGCTCTGCTTAAATCAAAATCTTTAAAAGATGTCACCTCTAGTTGTATAAGCATTAATCTGTTGATTGTTTCTGAGCTTAATCTGTTCTTTATCTGAGTATGAATATTGTTCTGTGCTGAGAACCCCATTTTACAGTCTGCTGTCTGAAGGGGCATATGCATAGCTAGCTTAGCCAGCTTGAACAAGTTGGAAAACTGTTCTTTATGGTTGTTATGTACAATATTCCACAGCTCAGAGGTACTGTCTCTTGGATATCTCTGCTCCAAAATAAGATTTTTCACTAACATAAGCTCCGACAAAGTTTCACTTTCTTGCTTTGCCAACTACTATGACAGATTTCTTATCTGTTCCATAATGCTGTATTGGAGTTTGAAGTCCATCAATGCCATAGTTAGCTTGTTCAGACAATGGTATTTTGATCAAATAAATATCCTTTTTTAATTTACTTTCAGATTCTTATTTATTCAGTTTATCATAACCCTTATATGGCTATATAGTTTTGTAGCATAAGATTCCGCAGGGCTAAATTATTTGAGAAAAGAAATGAAAATTCCACTCTACTTTTAAACTGCCTGTATTTTAACTAGGCTTGGCATCCTGCCTTTTCCACATTTAATTTCGAAATACCGCTGAAAAGGGGGTTGACCGGCATGCCGTCTGTTTTTGTCCATCCAGCATGTACATTGGACTCGTATTCAACATCATTTTTGGGTTAAAAATTACTCACAGTTATTTCCTTTAACACTTCCCCAGATCCAATAATCTAGCATACTTCAAAACTTGAAAAATCATCATCATTGCCATCATCAGCCAGTATTTGCCTAACAAAATTGTCATCTTTAGATGAACCATATTGAGAATAGCCATTTTGGGTTTCCTAGGTGGCCCATATATTAAACATGCATTTGTAAAACTTCCTTGATGTAAGGTTTAAACTACGACAAAATGCTTGTTACAGGGCCCAATGTGCAAATCAAATTTAGTTTAACAAACTATTCAATTCAAGCCGAAGAATACTGACTTGCAAACAGTTGCCTATGTGAAAAAAAGGCAGATGTTGCGACAAGCACTATTAGACCTTTACTGGTGGCACAACTTATGTCGCGACAGGCACTTTAAGGGTTAACAGTTAAATAAATATTGTATACTGCGCAAAGTCCGTTTCTATATGCGTGACTTTAAACTAATTTGCGGGACTTCTTGGGCATCACTACTCTCCAAGTGTGAGAATTCATACAGATTTTGCATGATTTGCGCACTCACGCGCCCAGGCAGCATCTCTGCCCCATGTCAATATGACTTTCCATTCATGAGGAGTGCTGGGAGGGCCATATTGGACATGAGATCAGCACTATTTTCATCTAGAACCAACCAAACATCATAAGAAGTCTTTTAGTGAAAACCTCCTGTTGATATGACCATTCATTCTTCTGGAGTACTGATAACAAAATCTTCAAAATGGCCAACTTTGTGGCCATATGGGATGCTTGAGCAGCACCAATTTCATTTACAACCAACTATACCATGGGATGAACATGTGTGTAAAGTTTCGTTGCAATCCTCCAAGTAGTTTAGAAGGTGAAGTGGTAACACACTTGTGCTAACAGACGGATGGATGACAGAAAACAGTCAATCCCATAAGCTCTTCTGGTCTATGACCAGTAGAACTAACAAAAACCCACACACAATATGTTACCTGCAACTCTCCAAATCTGTAGTAGGACAATTTGTACATCAAACAATTCAGCAGTGTACTGGATCCGCCCGAATCTACTCGGAATTCTCCTTGAGGTGTGAAGTAGTCAGACTCCTGTAAAATGAAAGCGTTCTCATGGGCAAACATGATATTATATAACACCTATTTTTGTAAGCAAACATTAATGTAAGCAATTCTATAACTTTCAAATCTTTAATACTATACCTGAAAGTTATTGATACAGAGACAATGACAATGTCCCTTTTCAGGAAAAGTGATGCTTTTGGCATATCAGCTGCTATTGCAGGAAAGATAATAACAGCTCTGATCATTGTCTTAAAACACTATACCAAAGACGAGATCAAGTTAAACTTCATTGCAGATCATGAGCTTTGTAATGCCATCAGCAATATAAGGCTTAACTATTACGGATTTTTGCATTAGAATATATATCAAGAGTACCGTATATACTTGCATATAATCTGATACCAACTGCAAACTGCTTAGACCCAGATCTGCTGTCGCATAATGCGCCGGCAGATCTGGGTCTATGCAGTTTGAAAGGACTATTCAGTAAAACAAACAACATTGACCCCGATCTGCCAGCACATTATGGGACGGCAGATCGGGGTCTATATTGCTTGCATTTGTACGCGAATTTATACGGTATGTACCTTATTTTGACTGTCTTTTCACTTTATTTCCCTCCCTTTTCTAATAATGAAAACACTAAAAACAAAATAAATAGCACTTTTGCTTTGTAAATAGGCAAAAGCTCTGGTTTTCTTACATGAGAAACTTGAAATTTAGATTGTTCCAGTAGACCCAGATACAAATGGGTACCAACCTGGGTCAAGAGGTTCACCTGCGTCATCTACTTTAAGTTATTTACTCTCTCACTTTACACCATAGAAACCTGGATTAGCTCTAGCATTATGAGCTGCAAGCAGGCTTTATTAAGATATGCAACTATGATGTAAAGATCTTAAATTATCTGAGACTCTTGTGTATATCAGTCCTTCAGAATGAACTCACCCTTATATCTCTAGGATGCTCTCCTTCAGCTATCCTGACCATCCACAGGAACTTGTTGATGTCATCTCCTGAGTAACCAATCACCCCTCCAAATATAACCAGTACATAGTCCACATCTAACATCCGCATGATTTCATATGCTGCAGTTTCATTAGATGACATGGCTTTTCCAACCTGTAAAGGCAACCAATCAATCAATCAATCAATTAGTGAGTTTTGTTCTATATTTCTGTCTTTATCTTTTCTCTATTATTTTTTTAATTATTAAGCTGCTTGCTTTTAATCATCTAACTGATGTACTGATGATCTTATACAAGTGTGCATTGCATATGATATCTATGAAACAAGGTGAACAACACTCATCTGTATGTCATGAACTATTTGCAGTTACATACTACTGTATGTCATGAACTATTTGCAGTGTTACATACTACTGTATGTCATGAACTATTTGCAATGTTACATACTACTGTATGTCATGAACTATTTGCATTGTTACCTACCACTGTATGTCATGAACTATTTGCAGTGTTACATACTACTATGTCATGAACCATTTGCAGTGTTACATACTACTGTATGTCATGAACTATTTGCAGTGTTACATACTACTGTATGTCATGAACTATTTGCAGTGTTACATACTACTGCATGTCATGAACTATTTGCATTGTTACCTACCACTGTACGTCATGAACTATTAGAAGTGTTACATACTACTGTATGTCATGAACTATTTGCAGTGTTACATACTACTGTATGTCATGAACTATTTGCAGTGTTACATACTACTGTATGTCATGAACTATTTGCAGTGTTACCTACTACTGTATGTCATGAACTATTTGCAGTGTTACCTACCACTGTATGTCATGAACCATTTGCAGTGTTACATACTACTGTATGTCATGAACTATTTGCAGTGTTACATACTACTGTATGTCATGAACTATTTGCAGTGTTACCTACTACTGTATGTCATGAACTATTTGCAGTGTTACCTACCAATGTATGTCATGAACTATTTGCAGTGTTACATACTATACATCAAAAATATGAAGCTTCATCTTGTTTTCTCTCAGCCCATGTTGTCATACATTTGATAGACCAATTCAAGTACAATAGTTTATTTTGGTCATGTTGATCCATAGCGGTACCATGTATTATTCAGAATCACATTGTGATGAATGGCGTTATAATGTGGGCGAACTGTATTTCTTTACCAAGTGTGCATAAAATCTGCAATTAGTAAATAAAAATCCCCAATGACAAAAATCTTGTGGCACTGCTTTTGTGTGTGTATCTCTCTCTCTCTCTCTCTCTCTATATATATATATATATATATATATATGTATGTATGACTCACCAGGGCAATATGACTATTATTCCATGTATTATTGTCAACTAAAGTCGTTCTGTTGCCCATGCCTGCAATCTGGTACCCATAATCCCACCATGACATCACTCGAGCCTTATCATGTGTGTTCTGACGTAACCAGTAATAAGCTTCTCTGAAGTCATCCAAGATAGTTCGGCTTCTGCAAAAGCAAAACAAAATTTCCCCGATCAAGACTCGATACTTTAAATGGCCTCTAACATGTACAAAGTACAGATGGCCAGTTTAAACCAAACCTCTGTGACTCATGGACTTTTGTTCAAAACAGGCTAAATTCTGCAGCACAGTATTTTCTCTGTGTCTCATGTACAGAAGGTATAATTAGCTCTGCTAAAGAGATTTGTTTTAAACATTTTCCTGAGAAAAGATGCTTGTATATGGTTGAAATAATTAATAAAAAGGAGGGTGTCACAGAATGAAGTTTCTTCAGAACAGCTCACAAAAAAGATGTCCTGAATGAGACACATACTCACTGAAAATATAAATTTCGACCCATTATATAAAAAAACTTCTTCCATGAGAATGTTCAAATATTTAACACATATATTCAGAAGAGTTCCACCACTCAAATAATATATCAAAGGAACACTCTCCAAATTTTGTTGTTGAGATACCTATGTTACTAAATTATTGTGAAAATGGAAAATCTGATCCATTACATGAAAACTAAACAGATTACAATTATTTCTAAAAAGAGAATTTTAAAATATTCCTCTTGTATACCAAGCAGAGTCTGTATTTTCCAAAATTATCATAAAAATGGATCCTGACAATTGTTAGTCTTAAAATAACACAATTGTTTTTATTCAAACTCTGATGTGAGAAAAGGCACATGATAATTTTATACCAACATTATCTTGCTGCACTTGCAACAACAATATTGACTGAATCATGTTACAGTGAGACTATTATATAAATGTTATGCTCAGCATGTTTACTTCTCATATGCACTAATCTGTTATAATTGTTTTGGGCCCCACACTCCATTCCATAAACACTACCACAAGTTGATCTATAGTGTCACTACTAATCAGAATTTGTGTACAGTCAAAATAATTGAAGTAAACTTTAATTTTTGTATGTGATATGAAGCGTTAAATCCAAAGGTACATATTTCTCCATAAACCTGTAGATATTTTTCATATTGTGTAAACAAAATTTTCGTATATCAACAAAAAACAGATCATTGCAAAGTCGTACACTCATTGAACTATACATTCCATCCATAAAAGAATTGGACCTGTCAAGGGACGAACATACTACAGATGAAATAAGCAACATAGAGTGGGAAATCTCAAAGGCATATCCATATCCATACAAGAATTCAGCAGAATCCTATATGTTGCCCACTCCACCATGTCATAATCCAATTAGAGGAATGGTGAACAATTTGCTCATGTAAAAATATACCCCTGCCTCTCAACCCTACCCTATGATGGAGACAAGTCTATAGTCCAAAAAAAAAGCACATAACTCCAGAAAAAAAGGTTGCATAAAATGATTGGTCAGCATGAGAATCATATGTACTAAATTTCATAGCAATCCACTAAAAACTTCAAGAGTAGCTGCATTCACAAAATTCTGCAAATCAAAAAGGGTTACAACACTTACAAAAATCACAGGAGCACAGTGATTTGTCAATATGCGCATTGTCATATGATGATCATAACACATCCCAAGTTTCATGGAAATCCATTGAAATCTGTGAAGCTAGTTGTACTCAGAAGATTGTCATACACTGCATTAAACTACAAGACAAAAGAAGCAATAACTCTTAACAAACATTGTTCAAGTACAGTGATTTATCTATATGCACATCCTCAGCTGATAAGCATAATATTTACCATGTCTGATGGCAATCCATCAAAAACTGAGCGAATAGTTGCACTAATGAGATTATGTAATACATTGCATTAAGATACAAGACAAAAAGAACAATAATAACACAAATTCTGGGAGCAAAGTGATTTTGTTGATATGTGCATCTTCAGGTGATGGCCATATTCTTTACCAAGTTTCATAGCAATACATCAAAAACTGTGAGACTAGTTGTGCTAACAAGATTGTGTGCTGAACAGAAGGAAGGATGGATGGGCAGACAGACAGACAGACATGAGGATTACTATATACCCCCCATCTCTAGAGGCAGGGGGTATAAAAACCTACTAAAAAGAATTTCCAGGAATTCAAAATAGGACCATTTCTTCTTTTTAACTGCTGAGTGTTGAAACCATCTCCGATGTTATGTTTTAGACCAATAACAAGACTTTCAAATTACCCACTGTGGTGGCCATATTGGGTGTCAGATTGGCACTGTTTTTGTTTAGGTCCAAGTAAACACTATAAGAAGTCTTTTAGTGAAAACCTCATGCTGATACAACTTTCCATTCATGAAGAGTAGCAATAGTAAGATTTTCAAGATGACAGCCATTTTCATTTAGGATCAACTAGACATCATAAGAAGATTTTTAATGAAATTCCCATGTTTATATGACTATCCATTCAGAAGAGGAAGCAATAACAAGATTTTCAAGCTGGCCAATGTGGTGGCCATATTGAATGTCCAAGCGGCACCATTTTTACTTACAACCAACTAAACATCATAATAAGTCATCTGGTGAAAACCCCATGTTGATATGACTTTCAGGAGAAGTAGCGATAACAAGATTTACAAAATGGCTGCCGTATGGCACCATTTTCATTCAGGACCAACTAGACATCATAAGAAGTCTTTTAGTGAAAATTCCATGCTGACCATCCACTGAGGAGAAGTAACGGTAAGATTTTCAAGATGGCCACTGTCGTGGTCATATTGGATGTCTGAGTGGCACTATTTTCATTTAGGACCATCTAAATCATGGGATGAATGTGTGTAAAGTTTCATGGCAATCCTCCAAATAATTTAGGAGGAGTAGCAATAACAAACTTGTGCTAACAGACAGACGGATGATAGACAACAGGTCATCCGATAAGCTCTTCTATACCCATAAAGTTTCATGACTTTACATACAATGGTTTCAGAGAAATTGAACTAAATGCAAAATCAAAATGGAGCATTAAAAATAGATCACCATGACCTACTTTTGCCAGTGGCAGGTAGTTCCCTCCAAAATGACTGTACCCATCAAGTTTCATGACTATACATACAACAGTGTCAGTGAAACTGAGGTAAATGCAAAGACCTAATGTTCTTGCTGGAATGTGAAAAGTAGGAAACTAAGCTAAATGTACAAAATCAGGCTTGGAATTAATGAAGCAAATAGCAAATTTTCACTACCTACTTGAATATATGGTAGCAAAATGTTTTGACAAATACCTTTTTTTGTCATTAGACTGAAAGCACCTCACAGGAAATAATAAGAACTACCAAATAATCAGCAAACCACTATCATTTCTAATAAACATCAATACACCACTATTACTTGTAATAAACATCAATATACCATATCACTTGTAATAAACATCAATATAACACTATCACTCGTAAACATCAATATATCACTATCACTTGAAATAAAATCAATATAGCACTATCATTTGTAATAAACATCAATATACCACTATCACTTGTAATAAACATCAATATACCACTATCACTTGTAATACACATCAATATAACACTATCACTCATAAACATCAATATAGCACTATCACTTGAAATAAAATCAATATACCACTATCATTTGTAATAAACATCAATATACCACTATCATTTGTAATAAACATCAATATACCACTATCACTTGTAATAAACATCAATATACCCCTATCACTTGAAATAAACATCAATATACCACTGTCATTTGTAACAAACATCAATATACCACTGTCATTTGTAATAAACATCAATATACCACCATAACTTCTCTTGCAAAAGATGTTGGAAATACAGTTTTTAATCCTTAAATGTCAGACCTGTAATCATCTCAAGTTCTCACTGACTTGTGTTTTTGGTAGCCAATTATTCAAGGTTGAGCCAATTTTAATTCCTTGTCCTGCAGAAGTTATCACAAGTCCAAGATTTTAAGTAATGGAGAAAATAAGAATTACTATGTGACTTACTTTGTTTTGATTTATTGTTCAAACACTTGGATCTTTTAGGACAAAATTTATTAATATATAAATGTATTATTTTTTTAATCTGGTACTAACATTTAGGAGCTATTTTTCCATTTTTTTAGAAATCAATAATTAGAATAAATAAGAAATCAGGATAACAACTTTTTAATATCTCAACAAAATATTATGATTGTATAGCGTGTAAAAACCTAATGAATCATTATATGGACTGAATACATATAACTATTATTGGAGATATTGCAATTTTTAATGCTGCTAAAATTTGTACATTAAATATATCTCTTAATCCATGACAAAACAAGTTCTCTAATAACTTTCCTAATACCTAAGACCTTGATTACATATACATGTTTTAATATGCAGCTGATTTCATCACAACTATTAAAGGTCTACCTGATAAGTACTTTATCCTCTTTAGTTTCTACAGCTTTTCAAATTACTAATAAAGTATACTACAGCAGTATTAACACAGTCTGCAGTGCCAAGTGACCTCTATGTTTACTGCTAAGCGAGACCGAAATATAAACAATAACATGTCAGCACTAAGTGACACTGTACTTTAACCAGGAGCTGCCCAGTATACACACTTAGAATAAGACACTGCTTTAACTAGGAGCTGTCCAGTATACATACTTGCAGGTCTTATTTTGAGTGCTGGTGGCAAAAGACAGGTCTGCTATCTTCTATAAAAAATGACCATGTTTACTAAATTTATTTGTGAAAGAAACTGATTTATCTGGGAGATTATTTTATATGCCATTTGTTTAAAAGATGCAGAAATCTGTAGTTGTCTGACTATTTTCACACCGACAAAACTGACTTGTCCTGGACAAGTCCACATGGAAAGTTTCATGAGCATAAACAATGAATTTCACTAGTCCCAGACATCAGACTATGAGATTTGTTCAGCCCGAGATTGCTACCAGATTCTTTACTAATTAGCACAAGCACAGAACAGGTAGCCAGTCTGCTATATGCTACTGTGTATTTCAAACCCTGAAACTCGTCATAAATGCTCAAGCATGACAAACTGGTTACTGGCCTACTTCTGCTAGTGACAAGGTTTACTTTCCAAAATGAATGCACCCATGAAGTTTCATGACTGAAAATGCATCAGTTTCATAGTAATGGAGTTAGATGCAAATACTTAATGCTGACACCTATGCCAACAATATTAATGATAGCAACACCTTTGTAGAAAGCGGTATCTACCTTGTAGAAAATGTTACCTACCTTGTAGAAAATGGTACCTACCTTGTAGAAAGTAGTACCTACCTCATAGACAAGTTGTACCTACTGCATATATAGTGTTTGGCATTTTCAGTTTTTATTTGTAAAAAAAAATCCAGACATTTTTCTGTCTTTATATTCCAAACATTTAAACCGGGAAGAAACCGGGTAAAAAACATAAAAAAAATAAAAATCAGTAAAAATCAGATGATTTATTTCATAATTATATGTTTTTATTTAAGGTAAGAAAGTTCTTTTTTTGCTGTTGTTTTTTGTTTGCTTTTGTTCATTTTATATGCACAAATGTATTTGTCTTCCTCAGAGCTAGTAGTTTTTCCAGAAATCCTGGTTGCATACACTCACATAATTTTCTTCAAAGTATTCTCATTTATGTTCAGTTTCTTGCTGTCTTGGATGTAGCTAAATAAGTACCAGGAACAAATATGGGGAGGATGCTGGAGAGGGTAATAAACCAGTGTAAATCAGTAAAAACAAATTTCTTTTATTAAAAAAAACTGCTAATTTATCTGTGAAAATTGGTAAAAACTAAAAATGCGGAACATTATGCATATATCAACCATGTTCTGCAGGTGCAACAAAAGCAATACACATACTACAATTTGTTTTATAACAGTACCTACCCATCATGGTTGTATGAGGCCAGCACAATACTAGGACTAGAGTAAGCACTACTGGTGACCCATGTACAGTGGACAGCAAATAACATCAGCATCAGCAGTAGGGCTATCACCACAATACTTTTTATATTCATCCCAATGGCCTCCTGATTCTTTGGTTTCTCCTCCTTCTTATCTTTCTTAGGCTTCCCTACCTGTGAAAATAGAAAACAAACAAAAAATCTGCTGAGTAAGCAAGTTTTACAAGAAATAAATTTACCATCAGATTATGGAAATTTATGTGTTTTCACCAGTATCCACTTCTTCATAATTCTCCAATGATAATTATATGCTTAGCAATACGCCCATTCTCCAACTTTTACAAAATGTTTTTATTTTATTTTAAAGATCCTCATCAAATTAAAAGTCCACCTACCACTCTTCAAAATATGAACAAGGCACCCTGGGCTTCTCAAGATAGGGAATACAACAATAGATGCAATCAGTACCAATACAATACACACACATTTGAATGCATTATTGGGAAAGAGACAGAACAGAATCCATCATATGCACTTGTGCAGGATTTCCTTATCCGGGGTTCCCCCACTTTTTGAAACAAAATTTTCAAGTTCTATTCCAAGTTTCTCTTAGATAAAATTGATTTTTTCAGAGTTATCTTATGACCCTTAATGAATGGATCAACAACATTTTGGCTTCGAAAACGTGCATTTAAAATCAAAAGCTGTTTCTATTTTAAGACTCTCCCATAACAACTGAATCATGTCCTAAACCACAGAATATATCACTAGAAACAAGTATAATGACTGAAATTCATATAAATTTGCAAGTAGCTTATTTAAATTTACAGAATAACAAGGGACTAACACTCTACTGGCAAAAAGAATTCCCTCGAATTCAAGATAAGACCATTTCTTCCTTTTAACTGCTGAGTGTTGAACCTCTCTCTGATATTCATCAGTGATAACAATATTTTTCAAATTACCTGCTGTGGTGGACATATTGGATTTCAGATTGGCACCATTTTCATTTAAGACAAAGTAGACATCATTAGAAGTCTTTTGGTGAAAACCCCATGTCATAATGAAAATCCATCGAGGGGGAGTACTGACAATAAGATTTTGAAGACAGCCATTGCGGCAGCCATATTGGATGTACAACTGGCACATTTTTTTAATTTAGGACCAATTAGGTATCATAAGTCTATTGGTGAAAACCCTATGTAGAAACAGCCCTCCATTTAGAAAACGACAGTTTCAAGATAGCTACCATGGTTAGTCAGTTTTATTTAGGACTAACTAGACAACACAAGAACTCTTCTGATGAAAACCCCCCCCCCCCGTGTCAAATGACTTTCCATTTAAGAGTAGAGACAACAATATTTTCAAGATGGCCACATATTGGATGTCAGATCAGCACCATTTTAATTTTTTTTTTTTTTTTGTGTGTGGGGTTTAACGCCATTTTTCAGCATGTGATAGGCTATACATGGTGGCCAGTATATTTGGTGGAGGAAGACCCTGGGAAGAACCACCAACCCACGGGAAGCTACTGGCAAGCTTTCTCACATACCCACATTGGTCGAGCAAAGACTTACACTCATGCGGACAGAGGCAAGATGTGTGAGTGATCTGTAAAGGCAGAGATGCTGCCAGGATTTTATCTAAATGGGGGAGCTCGCCCCTTGTCAACAACATAAGGGGAGAGAAGAAAAAAAAGAATAGGGGAGGAGATGGCCATAGTTCAATATTTACCCAACACATAAATATCTGTCTCTTTCTTTCATCCTGCTCCACTCTGTTAGAGCTCTTTTGAAATCAAAATCCTCAAAAGATGTCTCATCTAGTTGTATAAGCATTAATCTGTTGATTGTTTCTGAACTTCATCTGTTCCTTACCTGTGTATGAATATTGTTCTGTGCTGAGAACCCCCATTTCACAATCTGCTGTCTGAAGGGACATATGCATAGCTAGCTTAGCCAGCTTGAACAAGTTGGGAAACTGTTCTTTATGGTTGTTATGTACAATTTTCCACAGTTCATAGGTATTATCTCTTAGATATCTCTGCTCCAAAATAAGATTTTTCACTAACAAAAGCTCTGCCAAAGTTTCACTTTCTTGCATCAGTCCTTTGCAGACTACTATGCCAGATTTCATATCTGTTTCTTAATGCTGTATTTGGGTTTTAGGTCCATCAATGCCATAGTCTGCTTGTTCAGACAGAGGTATTCTGACCAAAAATAAATATCCTTACTTTCAAATTTCTTTTTAGATTCTTATTTACTCAATTTATCTTAACCCTTAGAGTGCTTTATAGTTCTGTAGCAGAAAATCCCTCAGGGCAGAACTGTTTGAGAAAAGAAATGAAAATTGCACTCTACTTTTAAATTGCCTGTATTTTAATTAGGCTTAGTATTCTGCCTTTTGACATTTAATTTCAAAATACCAATGAATAGGGGGTTGACCGGCATGCCGTCTGTTTTTGTCCATCCAGCATGTACATTGGACTCATATTCAACATCATTTTTGGGTTAAAAATTACTCACTGGTATTTCCAGTAACACATTCTGAGCTCCAATAATCTCATGTACTTCAAAACTTTACAAATCATTGTCATCATTGCTATCATCGGCCAGTATTTGCCGAATTAAATCATCATCTGAAGATGAACCATATTGGGAGTCAGCCATTTTGGGTTTTCTAAGCGCCCTTACATTAAACACGCATTTGTAAAACTTCCTTCATGAATGCAAGGTTCAAACTCGACAGAATGCTTGTTACAGGGTCCAATGTGCCAATCAAATTTAGTTTAACAACCATTCATGTCAAGCCAAAGAACTCAGATGTGTAAACAGTTGCCTACCCAAAAAAAGACATGTCGAGACAAGTGCTACGAGACCTCTACTGGCAGCTCAATTTATGTCACGACAAACACTTTAAGGGTTAACAGTTAAATAAAAATTGGATACTGCGCAGAGTACGTTTTTATATGCACGATTTTAAACCAATTTGTGGGAGTTCTCAAGCATCATTGCTTTCCAAATGCGTGAATTAGTACAAATTTTGCACGATTTGAGCACTCGCGCACCCTGGCAGCATCTCTGTAACGGTGAGTGCCTTAGACCACTAAGCTCCCCCATGGCCCCCTTTGATTTAGGATAAACAAAACATTATAAGAAGTCTTTTAGTTAAAACCCCATGCTGATGTGACCATTCATTCAGGAGTAGTGATAACAAGATTTTCAAGCTTGTCACTGTGGCAGCCATATTAGACCTCGGATCGGCACCATTTTCATTTAGGACCAACTAGACATCGCAAGAAGTTTTATAGTGAAAACCCCATGTTGATATGACCATCTATTGAGGAGTAGCCATAACAAGATTTTCAAGATGGCTGCTGTGGCAACAATATTGGATGTCCAAGCGCACCATTTTCATTTAGGACCAACTAGACCATGGGATGAATGTGTGTGTGAAATTTTATGGCAGTCTTCCAATTAGTTTAAGAGGAGTAGCGATAACAAACTTCTGCTAACAGACGGACAGACAACAAATAATGGACGAAAGACCATCCCATAAGCTCTTTTGGTCTATGACCAGTAGAGTTAAAAATGATATCAACAATATCAGTGAGTGAGTGCACTCATGTGAAATAGGCATATCTCAAGTGACTTTCACAATAGCAAACTGTATCACACATATGACGGAACGAGAGGAAATCCCCTCCAAATAATGTGCAAATAATGTGTTCGGTTGAAAAAACTTTTTGAAGTAGAAAACAAAACCTATTTAGTACAAAGGAGAGAAATGAAGAAAAATAAAATATAAAATGTATTGTCTCACCTACGATAATGTCACTACTGCCCTAGTAACACATGACCAAACAACCTGTGCCCTTGACCTGACATTTTACCCTCCCCATTCCTCTGTTAATTTGTGACAAATCAAATAAGAATGCATGTATCAAAACAAAAGATATCACCCCTTCATACAAATCTTAACAATTTGTCCCAAAAAACTATAAACAATTCACCATCTGACCTTGACCGATGCCACCTGCATTTATCATCCATATGGATGCACCATGATCTCTGGTGAATCTGGTTTAAAAGTTTAATGCCTACCGTGAGACACATTACTGTAGAATCACACATTTTCGTGGGGTTCCAATTTTCGTGGATTTCGTTATTGCCCTGAACCACGAATTGAAAGACCCAATGAAAAATTAGCCACATATGATAAAGAAGCCACCCCCCCTCTTTTTTTACTGTGTTTCATTCCTTGAGATCAACAAAGCTATTTGGTAAATCAACTTCATTTCTGTAATCTGGTAATAAGAAAAAAAATAGCTTTTACACGTGTTTGTTTTATTTTAACCCTTTAAAAAAAAGAATTATAATTAATTTTATATGGTTTCAATACCCACGTATCTATACAGTAGCTGAAATTTCCACTCACTGCCTTAAATCAATATGATGTGACATTAGTAAAGATTGAGAGAAACGAGAAAAAGCATAAGGTCTTCAAGTATTAGTATTACTAAAATGAAATAAAGAATACTAAATTAAACATGAATTAAACAAGTCCAGCATTCTCAAAACCATGGATAATTAGGTCCGATCTTTAACATTTTTGTGTGAGACGCAATTTCTCATTCAGCATGAACGGGCTCGATTGATGAAGTTTTAAGTAAAGTCTTGTGGCTGAAGTTGGTTCGTACTTGAGCCAGGCTCAAACAAAGGAGTGATTGCATTGCTTTTCAATTTAGTTTGCATCTTTGCACTTTGATGGGTTCTGAACACATCAAATGTTGACACTGCTAGCTAAACGCATTGAGCAAGGGGCAGCTGGTCATGTGTTTGGTTCAAATGTGGAATGACAACATTATCTGAACTGACGGGGATCTAAGTTGAATTTTACCACTCTAAAGCCACTGTGTCAATGCCATGGTCGTCAGAAAGTAATCAATGGTGCAATTTTATGGACAGTGTTTTAAGGAATACATCATACACATGTACTTTAATATCCAATTAACTTAAATGTTGTTGGCTGCGTCGACTCCCTTTGATGTTGAGTGTAATTGATTGATTTTGATAGGTGTTTGATTTGTGCTCATACAGGTTGTAGTATTGTTTTAACCAATGAAGCGACTGCCTTTTGTTGTCTGCATACTTTTGTTCTTTTGTATTCTTTATTTGGGTATCTGTACAGGTTAGTCCACGAAATGAAATACCTACAAATATGCAAACTCTGACAGGCAAAACAACTAATTTAAGTACCCACGAAAATGTCTTTTATCACAAAAACATGAAAATAAATGATACTATAGAATACAAATTTTGTTCACCCCAATGAAACTGATCACTGTGACCTTGACATTGACTTTTACACCTGCTGGGATAGTTTATATCCCATGGTAAGCATATTTACTATATCCAAGACTGGAAAATTCCATAAATGATTTACTTGCCCAGAATAAAGACTTTCATTAAATTCCATGAAAATGTGATTTTTTTCTTCATATTCAATATAATATTCTGGGCATGTAACAAATATTGTACTTGCCCAGCAACATTTTTAACTTGCCCTGAACTGCCAGACAATGGACTTTTCTTCCCCTGTATGTCTGATGACAATTCATCCAAGGCAATAGTAGATATTACTGCCAGATCCCAAAACTTTGACCACTGACCACAAATCTAAAGTTTAAACTGTTCCACAAGAAACTGACCATTGACATTCTTGCCCTTCAATCTCTAGGGATATCTCTTCCCCCCAATGTACTTGTGGACAAAGTTTAATGATGATCCACTGATGAAAGCAAGAAATATTGCCCTTTACGAAAACTCGGACCAAAAGCTGATGTAGGATGGATGGTCAATGGATGGAGGGTCATTGCGACTATCATGTCATGCCTTTTGTTACATTTGTCACAATACATGGTGATATAAATTTAAAAATATGACATTTAAAAGCAGATGTAGAATTATTTATGATTTAAACAGAGTTTTGCATTTTTAAATGGGACATTCTTTAATACTATTTAAACTGAAAATTATCTCTCACCTTGTCATACAATTTATTATCATTTTTATTTTCTGGTTCATCTTCTTCTGAATCCTTGTTATTAGATTTCATTGAATCATCTTTTAGGTAGATCTCAAAGGTTTTGGAGAAAGCTATAGCTGCCAAAACGCAGACTATTGGTGTCAGCGTTAGCATCAACCGCACCATAACGCCAGCAAAATAACTTGCAAAAATGGCATACAAGATCACTGAAATGTAAAAAAGAAGAAATTTCTCTGCAAGATATTAGAAATAAATATGACAGTGAAATGTTATAACCTGGTTTTTAACGAGTTTAATTTTCTGGGAAAGAAACTTGAACAAAGAAGATTTTTTTATTGTAAAGTCATTATCCTGGTAAAGTAATAAAGTTATTGAGCTTGGTTTCTTTAAAAAAATTTCAGAAGATGAATAATAGAAACTAAGATGGTTAAAGCCATGCTGAGCTCAAACATGCTGTGCATCAACATCATCATCATCATCCATTTCATCAAAGTCATCATCAGTGTTGTCAGCAGTTCATCAAGTACTGCGGTGATATTGAAAATTTCAAGTAGTATTTGATTACTGCACCATGATGCCATTATCATCACATCCCCCTCCTCATCTTCATCACAAACACATCAAGTCCAAGTAAAACAAAAATTTAAATAATACAGCCACCTTATCATCATTGTCACTATTTAACATCAACACAGTTTGTGTCTGGCTATGGCCGAGCCAATACAATCACTTAATACATCAACAGCCTGGTTTTGATCCACAGTTCCTGCATATGCAAGACGACATGCTTTCCCATCCAACAAGGCAATAAAGGGACATAACTCCTATCAGTTCTACAATTTCCTCCACCTGGAAAGCCATCTTACATCAAGATATAACCCATACAGGATACTAAATATAAGTTGTTGGAACTTGCTGTACTGTCATTTTTTAAGTCCAGACCGAGTTAATAACACTGATCCTCACAATAATGCCCCTCAATATAACAAAACCCTCATATAACACAGATATGTAAATCAATCCCATTAAATTGACCCAAATGTGACTCTACTAATTGCTACTTATTTTATTACAGTTCTTGCCTGATGAGAGCCAATTATGATGTTAATACACTAACTTGTATGTTTTTGTATACAAGACAGCCTTATTACAAAATATCTCAGTATATGATACCCTCACTTAAAACGTGGTACATTTGTATGGCTCCCAAGAACAGTGCTATAATGAGAGAACACTCTCCTGTTTTTCAATGTACTATAACTGCTTACCAAACACTCTTTCATCATTTATTTCCTTCACACAGTACCAAACACCAGCGGGAAAGGCGCACACGAGAATATGCAGGTCAAAGAAAAAGGAGACCCAGGTTGTAGGTTGATGTTCTGACACGGAGGCAATGATTGGTATATGGATTTTGGCATAGCCTGTATCCCACAGGGAATAAAACCTTCCACTCCATGGGTGAATATAGCCTGAAACAGTGGGAAAATAAGATAACTTATTAATCAATATTTCAATTGTAAACAAATACTGATAGAAAAAAATTTGTCTTTTGGAGGCAAAGAAATTTAATATCCCTCTAAACTCTCGCTCACTCACCCCACACCACCTAATCCTAGGTTACTGCTACTGCAATTTGCAAAACAAAAAATGAGCTGGCAAATTTTTTCGTTTTTACACCATATTTCTGGAGAAAAACTAAACAAGAGTTGTCAAAGAGACTACAAAGCTAGCCTGTACATTGGTGTTTCTCTGACACTGATGATAACACACATAAAAAAAGTCATAAGTGTATAAAAAGTAAGTTGCTGTGATCTCTGTTTCCTTTTGAGGAGGATCACAATAATGTCAGGAACATCCTAACACAGTTCCATGTAGATATAATGCATACAGCTGGAGACTGTCAAGGACAGAGGTCTTCACACTGGGTTAGCATGTAAATAACAAAATCATTAGTGTAAGAAAAGCAGGTCACTGAGAACAACTTTTACTGAGGGTGGTTTACAATGATGTAAAGAACATCCTGACAAAGTTCCATAAACACAGCATTCATACAGCTGGAGATTTACCAGTAGGACAAAACGTTTACAATAGGGTTACATGTAACCTTTCAACAAATAAAGCCATTAGGATAATAAAAGGAAGTTACTGTGACCAACGTTTACATGAGGTGGTTTAGAATGATGCAAGGACTGCCCTGACCAAGTTCCATGAACACAGCATTCCAAAAGCTGGAGATTTGCAAGGCAAAACTTCTACATTAGGTTAACTTGTAACAACATTCATTCATGTGAAGTAAAAAAAAGTAGATCTCTGTGACCTATATTCCCCTGGGGTGGTTCAAAATGATGCAACAGCACCCTGATCAAGTTCCAGGAATATACCATGCCTACAGCTGTAGATCTGCATGAAAGACAAAACTTTCACACTGTGGTTAACTTCCAATAACAAAGTAATTATGTGTATTAACAAAAATGACAGAGACCTACTTTCCCCAGAGGTGGTTCAGATTGATGTGAGGAACACCCCAAGTTTAATGAAGAACTAATGCATAAAACTGTCAGCAGTGTCGGTAAAACAAAATTCTGCACTATTGACCTGACTGCAGATCATGCTAACAACACCAGGAGTAAAGCATAAGCTCTCCTGTACTTCATTCAGGCAAGTTACACAAAATACACAAAACCTGGCATACAGTAATTGGATAAGTTGAAATTGTATATTTTCTACACGAGTGTTGATTGCTGAATGTTTTCAATGATTACAGTGTTCACAATCAAACCAGACTTTTACAAAGCATTCTTATGGTAAATTATGAACTACTGATCAATTCAGTGATTTCTTTTGATTGTTAGGGTCCCACATAAAAAAGTCAGCAGTGCCATATAGTAAACACGTTGTCCCTACATCAACAGTTTAGTTTAAGTGAGATAACTTTGCTGTCAATTGCTGGACTTTTACAAAACTTGGTTTGCAGATTTATAATTATGAGACCGCGAACGAGTTTGATTTTCAGTTTGAAGTCATGATTTGGAAAAGTAGCAGTACCTGATTGCCCTGCCTCCTAAATTTAATTTCCGCTGTATAACTTTACCAAGCAGTGTTGGATTTCAACCAAATTTGGCATGCAGCTTTCTAATGAGGAGATCTTAAGGTTCCACTTCAAAGTTTTGTATTTTTGCACAGCGGTGAATTTCTAAATAAAAATTAAATCCTAACATTTGACATATGGAACCATGTATTATTTGAAGTTGAAACAAGAAATACTTATGTTGGCTAAAATCAATTTTATTTAAGCCTTCTGTATGTACCAGATGCAACAGGTCTCTAGGTCAGTATAATTACCACTTAGATCTGGGGTGTCAAACATATGGCCCACCAGACTCATTATTTATTATTATTTATATCAAACCTGGCCTGCCATAGCAAATGAATTTGACACCCCTGGATTAGATCAAATGTGAAACTATGCATTCGGAGTGAATGCATGATTTTAAAAAGAAAATTTGTGGATCAAATGTTCGAGATGAAATTAAACATGCTGACCTAATCAGATTTTCTTCAAAATTTGTCTTAAGGCAAATTCAGATATTTAAGTCTCCATGGGAATGTAGTTGTAGGAAAATTTGTTTGCCAGAACAGGGGTAAGGCAAAAATACTGAATATAGTCTATTTTGGAAGCAATTTTGCTACTTCACATGCTGGATTTCAACAGGATGTAAAAGGTCTGTGTATTGGGCAGTTTCATTGCAAAGATTAAACCTCATGCTGACAACACGTGTGAGGAAGTGAAATTTTGTGACAACTGTGGCGCTTAACCTAAAGAACCTAAGGCAACTGGAGAAAAAAAAATCATCTTTTTACTACTTTAGGTTGCCTTGCTTCATATATTTTTGTTATTTTCGGTAAATACAAGACAATTAATAGTGAAAAACAGTAGTAGGTATAACAATCCCCCTGAAAACAGTTGTGTGTCCATTCAACTTCCAACCCATTAGCATTACATGTTATAATGGTTACTTAAGATAGGGAATGGCACATTTTACACCAGAGCAACATACATCAGACAACAAGACCATGACCTGAAATTTGTCTACATGTCATAATAGGGTTTGCACTTTCTTCTTAGCATATTTTAATGGGGTAAAAAATCACGGTCATCGAGTAAAGGTACCATAAAGGCATTATCTATTTTGGGTAAAATGTATGAGAAAATTGTTGTATTGTGTCACAAATGCTCAGAGTAAATCTGTTTATATTAATTTTTTTTTAAATATTTCAATACTACATTATGTGGAATCTGCATTTTCCAATGAAAGTATGTCACATCATGTCCAATCTTAGCATTTACTGAACGCAATGGACATCAGAAGTTTCAATGCAAAACAATCTAAATTTGTCAAAATCACCAAATCAACCGGGTGAATATTATGTTTTGTAGAAAAAACAATTATCTTTAAAAAAAAAAAATTAACTTTTAAATTTTTTTTTTTTTTTTACAAAAAGTGGAAAAAAGTTCAATTGTCAAAGCTAAAGGGACCCTTAAGGTCTCACTCAATAGTTTCATATTTTGCACAGAGGTGAATTTCTAAACAAAAAGTGAATTCCGAAATTTGACCTATTAGATTATGCATTATTTAAAGCAGAATCCAGGAATGCTTATGTTGGTGTGAATCAATTTTACTTTAGCATTCAATATGTACCAAATGCTGCAGCTAGATAGCTCAGTATGATTACCAAAGGGTTCGACTTCAAAACTATACACTCTGACTGAATGCCCAGTTTTAATGAGAGTGTAATCAATGATTACATAGTCCACCTCTACTTCTACTTGTCTCCAATAACCACTGTGAACATTACTATGCAGAAAATAAATTCGGACATAAATGACCATGGCCGCTTTTCTAACCAAAGATTTTTTTTGCAATCTTTTTAGAACTTTTAATCATTTTAAAATTTAACATTTTAACTTTGAATCAGCACTCTATAACCAGTATTATGCTGACATATTATAAAAACACCTACCTACCCATCTACCTACCTACTGTGACAGGGCATACAAAACAAAACAATTTAAAAAAAAGAGCATTCTTTTGTATGATATAAAAGTAGAGGCATTATAATAAGTTGATATAAACCAGTGTTGTTGTTTTTGTATTATTTTTTAAAAAATCATTATTCTGAAAATCTGCTTGACAAGCTGTCATCATGGTCCACCCCGTCACAAGCTTTGAGTAACCTTGGAGCGATGACCAGCTGTACAAACATACTTCATGCATCAATAATTACCTTGATTAGCCACTACAGGTGAGGCCTCACATGAAAAGCATGCAGCATGCAGAAGACTCATATAATTCCTATACTTGCTCACATGTACAATACACAGTTAACCTGCTGGAGGTAACATATCCAATGCATAGTCCTTAATATGGAAAGTTTCACGCTAAATAAACATATTTATTCCTACTTCCAATTGTACTGGTCAGAAAGGGCCTTCTGATAAGCTAGGATGTATTTAGGGCTAGCATGTATGAATCTATGAGATCATAAACAAAAAACACTTTACCCATGTAGGTAAAGATAAAATGTAGGTCACCAAGACATTTGGTTTTAAGGATGTAAAAGTAACAGAGATCCATCCAATTTTCAAGCTTCATGACTGGGATATAAACAGCACCCAATAAATGAACTCTAAAAAGAAAATTTCAACAAAGACAGTGCAACATGAAATATAGGTCACACTGACTTCTTTTAAAAATGTACAACTTGTCAAGATGCATCCACTCACCATGTTGTATGATTCTAGGTATAATAGTATGCATATAACATTCCAAAAACTCGTATGGTCATGAGCTAAATGTAAAAATTTAACCAAAGCCAAAATATAGGTCACAATAAGCCTCTTTTGTTTTGTAAGAAATTAGTAGTAACAAAGATGCATATCATCATCAATTTCATGATTCAAGCATCAACACTGCCTGAAAAATGAACATCAAACACAAAATGTAAGCCTAGTTAGTGAAGCATAAAATATGAACCATAATGGCCTACTACTGAATTGAGGGAGTACTGTTCATCAAGATACTTCCCCAAGTTAGATGATTCTAGATAGAATAGTATGTACACAGCATGCCAAAAGCTTATGTAGTCATGAGCTAAATGCAAAAACTTAACATAAGTGAGTAAAATGTGAAGTATAGGTCACAGTGACCTATTATGGTATGTGTGTAGTACTAAGAGAGATGTATAGTGATCTAGTTTAATGGTTAAAGGATTTCAACCAAATAGTAGCTTTATATAGATGACACCTTGAATGAATTTGATTTCCAGCATTCCGCAACATCATTTACAATACCCATCCTCCCCTCCACAACCACTGCCCATCTCCTATCGCTGGTTTTCACAATACAGCTTTACTACAGATTGTTGGATTTCAACAAAAGTGCAATTTGTAGCATTTCACAACATCATTTATGGCACATGATTACCCATCCTTCTTACTTTCTCAAACATAACTTTACCTTGGATTGTTTGCTCTCATCCAAATATGGTATGCAACTTTATACTGATGAGTACTTGAAGAATTGATGTTCTGAGTTTCCAAACATCATTTACAGGAGTTATGTCCCTTTACTGCCTGTCCTAATTCTGGTTTCTGCAGCATAACTTTACTTAACACTGTTTGATTTCAACCAAGGTTGGCATGCAGCTTTACACAGATGAGAGCTTGAATGAGATTGATTTCCAGCATTCCACATCATTTACAGGAGTTTGGCCCCTGATTTCTTGTCCTCCTAAACTTTTGCTCTGTGGCGCGACTTTACCTAGGATTCTTGGTTTTCAACCAAATTGTGAGTGCAGCTTTCAAAGATGTAAGTGGCCTGAACTGAAAATGCCTGAAAGACAATCACAGACCTCAAGAGGCCGGGGTCCGGGGGAAGCCTAGGTGCCCAGAAGCTATTGGGGTCTAGATGATCTGAAAGTGATTCTTGCAACTTCTGGCTTGTTTTAGAGACTACATAAAAACTAATTTTGCAGGGGAAATATTTTACTTAGTGAAAGATATGATGCTTGTTAGCTTACTATAAATTCCGTGTTAAGCCAACAATTACAAAGATAAAACAGCTGATTAAAATTAGAACATTTAGTAGCAATGTTGGCAACAACAAAAAAATTGCGATGATACATACACATTTTGACCTTACCATGAAACATAGTACTGTTGCATTTTGACATCTCTTTTTCTTTTGTCTGACAAGTCTTTATTTTGTGAACAAAACTTCTAATTATAACTGTCATTTTTGCTCCAGCAGGTGCTGAATGAATAATTCTTTTATTGGGTTCTTTATGCTGTCATATTTTTACCATGTGTTTCCAACCTTAAATGTTTGTACAATTCTATTTTTCCCCAACGACCCAGACATAATCTTGTCATTGCATATCATGCACATCATGCATCCTTGGATTTTTTAAAATGTTACCCGACATAAATACCCCATTACTGTCCTTTTCCAAGAGCCATTCCCACTTAAACTTGTTTCTTGCACATACATGCCAACCCCTTGAGAGGTATAAGCGTAACCTAAGTGGCAAAAAAACATAATCTGAGCATAAAAAGTGTAACCTATATATTACATGCCATAATTACAATAAACTGTATAAAAAATGTACATTAAGTTTTGCTACTAACATGGATCGGCAGCTGGTTAAAATTCTTGTCACAAATGGGCAAAATCCATGTGGATTAGTACCAGAATACAAACTCGAAACATATTGACAAATTATTTATATACAACAATCACTTTAACTAGTCTACATGTCTAACTTTCACTGAATGATCATAAAGTCCACAAATTCTGCAATGAGCATGACAATGTGCTCAACCTGAGTGCGGTATGACATCACTCTCATATTCTTCTTTTTAAATTTGTAAAGCACTATTGATCTGTCCTTTTTCTGATCCGACATGTTTTGAAGTTTAAAAAGATCCCTCTCCTCTAACATTTTTCAGTCTTATAACATCCATGAGTCACATCAATAAAACCTGTTTTGCTTAACATCTGGCGCAATTTTTTTAAAGTATAGACTGGTCCGCTACCTAAATATATTTATCACCATACAATGAATGTGTGAGATAAGTTTTCAAACTGAAGAAACCCATCTGTTTTCTTGGAAATCTGTCATAAAGATCTGCTATAAATAGAAAATAAGGATAGTACATGTAGGTCTACAATGGAAAATGTACTCTTACCCTATTCTTACGCAGCAGTCTTCTTTTTTAGAATATTCTCAAATCTATATGATGTGTGGCATTAAAGAAATGATAATAAAAATGGCCAACACAACCTTTTATTGCTTTATTTTTTTTTTTTTAATGTACCCAAAAAACATAATCCAGATACAGGCGAGCGTAAAACGTAATTAGGTGAGAGAAAAAAACATAAATGATTACGCCAAAAGCATAATGGTTGGCATGTATGCTTATGCCCTTTCTGAATGGTTGATGTCTGCCCCGAGATCTAACACATTAATTTTGGAAATTATTTTCTTAAACACGATCATAAGTGCTTGATTACAGCTGATTTCTCCAATATGCCATGACACATACAGTTGACAAGTCATTTACTATACCACTTTTCATTGGTTGAAACCATTAAAAACTGCAGAGATGCTGCCAGGATTTTATCTAAAGAGGCAGCCCCCTCCATCACCAAAATAATGGGGGAGTAGAAAAAAAAATCAAATTTAGTTTCAAGAACCCACCACCCACCCACCCACTTGTTTCTACAAAGTTTCTTTGTTTAAGGTCCTGCTAAGCACATTATAGAAAGCAGGAGCCATTGCCAATAGCTCTAGTTATACTTAATTTCAGTCACATAAGGATATTATTTTTTAATGTTTATAATGGAAATCTTTTTGTGAAAACTATAAATTCTGCACAATTGCAACGATATTGTTTCCAAATATGATGTAACATGCCTTAGTGGCCACCCAAATAAAACAGACACATTTCTGGAATCCCCAATGAAATTCCTCTTTTGCAGACACTGGTCTATCACGGACAGTGCTTTTGGTCAACAAAGTTGCTATTACGGACATCGTGACTCAACATGTGTGCAAATATGCCCCCTATTGCAGCTTGCCACAGGTGACAAGGAGCCTTTTCCACTAGAATTCATTATCTTGTAATTAAATGGTTTGCAAGTGGGCATTGGTGACTAGATCTGACTCAAAATTTAGTATAATGTTAATAGTGTTCTCAGTTGAAATTTTCTACATATCAAGGTACCATGTTTAACGCTGACCTTAATGAAGGACATCTATTTAAAGGCCAGTAACGCATATGAACTTGTCTACTTCAGTTTCAGGTTAATTAGCATTACAAGAGCCATGTTTTTTATGTTGGTGCAATCTCTGTATTATAAAGGAAGACTGAAAGTTACAAATATAAGCCGATAATATAAACGACAACAATTTAACATTTACATTACACCCCAAACCACTGCTGCCAACACTCCCAAGTGCTGGAATCAAATAATGTTGTGCTGATTTTTGACTGTTAGATGACTCTTGTCTTTAAATGATTTTATTTTTTTGGGGTTGTAGTTCTAATTTAAAATGTATTTGCTTATGGCCAGTCTTAAAATCCTAGTGATAGTGCATTAACATTTGCTTTTCAACTTATTTCACACTCCACAGTTGTGTTTCACTGCTGCTGGATTCTGACATTTTTTTCCTTGTTGGTTTTTCATTCTTATAAATTTTTTTCAAAAGGAATTCTATCGTTCCTTTGAACTGCTCTACTTTTTTTCACATTTTATGCAACACAAAAAGTCAGGTGCCCGAGTGGTCTTAGGAGCTCGCCTTTACAGATCACTCACATCTCACCTCTTTCTGTGTGTGTTAGAGTCTTGGCTCGCCCAGTGTGGGTACACGAGACAGCTTTCCAGTAGCTTTTCGTGGGCTGATGGTTCTTCCCAGGGTTTTCCCCGGTTCTTCCTCCACCAAATATACTGGCCGCAATGTATGGCCTATCATGTGCTGAAGAATGGCGTTAAAACCACAAAACCAAACCAAAACGAACAAAAAGTCACACTACAAGCTATAAAGCACACTGAGTAGTGGCCCTGTAAAGTATGGACACCTATCAATAAAGGAATATTGTGTCATGTTCTTTGAATGTCCTTTATATACAGGTTTCACTGTAACTAGTCATCCATATTGTCTTACATCTATTTGGGAAAAATGATTTTGCAAATTTAATTTTCTCATGAAAATCACAACATCTGAGTGCTTGTTAAATTTTTGTGATTTATAATAATATGATCTTTTCAATTAGTAAAAGACTGATGAATGGCATGAGAAAAGACTGCATCAGAGGTATACATTACAAACACAAATGATACTAAGAAAGTCATTTAAAATGGATAGAGAAAAACATAAAAACAGACAAGCCACCAAATAAATCTAGTAATTACCTGCCCATGTTAATCCAACCACAGCTACAAATATGATTCCTGCTGCACCCGTAGCAGCAATGATGAAAAAATACTTAAATTCCGCTTTTGTTAGAAAAGACTGTATGTACTTCAGAGCCCCATAGGCATTCAGCAAGGCAAAGACACCTGTAAAAAAAGAAAAAAATATTTGAAACATATAAACACTGCAAAATGAGACTGAAGATGATGTGTGAATAGCACCTATTGGTATAGAAGCATGCTACTTTTGGGTAGCTCTGGCAGCAGGTGCTTGCCATGGAATTCTTAAAGGTAAACATCAGCTACCATTTGTACCTTTGGTCATAAAGAATCAGATCAAATATCGGTAGTATACTGTTTAATTTACTGATTTGGTAACTGATAGTTTATTCATTGGATAACTTTACCAAGTAAAAGTAATGACTATACACAGTATGCTGAGAACAACTGTGCCATAAAATTTCATGAATAATTTTTAATCCTCATGCTTTGGTTTCAAAATCTCATAGTCATTTTCCTACAAAGGCTAAACTTAGCACAAAATACATTTTCCGTATATTTTCAAGCACTTCAAAATTCATGACCAATCATTACTTAAGAACTTACTGTCTATACTCGCGTATAAGCCAAGTCCAAATGCAAACAACATAGACCCTGATCTACCATCGCATAATGCAGCGGCAGATCAGGGTCTATGTTGTTTGTTCTACTGATTAGTCCTTACAATCTGATGCAATGCTATTTTATTCTGAACCACTATTGAAATTGGTGTTTTTGATCAACTGTCTGAGGTCAAATAAAGCTCATCTTCCCCTAGGTGTCACAGCTGCTAACAAATGATATCCTAATTAAGTATAACTGCAGATAATTGGCTCTTGAGTAGACCGCCTGTGCAGATAAAATACACCTGACATGGTTTTCAATAGTCCATTATCACTGGCTAAAGGAAATTCCGCACATTTTGGTTCTGCTGAAACCAACATTTAGAGTAAGATACTTTTCTTTGATAAGGCTCCCCCCCCCCAATATGTGTTTCCTGTTGGCCGACCATCCCTGATTCTCATTGCCGACCCTAGCACCCCCACTCCCATGGTAAAAAAATAAAATAAAAATCACATTGCCGAAATTGATTTGTGCATCTATCTGAGCCGGTTTTGCCCAGTACTTTGAAGTGCTTGAAATAATATTTGATTTATATATAATGTTTTAAAAAAAAACAAAAAAACATCTGCCTACCCAAATTTTAAAACTAGTGCAATAGGAAACAAATTTTTGTTGTTGTTGGTCTAATACGTACCCAACCATAATACTTTACGAGAACATCTACTAACTAGCAAAGCTAGCCTTCCCAAACCAGAAAAAAAAAATTCACCATGTCTTTCGACTGGTTTTAGCAAAATAACAGCTAAAATGTCATCTACTTGCCGAGGTGAAGTCAGATGAGAGTGGTCTCTGCTTGGACTGAGGAATTGATGCCTAATTCCATCAATTGTCAGTTATTATTACAGCAGTTATGTGTGCTCTTTCAGAGATGTAACTGCGGTGAGGGTTGGAAGTGTATGCCCATATTATGATTGGATGAGTATTATCAAAGAAGCATACTTTACTCTAAAATTGGCTTCTTCTTCAAATATCTTACCTTATCATATTATCTACTGGAGTCTAGACTATCTAAAAATGATTATAGCAATTTCCTGGCTTGTTTTTAGAGACTACTGAGAAACTAATTTTGAAGGGGAAATATTTTACTTAGTGCAGGATATGATGCTTTCAGCTTACTATAAATTCTTTAGTAAGCTAACAATTACAAAGATGAAACAGCTGATTAAAATTAAAACATTAAGAGGCAATGTAGGAAAAATAAAGAACTAATTTGCAATGATACATATGCATTTTGGCCTTACCTTGAAACATGGCGCTGTTGCATTTAACATAATCTATTGCATTTAACATAATCTATTTTTCTTTTGCCTCACAAGTTTCTTTTTGTGAACAAGATTTATAATTATAATTGTGTCTTTTGCTCCTCCAACTATTGACTATTTCTTGCATTGGGTTCCTGTTACTCTCATATTTTTACGTTTTTCCAACCGTGAATGTTGGTACAATTCTGTTTTCTTGATGATCCATACATAATCTTGTCATTGCATATGGTGCATATCACACATTCCCGGATGATTTTTTTTATTTAATGTAGTCCAACATAAATACCCCATTACAGTCCTCATCCTGCAGCCATTCCCACTTAAACCTCTTTCTTACTCCCTTTTCAAATGATTTTGATGTCCGCACTACAATCTAACACACTAATTTTTGAAATTATTTTCTTCAACACAATCAGAAATGCTTTCTTTACAACTGACTTCTCCAGTATGCCACGACACATACGCATGACAAGTTATTTACTATGCTGCTTTTCACTGGTTGAAACCATTCAAAACTGCCAGTCACTGTTCGGATGAACCAATCAAAGTGTAGTTAACAAATACTGCAATCATAATGGTTATGTCTATTGAAAAACCTGAATGCAGAGAACAAATAACAGAATTCGTCCAGATAATACAAGAACCTGAAAATTTCTGGAAGCCCAGCTGGCAATATCTAAAAGCAAGAAATCTGGCAAAATCCAGAAAACTTGCATCTCTGGCCTAACAACCTAATTACCCACCCACCCACCTACCTACTGTGACATGACATAAATGACATAAAAGTCATAAAATAATAAAAACACACTTTTCTAACATCTCAAAATAGAAGTAATAAGCTGAAGAAAAAAAAACAGATTAATGTTGTTTTTGCATTAATTTTTTTAAATCATTGTTCTTAAAATCTGCTTGAAAAGCTATTCTCATTGTCCACCCCTAGAAGCCAGATTTTAATGGTTCAAAGTCACAAGCTTTGAGTAACCGTGTTCATGATTAACTACTACAGATAGGACCAAACATGAAAAGCATGCAGCATGAAGTCCACACACCCAATTCCTATACCCATTCACATATACAATACACAGTTAACCTGCTGAGGGTAACATTATCACAGTATGTAATGTATAGTCATTAATATGGATAGTTTACCAATGAATAAATATATTTATTCCAACTTTCAACTGCACTGGTCAGAAAGGGCTTTCTGTGTAGATTAGGATGTATACAGGTCTAGCATAGAAGAATCAATGTGATCATAAACACAAATACTTAACCCATGTTAGTAAAGCATAAAATGTAGTTCACAGTGACTTCCTTTTATTTTAAGGGTATAGAAGTAACAGAGATGCATCCAACTATCAAGTTTCATGATTGGAACATAAACAGCACCCAAGAAATGAACTTTTGACACAGAATTTAAAGAAAGATACTGAGCATGAAATATAGGTCACAGAGACCTCTTTTGGCAAAAAAATATGTAGAACTTGTCAAGCTGCATCCATTCACCAAGTTTCATGATTCTATGTAGGACAGCATGCATATAACATGCAAAACTTAACCAAAGCCAGTACAATATGAAATATAGGTCACAATGAGCCTATTTTGCTGTAAGGGTGTGGTAGTAAAAGATGATACATGTCATCATCAATTTCACAATTCTTGCATGAATGGTGCCCAAGAAATGAACATCAAACACAAAATTTAACACAAGTCAATGAAGCATAAAATATGGTTGATATTGACCTTTTACTGAAATGTGGGAGTAGTGCTCATCAAGATGCATCTTCAACTTTCATGATTCCATATAGAATAGCATGCATAGAGCATGACAAAAACCTAAGCTAAAAGCAACAACTTCACCTAAGCCAGTAAAATGTGAAATATAGGTGAGCTAAAAAGTGTGTAATCAACAATTACAATCAAACCTGTCACTAGCGGCCACTCAAGGAAAAAGGCAAAACTAGCAATTGCACACTGGTGACTGCTGTACACAGGTTCACCTTTTAAAATTGGTTTTTGAACAAATACCATGCACCGGGTATCGTTATTGTTATTCTTCTTCTTCTTCTTCTTCTTATTATTATTACATTATGAAGATAGTTTTATATGCACTGCATTAAATCATAATTATGGGTATATGTTGTTCTCTCCCAAATTTATGTTCCACACAAGATTACTGTATCCTGCTCACTTTAATCCATCCTATGAATGAAACCATCACTGACTTAAAAATATACACCAATCTAAGTTTGTTCATGCTATAAAAACAATATCTGGATTAGTCAGTTGCTCAACTCGCCGAGATCAAAAGACAGTTGGCTTATGTGAGAAGCCTGTGATGAACAGAAAATCAAAAGAAGCCGTATATGGCTATTCGTTGTGACCCATGAACTGAACCTTCACCTGCCTTTACAGACACATTTTGAATACTAAATGACCCCTGACCCTAATGAAAAGGGATGTAATTCGTATCTCTTCTCAAACACAAACTTTAATTCACAGGCAAATTGAGGAAGATATCTAACTATACCCGTCACACTGGCACAAAAGGTGGCTTCCATTTCTACTGCGATAACACAACTACTTTTCCCACCATCCAGCAAACAAATAGCTTCGACCCTCATCCCAAACGATAGAAACTGCTTTGCTTTCAATTTTGACATAGCGATACCTTTGAGTTACACCATCAACGTGATGGCGAGTACAAGTGAGATAAGAAATGTCTGCACATCGATTTACATGATATTCCTTTATCTAAACAATGCCTTCCCCATGAAGCAAAAGACTGAGCAGTCACTGCTGTAGAAATGCGCTAGTGACCACTTAAAGCAGGGAGAAACTACTGTTTGGTTTGGAAACACCTGGCCACTGACCATGGAAGGCAAGTGACCATTACATACAGGACATTTATACAGAAAAATTGGTGGGGGAAATTAGAATGGCCATTGTGAAAAGGTGACCGCCGAGTAAAGGTGACCATTATGACAGGTTTGACTGTACATAGCATACCTTTACAAAGCTTTATATTAGTCTCTAGTAGCAATTGTAAACAATAATTATCAAATGTTGGACTCTTTTCTTATTAAAGTTTCCTTTGCAATTGTTTTCTACATACACTTTAACTTTTAATCTTTATACAAATTAACATTTTAATTTTCAATTGGCACTATATAACCAGTATGGTGCTAACATACCATTAAACCACCTACCACCCTATCTACCTGCATATATACATGTATACCTACCTAACGACCTACCTACATACTGTGATTTGGCATAACAGACAAAAAGAGAATACTCTCTTCTATGATATTAAAGCAGTGTGACAAGTTCATAAAAACCAGAGTTATGTTGTTTTTGTATTTTTATTTAAAAAATTATTGTTCTTAAAATCTGCTTCAGAAGCTATTACCATTGTCCACCTCTAGACACCAGATCTGACTGGGTAAAAACCACAGACTTTGAGTAACCTTGAAGTGACAGCCAGTAGTTCAAGCAGAGTGCATGCATTAATAATTACAATAATTAACTACTACAGCCAAGGCTTCACATGAAAAGCATGCAGTCCACTCACCTAATTCCTATACTACATTTACAATACACAGTTAACCTTTTGAGGATAACCTATCCCAATATACAATGTATAGTCATTCATGCGTAAAGTTTACCAGTGAATAAACATATTTATTTCTACTTCCAACTGCACTGGTCAAAAAGGGCCTTGTTGGAAGGTTAAGACACATATAGCATGGAGGAATCTACATGGTTATAAACACCAATACTTAACCCACATTGGTAAGGAATAAAAATAGGTCACAGTGACTGTCTTTGGTTTTAAGTGTGTACTACTACAAAGAAAGATGCATCCAATTATCAGGTTCATGACTGGAACATAAACAGTACATGATAAATGAGCTTTAAACACAAAATTTCTTCAAAGTGACAGAGTCATGCAACATAGGTCACAGAGACCTCTTTTTTCAATAAGCAGATCTGCCAACCCTAGCAAAACCTTCTCAATAAGGCAGTCGAAATTTTTCCATACATTAGACCATTTTCAGTAAGGTGTAATGAAATTTAATGTACTGCTATTGTCTACGATGAAACATGCATTTAAAAAGTTCAGAAGTATGATCTGAACCTAATGCAGTGAAGGCCGACATTATGTTCACTAAAAAAGTTTGTAAAGTACACTTAAACCTTAATTACCTCCAGTACAGTTTCAGAAACTGCAGTTCCTAACCCCATGGTGCTTGAAGGCTTCTTGCTAGATCTCTCAACTTAATGTAATCTTTGGGTTTGTTTAGTTTTTTTTCTTCTTCAATTTCAAATGGTGACGGCAATCATCTCTCCCTCAATAAGACATACTCAAATCAACATGACATGATGTCCAACAAACTTAACTGTTGCCTTTCAAGCTTTTTTCCCCAAGAATCTGTATATTCCTTTTTATACTCCTATGCCAACTGTTTAAACATTTTAAGAGGCTTATCGTCCCTTTCATCTTTAAAGTGTTTATCTTCGTTGGATGCCATTTCTAGAATATGCTGTAAGCACCAGCTTGATCATGCAGTCATTTTGCATGAAAAATATGGTCTGTGTAAAGCATCTCAGGTACTACTGTGAAAGTTAGAATGGTTCCCTGATCAACTCCACTGAACCTAACATGAAACCTGGAGCTGGATCAAACATGGACAAGCCAGTTTCCAGATTTGACTGCAACAATTGTATTTTTGTAATTCTTGCTATTATTGCACAAGTCTGTAATAAAAGGGTCATTTCAGTAAGATTTATGGTCAAATCACAAGGGTTGGCAGGTCTGAATAAGGTTTATAGGGTTTAAAGCCATTTTTGAAGATATGATAGGCTATACATAGCAGCCAGTACATTTGGTGGAGGAAGAACCCGGGAAGAACCACCAACCCACACGAAGCTACTGGTAAGCCTTCTCACATACCCATGTTGGTCGAGCCAAGACTCGAGCTCATGCGGACAGAGGTGAGATGTGCGAGTGATTTGTACAGTCGAGCACCTTAGACCACTCGGCCACTGGGGTCCCTATTTGTCTGAATAAGGATGTACAACTCATCAATATGCATCCACTTAACAGTATTTATCAAGGGTGCAAAAATTCTGTGATAAATGCCAAAACTTAACCAAGAATGTACAACTAATGTACATGTATGTAAAAGGTAGCCCTCTCCCCAGTATGAATCCACTCCAAACTACTGCCTAGGACATAGGAAGAAAGAATGGTTGTGATTATGCGAGGCTGTGCCTATGTATATGCCATAATTTGTGTGGATGCCAATGCCGAGCTTGAAGTCCTTACCCAACCACCCCCCTGGACATCAGAACAAGTGGACATGTGGATGTTTTGGATACTGTGTAGTTGAGATATAAATCTGTCCCTGGGTATTGATGACATACCTGCTGATGCCATATGCTCACTGGTCGAGATGGGGTTGAAGCCAACAAAGGGCACTTGCATGGATAGAATGAGACCAACTATAAAGAAGGCATTATATGCTGAAATGAAAAGATACATTCAGGATGAAACATTGAAAATTAACAGAATTTAACACATGCATTGGTGTGGAAACGGAAAATCCCACCCAACAGTCAGAATTTGTATGCATTGGTGTGGAAACGGAAAATCCCACCCAAAAGTCAGCATTTGTATGCAGGAATAATACCTTGTAAAGTTCCTGCCCACAGACTCTGACCCTTGGATGGGGTGTTCCTACCCACAAAAAGTATATAATGGATTATTTTTCTTTCAATTTCAAGTCAACATTAAAAAGTAATAGAAACATTTGATGTCTGATTATCAATTCAGATGTAGCCTCACAAATACAGTTCACTTTTCAAATGTTTAATAGTCCTCGATGAAGGCACCAACAAGGCATGGTTTACTCAAGATTATTGACCAATGGGTCTTAATGACCATGACCCTTTGGTCAAGGTATGTGGTCTTGGACTAAACTTACTGGGCAGAAACCATTATTTTCTTATCAAACTAACCATGACCATAACCTTTGACGTTAAGACTACACAACCTCTTGCTTTCTTTATTACCCTAAGTGTAAGCCATCATGAAAGTTTAGTCCAGGTACTTACTCATGAATAAGTTATTGTGCAAAAAGCCATTTTTCTTCGAGTCACAATTACCTTGACCTTTGACCTTTTCATTCCAAACTCAATAGGCCTCTTCCATATCTTAAATGCAAGCCATCCACAAACTTTGGTCAAGGTATGTTGTCTATAACCAAAGTTACTATGCAAAAACCATTTTTCTTCTTGAAGTTAGTGATCTTGTTCATTACCTTTTGACTCCAAAATCAATAGGCTTTAATCTTTCCCAAAGTGTAAGCCAGCCACAAACTTTGGTCAAGGTATATGGTCAAGAACTAAAGTTATTGTGTAGAAACCATTTTTCATTTTTCAGATACAATGACCCTGACCTTTGACCTTCTGACCCCAAAATCAACAAACTTTAACAAACTTTAGTCCAGGTCTGTGAGTTTGAATTAAAATTATTGTGCAGAAACTATTTTTCTTCTTTCAGTCATAATGATCTTGAACTTTGACCTCAAGATAGATAGACTTCTTCTTTATCCCAAGAGCAAGCTATCCACAAAGTCTGGCCTAGGTCTGTGATGTAGAACTAATGGTATTGTGCAGAAACCATTTTCCTTCTTTCAGTAACAGTGACCATGACCTTTTGAACACAAAATTGAGGGACTTCTTCCATACACCATATGCAAGCAATTTACAAAGTGTATAAAAGGAATATGGTTGAGAACACAAGTTATTGTGCAGAAATGAAATAGGGAACAGATGGATGGAAAAATGTCATAACATGATACGCTCTGCCTTATGGTAGACGTGTAAAGAGCATAAAAAGTTTACTCTGTTTTACATCAAAATTTTCTGCTTGTACTAAAAGTGGTTGCAAACTATAATTTGCTGCTTTGCTGCTTTTATAGCAGTAAAATTTGCTTTTTAAATAGTAAAATCACCAGAAACATTACAAGTGTTAATAAAATCAAGTGTTTTTTTTTTTTTTTCAGGACACACTTTTGCATAAATCCCCATCAAATTATTGAATCCCCCTTTCAATATGAACAAGTGCATGAACATTGTGCAATGAAGTTTTGCCATCAGACAAAAGAACCTGTAAATTCTGTTAATGGTAACAGATCATAATGATAATTTAAGCACTTGAATCCTAGATCACACATCAAAATCAAGTGTTTCCTTAATGGGTATTTAGTATTTGTGCAACAAGACACTTGGACTAATTATCAAGTTTAAAAAACCCATCTTGCCCAGTACACTTGGAGAGGTTGAAAATGATGGAAATTATCTTTCAATGAACAAGTCAGCTTTTAAATGCAATTCTAGGTCATATTACCTGCTGCCACTGTTCTGATGATGATGGGATTAAACACTTTTTCAAGTTTGATCTTTATTTTCGAGTGTTTTATTCCAAATGTTTGGCAACTTGTGCTGTCTAGTATTCTTTCTTGTCACTGACAAAACTGTCCCCCTCATGTAAAATCTCCCTGTACAACTAGAAATGTGTCCATATAACGCTGATGCCTTGCTAATATATTGTAATTAAAGGACAAAGTTCTATGTCAAACAAGGGTCATAAATCTTTTAAAATGTTTTGGCAAATGGCGAAAATCAAATATGACACAAGTCTTGTAATGTAAAGCCTCATAGCAAATTTGGTTTCAATCCAATGAGTCCTTGACAAAATTATTCATCAGAAACAACATGCATGATGGACCAAATATGAGACAGAGAGAGGGATATGGACAACATTTTATGCATTCCCCCCTCCCCCTCCGTTGTTATCACAGGGGTGTAAAAATGCCAGAGAAGAATTCCCCTCTAGGTAACTGGGACCAACTTGGAAGTTAGTGAGTAGAACTTTTAACAAGAGTCCCTCAAGGGACTGATGCGCTACTGGCCAAAAAGAATTTCCTGGAATCCAAGATAAGACCATTTATTCTTTTTAACTGACAACTTCTAGTTGAAACCATCTCTGATATTCTTTAGCAATAAAAAGATGTTAAGATTGGCTACTCAGGTGGCCATATTAGATGTAAGATCAGCACCATTTTCATTCAGAACCAACTGGACATTAGAAATCTTTTTGTGAAAACCAGATATCAATAAGACCATTCCTTCGGGAGGAGTAGCAATAACAAGATTTTTAAGATGGACATCATGGCAGTCATATTGGATTAAGATTGGGACCATTTTCACTTAGTACCAAGCAGATATCATAAGAAACCTTATGGTAAAAACCCCATTTCAATATGGCCATCCAGGATTTTCAAGATTTTCATATTGGCTTTCAAATCAGCACCATCTTCATTTAGAACCAACTAGACATCATAAGAAATCTTTTTAGTGAAAGCGACATGTTGATATGACCATCCATTCAGGAAGAGTATCAATAACAAGATTTTCAAGATGGCCACTGTGGTGGCCATATTAGATGTCCAGGATTATTGTTTAGAACTAGACCTTGGGATAAATGTGTGTGTAAAGTTTAATGGCATTTCTTCCAAGTAGTTTAGGAAGAGTATCAATAACAAACTTATCCAGACAACAGACAACGAATACAAGCCATCCCTAAGGTCACAGGTTCAGTTGCCTTGGTGTGTCCTTGGGAAAGACACTTACCTCCCATTTCCATTGTATGGAATAGCCAATAATGTGTTAAAACTGCTGTTAAAACCAACAAAACCCCCTCCCCACAAATCTATGACCAGGAGAGCTAAATATAAATGAAAATTTGGAATTGTATACCTGTACATGCAACATTGTCTAAGAAAGGCAGCCAAATGTATAAATTAATACATATTATCAACTGAAGATGAAAGATAGGTCAATTTCTTTGATAGTAACAAGTATTACCTATCTAGAAGAATACAATCATGAAGTTATGTAACTTTTGATCTTTTTGGTAACATCAAATCATGCGTCTCACAAGACTATTCAAAACAAGGCATGGAGTATTTCTCCAATACTGTCATAACTGCTGAAACATTTTTGTGAAATGGATGTCTTTGCATTAAATCTTAATGCAATTTTCCCAAATTATTAACATTTACAAAGCAAAAAGAAAACATGACAAAGGTTTTAAAGACTGGTATTTGTGCAGCCCTTATTTTGCATCGATCTACATTTTGTTAACAATGGCATTACTTATTTCAACCTTGTCTAAACAATGATGAAAATGATTAAACGGGTGAAATGATAAAATTGAAAAAGATGGATGGAATTTTGAAAGAATTATGCACCAGTTCGAAGAAATATTTATTTTTGCTTTAACATCAAATTATAGAAATGTTCGCACACAAAAATATAACTGCATGTTCATGGTTACTGTAATCATTATTGACAAATTGAAAAAGTGAGTGAAATATTGACTACCTCCCTGATAGATCACTTAAACCGGCGCCATTCAACCTATGACTACTATTATTGTTGTTATTCATGATATTTTTCTGATTTTTAGTAGTTGTTGTTTTTATGGTTGATATAGTATTTGCAGTTTTTTTATTCCACAAAATAATTTTGTAATTTTGTCCAACATTAATAGTAATATTTACAAATATGGATTTCCATAAAAAAAATAGTATGTCTTGTTGCTTCTTTCTCCTCAACCTGTTCAGTCTATCTTCTACATTTGACAAAAGCTCATGACAGATTATATGCTACCAATTCTACAAGCAAATGAATGAATTTAATCATATTTTTGATTTCTTTAAAACTCATTTAGTTACTGTAATCTCGTTTTCTTTATTTTCGCTAATGAGGCAAGGAAAAGTGAATTGCTTTTTTGTACACTTACAAGTTATGTATCATCAAAAGCTACAGATAGTTATTAGTAATGCTTGTAGCAAATTCCTCTTGCCTCATTTGAAAAGTCTCACAAGATGTATGATTTGGGTTACTGAATTAGAGAATATGCAACAGTGTTCAAGAATGAATTTTTTTTTTCAATGCAACAACATGGATGGAAAAATGATACCTACCGTATATATTCGTGTATAAACCAGGTCCAATGCAAACAACAAAGATAATGCACCGGCAGATCAGGGTCTATGTTGTTTGTTCTACTGATTAGTCCTTACAAACTGCATAGACCAAGATCTGCCGGCGCATTATGTGATGGCAGATCTGGTTCTATGCAGTTTGCAGTTGGTATTGGCTTATACGCGAGTATAGACAGTACATATCTCTTTCATTCACTGGTGTGATAAAAAATAACTTACCTACATATGTTCTTCTAGAATATCTTCCCATGATAAGTAATACAAATACATGAAGGGGGATTAGATTAATAATGAACACATAGCCTCCCCAGGCTGATACCTGAAATAAAAAGAGAAATGGAATTATCTCAAGCTCACCTGCAAGCAGTTTCTATAAATAGAGAGTGAAGTAAATCCAAAACGTTTACATTGTGAATGGACAGTCAAATATAGATTTCAATGACCACTGTGAATGGACAGTCAAATATAGATTTCAATGACCACTGTTAATGGACAGTCAAATATAGATTTCAATGACCACTGCGAATGGACAGTCAAATACTGACCACTGTGTTGTAATTTACTGAGTCATCACTTGAAAATTATCAAGATTCTACCATAAAAATACACACATGAAACAAATGCAACTGACATCGGCCCCTGGGTCCTTCCTTACCCAAAGGTACCTAGCAAAAACACTTGGGTGTGGGAGTCACAATCAATAAATGTTTGGATGTGTTTTATAAAAAAAAAATTCTAGTTTTAGAGTGAAATGATAATTTGTTTTAACATCATTAGCTCTATACAAAAAAGCTCTATTATTAGAGACATGTCCAGTCTGAAGGACAATTCCACAAATCTGGGTCCCACAAATGTGTCCAATTTGCTGCAAACTGCCAAAATGACATCAAACTCGGATCCCCAAAATATGTCCAATTTGATGCAGTGTCCAACAATCAAACTTGTGAAGCATAATGAGAGAATTATCTTTTACTTCTGGAGAAAGTGTCATGTACCATCCAAGTGGAGAAAACTGCTGTACAATGCATCTTCCACTGTATCACAATTAATTGCTAACAGTGGACTCGGAGTAACCATCTCCCAATGTGCCTGCTGATCAGGGTCGCCTCTCTTCATTTTATTTATGATTTCAAGTGAACAGTCCCTATCTACCAGAGAATTATACTGGTTGCATCTGGGAAAGTAATATGTATGGTCTTCAAAACATAGGCATACCACACCTATACTCTATATGGAAAACAAAGGCATTCAAAATATATCTTCTGTGTGGAAAACAAAAAGGCATGCCACATCTATACTCTATGTTGAAAACAACGGCATACCACATCTATGTTCTATGTAGAAAACAAAGGCATGCCACATCTATACTCTATGTAGAAAACAAAGGCATACCACATCTATACTCTATGTGGAAAACAAAAGCATGCCACATCTATGTTCTATGTAGAAAATAAAGGCATACCATATCTATGTTCTATGTAGAAAACAAAGGCATGCCACATCTATGTTCTATGTAGAAAACAAAGGCATGCCACATCTATACTCTATGTGGAAAACAAAGGCGTACAAAATATATCCTCAATGTGGAAAAAAAATGCATACAAAATCTATCTTCTGTGTAGAAAACAAAGACATACCACATCTATACTCTATGTGGAAAACAAAGGCATACAAACTCTATCCTCAATGTGGTCGAACTGACATATTTAAACAAACAAGCATACCAAACTTGTACCATTTTTCATCATACAGTGAAAACCTGCTATAACACTTCATTGTAACATGAATTCTGATATAACACAATAGTTACATGGCTCCCAAAATTTGTCAATAATTTTACCAATTTGATTTAAACAGTATTTTTTTGCGCAAGTCATTGTGGAAAGTACCTAAAATCCAACAACAACCATAAGCTTATTTCGAACTCTATCCCAATTAACAATAACACTTACTTTTATAATGGCCGAGTGATTAATGAAGGCATAATATTGCACACATTGAAACATGCAAATGTGATATAAAAGAAAACTGTACATACAATATTGTAATAATGTCAGACAGAAACTTGTAACCATTTACAGCAGAAACAAGTTACCATATACTTGCAAGACAATAAATGAGAAAAAAAGAAAGAAGAAAAAAATATAATGTTGGCATTGATGAAAGGGAGGGGGGGGGGAAGGACTTTTAACTTCAGTTCAGAAGGTATATACATAGCAACAATATACGTACCAGAGATATAACAGCTTTGTGTTAAGACATTTGTAGTGAATAAACAAATATCTTAGTTCCAATTATGTACTTTTGGACCAAGCTGAAAACCTCATTGATCTCAAGCAGTAGCAAGGGGTTACCCATTAATATCAAAGTTATATCTATAATTTGGGGCAATATTCCTATTGTTCGGTTTCTGATGGCAACATATTTTGTACAGTCTAAGAGAAAATGCTTTGCAGTTTCTGGTTCATTGCATGAACATCTATTTCTATTGCTAAATGACAAATGGTGTTTGAAAAGATCGTCATTTAATAAACTACAACCTAGTTGAAGTTTTGTACACATAATTCGTGCTAATCTTTCACCTTGATATTAATAGATTGGGACCTTATCTAGATTCCTAATTAATTCACCAATTTGTTGAAGTACTACAAGGTTTTAGTGCCAAAAATAAAAGTTTGCTTAATAATTTGGCACGATGTGTTGTATTCTATAAGATAAAAAATGTCTCATCACTGCAACTTTCTTTATATGAATAAAGATGTTAAAAGTTTGATTTGTGAATGTTCATTTCAATTATGTCAATAATCACTGCACTTTGATCTTAGCTTTTTTTTCAAAGATGTTAGCTCTTTAAAAAGCAGATAAATGTTAATTATTACTGAACCATCAACAATAAAGCCATGAAGTCTTCTTTGTGTTTGTCTTCAATGCATCCTGTGTACAATCGTTGCTTAGTCCAGGGGAAATAACCATCATACACAACCAAGCACCAAACAATGTACTGGTTAAAAAAGGTTTCTCACCCAAATTAATAAACCAATTAATTTACCTATGTAATTAGGTATTTGCTAATCATAAAAGTCAGTCTCTCAGCTTAAGGTTGTTAAAATTATCAGGCACTGCTTTATAAAATATTTAAACAAATAAAGCTGCCATCAAACGTACATGACTTAGCCATGTTGTCTGAAAACAGACTGTCAAGAATTTTTAGGTAAAAAATACAGTAAAAATAAAGGGTTTTTTTCCAAGTATCTAATGCAATTATTTTTTTAATATTTAGAGGATTTAAAGACTTTTTTAATAATAATAAATGTTCTGAATTCAAATACAAACAGCAAGTCAATTGAAAACTTCTCCAAGAACTACATTGCAATGTAAAATACTCAACAAAAATGGCATTTTTGTGTTTACTAGTAGAATACATGGCTTCCTCTTTTCCTCGTAGCCATCCCATATCCTGCTTTTATTGTTCATTATGCACTGAATTTAATGTTAGTGTACATCAAATAGGTGACAAGACTTGTAAAATGCAGTAAACAAATTATCACATGATGCTTTTCCTGTAACTCTGAATGACATACACCAAAAGTTACTCTTAAAATCTTGACCAAAAGTATTTCCAAAGTAACTCAGTAAGTTAAAAATATATATTTCACTCAGTCATGGAAGAAAAGACTTTGGAATTAGGAAATAAATATAACTTGATGCAAATTATTTTCAACAATGCATAACTGGCCATGATCAAACAGGAAAAGTACAAACTGTCCAATCACCTTTTGGATTTCTATCACAGATTCACTTTGGCGTTTGTTTCTCTTCATTGAATTGAGACCATAAACTTGCTAGGAGTTTGTTTGCAAGAGGAAGCTTCTTCAGTAGATGCATGGCAGATTTGGAAAAAAAAGCTCTAATTTACAAATGCTTTATTTTCTGCTGTTCTGGTTTTAAAATTCCTTAACCAAAAATTGCATTTATCAAGTCTATGTCAGGTCAAGTGTGTACTACATAATCATCAAAATGAAGCAAACAATATTACGTACATTCTAATATAATGTGCAAAGATCATATGCTCAAATTAATTCTTGATACCTGCCAGCCAAGTGAAAGTTGATAACAAATGTTAAAAAAAAGATCATTTTAAAAGCATCACCAAACCACAAAAAATAAACATTCCTGGTATACTAGTATATACAAGAAGTAATGAAATGTATGGAGATAATGTACATAACAGGAACTCAAAAATGGAGTTTATTAGGATAAAATGTATTAAATAAATTTACCATTTTAACATTTGCCATTTGAACACTGAAAAATACAGGAATTTACAGGAATTTTTTTTGTAAAAATAAGAAAAATTATAGAACCCTTAAATATTCAGGAATTTATAGGAACTTGACAGCCCGAGACAATCATCACGCACTCAATCAACCAGTGAATCATATCATCTATTCCTGAAAAATACTCCATCTGTTCACTAACAATTATGCTGTAGTCAAAGGAATTATGTATAGTATTCAGATTTGTATGGAATCTAGCAGAAAATTCAATCGGTTTGAAATTTATACGGACAACGCTAGATGACTTCGACTTGTATATATGCATACACACTGAACTATAAATGTTCTTTACCCTTCATTACATTTTTTTGGAGTATTCTTTTGCATTAAATTCAGACACAGCATGATCTATGCTAAAATGATTAAATGTATGCTTCTTTGTGCTTAATTTTCGATGGAATTATTATGGATTCACTGTTGTGGCTGCAATGTGATAAAACAGTGCATACATGTATCTATACTTGAACTATTCATGCTATACATGCACTTACCAATGCACCGTTATCTACTGAAATATTAAATATGTAATCACCGTGTTTTTACTACATGATGCTTAATATGCATTGATTTAAGATGGCTTTGATGCCACTGAAGCAAGAGCTTTGCTCCTACTACTATACCCCGACCCCAACCCAATTAGAATAGCCTATTTTCTTTAGTTCACCAACCTGTTGTACTTTTGTACAATATGTTACATAGCATGATGGCACTCTGTGGATCCTGACCATCATGTTATAGCAGGGTTTCACTGTATGCTTTGTCTGGCAACAGTTTCACATGTAACTACAGCAGGGTTTTACAGTATGCTTCGTCTGGCAACAGTCGCACATGTAACTACATCAGGGTTTAACTATGCTTTGTCTGGCAATAGTTACACGTGTAACTACATCAAGGTTTCACTCTATGCTTTGTCTGGCAATAGTTACACATGTAACTACATCAAGGTTTCACTCTATGCTTTGTCTGGTAATAGTTTCACATGTAACTACATCAGGGTTTTACTGTATGCTTTGTCCGGCAATAGTTTCGCATGTAACTACATCAGGGTTTCACTGTATGCTTTATCTGGCAATAGTTTCACATGTAACTACATCAGGGTTTTACTGCATGCTTTGTTTGGCAATAGTTTCACATACAACTACATCAAGATTTCACTGTATGCTTTGTCTGGCAATAGTTTCACATGTAGCTACATCAAGCAGATCTTTCAGATAATGGTAAACCTTGCTTGCATATGAAATACAAGTCAAGGACATAGTGAAGTACTTTTCTGTCTAACACAATTCTCTGGAAGCATTCACTCAGGACTGTTCAATTCCAAGTTACATAGTACTTTACAAAGAAACTTTAAAATTATGTGCAGCCATGCAAAGAAGAAATCTATGTTTTGCATCATTTGTTTTGTGGACTAAAAGTTACTTGGTACAGAAAAACCTGCTAAAGTGGACACCTCTATATCAACAATATCTACTCATAATGTTAAATTATTATACAGTACATTACAAATTTGTATTGTACAAGTCCATGTTGTGTTGAAACACTTGTATCGGACAAGATGCTGAAGCTGTCCAGTCCAATATGAGTGTTTCTACACAACATAGACAAGTTCAATACATATACAAAACTACATACTTGTTTTGTTCTGAATCGGCAGAAAAAACAAGTCTGATACGGCATAGAGATGTGTTGAGGCCGTTAGACCAAGACATATTCATAAGCCATATCAAATGAGTTCTTTCAACCGACTCGGAACAAAACATGAATACGGTTTTGTATTTATCACATACTTCCTCTTTTACGCTTACAAAATATATTAACTTTATAGTATGAATGAAATTCAAAACCAACTGGGATTTATACATGTTTGATTCACTGCGTCTTAAAATATTGATGTGCAGACGTCAGAGAAGAAACCAAAGTACTTCCAATATCAGTGTGCGTTATGGAAATATGGACTGAACAAACACCGGTATCGAATGCCAGATCAAGCATGTAAGATTACATGGATATGTAATATAAATTCATATTGAACAGATCAGTGCACAATGATCTTATTATACACCTAACCCTAATTCTAATAATATATACGTCCCTAGTAATATAACTTCATAATAATAATTTCTGTCAAAATTTACACAAAAAATCAATCAAACCCTTCAATAGTGGCCACCCATGGGAAAAGGCAAAACTGGCCTTGGTACACAGGTTCACCTTTCAAAATTAGTTTTTGAACAAATACCAGGCACTGAATATCATCATTATTATTATTATTATTATTATTATTACATTATCAAGATTGTTTATGTGCACTATTCAACAAAATCATAAAATAAGTGTATATGTTGTTCTCTCTCAAAAATGTATGTTCTACACAAGATTACTGTATCCTGCTCAATTTAATCCATCCTATAAATCACTGATCTTACTTTTTATTGTGCACCATGACAAAACACTAATTCCACTACTGACTGACAGTTTACATGACTGTAAAACAGAGGACCGAATCTTTGGTCAGCCAACTTATATAAATTAGGCTTTGAAACAGCTGTTCATGCTTCAAAAAGAATATCTAGATTGTTGCTCAACTCACAGAGATCAGAAGACAGTCAGCTTATGTGAGAAGCCTGTGATGAAAAGGGAATCAAAAGAAGCCATATATGGCTATTCTTTGTGACCCATTAACCGAAACTTTGCCTGCCTTGACAAACAAGATTTAAATACTGAATGACACCTGACCCTTATGAAAAGGGATGCAACTCATATCTCTTCTCAAAGATGAACTTTCTTCTCAAAATTGGCCACAATATCTCACTTATGTTTCAAAATCCCTTGGATCTGCATTCATCAAACTCCCATTTCTGCTGAGACTACACGACTACTTTTTCCACAATCCAGCAAATGAATTGCTTTGACCCTCTCCTATAAAGAAAAAAACTGCCTTGCTTTCGAACCTGGCATATTGACACGTTTGAGTCAGATGACAGTGCGACTGAATGAATTACTGTGAGTAAAAGCGAGATATGAAATGTTTACACATCAATTCACATGATATGCCTTAATCTAAACAATGCCTTGCTCATCAAACAAAAGTAATAAGTAATATTTTCTAAATCTGCAATGTAAGTTTTTAACGTTTTAGTACAAAATATAAATTCCATTTATCCTGAAGACAAATTAAAAAAGAAACATCAATATCAAAAAGACTTGTGTGTGAAGATTTAGGAAGAATAGGGTCTTTTTATATAATATAAAAATCTAATTATTAATTTGAAAAAGATGTAGAGAGCCTAGCCATATATGATGAGGGAACAGCAAACTTTTAGAAAGAAAAATTACTACAGAAATCAAGCGACAACATTTACATTTATACATTTATTTACTTCTATAACCCCACCCCCAGCCCCCACCTCCCATCCCCAGTATTAGGTTTCATACCTGTATCTACAGGACACCTGCCATTAAGGACAGAATTTCATATTACTTTGAATGTCATTTATATACAAGTTTCTATGTACAATAATATGTATTTTTTTCTTATGATCTTCCTCAAATACAACATATTTTCAAGCTGGTAAACTGTCAGCAGTCACTTACAACACTGACAGTGTTTTCCCTTGACTGGTAAACTGTCAGTAGCCACAGACAATACTGATACAGAGTAATACTACTACTACCAGTGTCTTCCATTGACTGGTAAACTGTCAGAAGCCACAGACAATACTGATACAATGTAACACTAATACTACCAGTGTTTTCCCCTGACTGGTAAACTGTCAGTAGCCACAGACAATACTGATACAACGTAATACTACTAGTACCAGTGTTTTCCCCTGACTGGTAAACTGTCAGTAGCCACAGACAATACTAATACAGCGTAAAACTACTACTACCAGTGATTTCCCCTGACTGGTAAACCATCATTAGCCACAGACAATACTGATGCAGCTTAATACAACTATTACCAGTATTTTCCCCTGACTGGTAAACTGTCAGTAGCCACAGACAATACTGATACAGCGTAATACTACTAGTACCAGTGTTTTCCCCTGACTGGTAAACTGTCAGTAGCCACAGACAATACTGATACAGCGTAATACTACTAGTACCAGTGTTTTCTCATGACTGGTAAACCATCAGTAGCCACAGACAATACTGATACAATGTAACACTACTACTACTAGTCTTTTCCCTTGACTGGTAAACTGTCAGTAGCCACAGACAATAATGATGAAGCTTAATACTACTAAGATCACAGTTTTCTCCAGGATGCACCCATGCACTTATTTTCACAGTAAAATTTGAAAGGGTGCATGTAAACATCAGCAACACATTGTAAAAGGCACACAAAATTATATGATGTTTGTTACCTTATGCTCTGTGTCCCAACTATAGGCATGTCCACTAAGTCATAAAGATGCATGGCTTTATCACTAAGGCAATGTGGCAAGCTTCTCATTTATCAAGACAACTTCATGCTTTCAAAGAGCTCTTCAGCAAGTGAATCGCAGTGAAGCAAAGAATATCTCACTTTTTCATGCTGAATATTTTGGCCATTGAAAGTGATAACGACTAATGATCTATTATAAATGCAAGTACTATGAATTAAAAGATTGTAGGAATCAAGTGGATTGAAATTAAAGTGGATGACAATGGCGACTTTCCCTCCGCATCTGATACCTGTATCGGAAGTTATAGTTTGGCCAATCAAGCACAAAGAATATACAAGAAAATGGAATAATCACACTGCTTATATCCCAAATATAACGGTTGATTTCAAAATACCTAACTGAAACATGAAGGTTTCATCTTGTTAACAACTGTGTAGCACTTCAAAAGAAAACACCGATGATAAAGCTACTGTATGAGTAGGTGCCGTTATTCAGTTTTAATGTATCTGTACAGTAACAAATTATTATATTGAGCAAGAACATGTGATCATAACTGAACAAAACTTTTGTATCAAAGAGCATGAATTTACTGCAGTAATGTAAAGAAACTTCATGTAAATGTTCATAATTTTGGTGATGTAATAGGCAAGTAATGAGTAAATAATCAAATAATAGGCAGGGCCGCATGAAAGTGCAAAAGGCCCCATAAATAAACTTAGCCCCTTTTCTTACAATGTTAGAGAAAATACTGCTACTATTACAAATACTTACCATATAAAAATAGGACAGGGCTGTGCAAATAGCCCAAAACAAAGAACCAGTTTTTACAGATTTTATCTGTAAAGAAAAAAAAGATACTTTGATTAATTAATTAAAATACTACATACTCATAAAAGGAATATATCTTATTAAAACCTCCGCTAGGATATACACATTTATTATATATTTCATACACATTTATTATATATTTCATAATGAGATATATTGAAATATATCCAGGAGGAAAAAAAATATATATTGCCACAGTGGTGATGCCACTTTTATCGCCAATGGCAATATCACTTTTGGAACTTTCTTTTCCCCGTTCAGGAAATGTATCTGCCCTTGCATATGTTGTTCAAACGTGTATTTCCATATTTAGGCCTATTTCATTTATCTTCTTCTGCTCCTTCTCTCTCTCCCTCCCTCCTCTCTTTCTCTCTCTCTCCATCAGGATGATTGGATCTTAAAATGTGTCAAGATTAGACCCTTTAGTAATTTTTATGTAATCAATGAGGTGTCATCAAGAAATGCCTGAAAACGAACTCCAAACAACTAAAAACGCATTACATACTTCATAATGAGATATATTGAAATATATCCATGGGGAAAAAAAATATATTGCCAGTGGTGAAACCACTTTTATCGCCACAGTGGCAATATCACTTTTGGAACTTTTTTTTCCCCTTTCAGGAAATATATCTGCCCTTGCATATGTTGTTCAAACATATATTTCCATGTTTAGGCCTATTTCATTTATCTTCTTCTTCTGCTCCTTCTCTCTCTCCCTCCCTTCTCTCTTTCTCTCTCTCTCCAGGATGATCGGATCTTAAAATGTGTCAAGATTAGACCCTTTAGTATATTTTTATGTAATCAATGAGGTGTCATCAAGAAATGCCTGAAAACGAACTCCAAACAACTAAAAACGCATTACATATTTCATAATGAGATATACTGAAATATATCCATGGGGAAAAAAAATATATTGCCACAGTGGTGAAACCACTTTTATCGCCACAGTGGCAATATCACTTTTGGAACTTTTTTTTCCCCTTTCAGGAAATATATCTGCCCTTGCATATGTTGTTCAAACATGTATTTCCATGTTTAGGTCTATTTCATTTATCTTCTTCTTCTGCTCCTTCTCTCTCTCTCTCCCTCCCTCCCTCTCTTTTTCTCTCTCTCTCAATCAGGATGATCGGATCTTAAAATGTGTCAAGATTACACCCTTTAGTAATTTTATTGTAATCAATGAGGTGTCATCAAGAAATGCCTAAAAACAAACTCCAAACAGTAGGCTTCAAGTATCAGTTTTTTATAGTAAGTTTTCCACACGAATCATGCAAATTTTGTTGGTGACTGAACTTACATGACCTGTTGCTCTTCTTTTCTTTCGTATGAAAACATTTATCAATTTGACAAAATACACACTTGAAAGCGTTATGTGTACAAGCTAAATTTGTAAAAAGTCCCTTTCCTAAACTTTGTCAAATTTTGAATTTCATTTTATTGAAGTATTAAGGCAGCCGATAATTGCACTGGCACAGAATGGGGAAAAGAATCCATGCATATCAATGTTTTTTGCCTTAAAAAATATATAACAAAAAGAACAACCACAGGTTTTTTGAGTAGATATAAGGTAATAATTGCACTCATGGTAATACAATGTTTTCACTTTACTGATGACATATTTCCTCATATCTACTCACAAAAGAACAGATATACTATATATATATATATATATATATATATATATATATATATAATTCTGGTTAAATGTAGGAATGCTACTAAAACAAATACTCACCCAAAGAAAATAAGTAAACATGAGTGCAAATATAGCTATGCCTTCATTATCATAGCTTCCTGCCACTGACCTGCTGATGTAACCAGGGACTGAAAATATACAATTCCACATTATCTCTACAATCTAATTACATGTATATAGTAATTATCAGATGTTCTTACACATCACATAACTGACCTCGTGGTTGAGTGACAACTGTCAATAAGCCATTTTTTAAAATCACTTGTCCTGGACAAGTAACTGGGAAAATAATTTGTACAGCTCTGTCTTACTGCATCAGAAATTCAAATGGATCTTTTAGCATCAGAAATCAACTCAAATGGATGGGGTTTAAAAAAAAAAAAATTGTGCAAATTTAATTAAAAAAAACTTGCATTTCTTTTCAATGACTATAGTACACCAACTAATTCCTTTTTCTGCTCTGAAAATATAAGATACCACAATGTATTTTAAGAGATGTAAATACAGTAGTAAAAAAAATGGTTCTTTTCTACTTCCAAGCTTTAAGAGTAAATAAAGGGCAGTAATTCCAGCACTGACAAACTTACCAATAGCAATGAAGCAGGCAGCAAACAGACCTGCCCCTGCACTCCAGATCTCAGTGGTGAAGAAATAGACAGCTAGTGCAGTCATTCCACTGAAAGAGATCAATAATCAAACAAAGCCTATCAATTATCAATCAGAAACACCCTACAATGTAATAATTAAGCTAAATTTGGAATTTACACTACAGTTAAACTACCTCATAAAGGACAATTAAGGGAAGTCTAATATTTACCATATATACTCGCTTATAAGTCGAGACTAACTACAAACTGCAGAGACCCAGATTTGACATCACATAATGCGCCAGCAGATCTAGGTCTATGCAGTTTGCTAGGAGTGATCAGTAGATCAAACAACATACACCCTGATCTGCTGGCGCATTATGTGATGGCAGATCGGGTCTATGTTGTTTGCAGTTGGACTCAATTTACAAGTGAGTATATGTGGTTAAGTGAATTTAACATAAGGGGTTTATTTAATGTTGTCCATTATGAGCAGATTTCCTTGCTATGAAGGGGTCGATTAAGGCACGTTTCATTGTATTTTCACCAACGAATGACATAATGTACAGTCATGCATGAATGAAAGGGATTCTCTTCTATTCAGACAATTTATGGGTGCGTTAGATCTATTCCATCAATATAATTACCCCCCCCCCTACATTTTCGAAAAAGCATAAGGGATATTGTCCATCTGTCTGTCCATCCATTACCACATCTCCTAAATTATGTTGCCCCTGTAGTGAACATATGGGACGGGTGTCATCCTTGGCTCCTGCCAAAGGGGGTCCCAGGGAGAGGAGAAAAAAAGGTCAAATACACAAAATTTCAATTACAATAACATTTTAAAATATTTTCTGACAAACTTCACATATGCAGTCATAGCTGGAAGTCACATCATAGTCATGATTTTGGTAGTATGATCCCCAAGTCGGTGTCTGGAGGTGGGAGTGAGCATGGGGTGAGGTGGGGGATTCAAATGTGTGCAGTAACAAGAATGGGAATTTACCATTTGTGAGCTACTGTACTTGCTCAAGTTTCAAATGTAACTCTGCATGTTCATGTCTGGATTATGTGCCATTCTTTAGTTATTTCACCCCTTTTATGCCAAATCACTGCAAATTATTGTACATTCAGGGTAAGGTGTTTTTGGTAAAAGCCTAAATGTATTCAGACTGTCACTATATAATGACATAAAAAGTTCTCATTTTAAATGTATTGCTCGTGTAGAAGAACAGATTTTGGATGAGTTCTGAGTGTTATTATTTTTAGGTATCTTTATGCTGGTCACAGTAATAGCCCAGTGGCGGCGCGAGGGTTCAAGGTGCCTGGGGGAAATGTTCTTTAGTGGCGCCCGTACTTTGCCACAAAGAACAGTTTTTATGTCAGTTGCCAACCTCCATCATCCCCTCCCCCCATCTAAATATAAGTTATGTGAAGAATTGCACCCATTACACTAATATGAGATGAAATACTATGAAAATTTCAGCTTAAGAAAAATAAGAGCTCCCAATGGTGCCCCCCTTTGCCTGGCGGCCCCACCCACCCTTGCACAGGCACTGTAATGACCATAGACAAGAAAACCTGAAACATGCTTCCAGTTGAGCTTAAAATAACAAGTGGATCAAGTGGGCATGATATCACTCACCTGGTTTACATAACTTGTCAGTTGACTATTTCACTGCAGGATCATGCAGTAGTGTAAGAACACAACAATATATGTAAACCATCTCCCAACCTTTGTAGCATGTCAATTTCCAAAGATGGCATAATTAATAGGTTTAGATCTTTTTTATGTCCAACTGATCCAAGATCTGGGCTATAATCCTATTTATAAACTTTATCAAAATTTATGAGAAATACAAGTTAAGCCAATCAGATAAAAAATTATCTCATTATTATGCACACTTATTACAGAACCTGTCTAAGACCATGACGATATAAGCTAGAATTTAACAAATTTCTTTGTAGTAGGAAGGAATAGTATATTAAGAAAGCTGCTAGTCCTGCGGAATCATCACTAGTCATTCTCACAAAATGCTGACTGGTAACAACTGAAACTTTACTTCCCATTGGACTATTGAAATTATGAAAACTACTAGACCAACAGGAAATTTACTAGCCTCGGGCTAGCGGACCACCGCTAATTTGAATCTCTGGCTTGTTTATCAAATTTGGGCAAATCCAATCAATCAAAATTTGGTCTCCAGAGCATAACAAGTTCAGCCAAACTGATACAAGATCATAAATATACTTAAATTTTGCTCATTAACAAACTCCTCCAACATCTTGATGACACAAGTTTTTAAAAACTCTTATCAGAAATAGTGTCGTTTGAATGGTTACAAGCTCAGCCAATCAGATGCAAGATCACTTTATCAATACATGAAGATTTCACCCATATTCACATATATCTGAAAATCCTGATGATACAAGCCTATTTACCAAGTATGATCAAAACTTAGTCTCAAGACAGATATTAAGCTCAGTCAATCAGATACAAGCTCACATCCTTAACATGCTCGTCTTTGCTCATAATAAAACTCATCCAACATCTTTACGATATTAGCTGATTTACCAACTTTGATCATAAACAGGTCAGAAATACTATTTTGAGTGGTAAGAAGCTCAGCCAATCATATGCAGGATCATCTCATTAATATGCTTAGATCTCACTCATAACATGAGACCCAATTAGGCTTGAGATCGCTCACCTGCCTGACATTTGCATAACAGTCAAAATGCAAGTGCGTTGGTCCAGAAATCTGGGTCAGTAGGATGCTTTCTATTGAATTTTTTTCCAATGTTGTTGATCGGACAAATAACCACCCTCTGGTACTTGGCACTAAACAAGTATCAAATATGCGGCTCGATCAAAGGGTTGTAATGTGGGAAAACAAAGAGGGTGCTAAGGGATTAAGGTCAAACATTTATATGTAAGATGTGTAGGACTCTACTTGTCACTGAACAATTACAAAATTAACAAGGTATAAATCATAAACCAGAACACCGGAGAGGGAGGCTGAAGATGTATGGAAAGAAGATATTTGATAATGCATTTATTTAAAGTGACAACAGTCATACCTTTCCACAGAGCATCATGCAAAGACTATGGAAGTAGCTAAGATTGCTGCTACAGTAAAACCTGTCATGAGCGACCTCTGCTATGAGCGACCACCTGTCATGAGCGACCACAATCGTAATGCAAGGATCAATTTTATTATATAAAAGCACTGTCGTGAGCGACACCTGCAGAACGCGACCAGTGACCGCGATTTCTGGGCAAAATATGCATTTCGACACTGCTATGAATGACCGCATCACAAAAACAGAGATAAACACAACTGACCTTTATTTAACCCTTTGTAACGACGACCACTTAAAAAGTAAAGACTGCTATAAACAAAGCCAAAAACTTAAAAACAAATTAGGCTGGCTACCGGTTTCTTAAATTGTACAGGTCATGCATGTAGTGTAGTATGTTATAGATTGTAAACCAGACTTTAGTACATGCCGATTGCTCATTTGGAAATACCTCGGCTATTTCTGCGAGACTAAAGTATGATCCATAGGATTTTCCGCGAAGTTGCGAATGGCAGCTGTTCTAAAATAATATCGCGAGAACTGAGACAAACACCACTGACATTTATTTTATCCTTTTTAACAACGATCGCTTCCAAAGTAAAGACTGTTCTAAAAAAAAAAAATTATTAAAACAAATTAGGCTGGCTACCGGTTTCTTAACTTTTGCAGGTCATGCACGTGGGTTCTTTGTTCTAGACTGTAAACCAAACTAAAGTACATGTCACTAACTGCCATTGTAGTGCCAAATTCAATATAGTGGTCGCATACATCATTTGTCTTTGGAGTTAATCCGTAATGCCTGGGGTGAATGAGGTCTTTGTCTTTAATACCAGTAGGTGAGAATCGTTTTCCGGATTCGATTGTCATTGTGAAAGACTTGTGTTGTTTGTTGGGGTGTTTTTGATGCTACAGTGATTACAGCACACACACCCAACAGTCATATGTTGACATTAGTGTAGCCGGTTACACCCTTTGTTTATAGAGTTAATCCCTTTGTGTCGTCGGTGAATTAAGCCTTTGACTTTTGTCTTGAAATAAATTTATTATGTTTCTGGATAAATTGTGTCTTTTTATTTCATTCATTGGTACATATACATTGTATATGTATTCCATATTTCCCAAAAGCCTGATCAAAACCGCTACAGTCGTTATTACAATTGATCCCTTATAACATTAACACCTAGCACCTTAATAATAATGGCAGAACCTCCAACGGAAAAGATAAATTCTAACACTGGAGGAAAGAATTAATGTAATTGAAAGAAGTGAAAAACGGGAGACCGTTTGCAGCATAGCAGCCACTTGAAACGTCGGTAAAACTCGAATTTAGGGTGTTAAAAAAGACAAGGAGTCAATTAGAAACTAACTCATATGCTAATACTAGTACATGTACGCGTGATCTTCAAATATAAATGTAATTCATGTTTAATGATAGATGTATATCTTTATTACTATTAAAATTATTTTCAGATTAATGCATGTAATATTTTAACAAGAACTATGAACAAAGAATACAATAAATGTACATGATTGTGCTTATTTTTCCCTCTTAAAAAGTGCTGAATTTCGACCTTGGAAACTGGTCTTTTTGTACAAACCTGTTATGAGAGACCGCTTTTTTCTGGCAGAAGGGGCAGTCTCTCATGACAGGTTTTACTGTATTAGTAAAAGTAAAAATGACATTATCAGCGACTGATAACGTGAGTGCATCAAAACTGACATCAGGAATAAATTTGGCATCTCAAACTGCATTCAGCAAGTGGGCAGCCATAAAATCACGATGCATACTCATGTGACATTCAATTTTATTATTTTTATGAAACATTTTAATAGAGCAAAACATTATAAATAAGCAATCAAAACAGTCATGTAATGATTTATTCTGTAATATTGTGGTATTGTATTGTTTGTTGTCAATAAAGTAATAAATACCCCATCTTTTTCAATTTTCATTGCCTTTTACATTAATATATATGGAAAAATAGTGACTCCTTGCTTGGCAACATTTTTTGAAAATTGATGACAAAATATTGAGGTTGGCCATTTTTTTGGCGACAGCTTTTTTAAGACAGCACCATCCCTGCTAGAGTCCAATATGCAGAAAAAAGAAGACCCAATGAAACACTGTAAGGTCAAAGTCTAGGACCAAAGGTCTAAAATCCTGGATGCAGGCACTCTCACTAATTAGAGCTACAGCATAACATATTAACCAGAAGTGTGAATTCTTTCAAACACTCCTACATTACACTGGCACACCGTGTTGCTGAATGGTCTAAGGCGCTTGCCTTTACAGATCACTCGCATCTCACCTGTGTTTGTGTGGGTTCGAGTCTTGGCTCGACCAACATGGGTATGTGAGAAAGCTTGCCAGTAGTTTCCCCATGGGTTGGTGGTTCTCCCCAGGTTCTTCCTCCACCAAATATATTGGCTGCTATGTATAGCATATCATGTGCTGAAAAATGACGTTAAACCTACAAAACCAAACCTACATTAAACATGCAATTAATGTACCAGCTCTTATTTTTCACAGTGGTACTGGACAATAACGTTGCTAATGCATATAACCTACCTGAAGAGAGGGGCTAAAAAGACACAGACTTCCCGGATGTGTACTGGGATGTTCAGAAAGTCCAGGATCCAGTAGATGGACCCTGAAGTAACCATCAAGCCTGGATAGACCTATAATTACACAACAATTCAATATAGTGAAATCTGATTTGAAATACCACTTTTATGGGAAATCACCTGCCATTCATGATAACCAGATTCTTAATATATGCATCAAATTGTTATATAGTGTAATGCAATGACCTCTATCGAGAAAGCACCTGTCTTGAAACACTTTTTTGTTGCAAGAAGGGTGGTCTCTCATGACAGGTTTTACATTTACCAGGTGACCAAAGATCCTGTAGTATACAATATATTCACTCTATTATAACATGTAGACTCAAATCATGTCACATAACCTATAGGCAAATTAGTATCTATCTACATGTGAACTGAAGCAAACAGTATTGAACCTGATGTGCAAACAGTATCAACTCACATGTGCAAATATATATTTCTGACACTGCACTGTTCACAGTTGATGCCCATCCAATACAGGTACATGTGAGTAGCTACATGTACTATACAAGACTACCACTGTTTCAAGACAGTCCAATAGCCTATAGTATCCTGCCACCTCCCTTTCCTGTTTGTTTCTTCTGATTTACTAGATCAGATGGAAAGAACCAATCAAGAGTTCTTTTTCAATGGTCTTAATCAAAGCTCTGTCCCTTAAGGACATAACCACAACACAAAAATTCAAAATCATAATTCATTAAAGAACTTTAAATACTACAGTAATGAAAGTGTTAATAATAAAGCATCAATAATATACCAAACAAGACAACAAGAGTACCGTAAAAGTATATTATACACCTGACCCATGTTTAATAATCCATAATGACCTTTCGACTCCAAAATCAATAGGCTTCTTCTTTATCCCAAGTGTAAGCCATCCACAAAGCTTGGTCAAGGTCTCTGATGTAGAACTAATGTTATTGTGCGGAAACTATTTGTATTCTCTGTCAGTGGCCTTGACCTTCGATCTATTGATCCTGAAATTAATAGCTTTCTTCCTTATCCCAAGGACAAGCCATGCATGAAGTTTGGTATCTACAGATGACAGAGAACGAGTTATTGTGCAGAAACCATTTTTTTTATTTTATTCATTCAGTTATTTTGACCTTTGACCTTCTGACCCCAAAATCAACAGGGTTGTTGCTTACCATCAAAAGGACTGATGCTCTACTGGCCAAAAAGAATTTCCAGGAATTCAAGATAAGACCATTTCTTCCTTTTAACTGCTGAGTGTTAAAACCATCTACAATAATGATATTCTTGAGCAATAACAAGATTTTCAAATTAGTTCCTGTTGTAGACATATTGGATGTCAGATTGATGCCATTTTTGGCTAAGACCAACAAGATATCAAAGGAAGTCGTTTAGTAAAAACTATATGTTGATATGACCATCCTTTCAGGAGGTGTAGCAATAGGACCAACCAGACATCATAAAAAGTCTTCTCGGGAAATCCCCATGGCAATATTACTTTTCATTTAGGAGGAGTATCCATAACAAGATTTTCAAGATGGCCACTGAGGTGGCCATATTGGACATCAGATCAGCAGAATTTCATTTAGGACCAACTAGACATCATAAGAAGTCTTTTAGTGAAAACCTCATGCTGATATGACCATCCATTCAGGAGAAGCAGTGATTAAGATTTTCAAGATTGCTGCTGTGGTAGCCATAATGAATATCTGAGCAGCACCATTTTCATTTAGGACCAACTAGACCTTGGGATGAATGTGTGTGTAAAATTTCATGGCAATCCTCCAAGTAGTTTAGGAAGAGTAGCGATAACAAACTTGTGCTAATGGATGGATGGATGTTGGATGACTGACGATAGACAAAAGGCCATCCCAAAAGCTATTCTCGTCCATGAGCAGTATAACTAAATATTGGGGGTCTAGTTGCTTCACAAATGCAAGATGATGTAATCCACACCAGAATGTTTAAACTGACGATTCATCAGTTTTCCTATTTGCTCTCGAAAGCGCAAAGGAACTCTAACAGCAATATAAAATAAGTTATTTCAAAGTACAAAAATGGCATAATTCTGGAAATCCAATCATTCTAATTTGCCCTGTATATTAGCAGTGATTTCTCAAGAATTTTTAGTCAGTGGGAATTCCACTGTGGCATTTCTAAAATGTTTTTTTTAATTATTATTTTGAAGGGAAATAGTTTCTGTATAGGAGCAATATGAATAGACCACTTGCATGTACTGCTTATGTTCCAACAAACATTTGTGATAAATAACTTTTCATGAATCAAGATACGACCTACATGTACAGCTGTTTTATCACAATTATTGGCACAGCAGCAGTGATCATCTGATTGTGTTATGATAATGGCATATCATATAAATCAGAACTGCATATTACAGCCTTGACTTAGCCATCAAATATTGAAAACTAGAATTTCTGCCATTTTCAACTCCATAAAGCACATTTAAAATGCTTTCAAAAAGCTGATGATAAATGAAAGCATCTCATTCCTCAAATGCAAAATGTTAGTTAATTAACACCTGATTTTGACACTTGGTCTAGAAAGTTGTAAAAGGGTTTGCTAATTCTTTTGAAATCACTATCGAAGCCTCTGAAGCTTCTTTTTCATCGTGTTCCCTAATTTTATTAAACATAAATTAAAGTTATCAATTCTTTTAATATATTTTGATTTTATTTAATCGAGCAGGTTTAAATGAGAAAATGAATTACGTAATTGTTCAAATCTGTCTTAATCATCAAGACATTAATGATGCCTTTCTGGATACATTAAACAGCTAAGTGATCAAGATCAAATGAAGTTGTGTTTGATTATATGGCTCTATTTGAGCGATTGTTCTCACAGTGATCAAGTACTATTATTTGAAACATGCACAAACATCCAGAACTCGTACCAATAGCATAGTTCAACGCTCCATCATTAATATGGACTATGCTTACAGCAAGAGCAACATATGCTGATAATTGGCCGTTTCAAAGAATAACGCAGAATAATACCAAATAACAGGTTTTATTTTTAGATCATTTTTTATAAACATTCACTGCATTATGAGGTGACAATTGATAAGATATGGAAGTTCTTGCAAGGTGTGCAGCCACCCCCAAAATGTCAGTAATTAGATACAATGAAGATAAACACAAGGAAGGTTTAATGGCTTTATTGTTGATGGTTCAATAATAATCAGATTCACAATTATCAGCTTTTTAAGGAGCCAACGTCTTTAAAAAATAAGCAGGAAGAAATGATATTATTTTTCTTGAAGAATACAACATATCTTTCCAAATTATTAAATCAAGCTCTTGTTTATTTTGGCACCAAAGAAAGATCTGTAGTGCTTCAAGCCATTGTGAAATTAGTGTACAATTTCAGGAGCCATGCCACGATCATGCTATACCCGAATTCCTGTTATAATGAAGCGTGCTATAGCAGGGTTTCACTGTAGTAACAAAAAATAGTGTGATAGTTAATACGATAAAAAGGGAGTGAGAAAGTACCAAGTATTCAGATACAAATTAAAGTCCATGGGGTACTTTTTTGCTAATGGTTGTAAAAAGTTCTTAGATTGTTCCTGGACTTGCAAATTACAAGTTCCCTACAGACAAAGGCATAGGTACCGTATATACTCGCGTATAATCCAGGTCCAAATAAAATCAAAATAGACCCTGATCTGCTGGCGCATAATGCACCAGCAGATCAGGGTCTATGTTGTTTGTTCTACTGATTAGTCCTAATAGACTGCATAGACCCAGATCTGCCAGTGCATTATGCGATGGCAGATCTGGGTCTATGCAGTTTGCAGTTGGTCTTAGCTTATACATGAGTATATAGGTAAGAGACCAGGCCATATGGACTTAGTCATGATATTTACTACTATACAGAAAACAAAAATGAACTCAAGGTCTCCTGCATGATTTTGCTTGTGAAATATAGTTTTTAATTGTCCAAGTTGATATGAATGAACAATAATGTTGAATTAGAAACTGAACTGGTTTTGTTTGATTTTACCAGGATCTCTGAAATTTAGGCAGTATCAGTAAAAAATGTTATTATGGTGATCCTATGGATCAGTGAAGCCCTGTAAAAAGTGTCTGAAACTACCGTATATACTCGTGTATAATCCGAGTCCAAATGCAAACAATATAGACCTTGATCTGCCATCGCATAATCCACCGGCAGATCAGGGTATTTGTTGTTTGTTCTACTGATTAGTCCTTACAAACTGCATAGACCCAGATCTGCTGGCACATTATGCAATGGCAGATCGGGGTCTGTGCAGTTTACAGTTGGTATCATATTATACGCAAGTATATAAAGTAAATATTCTCCTCACTGCAAGCTTAATATCTGGCATGAACTAGTCTTGAACCTCTGGACAACCACATGACATGGGATCATTACTTCATATACATGTACAAAACTCAGGGAATATGATTGGTTGGTTATCAAGATACAAAATAAAATACACTATTTCTGTTACAAAATATTCAAGCACAGTGTAAGAACTCCAACAAGGTCACAACTTGATCATGTGACTTACAATCGAGTGTTAAGTTAGTCACATGATGACTGGCAATATACGACTAGGTAAAACAAAATGGCAGATAACTTCTGCTTCAAAAATTCAAAATGCAATGATCTAATTTATGATTCAAATATATGAAATGATTTTATGATATAAAACAAGTTACTGTGTGGTTTAATGATCAATGGAACATGTCCAAAACAAATTGAGATTTTAATTAAACAGCTGATTTGTCAGTTGTACCGCAACATTTTTCTTGGCCCAAGGGAGGTAACTGCTACAACAAAAGCACTGTTTGTCAACAATCGTCTGCATAGCCAACAATGGCAGCTAAGAGATTCTTATGTGTTATTCTTTATATAAACAAGTTTATTTAAGGTTTATGAGGTAATAAATTCATTACATGTTAGTTTACCTTTGACTAAGGGTGTGTGGATTTTATATTAGGTACACTCCAAGAAACTATTATGTAACTAGTATTATGCATGGTTGATTCTGCCAAGCAGTGTAAGATCTTTTATAAACATTAACACCTGGCTATGCCTAGTTTCCTCTGACCTTTTTCATCCTGATGGAGATATTTGGAAAGTTCCTATGTTAAGGAGGCAATCCAAATACCAAATACTGGGGTAGGAAAGGTCTGAGAAAACTTGGACTAACACCTGGCATGATTAACTGCCAAAAGAACTGTTGACTGTTCATTTACCTGACTTTTAATTAGAGTAATCAAACATATCATAAACCACAGCTAATAATATCAAGTTGCCCCAAGCTAAAACTTGGTTGTCCCAGGCTGCCAGGCAATGAATTTTATTGCCCCTGCCCTGGTGTTGGTAAGGTATGATATACATGTATACGCAAAACAATATTGACTGATCTGGTACAAGCAGAACCATGAAGTGAGCTTTTAATTTTATAAGCTGTACTATACATATATGTACAATCTTAGATCTCTGACAAGTTGCCAAAAACCTGTGACAGTGATATAAAGTTCCTGTGAATGCAAACATGTTATTTTCCATTTTTCCTTGCTTTGACTACTGTAAGAAACAATGCACTACTGAACGTAAAGAGCAAATATAACGTGGGAAACAAAAAACTGTATACATGTAATCTTTAATCTTGGTAATGGCTGCAATGACTTATTTTGAAAATTATACAAGAGTTATACAAACTTAGAATACTCAACAGTTTGTTTGTTTGTTGTTGTTGTTTGTTTTTTTTGGGGGGGGGGGTTTGGGGGGGGTGCATTTTCTGACAAAAAGGGAAAAAAAGTTGGAGTATGGAGTCTTGCCCACAGTTTGACTATGGCAGCCAACCCGTAATGATCCAATGATGGGATTCAAACCCACACCCTTCTGGTGTCAAGTTTAGGATGCTAACCACTTAGACAATACAGCTGCCACAAATGTGTGTGTGTGGGGGGGGGGGGGGGTACAAGGAGTATGGAAGCAGGATATTCAAATAAAAAGAATGTGCATAATTAGGATTATCTGTACTTGAGCTTTTTTAAAACATTCAACACACAATGTTTAGAGTAAAATATGTAGCACTTATAAATATGATTTTATCAAGAAATATCATTACAAATAATCATAAACTAATTGCTTACATCATACAGTCATGTAATTTAATCAGTTACTCTTCCAGAAAGTTAGTAGAACATTAGGCCTAACAGAAAAAAAAGCTTTGTTTTCTGTTTCCAAACGACCCTATTGTTTTTTTTAATGCTGACCCAATACATTTTTCCGATTTAAAAAAAAGAAAAATGAATAAAGTATTTTCTAAATGTTGTAATCAGTCTGGATTTAATTTCATTCAAAGGTAACAGTATTAGACATCATGCTCATTAAGATGCTTACTATTTCTACTAATATTTTTAACAGCCTACTGGATAGAGACTAGAAAGCATGATTCAATAATCAGAGTTCTTTTAGGCTGTGCCCTTGCACCAATGACCCTTATCTTTGGTGCAAGAATGTTCCCTCATGGAACTATAGAATGCATAAAATAGAATCGATAAAAAAGACCCCAGAAAATATTGATAAAAGATTGTAATTGTTGCCTTTAGACTGACTGAATTAAGTGCATCCCAAGCCAACTGAATATAGTGCATTGGCTGCCAAAGAAGCAAAAGAAGATCAATTTGATTGGCTGAGATAAATGTCTTACTTATTGTTTATTAGCTTAAGCACCAATGGTAAGCACATGGCTGATAATCGATAGAAAATGTACAGAAGAGAAGATTAAATCTTTCGCATCACTGCTGCATTTGATGTGTGGCAGAGCAATAGGATTAGAGTTGGTAAAGAACAGCTGACATATGTACACAGCAAGCCGCTAATTGATTACCTTATTGTTGGAATTTGGGGAGTTTAAGGCCAAATGTGGGATGTTTTTTGAGGTGTTACAAGTAATAAAGGGATAAAAGGTGGTCCATGATGCCTTCTGAGCCTTTGATGAAAATCGGCTGACCCTTGGTGGAGGGAAGAAAATATGGAGAGAGCAACCATAAAATTAAAAATGATTTCGGCAGACACGCTCGAGTAAGCATTTTGATTTTGTCTTGTTTAATTGCTATTGTACTGTTTCAAGATGTTTTAAAAGGACAGCTCTTACATTTTTTGTTCAATTCATGTAAAAATGCCGAAACGTGTGCTTTCTCCCAATAATAAGAAACGATCCACTAGGAAATATTTCAGCAAGTTCAACAATGCTTGAATATCAGAGTTCAGTGTGTGCAGGCAAGTAGCAAAGGTCCTGATTTTGCACTGTGTGTTTTAAAGGTATCCATCTTTTGTATTTCATAAAATATTTGAAGTTTTCATGCACATAAATTAAGTTCAAGCCCTAGATAAAATATATCAGTTAAAAATATATTACAAGATTATTAATTTTAAAGTTTGAATAAATTATTCATAAAAGCATAAATACATAATGTATTTTTTTTTCATTTTTATTTCAAGTCTAAATAAATCTTTAGTTTTTTATTTACAGTGGTGAAACTTGCCAGTAGATTTTTGGATCTGAGCCATGAAGAGAAAGAAGCCCTTGAGGATGAGGCTCAGGAGTACATCTGAAGTCCAAGTCAGGAACTTCCTCTATGCAGTGAACATAGCTTGGAGGAGTATTGGAGTGTAGTCAGAAACCTTACAAACCCAGCAACAGGAAAACTGAAGTTAGAACTTCTTCGCAGGCTGATCGTGGTTGTCATGTCATTACAACATTCTAATACTGATACAGAGAGGACATTCTCATTTTTTGTAAAATACAAAGTCATTTAAGGGCAAATCTGGACCAGAGAACTATTGACAGCCTGTTAAGTGTGAAGCTTAATAATCACAATGAATGTCATCAGTGGTCACTAGACAGTGATCTTGTGAAGGAAACTAAAAATGCCATTGGATTTTATAAAAGAAAAATCTTTGCGGTGAACTATCAGCTAAACAACTCTTCCTTTTTCATTATTTGACAGTATACTGACTCTTATTAATAAATTATTATTGTAACATTTTCCATCAGAATCTGAAGCGTATTCATGTTTAAACTTGCTGTTTTATTATAGTATGAAAAGAATACATATTATGGGGAAAAAAAGCGCATTTTGTTTTCCATCCCCTTGAAACATAAAATTTATGCCAATAAAAAATCGACTGGTTTAGAGGCCAATCTACTGATCAAAATTTGTAAATCTACCGGTTTGAAATCCTGGTTCTGTCACATGTATGTACTACAAGTAGTGGAATTAAGCTAGTACAAGTGTGCAAATGGTTGTTGACATCTTTGATTTAGATCTCCGAATTCATGCTAAGTATTAGCAATCAGGGCTTTAGAAATCCACTTGACTGATGCCCAGGACAAGCTCAAATTCAGCTCAGAGAAGCCCAATTTTACAAGGTAATTGGCCATAGGCAACTTCAAAATAAAGAGAGAGAGATAGATTGGGGGGGAGGGGTAATTATCAGTTCATAATGCTTTACATTCTTCAAGTTTTATACTCTGATATCTCTCCACAGTACATATATCAGTACCTTTATTTAGTGTTTATATGTAGTACATTCTTCTACTACATAACTGCCTGCAGTTTCTTTCATCTATCGATCCTTTATTTCACATGATATGCTTTCAAAGGCATTTCAAATTCAAATGGAAGGGAATAATTTTCATGCCCAAATGAACTTCCCACACTGGTCCCTCAAACTGATTGGTTAGGTCTCTTGGGTGTTTGAGGTCTCTAGATTCTATTGCATATCTGCAATACAAAGTACTCTACTGCAATTTATGATTCACAACTGTTAAGATAAAGTCAACTCACCGTCCCCCCGACAATTCTGCCAAGAGGGTACCATGCCCGATCATCAAACCAGTTCAGGAAGTTGTAAAATCCATTGTTTACCATGTAATGAGTGGCTCGGTAATTGAACCTGCAAAAGAAATCAGAAAATGGTGACAAATTATCCAACACTGTCTATACTCGCTTTTAAGCCGAGTCCAACTGCAAACAACAGAGACTCTGATCTGCCAGTGCATTTTGTACCAGTACATCAGAGTCTATGTTGTTTGTTCTACTTATTACTCCTAACAAACTGCATAGACCCCGATTTACTGGCACATTATGTGACAGGAAGATCTGGGTATGTGAAGTTGACTCAACTTATATGGAAGTATTTTTGGTACATCACACTGAATAGTATATACCCATCGAGATCCCAATTCCAAATTCCCATAGACATCATTGCAATATATCTTATAATGTCAATCTCAAAATAAAGTATATCTTTTTTAATTAAAAAAACTTGTTATGCTCACAGACTTGGTTTTCTGACCTTTTATTTAACCTCCTCTAGAACAAGGGGGAAAATGTTCATATTTGCAATAAAACACACAAATGTTTTAGAGTAAGCCATTTTCATTTTTTAGTTTTTATTTCTAGCATACTTTTTTAATTTCACTTAAGGTGTAATTTTTCATTTACCGATTTTGGATGAAAGAATGATAACAGATTCTGTGATTATTTACTTAATTACAACAAAAACCTAAGTGTACCATGAAGTAGGATTACAACAAAAACCTAAGTGTAACATGAAGTAGGGTTAAAATATTTCACTTAAAAATAGTAGTATAATTCCTTGTGTAAAATATGTCAAATTCGACAAAAGGTATCAACGGCAAATTTTAAAAATGTCCAATATCATACAGTAGTTCCAGGTAATCAGCTGAAATATTGGCTTATGACAATTTCAAGTATCTGCATTGGATATACAGTGTATACTGGCATAGCATATTAAAAACAGAAGGATTTTGTTTATGGTTATATTTTTGAAGATACATTTTTTTTACAGTTATGGTATTAATACAACGGTAAAATCAGCGCAACAATAGCACCCTATTTTAGCTTGCTTTTTGTACCACTCTGTTTTCTGGAACATGCAATTCAAATAACATGCAATGGCACTGTCTTACATCACCCATTTCATTTTGATAATAACCAGGCTAGACAAATTTCACTTACACAATCCTTTATCTACATTTGTTATTAATGTTATTGAATACATTGTCATATTTCTAAGACAATGTAACCGATTTTTGAAGATCCTATTGCAGGGGTCTCCAAACTTTATAAGAGGAGGGTCATGTTAAATTTTTGAAGGGGGTTTGCGGGCCGAAGCGACTGTGAAAAATTTAGATATATGCAAAATCGTTTTACAAAATTTCAACACCACGGGCCGGACAAATAAAAGCTGTGGCAATCCGGCCCGCGGGCCATAGTGTGGAGACCCCTGTCCTATTGCAAGCTGTTGGAGACAGGAAAATATGGAAAGACTAAACTCCAACATTAATCTTGGCATGAATTACTCGTATATTCAACGCTGGCATGAATTACTGGTATGTTCAACCCTGGCATGAATTATTGGTATGTTCAGTGCTGGGATGAATTACTGGTATGTTCAACACTGGCATGAATTATTGGTATGTTCAGCGCTGGCATGAATTACTGGTATGTTCAACGCTGGCATGAATTACTAGTATGTTCAACGCTGGCATGAATTATTGGTATGTTCAACGCTGGCATGAATTACTGGTTTGTTCAACGCTGGAAATACCAGTAATACTCTACAACCCAATTAAAAATATTCCAAATCCTTGGAAAGACAAACTATAAATGTGTCCGTACGACACAGATAGCCCCGCTAATATGGTGCAATTAGACCTAATTTTTTCCAACTCCTTGTAGACACAAACTATAAATGTGTCCATAGAACAAAAGATACCACTGCTAATATGGTGCAAATGAAGTGAGGTTCAATATGCAATGGCAAAAGTCCAAAAATGACCATAACTGAAATTTGTCTGAAAATGGTAAATTTCAAGCTTGAGCAAGGTCATTTCAATAAAAATGTTCAATATAACCAACAAGGTCCTTCAAAAATTATCAAGCCAAAGCAAAACTAATCATACAATTAGATTCAGAAGTCAAACAAGAGCTATAATTTATTCAAAATTTGCCAGAAAAAGAAAATACATCAAACCTGATCCAAATCTTCTTAGTACATGTAATAAGCCTTAAACAAAATTTGCTTTTAACAAAACAAATTCTTCAAAATTTGTATTGTGCAGAAACAAAATTCATAATAAATTCAAATCAATTGCTCAAAACTTCTCCAATAATCAGGCCAGATGAACCTGGTCCAATAACCTGGCCAGATGAAGCTGGTCCAATAAGCTGGCCAGATGAACCTGGTCCTAGAATCAGACCAGACAAATGCACAAGGTCTAGATAAACAAGGTTCAAGTTGGGTTTTTTTAGCAACTATACATATGATTGTAATACTTAATAAATAGTACTTCACTGCAAAAATCATAGACTTAATGACTTAAATTGTCACAAATGATACTGACAGTTAACAACTGCAGGGAAAATCTGTTAAAATTGCTTTTCCCTGCTAAAATCATTTCACAATTTAGGACCTAAAGCATTTACATAATCAATTTCCAATAGGGCCATAAAGCATTTACATAATCAATTTCCAAAGAATTATAGTGTGGGATTTTTTCCCTAAACGGAAGCAAGCCTTTGTAAGACAGTGCTGTTATTGACAGTGTTTGCTACCAGGGTTGGGCAAACAATAGAGCAGAATCACTTTTTGGCCAAAGAAGTCACCTTTTTTTTTTATCCCAATGTGCAATATCGACTATGCCCACTGATTTGCAGATGACCCCAGTGAAACATGGCTTTATCAGGTAGCTTCACACCCATTACCAGTTGTCTTGATGATCCGAGATCCCAGGTTCCTGAAGCACCATTTTAAACTGATATGAGATCCCTGGTTCCTGAAGCACCATTTTAAACTGATACGAGATCGCAGGTTCCTGAAGCACCATTTTAAACTGATATGAGATCCCAGGTTCCTGAAGCACCATTTAAAACTGATATGAGATCACAGGTTCCTGAAGCACCATTTTAAACTGATATGAGATCCCAGGTTCCTGAAGCACCATTTTAAACTGATATGAGATCCCAGGTTCCTTAAGCACCATTTTAAACTGATATGAGATCCCAGGTTCCTTAAGCACCATTTTAAACTGTACGGGTGGACATAAGCATCTAGTGCCTATGCAGCTTGTTTTATGTGTCAAGATGACAATGTAACATAGCATTAAATAGAGAAGATCACCAGACTGTAATTATTTTATTCCAAAATGCAAAATGTTGGAATATCCATGTGTGTGTAAAGTTGTCTCGTTGGTATAGAAAAATAGGGCAACTTTATTTGTTGATTAAAATGAACAGTGTATGCAGGTTACAGAATTGTGCCCATAAGAAACTACTGAGTGACAAGCTAACAATCAAATAAATAAACAAATGAAAACACAAAAAAACACAAATAAATAAAGTTTGTATTGAAAAAAATTATTCACAATGTTTTTATATCGCTTTGATTACAGTATAAAGAAAAAACTTTTCTTTTTGCAATGCATTATTAAATAATGTGCCATACTGATATCTTTAATTTCAGACAAAGTACCATGAATGGCACATTATGACAGTTGTTTTAATAGTCCCTAAAATCAATGGGCTTGCTCTTTATAACAAGTGCAAGCCATTTATAAAGTTTGGTCCAGGTATGTGCTGTGGAAGAAATGTTTTAGTCCAGAAATCATTTTTCGTCTTTTAATCACAGTGAATCAACAGGCTTCTTTAGTACCCCAAGTGCAAGCCATCTACAAAGTTTGATCTAGTTCCTTGATATATGACTATTGTTTTTCTGCAGAAACCATTTTTCTTCTTTCAGGCACAGCGACCATCACCTTTGACCTTCTGACTCAACATCATTAGGATTCTTCATTACCCCACCAAGTTGGGTCCAGGTATGTGATATGGAACTAATGTTATTCCACAAAAACCATTTCTCTTCCACAGACACACTGATCTTGACATTTTGACCCCAAAATCAATTGGGTTCTCCTGTACCCCAAGTGTAAGCCATCCAAAAAGTTTGGTAACTGTAGAAGGCGGAGTTAATGTGAAGAAATGAAATTGGTAACGGACAAATGGACATCCCAACATAATATGCTCTGCCTTATGTCAGGTGTGCACAAAATGGGTACAGCATTATATTCTACTTTATGCAAATTATATTTTTTTGTTGACCATAGTAAGACTAGAGATCTTGACAAAGAAAGAGAGAGGAGATATAAGTACTGTTTGTTCCTTGTGTGTGGAGTGCCGAAAGATGGACTCTTTCGTTAATGGAAGTACTAATTTAAAATTTTCTGCATTTACACAACAGAAGACGAATCTGGATCATGTACATGCTGTGGCAGGGAAGATTTGTGTAAAGGAGTAGGGACCAGAATTGAAACTGAGTGACCCAAAGCCAGCAGTTTCAAAAAGTTCATAGAAATGAAACAACAAAAAAAGTGACAGAGTTGGCAAGTTTGGTAGATATAGATATACTGGTGTTGATATTATATATAGAAAATTAACCTCTGATGATTTCATGTTAATAATAAATGCAAAGAAGTGAAGTAAATTAAAATTTCACATATGCTGCCTTAAGAGAAATGAAACATAATTTTGGTTGTAACCATATTTTGCCAAATGGCTGCTCTGGCGGCAATACTGGATGTCTGAGTGGAACCATTTTTATTTAGGACCAAATACACATCATAAGAAGTCTTCTGGTGAAAACCCCATGTTGATACAACTTTTTGTTCAGGAGAAGCAATAACAAGATTTGGAAGATGGCTGCTGTAGTAGCCGTATTCCATGCCAGATCAGCACCATTTTCATTCAGGACCAACTAGACAACACAAGTCTTTAAGTGAAACCTCCAGGTTGATATGACCATCCATTCAGGCGGAGAAGTGATAAGATTTTCAAGATGACAACTGTGGTGGCCATATTAGCTGTCTGGGCAGAACCATTTTCATTTAGGACCAACCAGACATCATAAAAAGTCTTCTGGTGAAAACCCCACGTCTATACGACTTTCCGTTCAGGAGTAGTAGAGCTCGAAATTAATGCTAATCTGCTATCCCGCTGTTAGTGATTTTGCCACTGGATCACTAAAACCTAGCCATCACTAATCCATTGGAGCAGTGAAAATTACTGCCGATCACTATCATAACAGTTAAAAAGTCGTCATGAGTTGCCATTCCCTTTAATGGTTCATTGATCTGTTTACTGTTAACTGAATACCTACCAACATACTGCACTTCACCAGGTACAAACAATGCTCGTGCCACAAATGGACAAGCGTTAAACTGCTCATCATGTAAATTAGTGTCATTATTGTCAAAACAGTCTTCGTGCAGATAGAACTAGCTTGTTGTACTGACCCCAAGCACTGATTTTATTACTTATGCTAATAAAAGGTATAGGGTCTCAAGCTAGTATTGACCAACCAGAAAAGGTTGTGTTGACCGACTCAACATATAATCCAGAATTATAGTTAACAATGTGTTTTAATATTCATATTCTTCTTGATGAACACTCAGTGTATTGTGCAGTGACAATTGTAAACGTGTAGGTATTTGCAAGGTGTGCAGACACCACCAACACGGCAGAAATAAGATCATGATGAGAGAGAGAGAGCGTGATAGCAATATGATCAAGAGGAGAGTAAAACAAGTACAGAAATGCTGGTAAAAAGAACACAGATGGCTGAAGTATAACCCAGGAGAGGCTGTGATGTTGTGCACTGCACTGAACTTCAGAGAAATACATAAGTCCCCAATGTACTTGACTGATGAGTCTTCTTGGTGAAATACAGTTGTTATTGTTTCCAGCTGATGTTGATAAATAATAAATGCTCAATTAGGAACTGAACTGCCATCTGTTTGATTTTAGCAGGATCAGAAAAAAATTAATTTTTGTGATTTTGTGGGTTAGTGAACAAAATAATCCTAATTTCAAGCCCAGGAGCAGCATTAACAAGATTTTCAAGATGGCTGCTGTGGCGATCATATTAGACATCAGATCGGCACACACATTTTTCATTTAGGACCAACTAGACATCATATGAAGTCTTTTAGTTAAAACCTCATGTTGATATGACCATCCATTCAGGAGGAGTAGATTTTCAAGATGGTCATATTGGATGTCTGAGCAGTACCATTTTCATTTAGGACCAACTAGACCTTGGGATGAATGTGCTTGTGTGTGCAAAGTTTCAAGACGATCCTCCAAGTAGTTTAGGAGGAATAGCGATAACAAACTTTTGCTAACGAACAGACAGTCGTCAGACAATGAACAACTGAAAACGGGCCATCCCATAAGCTCTTCTGGTCTATGACCAGTAGAGCTCCAAAAGGATGTTAAATTCTTGTATTGCATAAAGTATAACTCAGAACATATTTAATTCTTACTCTGGGGCTGGGACTCCATGATTTGGTTGTGGACTCCCAGGATTTTCCTTGGGACTCCCCATTTTTAAAGATAGGAGTCTTTGACTCTCAATTTTCAAATCAAAGGAAATCCCTGTCTGAGGATAGCCTTGTGATGCTCCTTCACCAATGCAGACATGGATAGGAATGCATCCCTTCCACAAGCAAGAGCTTCACAGGTGCAGCAATGGAGTTAGAGAGTGACTGGATGTGGAAATGGTCTAAGATATGTTTAGGTTGTAGTATATTTACTGCAATACTGCCTGTGATCACGTGACTATGAACTGGCTTAAGCTGGGCAAGACAATTTAGTTTCTAATTAGAAGCTGCATAAAACAATTAACATCCCTTTGATTATGTCAGCAGGGTCGGAATGGCTTCAGTGTTTGAAGTCTCTTGACATAGACCATACTATATGTGATCAGAAGTAATTCCGAAAGGATTAAAGACATTAATTGACTATGGCTGGATTACTAAAGAGCTCAATCAGCATAAAACAATTAACATTACGTTGATTCTCTCCACAGGGTAGTTCTGTTTCGGTGCTTACAGTTGTTGAGATCAATTTGAGTCTATACTATGTGTGATCAAAAGTAATTCGGACAAAATTAAAGATGTTAAATTAGTGGCATAAAACTGGTTCGGTTTTGCTTCAGTGTAAAAATTTTGTTGAGATGTCCAAGCTTGCGTTATCTCCCAATGCTAAAATGACAAAATCTAAGCAACCGAAATATCACAGGAAATTTGATGGATGGAAACAGGAATTTCAGTGGTTGGAATCAAAGGACATGAATATACATTCTGCCCTTCCTGTAAAGCTGATTTTAAAATGTGTCATGCAGAAACCCGATCTCATGAAATCATATTAAACGTGACAACTAATACGCCATCACTGAAATCCATGTTCGCAGAATCTGCATCAAATGTGGATAAAGATATATTGTGCTGAGACACTGTTTGCCAACTTTATAGTCAAATATAATCTCATGTTTATGATACCAGATCATTTTTCAGATCTAGTCAAAATAATGTTCCCCAACTCGGAAATCACACAAAAGTTATCAAACAAACAGACAAAAACTACCCACACAGTGACCCAAGCTTTGGATCCTCATCTGGACAAGAAAGTCTAAGACGTATGGCAATATAAAATTTGCTATTCTCATAAAAAATCCTTGCTCTTTTGAAGTCAAAACTTCTGACCAATTTTTGCAAACCTCCCGATGTGTCCTAAGCCGACATCTCTGTTCTGTTACATGTATGTATACCAGCAAAAAATAGATCACTGTACCCAGTCTTGAAAATCAAAGGCATCAGTCTAGGCTGTGCCAGCGCAGACATGGTCAGTTGTTTTTTTGGTGTCTGGTGCCAAAATCTGTTACTGGCTTTCCTGGGAAAGATAACCATAGCCAGTACAGAGGCTTATTTGTGTTGATGATATATCTACTGCTGTTCCAGACAGGCCATTGCACTATGTCAGTTGTGTTGGTACTGATGTGGCTGGTACTGCGAGACCTTATGACAGCCAGGATTCCGCATCCTTAACTCCTTCACTACTAGTGCTGCTTTAGTGACCCACTGATCTGGCTAGCTGCCAAGGTCATTACTGCAGCTGGTTTGGAGAATGACTACCAGAGCCTGATGCTGCTGCAGCAAAATTATAACATTTATCTGACGATTTGGAGATATGGGACAATTTTTCAGTTATTTTCCTTATAACCGACTGATTTGATTAACTAAAATCATGCATATATAAAAACTACAACTACCTTTTGTCTGTGAGATTATTTTATCCCACTGACTTCAACAAGATTGATAAGAAAATTCATGAACTGAACACAGAACACACTATTTAGAACACTAAAATTTGACTGTCATTATTTTATACAATGTTATATATCAGATTTGTATATTTAATTATTTACAAATGTTTAATTGGTCATTATGTTCTACTAATTTTTAAGTTGATGTTGGTGATATTTGTAAAAGCAGTCATGTTTCACACAAAGATGAACTTCTCTTTCATACATTTTGCTGCATAGTTGTTACTTTCAGCCAAAATTCTTTTATTTAATACCAGATGAAAATATTGAAAGAAAAAATCTCTTTTTTTTCCCTCACACCCAAAACAAAGGTAGCACCGACACTTTCAGTGAACTCGGTGACTTGTGGAGCATGTGACTCTCTTATCCACACTGCACTGTCTTTATTATGTGATTCTATCTCAATATCTGACAGACTGGACAAAGACGATAATTCAACGTCACTGCCAACACTTCCTAAATCAATATCATCAATTTCGCCCACTGAAAGGCCTGAAAATTACGAGATTGAATCGCTAGCAAAAGCCATTGTTTCCACTGTCATCAAATGCATGTATTAACTAAAACAAGGTATAAAAATCCAGAAAATCCCCATGTGTAGAAGCCATATTTAGTATATGACATCTTTCACAGCAAGAACCATAATTTGTTAACTCTATTTTGATTGGTTCAATGTCCTTTTACTGCCTATTACTGAGGAATAAGATCGTTTGTAACATGAACATACAGAGCGGATCTATAGTTCTCTCATTCACCATGTTGATCAATTAGCAGTGGAGGTCACCCATACATCCCAAGATATCATAAATACACATTGCAAGTATGGCCTGAATTGCATCCCATACAATTTATACAGGTAAAATCATTGTCTCCAGTCAGCTTGAACCAGGAATGATCTTACAACACATAATAACAGATCATTTACTTGAGAGAAGTTAAAACAAGGTCAAGTACCAAGCTAAATTCAAAGTGCTATAGACCATAGGGCAGGAAATAAAGATGAAGCCGATAAGCTTTTTCATATGACAAAGTTAGATCACTAAAGTGCAAAATTTTAATCTACAATGAAACTCTGTGAGAAATCAACAGAAACATGGCTGTAGTATACCTCCCCAAGGTAAAAAAATCCAAAGAATCACTGAACCATTGTAAAGGCAAAAGTGAATTAAGAATTTGCAAGGCCATGAGAACGAGCTTGCTTCCAAACATGAGCAAAGTAGTAATTTACGATTGACAGGATCGGGTGCCAATCATTCAATTCAAGAAGAGACCACTCTGTCTGACTCCCATCTTGGCAAGCAGATGAGCTTTTACCACTTCTGTTGCTAAAACAAGTCCAAAGACATAGCAAACATTTTGTTAGCACGGGAGGGCTGTATTTGAGAGGTAGTGAATGTACTCCCAACATATTAATAGAGAAAAATATCACATTCACATTAATTAATAAAGCATGTTGCCTAAATGTGACTCTACTAGGGAAAAGTTGGAACAACCATTGTACTTGGGAGAATACAGACATTTATATTGTTGCGAACATCATGGATACATAGAAAACATTAATATACTGCCATAAAGTACCGTATATACTCACATATAAGCTGGGTCCAAATGCAAACAACATAGACCTGATCTGCTGTCGCATAATGCACCGGCAGATCAGGATCTATGTTGTTTGTTCTACTGATTAGTCCTTACAAACTGCATAGACCCAGATCTGCCAACACATTATGCAACGGCAGATCTGGGTATATGCAGTTTGCAGTTGCTATAAGCTTATACACGAGTATATACGGTAGGCTAATTCAATATGCCAATTCTCACTAAACAATTTTATACTAGAGAATGACCTGAAGCAAAATTAGTCTGGCTAAGTACACATATTGTGTAAACATTAGGACAATTGAGAATACAGTGTCCTCAGGCACGGTTAGTCCATAATGAGAAAATAAAGGAGTCTGTTCAGGGTGATTTGTTGTCCATAAGCAGGGATCAAGCTGGGGTCAGAAAAATGGGAGAAGTCACTTACATGTACCTATCCAGATAACAAAGAGAAAAGTGAGAGTATCTGAGGGAAGATCATAATATTAATTTGCAGATGAATATTTTATTTATTTAAAATATAAATATTGTCTATACCATGGTCAATAGGAAACAAAATTAATACATGATCTACAACAGAATGCTCTGCTCGTATTCCGAAATTAAATATTGCTGTACACGTAGATTTTATAATGCATTGTTAAAAAATTAGTCTTTTTAAAAGTCTTTTCCTGATAATGGTCCAAAATTGAGATAATCAAAGCAATATCTACACATATTTTGTGAAGAATCTGTAAAGGCGGCTTTTTCACAAGAGCTTTACAAAAATATTTAAAATTATTTTTTTTAAGTTCTCTATTTACTCAAGTACAAGACTGTCACTCAATAGTTTCTCACATGCATAAATCACACTGCTGATTTTAATAAAAGAAAGATGCTCTGTTTGGAATACCTTGGATGTTACACCAGAGACAACTTTGCAGAAGTGTTGCTAATTCTGTGTGTATTTTACCACCTGTCTTTTGGAATAAAACAATTAAGGTTAATGGTAACGTTCTCAAATTAATCCTTTTCGTCAAGACCCCTCAACTCATAAATAACCGAAGCATGGCAGTTCATTAGCCCAGCACGAAACTGGCTAAATTACAGATGACTAGTAAGACTGTCTCTGTGTTCCAAATTGGTCCCATCTATGAATGTGCTACAATTCTATGACTATTAATTAATAAGAAACTGTGGTGATGAGTTGGAGGCCTATGACTCCAAGCCATGTTTTACTAGGGGTTGTCTCCAAATCTGGGCAAAGTGGTAATTGCGCATTTAAAAGGTGACTTCTTGGACTAAAAAGCAATTCTTGTCACATTTTTTTCTACTTGTTTGACCCCTGCATATTAAATGCATACTTAAACACATACTTAAACACATAGCTGAACACAAGAAACACTTGCATGTCCATACAGTCAATAATAAAAACATATTCCAATTTATGCTTAATGAAAGTAAACAATAAGTTGTAAAGCCATGCTCAATATAGAATGTAAATATTTTTAAAGAATAAATAAACAAGAGGTAATGAATTAATAAGATATACATGTAGTCTATTTGAATGCCACGGAACACACCAACTTTAGCTGCATATCCATACTGAAAATGTTCATGTGCACGACTCGACTAGAATCCATGCATCTCGACTAAAGAATGCAATTAACAGCAGGCTACGCTGAGGTATGAAAATGTTTTTATATATACACTCTTTATTTATTTATTATTAAACTTTTATTGCCTTTGGCAACTGACTAGTGCCTTCTATTTGATTTGTATATCCGTGCATCAGGATTCTCCAGGATGCCGAAATCCACATAAAAGTATGCATACTTTTCATTTTCGGACGCATGAAAATTCCAACAGCTAAGTCTTCGGTATGCAAGTTTTTTTTGTCAGCAAAATACTTTTATCTGATCCATTTCTACAAAGCGAGCATCAATCATGTAGTGTGTAAGCTATCAAACAAAGTTCAAGTGATTGTAATGGGATCAGGTGATGCCGCATATGTTAGTTCTTAGCAGACAAAGAGATTAAGACACCTGATAATCGACTTTCAGTTCCTAATGATAATTTTGATCAAATGACTAATTACACATGCATGTGACTTGACACCTCTCTTTTATAAACATTACTCTGCACAGTTTTAATCCATTATATTATAAATCCTTATGCGATGTTTGCAACACATGCATTTTATCGTATACTGTATTTAGAAAAATAGATTTTGCGACTTATTTTATTTGTCGGAGGAATATGAACTCCCATGTTAATCATCACAAAAGCAGCTGTTTTTTGGTGTCATGCACAGATATACTTTCATTTTTGAGTGATTATCACGTGTACTTTTGTGATGTCAACTATACATAATTTCTTTGGTGCCATGCACAAAGCTGCAGATGAGCATGATTCTTGTGAGACGCGCCAACAGAAATTAGTAGATGCATCTAGTTTCGATAAAGAAAACAGAATGCCAAAGCAACTGACAGATTCATGGAATATTACATTCCCATCGGCAAAAAAACGAGAAAATAATGGAACATTATTAGCTTCATGCACATTGTGTCATGACTGTGGAAGGAAAAAGGCAATAGCAACCGAAGGAACACCAGGTCTAGATCTTAACGATTTCGATCCTAAACCTGCTGTGGAGAAATTTGTTAAAGTTTGTTGAAGAAAAAAGTGAATGTAGTATTCTGCGTCGCTTAAAGATTAAATGCAAAAAAAGTGAATGGAATATGGTCATTTGTTTCTTCTTCCAGTGTCCAGAAAAATGTTTCGATTTGAAATGGAATTATTCAATATATTAATACATTTAAGAAATCTCTTCCTTGATTCCTCCTATATGGTTCTCAATTGATTTCAAAACTGAAGAGTCATTTGACACTTTACCCCAACATCATAGCTGGGATTGTTCATCATTTGTGGAGCAAACTGATGTTTAAGATTTCTTGTCTCATGTTGAATAAAGATAAACACTTGTACAGTATTTTGTAAGAGACAGACAAGCAGACAGACAGATGGATATGGCCATTACTAATTTTTGTATAACTGTTACTCCTTCTAATTATGTATGACTGTGAGTATATTAACCATATTAAACAGAAAAAGGTTTATTTTACACTTTATTTTATTTTTAACTTTCAACTCATTCTATTTTTAACTCCTCAAATCATTTAAAATGCAAAAATATACCCATACAACTATGAAAGTTATATATTAATCAAATATCAAGGATGAACATCACAATTGGAGACTTTGTATTCTCTGAAGTCATCTGTCAACAGAACATGTCATTTAATTATATCCCCCTATTTGTACTCTTTACAAACTTGGCAACAACCCTGTATGCATCAAAGTTTAGGGCTCTTTTTTTGAAGATTGAAACTGCCCTCAGTGGCAAACGGGTTTGATTTTCAAGCATCCTTATACCACTCACATATCATAACTCCACTAAGATCTTTCAAAACATTTTTCATCCACAGAAATTCACTTTTCCACTCTTTCGTAAGTTATCTAACAACTTTAAGAGATTTACTCTCCTTCTCCTCAGAGATGACACAACTTTTTGTTTCTTTGGAGTCTGAGAGTCAGAAAATATACTTCTTTGCGCCATTGTGATTTAAAAGTTTAGATGTATTCACAGAGTTTAATGTCCGCTCAATTTTTACTGAATGATACATTAATTAAATACAACCGAGTTTTTAAACGTTTCACCAATTGAAGCAAATCAATCGGCAATAAAACACAATTCAAGTTTTTCCACTTACCATTGAGAACTGGCTTCACGGGCTGCTATATTTTTCACAGGTTTGTCTAACTGATTATAATTTGATGTGCAATCAAACAAACGCCAATATTTGATCAGCAGTTAATCCAATCAAGTCATAATTGATTCCAAAGTTTTAATTGTTTTACCAAATGAATTAATCCTTTGACAACTTGCTTCGCGAGCTGACTTATGTTCCACAGTTTTGTCTAATTGATTATAATTTGATGGGCAATCAAACAAATACCGATATTGGATCAAAAGTTAATCCATTAAAGTTATATTTGTTTCCCTCTTCCCCTAACTATCATAAACATTGAAGATAATCTCAAAACAATCTAACCTTGATTCCATTATGGACACCTAAGCGTGGCATCAATGACCTGTTAGCTCTGTCCAGTTCATATTGATTTTACATAGGTGCGATATTATTGGCCGATAAGGTGTAAACAGTAGTCCAGCACTGTCACATACAGTAAATTTGTTATGGACAGCACGCACTCAGTAGGCGAGTCAAGGGTAATTAAGAGTAACGCTCAAGTCCAAATCTACGTACATCATAAAATCGCACAGGCAGGAATTTTCCATGAGTCAGAAATGGGTCACATTTAAATTCCAAGCATCAAAACCTGAGGGTATGCATCTATTGAGAACTATGCTTCTAGCTGCACACAAAATTAATGAATGTCAATGTAAAGGCACTGAGAATCATTATAGCTGCAACATCACAAAACAATCACAATTATCACGTTTATCAACTGCCTTAATTTTTCATTTGTTTATTATACTACTAAATATTTCACAATGTATGAGCATTAGCAATCTGCTGATATATATATATATATATTGGTAACACAACAATACAGACATAATGTTCTGAATTACTGCATGGGAAAAGATGTATCGTTATAGGGACTCCAAGTCTCAGGGCTGGGACTGCAACTTTTTCCAAGGAAGGAGTCCTGGAATGCAACTTGAAAAATCCTATGGAGAACCCTGTGTGCAATTTCAGTAGGAACAACATTTTTGTGAAGCAGCAAAAGTTATCTGGACATATATAAAAAACGTTCTTTTATCAAGCACCATTTCCTTTTATATTTCAACACAATGCGCTGAATGGAATACTGTCCTCTCATAAGTTGACCGAAATGACGTTCTACATCAGATGACAACCTCATTTTTGGTTGACCAATAAGAATGTAGTATTCCATTAAGCGCTTTGCACTTGCATATTAAGTGGGCAAGATTATGGCCATGTCGAGTGGTAACATTCAAAAACAGGCTGCATTCCTTGACATTGTAGTAAGTCAAATTTAATATAGATCTAAAAAGTTGAATGTCTGAGCTACACATTGGTGCTAAATTTATTAAGTGACATGTAACTTGAAATATCAGTGTCAAATTCTTAAATAGATTGCAGGAGAAATGGGGGAGATGTCCTTCCATGTATTATTATATTATTTATAGGAAAATTGTAAGCGACGATAAGAGCCCCTGTGATAGTGTATTTACAGCTGTAGGTATGTATGTTAGATACAGGCCTCAAACAACAACAAAAAGTGTATGCATATATGTATTTTATAAGTACTATACTGTATTGATTTGCATGAATGTGATTTTTCTATGCACTGTGTAGTCATGTATGATTGCTTACAGTGTATGTTTGTAATTTGTCTTGTGCCTGAATAATCCTGAATGTTATTTAAATTGCTGTTTTAAATAACAGTTAGTAAAAGCTCAAAAGAGCTTATGTTTTCATATCCTGTAAGCATATGCACCGACTACCTGAACTTGAACTTAAAAGAAAAATCTCACCATGGATCAAACTCGTGAATAATGCTCTCGAATCTGATTACTGCAAACAATCTGGAACTGAAGCCGACAAGCGATGCTAGGAAAAGGATGGAGAACGAGAGAAGACTTTTCCATCCACCCGGGTTCCACATTGCACTACGGATATCTGTCTTGACACCGGCTTCAGCCATGTTGGAATATAAACCATGCTTCCGCCACGTTTGGCCCTTTGACCAATCAGATGGAGCCACAAGATCGACAGTTGGAGAGCTTCAGTTTTCTTCCTTAAAGACCATTCTTTTTTTTATTATTATTTGCATATCACACCCATGGTTTCAAAAGAATCGTTTCGTTTGGGAGGTGAAAATAGACGCCAGATAGGAAAAAAGTCGAAGTTCACAATTCATCTGTCGCTTTCTTTGCCACCAATATGAGTTCCTTCCAAAATGTAGTTAACTTCCAAAGGATGCTTCTTGAGTAAAAAAGAAACCTCAGTAGGAACTTGTTTTATTTAAACGATCAGTAATGAAAACTTCACAAGCGTTTAAAACGTAAATAACGGTACTATGTATGAGGAAACACGAGTCCGCGCAGAAATATAACCACTGTGAATACTACGCTGTTTTTTATAAGACAGGTTGGCAGTTGCAGCTTTGATTGATTTCAATTTAAATGCTTCTTTTTTAACTTCATCAAACGTATTTCAATATCTACAACGTACTATGAAATAAATATAAATACATTAAGATTTCAAACCAAAATGTTTACTGTTTCATGCGAACCTTTGGAATGAAAATCAAGAGACAGCAATTTTGTACGATTGGACTTTGAAGATAGGAAGAAATGAGGAGATAGATAGATTCTTTGTATGATTATTTTTATGCAGTGTTTGAGTAAATTGTAACACATTCACACTATCCTGTTCGTTTAACTGCTAAGTTTGTTAATCTCACAGTTTATTTAACTTCTAAGTAAATCTTCTAATGAATTGTCCTAGCATGCAGCTGGCACATTACCCTTACATAGGGCACTTTTCCCTTGCATAGGTCTCCCCCACCCCCCACCCCCGTAAGAACTTGTTAACAACGTCAATATATTTTGCTTTATATACAACACACCTTGCTGCAAAGTATGTAGACCCAGACCTGCTGTCACATAATGTACCGACAGATAAGATCAGTTTTGTTTATTCATCTTACGATTTCAATCTATAAAAAAGCGTAAATCCTGATCCGCACGCGCATTACGGCGGAAGATCTGGACCAATACTATATACAAGTGTATGTATGTCATACAAGGGTATATGTGGTGATGTAAGAGGTACTTAGCAGCTCAGATTTTTCATGACTGGCGAAGTCATATGAACCAATGCAAGTATTGCCTGTATCCAGATCTATTTCCCAAGGAAGTATCGTATATTATTACTTACTGGCTATATACAAGTAATCCTTTAACAGATATATGATTTAATACAATTTTTATATCACTTTTCTAACGTGAAATGGAACAATAGATTCCAGGTTAATTTAAACACTATTTGGCCACTATTTGGCCATTTGAACTCACGCGGACAGAGGTGAGATGTGTGAGTGATCTGTTTACTGTGTTGACCAATGACCTTTATTTTGCATGCAATTTGTATATATATATATATATATATATATATATATATATATATATATATATATATATATATATTACAGACATACATACTGTACATTACTCACACACAGACACACAAAATTCACAGAAAATCATATTTATGTGTATTAATCTATTTGATGATTTAAATAGTTCGTCTGCTGCGTTGGCGGCGAGCAAGTCGCAGCAATACAAATATTTTGGCAACGATGGTAGAGGCGGCGTCAGCAACATAACATTAGGTTTATTTTGTTCATATTATTCCAAGTCACTAAAGTTCTACAGTAGTTGATATTCAACGCAAACAATGTCATAATATTATTCCAAGTTACTTAAGTTCTACAGCAGTTGGTATTCAACTAAGTATTCAACTAAAACAAAGTCACAATATTATTCCAAGTCACTTAAGTTCTACAGCAGTTGGTATTCAACTAAAACAAAGTCACAATATTATTCCAAGTCACTTAAGTTCTACAGCAGTTGGTATTCAACTAAAACAATGATACAATATTACAAGTTATATACAGATACACCAGGCTCTGTTTTGTGCGCTTTGTTGGTTTGGTTTATTTTGTGGGGTTTTACACCATTTTTCAGCATACGATAGGCTATACATGACGGACAGAGGTGAGATGTGTGAGTGATCTGTTAAGGCGAGCGCCTTAGACCACTCTGCGACCCGGGGCCCCGCGCTTTGTTGGGGATTAGGAAAGGAAAGAAATGTTGCCTTCTGGTTTTATTCTAGTGACGATATGACTACAACACGGAGTCTACCATTTGATGGGGATATACAAGATCTTTGTTTATTTTGTAACGACATTTCTTACACATTATTGGCTATATCATGCCGAAGAAATGGGAGCTAAGTGCATTTCCTAAAGACACACCGAGGCAGCCGACCAGGGATGACCTGAGTGGGTATTGAACCCGCGACCCTTGGACTATGAGTCCGACGCTCTACCAACTAAACTTCCGAAGCTCAATCCCTGGCCATTATACTACGACTGATTGATTGATTGACTGATTGATGTTTAACGGAACATCAACACGTGAAAGGTTATACAGGCAGTTGGAGTAAGTTGTCTTGCCCAAAGACACACCACGGCGGACAACCTGGCCTCGACTGGGCGTGAATCCGCATCCTTCTGGACACGAGTTTGGACCGCAAACCGCGGAGATCTTTACTAGGGCTGCTCATGGCTTTTTGTTGTTGTTGTTTTTTGTTTTGTTTTTTTCTTCAATTGCTGAGCTTTTTATACGTTTGTAATGTTTATAATTTAATTATACAGACTGCTCAGATGTTCGCGAGATACAGTATTCGAGGTTTTGAGGTGAAGAAAATCAAAGAACCAGGAGGAAACCGTTTGCCTTCAATAGGTACTTTAATACTCTGTACGTGACAAAACCAGGGAATCCAACCCTGGACAACGGTGAATCGCAGCAGGTGTGTTACCGCTGCACAATATAGGTACCCATATGGGAACTATAAATACAGTAGTGCCAAAACTGGTTTATAACCACCGTCACTGCCGATGATTTATCAGGGACTAAACTATAAAGAAACCTACCAAGAAAAAAAGAAGAAGACAGAATAACAGACTTTATTTACTACGCAAATAATAATAATAATAAATTGATATATAATACATAATACATACAAGTTGTTTTTTACGCTGACTCCATAGTTCAAACATACGAGCGGTTTTCTTGGACTAAAAGGAATTCAGCAATGATAAACTCACTTATTTTATTCAAATGTGTGCTATCTTTCGTAATTAAAATATGTCAAAATTTCAAAATATTTGGTCTGACATATTTTTGTCGTTAATTAAAACTGGTCCATTTTGGTTACACACACACACACACACACACACACACACACACACACACACACACACACACACACACACATTCAAATAAATAATTAAATTTATGACCAATATCTACATTTGAACATTAAAAACCATTTCTTTTCATCCCAATACAGATCATTTTAAAATAAGTATGTTTGTCCGTTGGTTGGTTATTTGGCATTTAACGGCACTTTTAACAGCTTATTGATAAGATCATACCAAAAGAAATGGGAGCTAAGTGCCTTTCCAATGGACAGACCGAAAGAGCCTACCTGGACTGGTTTTGGCGGGTATCATGCGCGCGACCCTTGGATTACGAGAACTACGCGATACCAGCTGGAATACCTTGGCTCCCGTTTATACTTTAGACGTGCAGTAACACCGGGTTTTCAAGTCTTTTATATTCTTGCTTTTCTTTTTTCTTTTTTTTTTTTTTAATTATAGCTGGCATTGAGCAACAAAAGATGTAGTAGTCAAAAAGGGATCACCCAACCACATATATTTGAAGCCTAAAACGTTGCTTTTATTTTGCAAATCCATTTGTTTTCATAAGTGTCTGACAAAAGGTTTTTCAGTCAGAATTGTTATAAACACTTTCAATAAGTCGTCCTTTGCATATGTTCGAGTGATTTCCCTTATAGGCCGTGACGTTATACGACGATGGCGCTGAACATCATTAAATAAACTAATGCGAAAATTCACATAAGCATTGCTTACTTTATTAGAAGGCTCTCTTTGATACGTAATTTATTTAATATTTGGATAATCTGTAGTCAATCTGTATTTCTGATATTGATTTGTGTAACAAAGCCAGATAAGTGCTACCTTTATTTGTATTAAAGTACCTCTACTTCCTTTCATTTCATTCATCATTCATCCATTTTAAAATTTGAAAATATTTTCTTTGTTCAACCTGGATTTATGACATCAATTCTTTATTTTAATATTAATAGGGGAAAAAGTCCACATAGTATCATTACTTACTGCTATTATATTTACATGCCTGTACGTTGTTTACTTTTTATCAGAAGTTTATGACCTGAATTTTTTCATTCTCTCTTTGGAGTTTTTACATCGTTTTTTTTTTTATTTTTATTTTTATTTTTATTTTTAATCCTAATCGTAACAGGGAAATACAAAAGAAAGAATTGGTCACTCCATATGGAAGGAAATGCGTCGACGGTAAGCTCACCTTAGCGTAAGCATCGGAGAAAAAGTATTTTGGTATTGAAAACTAAATAGTTAGATTCCCGTTTTTATTTTTTAATGTATTCATTTTTCAGTGTTATACTATTTTTATCAGCCTGGATTCAATTATATCCAGTTTTGATCTAATACTGAAATCAATGCCAACATTGCTTGCTACTCATATTTAATGTTAGACTAACTTTTAGTCCATCTAGATTTCTGACATCGATTATCGATCTTGAGCTGCTTAAAGGAAAGGATTACACAGGTGCACTCGTTAGAGTAATAAACCACATCTAGTTTCGTTAATTAATCCATTAATATTGTTATTATAGTTTTCAATGTCAACTTGGATTTCCGACTTCAATTTTCTTTCTTGATCTATAAATGGAGACACGAAAAATAGGTCCTTTGATATACAGGACATTTGTAAACGAAAGTTTCCTTGAAAAAGATAGCAAATGTTTATTTCATAGAATTAAATACCGTAATTATTTGATTGTGAGAGTTTCTTTATTAATTAAATACCGTCGTTATTTGCTTGTGAGAGTTTCTTGATTAATTCAATACCGTGACTATTTGATTGTGTGAGTTTCTTGATTAATTAAATACCGTAATTATTTGCTTGTGAGAGTTTGTTGATTAATTCAAGACCGTAATTATTTTATTGTGAGAATTTCTTGATTAATTAAATACCGTAATTATTTGATTGTGAGAGTTTCTTGACTAATTAAATACCATTATTATTTGATTGTGAGAGTTTCTTGACTAATTAAATACCGTAATTATTATATTGTGAGAGTTTCTTGATTAATTAAATACCTAATTATTTGATTGTTAGAGTTTCTTGACTAATTAAATACCATTATTATTTGATTGTGAGAGTTTCTTGACTAATTAAATACCGTAATTATTATATTGTGAGAGTTTCTTGATTAATTAAATACCGTAATTATTTTATGTGAGAGTTTCTTGATTAAGTAAATACCGTCATTATTTGATTGTGAGAGTTTCTTTACTAATTAAATACCGTCATTATTTAAGGGGCCCCGGATGGCCGAGTGGTCTAAGGCGTTCGCATTTACAGATCACTCACACATCTCACCTCTGTCTGCGTGGGTTCGAGTCTCGGGCTCGGCTAACGTGGGTATGTGAGAAAGCTTGCCAGTAGCTTCCCGTGGATCGGTGGTTCTTCCCGGGTTTTTCTCGGGTTCTTCCTCCACAAAAAAAAAGCAGACGTACATGACGAAATTCGTCGCACACGTCTATAATCCAAAATCTCTCTCTCGTCATTATTTGCTTGTGAGAGTTTCTTGACTAATTAAATACCGTAATTATTTGCTTGTGAGAGTTTCTTGACTAATTAAATACCGTAATTATTTGCTTGTGAGAGTTTCTTGATTAATTAAATACCGTAATTATTTTATTGTGAGAGTTTTTTAAAAATTAATTCAATACCGTAATTATTTGATTGTGAGAGTTTTTTATATTAAAATCTGACCTATTAAACGACAATTTACAAAAAAAAAATTGTTTTCTATCTAGCTTCTTAAATTTGCACGGTTTGTGTTTAAATGTATTACCTTGCCAAGGCGGCATGTGGCATGGTATTTTAATTGAAAATAAAATACAAAAGATGATCATCACGCTGGTCCTTAAAAGCAAATGTAAAACGCATACAACGCATGGTCAAAAACAATTACAACGCATGTTAACAGGTGGACAAATGGTGATGTCTTGCATATGTACTGTAAATCTCTACAATCGGATAATTAGGCACACGAAAAGCCTAAGTGAACAATCTTTCAGTTTCAGCCTGTAAGCATAGGATATCCTTTACCATATGTGTGGAGAATCGAGAATAGTTTGACATGTACATGCGCGTTGGGCCAGTTCCTGGACAAAAGCACGATATATTTCCTTAAAATCAATTCTTTTGTTCCCTTCAAGCTATTTGGAGGCGCATTCTCTAACATATAAACAGTGGGAGTGGTTTCAGCAACAGAGAGACGCAATTAGGTAATGTAACGACTCAAAATCTATCACACCGTCATACACAACGTAGTGGGGACAACGTAAATACAACCTAGCACACTGAATGAAATTAGAAATTAAACACTATAATAGCAAACTGACATTTCCTACCTCACAATTTTGTTGTACCTATAGTTTTAAAAAAATAATATTTGGAACGTAAACTTAGGCATATCCTCAAGTATTTAAATGTGAAAAAGAAAGAAAACGAATACATGGTTTCACTAGTCTTATACATTGAGAATATGCTCCATTAAAAAATCGGCCGTTGAATATTTTCTGGCCACTCCAAAACAAAGCAAGAATGGTCCAAAACAACCAACGCCGGTGTTTCATAGTAGAACACGCTCACTCCAAAGTCGTATGAAAGTAAATCATCTTTCAGGAGGCTTTTCAGAACCCTGCAAGTAACATAGTACAAGCACAATTTACAAAATGTACAAAAAAAACCCCATAAAAAGACACATCAATAACAAGTAACATAGTACAAGCACAATTTACAAAATGTACAGAAAAAAACCCCATTAAAAGACACATCAATAACAAGTAACATAGTACAAGCACAATTTACAAAATGCACAAAAAACCCATAAAAAGACACATCAATAACAAGTAACATAGGACACGCACATTTACAAAATGCACAAAAAACCCATAAAACGACACATCAATAACAAGTAACATAGTACAAGCACAATTAACAAAATGCACAAAAAACCCCATAAAAAGACACATCAATAACAAGTAACTTAGTACAAGCACAATTTACAAAATGTACAAAAAAAAACATAAAAAGACACATCAATAACAAGTAACATAGTACAAGCACAATTTACAAAATGCACAAAAAAACCCATAAAAAGACACATCAATAACAAGTAACATATTACAAGCACAATTTACAAAATGCACAAAAAAACCCATAAAAAGACATATCAATAACAAGTAACATAGTACAAGCACAATTTACAAAATGCACAAAAAACCCCATAAAAAGACACATCAATAACAAGTAACATAGTACAAGCACAATTTACAAAATGCATAAAAAAAACCCCATAAAAAGACACATCAATAACAAATAACATAGTACAAGCACAATTTACAAAATGCACACAAACCATAAAAAGACACATCAATAACAAGTAACATATTACAAGCACAATTTACAAAATGCACACAAACCATAAAAAGACACATCAATAACAAGTAACATATTACAAGCACAATTTACTAAATGCACAAAAAAACCCATAAAAAGACACATCAATAACAAGTAACATATTACAAGCACAATTTACAAAATGCACAAAAAAACCCATAAAAAGACATATCAATAACCACATTACCAAAACACACAAATTTAAAAAAAACTTTCTGAAAAAGCACTCATTTTTAAAAACATATTTTAAAAACACATAAAAAACCTACTATACTAGAAACAACAATAAAACACATTTTAGAAGCGCACAAAAGGACAAGCACACAGCAGAATACACATATTAAAAAAAGAACAAGAAGTATACATTTTAAAAACACATTGTGAAATCACATATTTAAAAATTACACATTGAAAAACACTTTTTAAAAAAAATATTAAAAATACAAAATATAAAATGACTCCACAAAAACACAATATAAACCATACATATTTGAAACACACACACACACACACACACACACACACACACACACACACACACACACACATGAATGGGCACACAATGAAAACGAAACCACAAAAAAAAACATTTAGTGTTCTGGACCATCGCTGGTTTTACTTTTTTCACATATACAAATTTATGAACGGTCAAGAAGCCAAAATAAAAAAAACAATAAAAATAAAATAGCACAAATGCACACAACGAAAAACAACAAACAACACGAAAAAGAATAAAAAGCAACAAAAAAGAAAAATTGACAGCACATAAAAAACAACGAAATAACAAAAATTTTTAACAAGAAAACACACACATACACACACACACGCGCAAACACAACAGAAAAAAACATGTGATCAAACATTATGATAAGAAAAACTCAAGAAAACAAAAAAGGAAAAGAAGTAATTGAAACAATAATTAACGTACATATAAAAGAACAACAACTTAAAACAACAATATAAAACAATACAAAGAAAAAAGAGAAATCAAGAAACTAAAGCACAAACAAAAATAGAACAACAGCAAAAGACAACAAATGAGCAACAAAAACAAGTAACAAAATAGAACAGCAACAAACGACAACAACTGAGTGACAAACACAAGTAACAAAAATAGAACAACAACAAAAGACAACAACTGAGCGACAAAAAAAAGTAATAGAAATGAAAACTATTTTTTCAGTTACTAATGCTAAAGTGGAATGTACATGACTATATTTAGACTTACCCGTGGGAAAGAATACAAACCATAAAAATCTAAAGAAATTTGGTTATAATGCCATCTATTTTGTGTACAATAACGTGGAGAAAATAATTTTCGTTTGAATGAGTATAATTGGCACAGATGACACCAATGAAACAATAATTAGTAAAATATATTCGTACTCGTGCAACATGGAAAAAAAATGCAATTCATTACGAACTATTTACAAAATATCACTCGTGTAAATATTTCAATAAGAGGTCAAGGATAATTTTTAAAAATTAACATGCGTGTGTGGCAGGTATTTTTTTAAGGAAAAAACATTACGTTATTTATTACAAAGATAGAACCTTTTACAATTAAAAATATATGTAATGCATAACACGAAATAGATTACATTTACGTGATATAGTTTCTGTTTCTATGATTTATTGGAATTTGCTGTTTAACATACTCTTTCTTGCTCAATTTGTAGATTATATATTTAAACCTAATAGCAGCATACAGATAGACGCGAATATTATCACCAATGTAAGATTTTTGTTTGAATTATTTTCTTTTTCTTTTTCTTTAAATGTGTTTCTTCTTCTAAGTCGTTTTTGTCCTCCATCATGTCGAAAAACGGATATATTCTCATCTAATATTTTTAGTTTACGATTTAATGCATCTAATTTTTAGTTTCAGCTATATTGTTTTATCTTTACTCCTTTTGTCTCGTTAGGTTTTAATGTATGAACCTCTTCTACATATATTTTGCATTAGCTTAGAAAAACTCCTCATGTATTTTTTTTAATTGTTTGTCTAATTTATTTTGATCTGCTCTTGAACCTTTCCTAATTTCGTTGTTTTTATGTGCTCTGTTGCATATTTAGCTACAATATGTTTACTAAGGCTAAAATTATGTCTTGCTGTATAATCTCGGTGATGGCAAGCCTTTGGAATCCTCTGTTTAAACAAAGAAAAAAGGACATACCAACAACTAGAGATAGGGAAGTAGGATTCTCTCTCTAGATAACTCTAAGCATAGTCCTACACATCCCACATTAGCATAAGTAATTTAAAATAGTTTTTTTCTAATTAATTTTTTTTCTATATTTGTTGTCTTCTTGTCTGTTTTTTTCTTTTTTTTTTGTTTGCTTGTTTGTTTGTTTGTTGTTGTTGTTATATTCAGTTTTAATTTTGTTGTTTTGTTCTTTTCTATGCTCAGTAATTGCTGTTTAATGTTTTCTTATCTGTTGTTTCAATTTTCGGTGTTTTGCATTTTTTTATATTTTTTCCTTTAATTTTCTTATATTTTGTCCCGTTGTCTGTACTTTATTGGGGCCTTTTTTCAGGGGGTGTGGGATTTTATATTTTGCTTTCTATGTTTGTGTTGTTTTACTTTTGCTAGTTTTGTAGTTATTTATTTGTAGTGTGTTGTTTCATTATTATTTGTTCTTTTGTTTTATTGTTCTTATTGTTATTTGTTTGCTTTTTCTTTTTTTTCTCTCATTGTTTTATCGTTATTGTTTATTTATAGTTACATTTTCATTTTGGGGGGAAACAAATGAACTCGGCGATAACTATAGGTCTCCATCGTTTATGCAGATTTTTGTTGTTTTTCAGTGTGTGTGTGTGTGTGTGTGTGTGTGCTTTTTTTTTGTTTGTTTGTAAAATGTCAGTTTTTGATGGTGCGTTTTTATGCGTTGCTTTTCTGTTTGTATTTTGTAAATTATTGTTTTATAAATGTGCTTCAAAAATGTTTGCTTTAAATATGTGGTTTGAAAAAGTGTTTTTTTTTTTACAGCGTGTTTCTTTTTATGTTTTTACTGTGTGTTTATCTTCTCTTTATATGTTTTTGTTTGTTTTAAAATGTTTCTTTTCACTGTGTGTTTGTTTATCGTTTGTGCTTATAATGTCTTTTTAAAATACGCGTTTAAAACTGTGTTTCTGGAAATAATTGTTTGGACAAAATTGTTTTAATATGTTTTCCATGTGTGCAATTATTAAATATGTGTTGTTTGATGTAATGTTTAATATCTGCGTGTGTTTTTAATTTGTATTTTTTGCTAATGTGTTTTTATTTTGTAATTGTTAAATTTGTATTTAATATGTGTTTTGATTTTGTAATTTATAAATTTGTATTTTTGTTGTGTTCTTTAACCTTTTTAAGTGTTAGGGCTTGCAAATAAAACAAAAAAAAGCAAAAAATAAAACAACTGATAACAACAATATCAAACAACGCTCCCCCTCCTCCGCCCCCTCCACCACCTCCCAAAAATAAATAAAATAAATAGAAATCAAGCAAAGAAAACAATAATAATTAAACTAGCAACAGAAGACAAGAACAGAGAGACAAAAACAAGCAAGCGAAAGAAAAACTATATTTTTATTGTGCTTTTCATTTGGATTTGGAAAGTGTAGATTTCAATCAGTAACGCCCACGATGACAACACAAACCTAATCAAACAATACATTTTACGCACATCAGCAGCAAAGCCTGTCACAAATATTGACTCAGCCTGCCTCCAAAGAGAGTGGAAATGTTAGTGCCGTTCAGAGAACAACAAAACAAATCTCACAGCCTCTAGTTTCCATCAGCAAAAATGGGTAGAACTGTTGATAACACCCACTCCTTTTCTCATATTCAAGATATGTTGAATGGTAGAAGGAGAGTGGGTGTTATCAATAGTTTTCCATTTCTTACCGATATTAACGAGCTCCTGTCTAAGATCTGTTGAGAGGGTATTGGCGTGGATCATCTGAACTGAAGACATGCTTTCATAAAATCCCAGTAATCGCTGACTATAAGTAAAGGGCATATCGTATAATAAACTCATAACGAGTGATAATTTAAAATGAAACAATATGTAGCAGAGTTTGTAGACTGCAAACATTCTCAAACAGCATTCTGAGATAGAGAGAGAGAGAGGAACAATTTATGGTTGCAAATGTTAACCTTTTCAAGTTTAATTTAAAGGTGAAGGTAACCGACTCAATGAAAGTAACTCCGCGTGTCCCATGAAGTGAAAAAATTTATCGAGCGTTATATTGCAAATTTCAGATGATATCTCACCACTTCTGGGTACCTCGCTTGTTTGAAGTGTTAATATGCCGAAAGCACACTTCTACCGGATTTTTATCCGGAGAGCAAGTTGGCGTAAAAACATACTGAATGCCTTGATTCATCAAGTTGCATGACAATACGTGTTCATCCCCATTATGGTGGGCGACACAGTTGTTCACAGCATCACCCGTACCTAACGCACTGTCAGTCATAGAATTGGCCGCTTGATGAAACATGCAAAGTATTTAGCAGTGTATGCCCCATGCATAAACAACACCGTTCAGACCTATCATCAAATTCAGTGTGTAATTCATTGCACCGATTTCCCGACAAATCTCTAATACTTGATGTCCCCCGAGTGAAAGACCATATCTATCAATTTTTAATTAATAGAACATCACACTCAGTTTGTATTTTTTAAAAATATTACCATATTTCTACATCTGATAGATTTGAAGGGCAGATCGGGGTGGGGTGGGGGTGGGGCTGAGCCGGATAGGCTTCCCCCACGCCCACCCCAAAGATAAACTCGAAATAATCGGAACGCATCCTACAGTAAGTTTTCTTTACTGTTAGATGGTTAAAAGTATGCCCTGGAAACGCCTAAAATGCAGGATCTTCTGGGAGCTTTGCCCGCTGTGACCCCGCCTGGGTCTCAATCACACAGACCCCTTGCCTACTGGATTCTGCATCCGCCTAGGGTGGCCACTGACGGAATTGAAGAAAACCGGAAACTCCCCTGCTACATCCTCTCTCCGCCCTTCCCCTGCCAATCCAACCCCCATACACACACAAAAATGATCACGTTAACGCCAGGCGGAATTTAGGTCGCAAAGCGTGTGACATCACTATTTGCGACCCAAGCCATGTATGGGCGTTATAATGACGCACACACGGAAAGGTCTGATATGATCTTTATATTCGCAGTGCCAATACGAGTGCAATCATACAAATTACACATATATTAACCAATAAAGGCGAACCATATAACGTTCAATTGTGGTTCATAAACATTGACCATTTCAAAATAAAAATACCGGATATGAAGGAGTTTGGTGCCGTATTAGTACCGGACAGGGGACAGACCAGCTGAAAACTGGACGAATGGCCACCCTACACCCGCCACTCAATTTTACAGTAACATTATTTTTGGATATTTCTGGATCCGCCACTGGATTCTACAATAAAATTATTTTACCGCTTGAGCGGAACTTTATAATACAAATATTTATAAACAAGAAAAGCACGAAGAAAACAAGAAATTATTTTACTATATATCTTTGAACATGCATAATGGAAGTAAAAAGCCCATTTCTTTAAGGGAAGTAGTTCTAACAAGACTCGGCACTATATAGCCTAGATTGTGCTGATGTGCTATATTATAGCTCTAACAAGCAGCACGCAAAAAGGTCAACTTTATCAAGTTCACATACGGCTCTTGTTGACAACAGATTAGAGCAGCCACGATCATAAAAGGTATCACCTTGATTGTGGGTGAAATTCTGAATTGCTTTGACGACGTTCTGTATATTGTGGACGGGGTCTATTTTTTGTTCTCCGTGTGCATGGACGACAGCAGTACGTTGAAGTCAATTTAAGTGTAAATCAGTACTTGAATTACCTTTAAAAATTAATATCTTCAACCATTTAATACTAAAACTTCTCATAGAATGAATTTATATAAAGCTTTACATGAAACGCAAAGTATAGTAATTACAAAAACTAGTCATTATACCTGTCACAAATGGACCATACTAATGTGAAAAAATGTAACTAATACCCATTGGGTCCGAGTGCTCTAGGTATTCGAAAGTGTATTGAAAACTTGCGACGGTATCCTGCTTGAAACTAGTAACAGAAGAAGAAAAAAAATTCTCAAAATAAATTACGACTAATTCGGAGAACAAAATGTACGTTAACCAGTGGCGTCAAGGCCGGATTAAAACCTTTAGAGGCCCTAAGCACTGAAAAGATTATGGTGTAATTATATGTAATATGTAATTACAAAAACAACAACGTAATTTCTCTTCTTCTTTTTTCTTTTTTCTTTTTGGTGCCCCTGCTTTTCTGGTGCCATAAGCACGTGCTTAGTCTGCCTATTGGGTAATCCAGTTCTGAGTGACGTAGCAATAAATTCCCCCCCCCCCCCCCGGCAAAATTGAATGAATTTACGGATTGCTCTCTCTCTCTCTCCGACACACACACACACACACACACACACTCTCTCTCTCTCTCTCTCTCTCTCTCACACACACACACACACACACACTCATTTATTTGTACAAGAATATGCTCAAGTTCTTCAAACTTTTTGAGCATAAAATTCCATTTTTATTGATTTTTAATATATTCTGATAATATTTATAACATGTAATACTTCAAATAGCAAGATTAGTACTGACTTCACACGTTTTAAAAATTGTAAACTACTTTTATTGCTAAATTGAAAACTACTTTTCATGCTAAATTGTAAAGTACTTTTAATGCTAAATTGTAAACTACTTTTATTGGTAAATTGTAAACTACTTTTATTGCTAAATTGCATTGACATTGGGTTACTTTTTGCATAGTATGGAGTGATTGGCTGGGTTGGTGGGTATATTGTATTTCTGTTATTGATTCGAGTACGATGTCTTGTGCATAAAAACGTTGCTAGGATACAAAGCCTTAAGAAGCCGTAATTAAGAAGGTATGAAATTTGCCGAGTAATTGGTCGAGTTTGCAAACACGTACAATAGATATCTGCCATTTTTTCTCATGAATAACAAGTTTGCAAACACGTACAATAGATATCTGCCATTTTTTCTCATGAATAACAAGTTTGCAAACACGTACAATAGATATCTGCCATTTTTTTCTCATGAATAACAAGTTTGCAAACACGTACAATAGATATCTGCCATTTTTTTCCTCTTGAAGAACAAGGGTTTTGGATGAATCAAAACATATGCCTGACTTTTTAAACTTTTTTTCCGTGTTACTACCGAGACAATAAATAGCTATGATATTTTCTCTTGCTGACTTCTACAGTCACTCACACGACTCAGCTTGCATTAGGAAATAGTGACTGTGACTGGGCGTAGGTAACATTCCCCCAACTCATCACCATAGTTGTAAATCTATTGGACAGATTGATCAAGTAAACATCGTAGGCATTTCCAATTCAAAATCTCTGGAATATGACAAATTCCATCTCCAGTTGAAAAGCAAAGTAATTGCTTATGCTAAAGTGGAATGTATACAAGTATTTTCAGACTTACCAAGGAATAGAACATAATAAAAAATAATTGTTTTTTAAAAAAAATGGAAAAATGATTAAATTTGGTTACAAGGCCATCTATTCTGTGTACAACACATGGACAACATTATTTTAGTTTGAATTAGCATAATCGGTACAGCTTAAACCAATTAAATAATAATTAGTAAAATACATTATTTCGCGAGCAATATGCAAAATACAATGCAATACATTTCGAACTATATATAAAGAGTACAGAATAATTTCGAAACACGAGAGAGTGTGTGTGTGTGGTCATTGCTTTTAGGAAACACATTAACTTATTTTCTACAAAGATAGAACGTTTTACAACCATGTTAATTGTACTGCATAACATTAATTGGATTAAATACACTCATTTTGTTTCCCTTTCTATGGTCTATAGGAATTTTCTGTTTAACATACTCTTTCTCATTAAATTTGTAAATAACATATCTGAACCTAATAGCTGCAAAAAGTGAATATTGTTACGAATGTAACGTCCTTTTACTCATTATTTTATATTTCTTTTTCTTCTTTTTCTTAGTCGTCGTCGTCATCCTGTTCTTCTTGCGCCAACACATGTAAATAGGATCTTTTTAATTTACTGTATACTATCATCTAATTTTTATCTTAAACTATCTAGTTTTATATTTGCTGTCTTTCTCTAGATAGTTATTGAGCTTTGTAATTCACTGTCTAATGCATCTAATCTTACCTTAAACTATCTAGTTTTATCATTGACGTGCTCATCTCTTAAATTATAGCTGTATCATCGTCGTCTTCATCTATTTTCCATTTATCTTAGAATTGTTTTCTCTTGTATGTTTTTGTTTCAGCTTAAATTCTTGCATTTGTTTCGATCTGCTTTTGTGATATTAGTAGTTTCGTTGTTTTCTATGTTTTCTGTTACGTGTTTATGTACAATATGTTTAGGAAGAGTAAAATTCTTTTCTCTGGCTGTTTAATAACAGCGATGGCAGGCCTCATAAATCATCTAACCGAAAAGAAGAAAAAAGGACTTAGTAGCAGGCACCAGTTGTAACACTAGGTGAATAAGTACGTATTCTCTCACTAGGTACGTCGAAATATTGCTCTGTACGTTCCACTTTATTATAAGCAATTTTAAAGTATTTTTTTAAATTATTTGTTTTCTCTTTTGTTGTTTTTGTACTTTGGTCGATATTTTTAGTGTTTGTTGTTTTATGTTTGTTATTTTTCGGTTTTTCTTTTCGTTGTTCACATTTTGCTATATGTTTTAAATTTGATGTTTTGTTGTGTTGTGTGTTTCCGTTTTTTTTTTTTTTTTTTTTTTTTTTTTGTCTCTGTATTTTCTGTACTTGTTTTGCTTTACCTTTCCGTGTTTTTGTACTTTAATTTTTTGTAATTTGTTGTTTTGTTCTTATTATTACTTTTGTTTCTTATCGGTTTTCATTGTTGTGTTATCTGTTGTATTTTCTTAATATTTTTCATGTTGTTTTTTATTGCTTATTTGTTGTTGATTGTTCTGTGTTTTTAAAAAAATGAACCCGGGGGCATCCTGAAGTCTCTATTGTTTTGGTGGATTTTTATTTTTCGTTGTTTCTCAATGTGTGTACCATTGTGTGTTTTTACAAATGTTTGATGGGGTGGGGGGTGGGGGTGGGCAGGGGTTCTGGTTGTGCATTTTTAAATAATTTTTGAAAACGTGCTTATAAAATGTTTGCCCTTTACATACGAGTTTTTTAAACGTGTTTTTACAACGTGTTCTTTTAATTGTTTCTTGTTGTATGTCTTTACTGTATTTCTTTTATGTGGGTCTTTATGTGTATTGTTACGTGGGGCTATTTTGGTTTCTTTTTAAATGAATCTAAAAAAAAAGTGTAAAAAAATATGTTTTTACAAAGAGTGTTTTGACAATATTTTTTATTATGTGTTTTCAATGTTTTTGTTTTTGCTGCGTAATTTTTGAATATATGTCTTGTTTAATGTATTGCCTTAATTTGTGTTTTCATTAATGCGTTTAAATTTTCTATTTTTAAATGTGCTTTTAATCTGTATTTTCGTTGTGTGTTCTTTAATTTGTTGTTATATATGAGCGGCTGCATAAATTTCCTTCTTAAAAGTGTTTTTCTATGTGTTTTTTACATGTGTGAATCTATATACAATGCGGTATTGGAAAAAAGACATATAGACAATAATGTAAAAAAGTGGCCCACTATATTTTGTGTGTATATAATATGGTATAGAAAGAGGAAAGCGCAAATAACGTGAAGCAATATTTTTGGTATTTTTTAATGCAGTCGTGGAAAGGATGAATCATGGATGGGCATAAACTGTTAATGTTTTTTTGCGGATGTATTTTATATTTTGTTCTTAAGATCTTAGCTTTAAGTTTGCGTTGCAGTTAATTTTGGCCGTCCTTTAATTTTGACTGTTCTTTAATTTTGACTGTCAGTTAATTTTGACTTTCCTTTCTCAGCTTTCGGTGTAGATTTCAACCATATTCTGAAGTAACTTTTCTCATATATTTTAACAAAGCATCACAAAAGCTGCAAAATTGTAGCGGAAAAAATTTGAATTTTTTTTCAAGAATTCCGCCAAAACTACTTTTTTCAGCTTTTTATTTCTAGACCATATTTTTGGACAGTTGCATTTACAAAAAAAAAAATACAGCAAAAAATACTTGACCACTTTTTTTTAAAATGTCTATTTGAAATTTTCCAGCACTGCATTTTCTGAAAAAGAAAATGTAAAACACAGAACCAAATGCGTTAGAAGACACTAAAAACCCATACATTTAAAAATATTAGAAAGCACACAGTAAAAACATATTTAAAAATATAATTTAAAAAAACACACAATAAAAACACATGAACACAAACACCAATAATAATAAAAAAAAAACAAATTTAAAGCTAAAGAAACCCATACATATGGAAATACCCAACTAGAAACACACTGAAAACACGTATTATTAAAATTGTCCACATTTAAACACTATTTGGAGAAATAAACATTTTAACACATTTTGTTAATAAAAAGACAAATTTAAAAGCATGCCATAAAATAAACAGAAAACAACACTCATTTGAATTATTTTTATTATTATTATTATTATTATCATCCTCCACATCGTCAGTATCGTTATTTTACAGGGAAAATAGCTAACACTAATACATAGTATTAATGGCTACTTTACAGAGGAGAAAGAAGAATGAAGGAAACAAATGTTAAGTGTTGACAGTTGAAAAGTGTCTGAAGTCACTTGAGAAGAGAGAGTATGAGAGCGAAAGAAAAAACTGCATATATGTAGTGTAACCATATCTTACACATACACATATACATATTACATATACACGCATACACACATATACACACACATACACAAACACTTAAAGAGAGATTGAGTGAGGGAACATGATGGAGAAATATATATATTTAGTGTAACCATTGTTTACACATACATACACACATACATATATATGTACAATTGCATATATATGCTGTGTTATCATTTGATTCAGCAGTGACTTGTTATTACAAAACAGTTTTGTACAGTAAATATTTTCTTTACTCATTTTATAATATTTGCATTCTGTTATCATTTTAAAAATGATTATTTTTTATACTACCAATCTTCTGTAAAAATGGTAAAGAAAAGGTAAAGTAATTCATACTTATGATGAATTATGACGTAGTCAGTGGGATGGTTCCCGGATCCACTGCTAATTATGCACGCAAAGTAATAACAATCTTTAAAAATATTTGTTATTATTATTATCATGATATTTTATTGGCCAAATTTTTTAAATATCACATACAAATTCCAACAGATCAGCACATGTATATTTCATTTACATTCTATTGAAAGTACATAACTAAAAACACAAATTAAAAAAAAAATAGTTAAATACATTTTAAAAACATGCTTATCAAGCACACCAATGGATGCAGTTTTTAAAATACATGTAACGATACACATTAACAATAGTCACTATAACAACACACAATAAGAAACCACATTAAAAGACACCATGAAAAAAACAATCCACAAAAACAATGGAGTCTTCAGTATCACCACGGGTTGACATTTTGGAAATAAAATGAAGGAAAAAAAATGACCAATAAATTTATAAACAATATGAATAAAACAACGAAAACACACAACACAAATAACACAAAACAACAACAAAAACGCAATGCAAAGTAATTAAACCAAACCAACATATAAAAATAATAAATCAAAAGAACACAACAAAACGATCATCACAAATAAAACAATCAACAAATAGCAAAGAATTAATCAACTGAAAACAACCCCTAACCCATAAAAAACAACGAAATTAATAAAGTTACAAAAGTAGAGAGAAATAAATGAGAAGAATTTCCAGTAAAATACGTACAAGAGGATAGATTAGCTAAACTAAAGGGAAAACAAAAATATTTGTACACGAAGTTTATAAGTTAATGACTAACGAAATAAGCAAAATACGGATACAAGTGCATACTTTAAACTAAAAGTTACATACATTAATTAGTAAATACATACATTCATTAGTAAATACATACATTCATTAGTAAATACATACATTAATTAGTAAATACATTCATTAGTAAATACATACATTAGTAAATACGTACATTAATTAGTAAATACATACATTCATTAGTTAATACATACAAAACGCAATAAACTATTAGTTTTAGTAAATACATACATTAATTAGTAAATACCTACATTCATTAGTAAATTATATAGATAAGAAGAGGAGCAACCTACTTAGACGTGTTGAAGGATGAAGAAGAAATTTTTCATAGGATGAAAAGAAAATGATTTAAAAATAATTACAATTTCTTATTTCTTTCAGTATGCTACGTACTACTTAAGTTGCGCCCCCCCCCCCGTAATTCCCCTCCTCCCTCCTCCACTCCCATAGTTTGTAATGGCTAGATTATCGCGCATGTACATGTCAAATTGTACTCGATTCTCCACAAGCATATATCCAAAGATCACCAGCTGAAACTGAAAGTTTCTTCACTTAGGCCTTCCTTGCGCCTGATGACTCTATGCAGACTCGACAAATTCATGAGATTTGCAGTGTAACATGCAGTGTGTCACAGTTTTGTTTGTTTTTTTAGTTTTACCTGCTAACATACGGTATAATTGACTCTTTTAGCTACCTGTAGGTTGTTTCCCTTACTATCAAGGTGTTACCTTCCCACAGTATTTTTAAAAAAAAATAATAATAATGAATAGTAAAAACATATGTAGTATTTATTCATTTTTAACTGATAATAGTTATAATATTGAAAATTTAGAACCATACTAAATAGTCCTAATTTATACTATACACAACTGTATACGAATTCATTGAAAACTATTTCGTTACAATTAGTTTAAACTCATAAAAGTGTTCATTCAGCTATATACTCTATACTAAAATACCTACCAAGGGAGGTAACTTATAAATACACAAATAGGCAATTGTTGTTAACGTGTTAAATGCGTTTAACATTCACTTTTCCGGACCTGCGAGAACATTCGATTGCTGCAACCTGTCTGCAAGCTTTACTTATCAAGTTCAGATAATAATAAGCAGACTTGTAAAGAAAGATTTATACAACAAAAATTAAAATGGAAAATCAAAATTTTTACATCTCACTTTTTCTACAGAAGCTAGTGATCAATTCAGTGCATGTGGAGGCTTTATCCTCGAATGATGTCATTAGGGTGAGGTAAGTCCCAACTCGCCGTAAATCATATATTTCGGGGTGCTCTTTTCAATACCTAAGATGGACCTTGAAAAAATCAACGTGTCCCTTTTCAGTCGTAAAATAACAACAACAACAACAACAACAACAACAACAACAACAACAACAATAATAATAATAATAATAATAATAATAATAATAATAATAATAATAAATCGCAACTATAAGTAGGAAAAGGTACCAGTACTATAGTTTGATCAAATAATATTAGGCTGACTATCAGTTGGTACGTTTGCAGCAACGTACCAACATATTGGCTGCCGTATTTATAAGATTCTTTTTTGCTAAAGTAAAATTTCGATTACTAGTATTCGGGAAAAAAGACCCGAAGACCCGAAGACCTCTTTACCACCTCAGAATGATTGACGTTTTTTTCTGTTGGTTTTTCTATTTTTCTTCAAAACATTTGTTTTTAATTTCATGCCTTTATGTTACCTCTTATGACAGACTTCAACCTTCGTTTTTCTCAATTTTTACTGTCAAATTAAATATTTTTACAATAAACTGAAAAATAATTGGTCGTATGCTGCATATTCCTTTTATTGTTATCAATAAATATAATATATCCGCGATAAATATAGGTCTAAACCAGGGTTCGGCAACCTGTGGCTCAGTACGGAACAAAATATGGCTCTTTTGTCTTCCCTAAAATACACGACATTTTTTAAATTAAAATTAAAATTAATTTAAAAAATAAAAAATACTTAATTACCCACGTCAATTCGGTCTTTTGACACTTTCTTTTCTTTTCATGTTATTAATCAACATGTTTAATATCAATAATGTTAAATTGTATACTGTTCGTGACAAATGGGCTTTCTTATTCTGGCTCTGTGTTGATCTCTTGCTCCGAATTGTGACACAGTTTGGGTCTTTAAGTATAAACGGTTGCCGACCTCTGGTATAAACTGTATCAACATTGTGTAATTTAACACTTCTGTACACATTGCTTTTTATATATAACTCCAAAACATTTGTAAAAATTTGAAAATAATAATGAAAAAAATGTTTGATACAAGTTATAAATAACTTTAAAAACACTCCAGTAGTAGATAGTAGTTTAGAACAGAAACTAAATTTCCAAACATGTTCAAAAAGCCTTAAAAATGCATATGAAAGAGCAATATAAATTTTCTTGCTTGAAATCAGATAATCTACTAAAGTATTTTGTATTGTCCATATTAGAATAACCATTCCTGCGACCCGCTATTACTTCAGATAATAGATCATTCACTTTATAAAAAAGGATAGTCTTTATATTTTCCAAACTGTAAATACTTTTCCAAAAGAACTTGTTTGCGTGTGGGTAGAAAATAATGAAAAGGTACTGTAGTCATTTTTCAGTGAACAAGGTTATCTCTTGTATAAATCTGTGTCTATATAGAGTAGATCCTTCACGTGTTTACAAACTAGCATACCCACTGAACAACATTTCAAAATTTTCGCCTGAAAATTTTTGCCGAATACAAGTATAGCTAATTTTTTGGTGGGAAGGTTACATCAGACATAGAGACATACAGAATGCTGATTTAGGTCGTGCATTTATCGAGCACAGCCTTAGTCACCGTGACCCTTCACCTTTATTTTTTTAAAAAAAGATCCACCCATACTCAATTTTACATTCAAAATATATCAGTAAAATTAACCATCATCCATAGAATGAAAAAAAATATTAAATATAATTAATCATATCGTACTTTTCTAGAGATCTATCTCTCTACCTCTTGATTTAGATATATAGTGCATACATTGAGTATATAAATGTGAATAGAAATACTTTTTTGGATCAGCATCTCGTCAAAACGAAGAGCAGACATAAATTAATATAGTCTGTTATTTTGCTCATCAGAACTTTTTGGAAAAAGAAAAGTGCGGCCTGATCAAGTCCCCTGAACGATCTTTTTCTTTCTTTTCAGGATGGGATAATTGGTCAGGCGATAAAGCGTAATCAGGTTTTGTATTAGAGTTCCCTATTCATTTCCCTTTTACGATAAACAGATTATATCTAGCTATCACTAAATGAGGCGTAATACGCTAATAATTCAGGTGACAAAACTCCTACGGAGAAAATAATCTAGCCATTTGAATTTGCGTCCCTTTAATAACCTATCATTATCACTGTCAAGCTAGTTTGGAATATCCAACTGAGAATTTAAAAGTGCTCTATGTTGACTTTGTTCCTTCATATAATACATTGTTTATTTATTCTTCTTCATCTAGGACAGTCCGCATACTTTTTGTATCAAGCGAGGTGAGGATGTGCATTGTCACATGATTTCTCCTCGTATACCGTTAGAGTTATATAAACCCTAAATATGCCCTTTTAACGTGGATTTCAGTGCAAATACGTTCATGGAATAAAAAATCGTTGGATGAGAGAGAGAGAGAGAGAGAGAGAGAGAGAGAGAGAGAGAGAGAGAGAGAGAGAGAGAGAGAGAGAGAGTATGTATTCTGCTCTATAACTTAACATAATCACATAATTCATACAGAAGACACATACCTTTATATCAACAGCCCATTCAAACAGCACACGAAAGACATTTTACTTTGTGACAACAAGATATACAAGTCGACTTGTTCAGTGGCGGGGCGAGGGTTTAAGGCGCCCGGGGACAATGTTCTTTTGTGGCGCCCATACTTTGCCACAGAGAACAGCTTTTACGTCGGTTACTAATCTCCACCCCCCCCCAAAGGGGGGGCTTAGATGGTGGTGCTTGTGATGGGGCAAAAAAAATCCCCACGGTGCCCCCCTCGCCCGGCCCGGCGCCCTGGGGCAGTTCCTACCCCCGACCCCCTCGCACCGCCACTTGACTTGTTATAGCTCACCTGGCAGACAATGGTCCAAAACCCAATTTAAAGATTTTCTTGTACAAATTTAGTAAACATTTATTGAACTCTTTTCATAATAAGTTATTCGATTGTTTTTCCTATATCAGTAGCATTGGTCAGATTGAATGACACATCTGAATCGCAAGAAAAATGTCAACGATCAAAGCTGGTCGAAATTCGTAAAGCAGTTAGCAAGAAAATATTTAATTCAGTGCTTTTTTTTTAAAGGCAGCCGTATTTTATTTAAGTCCTGTTTTCACAATCTTGAAAGACATTGATGCCCGGATGTTCTCTATCTGCTACGAAAATAGGATCTTTAAACTGGTTGCTAAGCAGGGGCGGATCCAAAGGGGGGGGGGGGGGCGGACCGGCGAGCTGTCTTGCTAAAAATGAGCGCGAAAAGTTTTCTTTATGCCCTGGAAACGCTTAAAATGCAGGAGCTTTCGGGGGCTTAGCCCTCTGGGCCCCCACATGGCGTTCCGTCCCACAGACACCTCACCTACTTGCTTAGCCACCCCCCCCCCCCCCTTCCAGATATTTATGTAGCCACACCATTCCTAGGTAAGCCAGTTCTGACATAATTTTGACAGAGCATGTCTAAAGAAATATTCCTACCATGCTTGATCCAAGTTGGCTCAATCGTTATGGAGAAGTCGAAATTAGGTTTTTCACCTGGTTGCTATGGAAGCTTTACCCTTGATTTGGGAAACCACCCCAGATACAATTTTAAAAGAAAGTGCGTCGCAAGGGCTATTCCTACCTGGTTTAATTAAAAATGATCCCGCTGGTTATGAGAAGTCGAAAATGGCAGATGTTGACGGACGTACGACGGACACAGGACCATATCATAAGCTTACATGGCCTTCAACAAGGTAAGCTAAATATAATCACTAACAACGTTCTAAAGTGATACAATATATATATATATATATATATATATATATATATATATATATATATATATATATATATTTATATATATTATATCTGTGTAATTCTGTATAAATCTATTTCATATAACGATGTAACCACACAGACAATGTAGGATCCAGAGATGAGCGCTTTCCTTTCTTTTTGATAAATATGTGCCAATATATATAACTTGTATATTTCTAACTAGAAATCCACTGTTTTTGTGCATATATCTGAGTTTTGAATTCTGCTTGCCTATATAAATTTCATTAATTTAATCATGTATCCAAACATACAATGTAGGAACCAGTGATAAGCACTTTTCTCTCTTAAATGTTGTAAGGGTGGGAAATTGTTTGTATTTTTAAAAAATGGCTACAAATAATCGAGTTCCTCAAGCAAACACATTTTTTCTTGTTGTTAGCTGCCTCCGTGTGTCCTTGGGAAAGGCACTTAGCTTACATTTTCTCAGCATTATATAGTCAATACTACGCTGAAAGTGCCGTTAAAAATAAACCAAACATTTCGAAAGAGAAGTCAAGACAAACAAAGTACAATATAATAACAAATGAGAATTGTTCAATAACTGTATTGAATACCCCAAAAAAGTTTCGTCTGTTTTGACGCCTGACTGTAATCTTGGAAAGCAACTAAATCGGTTAGTTGAACAAACAAGTATGAAACAAATCAACGAGCGACTGGAAATTGGTCGATCAAAAATAAAGCGGCTCTTTTTTATGGTTATCGAAAGCATTAATCCAAAACTAACCGCATGTTAGTTTCATCACCTCGTTTTCCGTGACGGTGACTATCCTTCCGGTGACACTGAGGACAGTGCCATTTCACGACAACGTAAGGTAGCTTTTGAGGTAATATCAATTGCATAAGGTTTTTGTATGCCTTATAACACACAGTGATTTCCATTGCACTGGTTTGTGCAACAGAATTGAATTATTGTCTCTGCACTAAATGTGCCGCTTACGTCCTTGCTCACACCAAATAGAATAATTTGTTATGCCGATCTTTGAACTTATATATTTCCTGTACCCGGAAGGACGTTTTGTCAGTGTCGGTCCCGAAATTTCCGCAATTCTTTGAAACGTATATCAGACGATAACAACCTTTTAATGATGATTTATTTCAAAACCAGATGCGATGTGTGAATTTTTGTCCATGTCACCCAATAAATGACAGAAATCTGCAACTAACCTAAATACGCAGTTACCGTAAATGGCGTAAAGTATTACGTCCCAAGTTTTAATTTCCATGACGCTAATGTTGTTGTTGTTTTTGTCGTTAGTAGTAGTACTAGTTGAATTCTGCGGTGATAACGGTGTTGACAAACTTGCCGAATTGCTACGGAGAGAGAGAGAGAGAGAGGGTATGGTACTTAACGTTCCACAAAGGGGAGGGGGAACTGCTATAAGAAGTTAGTATGATATTATGAAGTCTAGTTGGGCTTAAATAAAAAAAATGGTGTCGATCTGACATCCCACATGGCCGCCACAGCAGCCATCTTGAAAATCTTGTTATCGCTACTTCTCCTACATGGATGGTCATATGAACATGGGGTTTTCACTAAAATACTTCTTATGATGTCCAAAATGAAAATGATGTCAATCTGAAGTCCAACATGGCCGCTACGACAGCTATCTTGAAATTTACCACTATCCTGAACAGAAAGCTATATTGACGTGGGATTTTTACTAAAAGATTTCTTATGATGTCTAGTAGGCACTAAATGAAAATGGGGCGGATTTGACGTCCAATATGGCCGCCATGGCAGCCATCTTGAAAATATTGCTATCGCTACTCCGCCAGAATGGACGGTCATATCAACATGCGGTTTTCACTAGAAGACTTATTATGATGTTTAGTTGGTCCTAAATGAAATGGCGCCTCTCTGGCGTCCAATATCGCCACTATGGCAGCCAGCTTGATAATCTTGTTATCGCTAATACTCCTGAATGGATGGACATATCAACATGTGGTATTCATTTAAATACTTCTTATGATGTCTAGTTGGTTCTAAATGAAATGGCGCCGCTCTGGCGTCAAATATGGCCGCCATGGCAGCGATTTTGAAAATCTTTTTATCTCTACTCCTCCTGAATGGATGGGCATATCAACAGCCGGTTTTCACTACAAGACTCCCTATCATGTCTACTTGGTTCTAAATGAAAATGGTGCTGATCAGTCTTCCGTCGTCTGATGTCCGTCCGTCCGTTAGCACAAGTTTGTTATCGCTACTCTTACTAAGCTTCTTTCAGGATTGCCTTGAAACTATATATATATATATATATATATATATATATATATATATATATATATATATATATATATATATATATATATATATATATATATATATATAGCTAGATTAAGATCCTTGCTCATAACTATCAAGTCACTTAGAACATAATAATTCTCCATGGCACTGTGAACTGTGACTTGTATTGTGTTTGAAAGAAGTCTCATCATGATTAGTGTCATTGTCTTCTACACTTTGATGGAATGTATCTGGGTCTACCTGGGCTCGCAGAGAGGCCGGTGCTAAAGGTGTTATATGTTTGGTCACTGTATTGCTTGTGCTTGCCTGTGCAGGTGAAGGTGTAAAGTGGGGTCTTGCTTAGATAGGACTACATGTACTTTCATTATCTTGATTAGTGGCATTGTTTTCCAGTTTGATGAAGTGTATCTGGGACTACCAGAGCTAGAGGAGGGGGTGGGTATTAAGCAATTAGTCCCTGTGTATCTTGTGTCTTCTTGAGCAAGTGAGTTTGTAATTATGGCTTTGCTTAGCAGGCGCTGATAGGAGTGTAGGTTATGGGCCAAGTTGAGGATGGCTGTGGTGATACAGTGTTGGTGTTATATCTATTGTTTATGTCTTAACACAGTTCAAGAAATCCATTATAAGTCCAAGCCAAGCATCCACTGCTATGAAATAAAATGGTATGTGTTGACGGGAATACAGTACATGTAACTTTATTTTCATGTGAAGTTGTGATTTTGGACACATACCCATGTTGCTATGAGTATTTGTAGAGTTGGAAATTAGTCCTAGGTTCATTCATCTGCTTCAGTGATGAGTTGTTCCTGACATGGATAGGGATACTGTCTTGATTTTATGTAACGTGGATACAATCTGGGATTACCTTTCTGCATAAATTTACTTTCACACCATGAATATCCTCTTGGGGGAATCCAAAGAACTCAAATAGACTGGATCCATTGAAAATTTTCTACAGTATTGACATTGTTAGATTTACCATTTTATTTGTATGCCGAACTGTGGTAAGTATTTTTAAAAAATAATAAAATTTTAACAGCATCAGTCATAATGATGATTTACCTAAAGCATTTATATACTTAGATGAACAATATTCATGATGAATAAATCCTAGATGAATGACTAATCATATGATATTCACTGGTTTTGACAAAGCATTTTTAAGGAATTGTTTACCTGGCCACCATCTTGCAGCATGAATGAAATGATGCGAAACCACGTGTTTTCATCATTCAAAATGGTAGACATGGTTAAAAGGAAGAAATGGTCTTATCTTGATTTCCTGGAAATTCTTTTCGCCCAGTAGAGCGTCAGTCCCTTCTAGGGACACTTGTTTTATATAAGAAGCTTTTCTTTTTCACTCAGACCGTTGACCTTTTGACCCCCAAATCAAGCTTTTACTTTTAAATATTGAAAGCCATCCACGAAGTCTGGTGAGCGTGTATCAACAAGAATCTAAGTTATCTTGCGGAAACACGTTTTCTTCCGTAACTCAATGTGACATTGACATTTAAACTTTTCAGTAAAATCTAATCATTTCTTCCTTACACTACGTGCAACCCATCCACAAGGATATGTGGTCAAAGTTACTGGTCTGGAAATAAAATCTATCGTGCCCGAACCAAAGGGGGAGAAGGACGGACAGCGCATCAACATCATTTTACTCCGCCTAACGGCGGGCGTATAATAAGAGCTCGTGGATGTATCGTTAAAAGAGATCGAATTTAATCATAGTGAGCGTGCTGTTGTTTTTTTTTTTTTTTTTTTTTTTTTTAAATTTTGAAGATCGTCAAAGCAAGACCAATATGATCAGAGTAATAAATGATGATACACAATTCAGTATGAAAAAACAAAACAAAACAAACAAGCCAAACTCCCTGGTGTTTTTTCACATTTTGGGGAGAATAAACCCAGCTAACAGACTTCACTTTAATAGCCCGTGACATACATTGAGCTACTTCATCGGCACATTTTCGCAAAATGCTACCGTAAATATGATGCATTCATAGATGAGACACGATAGCTCGGTTGGTAGAGCGTCGGACTCGTAATTCAAGGGTCATGGGTTCCATACCTGTCCAGGCCAGCCCGGGTCGGCTGCCTCGGCGTCTCCTTGGGAAAGCACTTAGCTCCCATTTCCTCGGCATCATATAGCCAATAATGTGTTAAAAGTGCCGTTAAAACCCACAACAACAACAAGAAAAACAAAATAGCTGAAAACAGATAAATGGGAATCGAAGCAGATACATTCTTTGGCATCATTGAATGAGATTCCCCCCACCCCACCCCACCCATCTCAATGGTGCCCAAAACAGTAACCGCAAAAAGTGCATGCTTTCGACCAGTGTGATCAAAGTATTCCAATAACCGCTGCCAAGGTACTTATTCAGTTGTAAATTTGTAAACCACACCCCACTTCCCCATCTCTCTCTTTCTTTCTGTTGTTTGACATCATAATTTTCACGGTATTTTTTCCAATAAAAACCGATGAAGTTATTCAATGTATGACATGAACCATTAAAGTGAAGTATGCTCGTTTAATTTATCCCAGAAAAGGTCAATATCGTGACGGAATTATCTACCGGTATGACTCTAGTGTAGGGAAGCAAGACGACAAATGACCTTCCATTTAATTCTTACAATATATTACAAAATGATTCGTTAAATGCGTCGTTTTTACGGTGGCATTTTGCAATAAAAGCCGATGATGGTTAGTTGGCTGGTTTATTTTTAACGAAATATCAACACATGAAAGGTTACATCGTACTGGGGTACTGGAGGAAAGCGCTGGAATCGAAGCCGCACTGTTTTGGTTGCGCAAGCGGCAATGCTCAACACTAAACCAATGCAGTTCATTAAAGGCTTCGCCTTACTAATTATATTGAAATATGAGAACCAGTCTAGAAATGGGTGAATATAAAATAGAGTATATATGGGTTTGACGGGTCACGATTGGATGATAACGAAAAGTAAAATTTTAGTTTTAAAAACAATGTGAGAGTTTATCATGTTTGTCACTGAATAAAATAGACACACTGTCTATTGGTGCAATATCTGTCCTTTTACAGACTTGACTTTGGAACGCTCATTACTAAAATTATCACCTGATTCTTTAGGTAATTGAAAAGACATGTTTCAAACACATCTAGATTAAAAAAAATCGGCGGCTCATGTGGGTTTCTTCACGCAGACGTTCGCATCAAGGATGGGTACATACTGAGAGATATAGGTTTATTCATGAGTATATATTGAGTTAATTTTTGTATAATAATATATTTTAGAAAATATTTTATTTTATCACTAAAACTGTGCACATTTCTGTACTTATGGTTTGGTTTTGTGGATTTAACGCCATTTTTCAGCACATGATAGACTATGCATGCCAGTCCGTATATTTGGTGGAGGAAGAACCCTGGAAAACCCCGGGAAGAACTACCTACCCACGGGAAGCTACTGGCAAGCTTTCTGACATACTCACGTTAGCAGAACCGATACACGAACCCACGTGGACAGAGGCGAGATGTTAGTGATCTGTAAAAGCTAGCCCCTTAAACCACTCGGTCACTCGGGGCCCCTTCTCTACTTAAGAATGAGCTAAAAGTTATTAGAACTAGCAACCCTAAATAAAATATGTATGACAAATTAATGACAATTTAGCATCTTTTAGTAACAGAGGCCTAGCAAGAAATTCAAGAAAAACTTAATTCTGGGGCCTCTTCCAAAAAAAATTTGCTGGATGGGAATTTTGCCCCCACCCCCTTTCCCCATGGGGTTGCTTGGGCAGTTGCTACGCTACTGTTTAGTAACTAAAGCTTTCCAAAAGATAGAAACAACTTAATATACTTGATAAATGTAATTTTTATAGAAAATCTTGTAGGATCATGTATATATTACTATATTTCTTCCCAAAATGAGGCGAGGGTATTTAGGATTACTCTTGTCTGTCAGTATGTTTGTCCGTCCTTTCGTCGGACAATTCTCTTAAACTAATCTCACAGTTTTTGGTGGATTGCTGTGAAACTTTCTACATGTTATGAACATCATCGGAAGATGCCCATACCGACATATGACTGTTTTCCCGTGAATGAAGATGTGCATATTTACCAATCACTATGTTCCCACATCTATATACGATAACCACAATATGTACCAAGTATCAAAGAAATCCATCTAAAACTTCGAGTCAATGACGAGATTGTACCATATAATGCATCCGAGTTTTTTCTTAACTCGACTAAAAATTGCATGAGAACAATCATTAATCAATGTGCGAATCTTACGATGATGACCATAATACGTAATAAGTAACAACGACATCCATCAATGTGCAAGAGCTAGTTACAGTCACTATACTGGGTCATATATTGCTTCCAGCTATAAGTCCAAAAGATAAAATAACTGACACAAATACGGGAATACAGTGATTTGCCATTGTAGTCATCTTAAGATAATGGCCATAGTATGTAGCAAGTAGGACAGAAATCCATTAAAACGGCGGTAACAATAGTGTGTCATATATTACATTCAGTTGCAAGTTGTAAACGTGCTGACTGAATTTGAATTATAGACGTGTGCGACGAATCTCGTCATGTACGTCTGCGTTGTAAACGTCCTACATAAGTTGTATTTATTGACCAGTCATTGTGCCTTTTTTATTGTAATTTATTGCCCATTTCAGCTTGCAGCTGCAGACAACTACACTCTGCACCGTCGCCGCTATGTAAGCGCCTCTGCTATCAGGCGATTTACTATCCATTTTTGGATATTATCCCTTCGCAGACAAGATCGACGTAATGTTAATATGTGTTAAGAGTCTATCAAAATAGTTCCAAAGACTTGGCGCCTTTACGTTTTTACTTTTGATGACTTAATATAGTCAATCTAATATATGTCTTTACTGTAATTTGAACCAAGTAAAATTCTTCGTAAAAATGTGTTATTGCAAAACGTAAAATTGCCCATGCTCATTGGAACACTTTCGTTGTCAAATTTTTAGTTTCGTAGGAACGGAGTTTTTGCACGTCGTCTAGTTTTTCAATTTCGGAGTTCAGTAAATATTCCATGTCGTCCGTAATCCCATAATGCCTAAATGGTAGTGATCGGTGAACTTATGAATCTTGGAGGCAACCAGTCTCATAGTTGTCTTCTATGGAGGTAGTACTGTAAATAAACTCATTGCCATTAAGTACTTTGATGTGGGCATTTTGCTCATCATTCCTCGTATTTAAGTACAGGTTATAGTCCTTTTCCAGTAGGTGAAAACATTTGGTTTTACTCGGTTTTTATCACCAACCCTATCGTAGATTTTTATATCCCACACTAACTAATAATATTTTTGCCGACAAAGATCAACAAAAGAACGATTTTTGCAACAATGTTCTCTGATATTTGCTGCAGGTAAAATTTTATTAAATCATGTAAATTTACATAGAAGTAAAAATGCATATGTTGAAACAAAATTAGTGTAAACACTTACAGTTAACGTGGGTACAGTCGTCGAGATACGTTTGCTTTGCCAATATATTCTTTTCTTTTTATTCCCCCACTGATAATCCGTCGAAAATAGATTATCATTAATTAATGTCACCCTGTTGAGACTGTGGCGATATCGACACCTCGGGACATGCGAGGTGTTTTCCGTGATGATTAATCACATTAATAGCCAATTTACACATTACGTTTGACCTTATCCAAAACGAGGCAAGGATGTGGTCTATTTTGGGACAAATTGGTCAGAGTTATCGCAAATGAAATTACCCCATGTAATCCGAGTAGTAAAGGAGAGGGCGCTGCGCTCAATTCTCGCGTGTTCCCAGGCCGTCAACCTAAAACTTTGACAAAATTGACCGGACTGTAACCCAGGCTAACTTGCAGTATAAATGTAAACAGAAACACGGTCATTATATTAATAAAACATGAAGTATGCACTAATCAATATGCTGTAACTATGTGCGTGTGTGTATTTATGACATGAAATCTGGGTATGTATTCATGCCTAAAATTAATAAATATTAAAATTGGTACAATAACGAACCTGTAGCGGTTTATGAGCATTTAGGCATAGTAAAGGGGTTTGACCATTGATACTGACCCATAACCCAGTCCTCGAGAAACAATGTCTATTGTCTACTTTATCTTCTGAAGCTTGCTTTTGACAAGTTTCGTAAATGCCGGTTAAAAATCTTGTTTGGATTTCTGGCAAAAAAAAAAAAGAAAAAAAAAAAAAGAAGAAAAAAAAAAAGAGGAAGTTCTAAAAAGAAAGGAGGCTGACCTTATCCTTTAGTTCAAGAGAATTTGCAGAAACGACGAGGAAAATGGCAACGACAATAAGAAAATATTGAACTTCTTAACGACGATCATAATGATGAAGATGATGCTGACGATGACGGCACCGGCAAATATGTTTCATCGAAAGAACAAACAGAGTTATGATTGTAGATCTTGTTGTCAAATAGTGTCGGTGCTAGCACATGCAGTAGTAATAGCACTAGTACTACTAGTAGTAGTAGTAGTTGTTGTTATTACTCTAATCGTAGTGGTTGTATTAGTATTAGTAGTAGGAACTTAAGAGTATTAGAAATAGTGGAAGTAGGAAGTACAGAATAGTAGTAGTAGTTGTTGTTGTAGTGAAAGTAGGAAGTACAGAGTAGTAGTAGCAGTAGTTGTTGTTGTAGTGAAAGTAGGAAGTACAGAGTAGTAGTAGCCTAGTAGTATTGGTAGTAGTGGAAGTTGGAAGTACGCTGTTGTAGTAGTAGCAGCAGTAGAAGTAGTAGCGGAAGCAGGAAGTACACTGTAGTAGTAGTAGTATTGTGGTAGTTGTTGCTTTAGTAGTAGTAGTGGTTGTCATAGTATTAGTAATATAAGTAAAGAGCATTGGAAGCAGGAAGTACAAAATAGTAGTAGTACTTGTAGTAGTTGTTGTAGTCGAAGTAGGAATCACATAGTACTTGTAGTAGTAGTGGAAGTAGGAAGTACACTTTAGTAGTAATAGTAGCAGCAGTAGTGGAAGTTAGAAGTACACTGCAGCAGTAGTAGTAGTAGTAGTAGGCAGTGACGTACTAAGGGTAAATGGCGCCCGGGGCGACGATGATGGACCAAATGGCCATAATACGAGGCCCGAATTTTTATCAGCTGTTTTGGCGCCCCAAGACCTCTGTTGTCCGCCCCCCCCCCCCCCTCCGTTAGTACGATACTGGTAGTAGTAGTAATGGGGAAACAAAACAACAACAACAACAACAACTTAGATAGGTTGTTACTTCCCGTGCCTTCACCTTTTTTGTTTCTAATTTGAAATAGTATCATTTTAGACCTTAACCGACACCCCACCTCGTTTTCAACGAAACTCATGGTCGCAACGAGAAATCCAACACGTATATGTCTTTCATCTATTACTGCTAATATATAGTGTTGCCAAGAAAGTATTCTGAATTTACCTGTAATGATACTTTTATTACATTTGATCTTTTGATCTCCCAGTAATCCCAAGGAGGAAGGCGACAATAAAACCCTTTAAAAAAAAAAAAAAAAAAAAAAAAAAAAAAAAAAAAAAAACTCTGGTCACCAAATGGAGTAAGAAATGAAGTTTAATAATTTTATAGCCAGTAATTTAAGAGGAGATACTGTAAAGACAGAGTTATTAGGGTTGCCATACGTCCTCTTTTCCCGCACATGTCATCCTTTTCGGTCCTTAAATCTCCTCTTTGCTTTAATATATATATATATATATATATATATATATATATATATATATATATATATATATATATATATATATATATATATATATATATATAAGAGTGTCCTCTTATTTGAATGTTCAAATATGGTAACCCTAAGAGGTATCAACAATACCTTCGACGCCTTAAGAACCAGCGTGGCAATAATAATAATAATAATAATAATAATAATAATAATAATAATAATAATTATTATTATTATTATTATTATTATTATTATTATTATTATTATTATTATTATTATTATTATAGCTCTACATTTCATTACTCCGCGCTTCCAAGTAATTGCACTAAGGGTATGATCTAACCAATATTGCAGCACTGTAAATGTGTATTTGCCTCATTATGTTCTGTTAGTGTTTCTAACATACTTGAAAAATGTTTCCCTATTAAACCAATTTGTTATCAAATCAGGTATTTATTGGAATACCGGTTGCTTGCGATATAAATCTTGCGCCACCTTCGCTTACGATCGAGCTCTTTAAATAAACTTGTAACAATATGTATCCTTGGCTTGACCTTGTACGCATTTCAGTGCGTTCTGTCCTCTCACTGATGGTTTGGTTTAGTTTGGTTTTGTGGGTTTAACCATTTTTCAGCATATCATAGACTATACATGGCGGCCAGTATATTTGGTGAAGGAAGAACCCGGGAAGAACCAACTTACCCACGGGAAGCTACTGGCATGATTTCTCACATACCCATGTTGGCCGAGCCGAGACTCAAACCCACGCGAACAGAGGTGAGATGTGAGTGATCTGTAAAGGCGAGCGCCTTTGACCACTCGGACACCCGCCTCCCCCCCCCCCTGATATTTTTTAAACAGTAGATTGCAAACATTTGGATTTCTTATATGTGTCGATGGACAATTTTTTTAAAATATTTTTATATTTTTATATATATATTTTTTTTTATATATTTGACAACATATTGCACAACCGAGCTTCGAATATCCTTTGGTTTTCTCACTGACAGAGAGAGGGGGAGATAGAGGTGACCACACGCTATACATTTTGACCAGAAAATCGACCAGTAAGTAAAGGAATTCGTCAGTCTATAAATATAAGTTTTGACAATGAAAAAAAACTTTACTTTCACATTATCTGTCCGCATATTCTCGCAACTGTGACGGTAAATCCGGATAATACGAAAAGATACAAGTGGTCAGTCTGGAGAGAGAGAGAGAGAGAGTATTCGTGGAATTCTGCAAACAATAAATGGGAACATCTCCGCATATTTTCAGGAACACAAGTTGTTCATCCAGGTAATCGAAACACTTTTATAATCCTAAGAGCGATAACCCGTTTAGCCACAGAAGAATCACCCGTTTAGCCCCATAAGAGTCACGCAACTTAATTCATGTAGGCTATGCTAAAAATATTTGGTTTCCATGAGTAATATATACTTTTGTAGATTTACTGAAGCCTCATTATTAAATATTTATAATTCCCCCCCCCCCCCCCACACACACACAAAACAACCTAGGATATTACAGCAGGAGGATCCCACAAGTTCACGTCTAAAAATAGCACCAATTCACCATTTCCAGAACTTTCGCTATCAATGGTTTTCTCGTCAGCAAAGGGAAAATTTCACATATCTTCAAAATGAAAACATTTTTCAATACCTTACAACAACAACAAAAATAATTCGTGATACCGAGGTACTTCAAAAAGTGAATCTCCTATGTACGGCCAATCGTCCTCAATGTTACATTAAAGTTCACTTCTTTTTTATTTACTCCTATAGTGTATGTCAACGTGGTCATGTAGGCGCATTTACTCATCTTAAATTAAATATTAATTGTTGTTCTAAAATTTGCTACTAATATACTTTAAGCAAAGTCTATTCAATCCTGATTGGTGACTACTCTACAGCATAAATGTTATCAAAAAACTTATCGATCGCTATGGACGTTTACAATGGTGGCGAGGTGCTAAACTGGGTCAAAAAAAGAGGAAGTCGGGTCAAATCAACAACTAAGAGAGTAGTACGAATTTATTTTTGAAAACACGCGGCTGTCGTTGTGACATCACAGCGCGCGACATTCAATCCGGTTTATACTGGATCACACCTTTAGGTTGACCTCGTCCAAAAATGTCCATGTTACATTAATTTTTTGCCGTCTGTATTTCTCGGGGCGTGTAAATAATAACCTCCCAATGGAATATGGATGTATGAGGATCCAACTAGAGTTAATAATCGCCATCTAAAGGTTTGTGTAATCAAATTCTAAAAAATTACACCCATTACTGAAATATCGTCGACCCTCCTAACTTTGCAATCATCATTGAATCGTGCGCCATGTTTCTCGCGACCTGACACACTTGTTTCGAGATAATGACGTCATCAACTGTGTCACCAGCATTCTTCAAGAGTGACAGCAAGTATTTAACATTTAAAATCAGACAAAATGAGATTAAAACAGGCGATTTCATGTAATTTTAAAAAGATAAGAATGAAAATCTATATTTTGACTAATGCCTTATTTGTTTCAGACATTTTGGCCTTGGAATGTGTATTATACGCTAAAAATAGGTCCGCTAATCACGGTTTAGTTTACATTTCTTGAACAGGAAAACCCACTTTGGGAATTTATACAACGGCAAAGCTAATGTAAATATTTGGTTTTAATCATGTGTGGTTGTTATACAACGCAAGAAAAATTTACACTGGAAATGTATATTCACTATGGACTTTTTCGTTTCAGTATTAATTCATTGGAAAGAGAAATATTTTAAATAGATTTTATTTTATTATTTCAAAAACACGGAGACGCTATAAATTAATAATATCCATACCTTGGCCTAACTGACACATTCCGGTCATATACCACGTGACTTTTTAGTCAGTGGCACGAACCATGCAGGCCCTTCCGGAACAGTAAGCTTACACACGCTCGGAAAAACGGTAATTCTGAACTAATGTACATGAATGCCAACATTTTTTTAACGATGATTAAATGAAGTAGATATAGTTGAACACTTTCTATGGTCATTTGAATATATTCTCACAATATTATAACGAACACGTAAAAAAATTCACGTTAAGGGCATCGAGGATAGTCGGTACTGAACGCCTAAATGATCTGAATGACTTGTACTATAAAACATAAGCATAATTCAGCAGAAACAAAACATTAAAATATTTTATAATATTCATTTTTACAATTTAAAGCGTAGTTATCTATGAAAACATCGCACTAATATAAAAATGACTGAAATACTTGACAACGCATGCCGAAAATGATACAATGTTGAATCTGTTTTCAAAACTTTCTAGGTGGCGATAGCAATCGTCAAAATCACCAAAGAAACAGCCTCATACCTGTTAAATATCACGCATTGCGCGTGAGACACAAGCATTTTGTATAGAAATCACATCCTGAATTTTCAAACACATTGCTAAAAAGTTTCTTGTCATATATTTTTAGTATAATGATTTTATGGTTTCCTAACTCTCTTTGGTAAATTTCCACGTTTGCGCAATGTGATTCCTAAAAATAGACTGACAGTGACACGACGTTTACTCGGAATCGGGTTAACCTCTAATTCGCCTTCCCCACCCCCGACCCAGGGAGCTGCCGCCCCATGGAGATGATCTCACTCCTAACACTTAAGGACCCTTGACAGTTTTCCAATCTAAAGGTTTATAACTATTAACCTGGCGATTATTTCTATTGAAATAACATATGGCAACTGAAAATACTGTATGCCGATTTGGACCTGAAACTTTACCAGTTATTTGCTGGCTGCCAATACCATACTTGGTAAGCTGCTATGTTGGCAATGCGTCTTACTTCTAATTGGGTGAAACGAATGACCCACATTATTCAAAACTCTATTTCAGGCAAAGCGCTTAAGTTAAAATTTTGAAATTTGTCGTGAAAAAGGTTGCTATTTCTAAAAATGATGTGTTGAGCGCGTAGTTAGCAGATTAGGAGGATCAAACGCAATTTTGGTGGCGGGTCCAGTAATATCGTTTCGGGGTGGGATGGGGTGGGTGGGGTGGGGGTGTAAACAAGTAGGCGAGGAGTCTGTGGGACTGAACCCCTCGTGGTGGCCCTGGGGCGGGGACCATGGAAGCTCCTGCATTTTTTTAGCTTTTCCAGGGCATAATTTGAATCATCTAACTGAAAAGAAAACTTAATCTAGAAAACGTTCCTGTTGTTTCGCGCTCAATTGTAAGGGAAAGTGCCCCACCCCCACCCCGACCCGCTCCTTAATTTGGATACTACGTCAATTAATTACCGACCTAGAAACGAGCGCAAAAATTATCACCAGGCCAAAAAAGCCAGGGGAGGATCCACACGTGGGCGGAGCCTGCAGTCTCCTGCCGCACTCCCCCCCCCCCCCCATAATAAGTTCAAAACAAGCGGAACAATTCCTAGAGCAAGTTGTCTTTACAGTTAGATGGTTCAAATTATGCCCTGGAAACGCTTAAAATGCAGGAGCTTCATCCACTGGGTCTCCGCCTGGGGTTCCACACAGACCACTAGCCTATTTTTTTAGCCCCCCCCCCCCCCCCAAAAAAAAGTGGAAAACAAAAATGGGTATTTCTCGATCGGCCACTGTACGCAAAATTTGGGAGTTTACATTTTGCATAAATACCAGCAATGCTATACTGAAAGCGATCTTGTGCAAAAAAAGACCTATCAAAATAACGGGACCAACGCCATTTTCAACAAGTATTAAAAGAGTTATCTGCCTTGCTTGCGCTTAGCCAATCATCCATCATGATTCCTTGGAACGTTGAGGCCGATCATAATTCAAGCCACAGTTTCCTTACATTCGAAACGTATCTGCCACATGTTCTGTTAAGACTCCACACACACTGATTTTTATGCTGAATCGATAGCATTCGTTCAGACCGTAGCACTTCCAAGTTTTCAATCGCGCACTAGCAATGCTGATTGGCTACTTTCAACAGAAGCGTTAGGGCTCCCATGGGAGAATTTATATGCATTACAGAGTGATAATAAATTAAGAAAACCCTCATCGCTTATTTTACTTTGCTATATGTGATACAGTCTTTATTATGAAGTATGTTAGAAAAGAAATAATTCATACCAATCAGGTGTTAACTGTCGCAGATAAACATATTTCTTGTGAGATCAGGAGGTTACTGAGCCCTTGATGTTTATCTGGGACAATTGACAATTGACACCTGATGACTTGTCATATGCTCATAAATTGAAAACTATCAAGATCCATTATATACTAACGGACACATTATATACTAACAGATACATTATATACTAACGGATACATTATAAACTAACGGATGGACGAAAGTACACACTGGCAGGAGAACATAATGAATTCTTTTTGGAAATAGTGCAGGAATAATGGTAGTAATAATAATAATAATAATAATAATAGCGACAACAACAAAAACATCAATAAAAACCAGAATCTTCGCAATACTACAATCAATCAATCAATTCTGGTTAGGAATTTAGTTTAAAAAGCAAAATGCTACGATATTTTGCTGTTCCTATGTATGCATATTACTATTATTATTATTATTATTATTATTATTATTATTATAGGCTAATGTATTACCTCTCTGAATCAAATGTATAACCTGAATCATTCATTTTATTAAATTTGCTATGTAATATGTAATTAAATGCGTTTCTTTATTGTTGTTGTTGTTGTTGTTGTTGTTATTATTATTATTATTATTATTATTATTATTATTAACTGCAATATTTATCATTTAAATATCTATGCCGGTAAGATGTAAAATGTTTTTATTTTCTAATGCATTAAAAAAAATCATTTAACAAGTTACCTTTTTAAGGTGAACAAAGTGAACCTTATTTCCGGGAATATTTGTTTGTTCTTGGGAAATCTTATTCCAGGATAAAGCGTAACACAGCTGTTTCCTTTCAGATATAATACTAATGCGTAACGATTCTTTCGTCCTTATAATTTTCATAAGCGACAGCATAAAATATATAAATAACAATACGTCCATGATATACTGCGTCGAGCTGAGAGAGAACACGTTAGCCCTTCCATGATCGAACTACAGCCATCCACAGTCTGTTCCTCTACCTAGCTGAATATTCTATTCTATTAACTGCTTTTCTCTAGCGTAAAGGTACTGGATCGACGGTCATGAATATGTCGACCTAAATCAGCCAGATTAGATACATAACCTACCGCTACAAATCCAAAACCAACTCATGTATAACTGAGAATCCCCTTTCTACCCCCTGTCTCTTGTAACTCCATTAGTACAGACCTGCCGCACAACGATGTCACTGCTATGCAAGCTAATCTAGTTTTGTAAGAAAATCGTTGAAATCAATTAAAAACTACGCTTGCACGGTTAATGATATTGTGATGTTTATAGCAGACAATTGCACAGTAATAAGCATAAGCTTAAAATGCCGATCAACACAAAGGGCCGCTTATAACACGCATAATAATAAAAAAAAGAATATACTCGAATAAAGGTCAAGGACTCTTGAGGCAGTTTTCCGCCATATTGTAATGTCTTCATAGAGCAGCTAACCTGGTAAGTTCAACGCTGTTTTGCACACAGCAGCGAAAGGTAGGCCTTTTAAAAATTAGTATTCTTTTTAGGTATAACATTTAACCCGCCCTTCACAGTAAGAGTGCTGGAAAATTCGTACTCAATAAAATATGTGGCTTAATACTAATGATATGTTATACGCCACTCACTGAATTTATACGGAAGGCAGTAGCGTGTGCAAATCGTGACCATGTCATAACTACGCTCTTATTTTCAGTTCGCTTGACCATAGCGGTGGCTTTCGAGGTCACTCTTATATTGAATTTGTTTAGATATCATACACGGTAAAATACATTTACGTCTGTGTCATAAGTAGTCGGTAGCCTACTAAATCGTAGAGATAGGTTTTGCCTGAAGAAAAAATAATAGTAAGTTGGCATTATTTTATCATCTCTGTACACATTTTGGACGTAAAATCATACAGAAAACAGCCTGTGCCATATTTCTTCACTTATAAACATTTGTTGAGTCGAGATTCGATTTGATAAGTTCCATATTTAGTCAACTAGGAAGTTAATTGCCGATATCACTTGAGGTCCAATGAATACTTTGGGTGGCTATGTAAAATGAGGTCTTATCACGGTTTGATTCATGTTAGTGAATGAACGGTTCGTCAGGAACAGTACATAAAAAGGGATATTAGTAATTAAGTGAATTTGGTAAATGAAGAATGCATTAAGAAAGATTGTGTTTCTCTCTCTCTCTCTCTCTCTCTCTCTCTCTCTCTCTCTCTCTCTCTCTCTCTTGGTTAAAATTTGAAATAAGTGGTTACACCAATACATTCATTTTCGCCTGTGTTAACCAAACTTGTTGCAAGATCCGTATTGAGTGTGTAGCTGAGTTCCGTTTAGTTATAAATTATTAAAAAATAATGGAAATGGTGTACGAATATGTACAAATATTTGTATATAACGCACGTGTTTAACAGAATGTGGATAATACGGATTTTAATTTTAAAGAGGGTGTCTCTCTTTAGTGTCTTTTAGATGACTGCCCGATATTTTCGGCAGAAATATAAATCTTTTTATTTATTGAACTTTATATTGATATATGTCATGTTCTTGGCAATAAATTATTATGAAATTATTATTATTATTATTATTATTGAAAGAGCGGGGGAAAATACTATATTTATACTATTAAGGTTTTAAACTCTGACCCTTTCGGCGATACTCTTCCACACACTCTTGCCTTCATCAGTATTTAGGTTAAGGAAGTGAGTCACGTTTAGAACCAATTATTCCCTTTTTAGAGTCGAGAACATATATGATCATCTATGTATCACCCCTACCCCATCCCCAGAAAAAAAAAATGCATTAAGTTGGGCGCACGAAGGTTGACAAATATTAAAATATTAAATGAATAAAGAAAAACATATCAAAAACCTTCTCCTCCTCGCCACCAGTTTATTTTAGAGACAATAGTTTTCTTTATTTGTCCTAACGTGACAATGAGTTCCTTAAGTTTTTGAAACAACCTGGAGTTTCTTTTCAAAATACTTTTAATTGTTCACGACAACTGACCATCCCCAAGCTTTGCCCTTCGCATAATTTTATCTAGTGAATACAATCACTATCATACCTTGCAAAGTGATTACACATTAAAACAAACAAATTGAGAAAAGAATGTATAATAAAATCAAGAAAAACAAAATCCCAGAATAAAGTCAGTAAAAATGTTCACAGACTTGCTAGGGTAGGGCAATGAAAATTATGATCATATTAATGGACAGGCTTGTGGTAACTTTTGAGTAAAATAAACAAATTATATACAGTGTCACCAACGGCAATACGAATCTTCTTTTATATATATATATATATATATATATATATATATATATATATATATATATATATATGTTTATGTATGTATATTAATTAAAGACAAAAGATGAAAAACATGAACACTGTATAATGTCCATAAATGTAGTTCTGGTCATTATTGGTAAATTAAATAAAAAGTTTAAATATTTATGAATACGTTTCGTTGCCAGCAATTTGAACTTAAATGTTCAAATGCCGAGTCGACTTATAAAGAGGAGTATTTATTATGAAAGGTATGAGCACCTGGCTTGGTATATGTCATGAGGCTGTTCACTTCTATAATGTTGATGTACGATATCGCGGGGCGAGGGGTTGGCGGATGTAGCTTTCAGTATGCCTTGAAATAAAGGATAAAAAATAACATTTAATATTTTAATCAATATTTTAAAGATAAGTAAAACAAAAACGGGAGAGTTTGAAAGCGGATGATTATGACAAGCTGTATCAACGATCTTATACTTTGCAGTACGGCATATGAGTAGATCTCTACTGGTGCGCTTTGTTCATTGTCTCTCATTCTATTATTTTATCTCTCTCTTTCTTTTCATTTCCTATTATCAAAAAGAAGGTTCAAAGTAATGTCGAACGTACTCTGCCGTGCAAAAACAGTGGGCATCATTTAATTTCCCCCTCTCAACATCCAGATTGTTGGTGTGTGGTTTTCTCACTTTTTAGCTGACTCTTATATCATTAGGCAGATGGCTGAATCTCATTTCCATCCCCTAGGGGGTAAATCCTTTAGTGTCTTTGTGCGCGCATACCCGGTGGTCGCCATCTTTGGAGTAAGCGTGCCGGGTGTAGTGATAGTTGCAGCTTCCGAAGTAAGCGTACCTCACTTGGCGATTCGTCACACACACACACACACACAAACACACACACGTTGGTTGGTTGGTGTTTAGCTGCACTTTCAACACTTTATTTGACTACATCATGCCGAGGAAATGTGAGGTTAGTGCCTTTCCCAAAAACACATCGGGGGAGCGAAACTTGGCTTGTCTGGAAGGATATATAACTCGCGACCCTTGGACCACAAATCCGAGTCTCTACCACCTAAGGTACCACGGCATCGTTTTACGTTGTATGAGTAACTGCTGTTTGATTCTGCAAGTATCTCCTATTTAACCATCGAAGTTTTAATTATCACGTATTTTAAATTAATTTCCCTATATTGTCTGTATGCTTTGGTAATGAACTGCCATGACTGTGTGATACGACCCGTTCGTGCGCATCTGTTAAGGGGTTTTAAAATATGGACTTAAAACTACATGACGTAAATTCAGGTAATATTTGATGTGCACAGCGGTCATAAATTTAGATTATTTCACGTGAAGGTGGACGGGGAACCCATTTGGTTTTGGGTGGTGGTGGAATTAATAACTTAGAAAAAATTTGTGAGATGATGCTTGGGGGCTAACTCTAAGTTTCCCAATTGATACACCAAATCAGAGTTTTTATTTTTTGTTCCAAATTCATGAAAATCTTTGTTCTGTTATTAATACGATGTTGTAATCACAGCAGAAGCCCTATGCAACTCTCTGGAGCTTTCGTCGACTTTTGGAGAGCATTTGACGTGGTATATCGTAATGGTATTTGGTGTAAATTACTTACAGTCGGTGTAGATATGAAATTTCTTCAGATGCGTCGAAGAATCTATGAAAAAGTCAATTCAGATATTTTAATTCATATTCAGATTTTTTTTACAGCAATGTTGGTGTAAAGCAGGGTGTACCACTTTACCCCTTGCTTTTTATTTTATTTATCAATGATATAACTATATTTTTAAACGATGTAAATGCGGATGACAGTCGGAATGCAACACGTTACTATTTGGTTTTATTAGTTGTCCTGAAGGTCAACAATGCTTGCTTAATAAATTTAAATATTATGAAAACTGGGGCAATGAGGTAAATATTAGTAAAACAAAAGTAATGATTTTTAGATTTGGACATCAGTGTCCAAATGTGTCATTTTTATGACGATGAACCGCAATCATTGATAAATGGGTTTGCGTACTTTGGTGTTTCTCTTGAGTCATACCGAAACATTTAATGTCGCACAAAAAAATTAGCAAACCAGTTCACAAAGGTATTTCATACGGTCTACATTTTGTTTGATAATATAAATACGAAAACAGAGCAAAAGGTATATTTATTTAACTCGATGGTTTTGCCAGAATTTACATATGGTTGTAAGATATGGGGTTTTCTTAGCGTAAAGGATGTTGAAAATGTCCATATGCTATTTCTTAAATGTTTTAGGTGTAAAACCACAGACTTCAAATGTAGCAGTATATGGTGAACTTAGACGTTTTCTTTTAAAACTGTTAAGACAGCAAAGAACTTTAAAATATTGATATAAAATTATAAATTCGCTAAATAGTCTTATAAATTTTGTCTTATTGAAACTTTAACAAATTTGCAAGATGCGTGTTGGTTACCCAATCGCAGAAAGTTAGTTTTGATTTGGGTTTGCCAAATGTTTGGGAGACAGATTATCGATGGGGTAAATTTGCTAATGGAACCTATGATTAGAAGTGTAGAAGATCAAGCCATTTAAACTTGGTTGTCTGACTTTGCAGTTTCATCAAAACTTGGTGAAGTTACTACAGTTAACTGTATTAAATCGTTTACATTTTTGGAACTTTACCTTTAATTGGCACAACATAGCCACTTTTGTGCTGATGTGCCGTAAAACACTACATACATACATACATACATACATACATACATACATACATACATACATACATACATACATACATACATACTTGACCGTAATGTACAACGTGAATAAATGGGTGGATTCAAAGTAAAAGAAGAAGAACAACAACAGCAACATAAAAAGTTGTCTTCTTATTATGAAATAATTGTTTAGGGTATGTAATAAACTCATCTTCAGTACTTCTGTTCTCGCGAGATTCGATATCCATCCGCTATCAAACTCGATGCGTTATAAGCAGCCAGATCAAGTTACTGTACTGATAACCTGTATGTATTAATAATGTAATAATGTGTCAAAGTTCAAAAGTTATTACCCTTTGGACATGGCAGGAGAGATCCACTTGTCCGACGCCCGGTACAAGCTCAGAGAGAGAGAGAGAGAGAGAGAGACAGAGAGAGAGACAGAGAGAGAGAGGCCTGACATGTTCAGTTCGCAATCATTTATGTTCCGCAAGTTTTGTACTCTGCGATAAGCACCTTTATTTAACATTTATATGCACCACGTGCTTCTCTTACATCAAATGACGAACCTTTACTTCGCATGATGAACGTGGATTTCTGTATCAATGTACCAAACATAACCGCCCAAGAACGGTGTTTATCTATCTGGTTCTCTATCTATCTATCTATCTGTCTGTGTATCAATCTATCAATCTATTTTAACTTTAATTATTGGCATCAGTTTGTAATGTACATAAAAAGTAAAAAGAAAACAATAAACTGTTTATTGCTAAAATAAATATAACACAAGTTCAAGAATACAGCCCGTATTTTATTTTGGGTTATTTTTTTAACTTTCGTTGTCATATTTTGGGCAAGCTCAAATCTACAAGGGCAAGTTTAATTTTCAGACTTTTATACAATGTGCCCAGCCCTGCTGTCGACGTTATCCCGCCACCCCATCCTTCTCTTCCATCCCTCGCCTTTAATAGTATTTAGGCTAAGAACGTGACTGTCAAGATTAGAACTTTATTTCGTATTTTGAATCTAGAACATATTAGATAGTCTTTCCAGCTAGTTATCTTAAAAATTAGACGAGAAATAGAAAAATAAAATTAAAAAAATAAACTAGGAGTTGTGAGAAAAGAAAACGCGCAAAGTATAGCGCACGAAGGGTATCAACTATCAAATCAATCAACCAATCAATCAATCACCTCAACATTCCGTATGATATATATATATATAATATATATATATATATATATATAAATATATATATATATATATATATATATATATATATATATATATATATATTATATATATATATATATATACACTTTTTTGTCAACCGAATATTCACTCAAGGGGTGTTATTAAACCGCACCAAATCAATATCTTCAGCAGTCTGTTACACAGTTAAAAGGTTCTGCTAGGCAACAACATATTGCTATTACTAACTAAATTTTGTGATATAAAATGTTACGGAAGCTTGCAGGTAACATTTTACGAAAATCTGTATTCTGGGCAAGTAGAATTACGTCGGAATTTTCCAGCTCGGTTATTAAAAAAAGAAAAATAATAATAATATTAAAAAAAAAACAACAACAAAAAAAAAAACGAAACACAACAACCTAAAACGGTCTAGGTAGACGATTAATCCTGTAAAAATGACGAGGGATGCAAAAGAAATGAAAAATGTCTTCTAACGTTTGTTTCATGGCCGGCATATCCACATAAGCTGGGAAGAAGTTCTCCCCCCACCCCTGTTTTTTTATTACCACCGATACCGATATATATAAAAGGATCCTTGTTCCCACCGAATTTCCAAATTTGCCAGATTGCAAAGAAATGCAGAAATAATACGAGACGTGTCGCACTTTCCGTTCACTGCGATCAATTATACTCCGTTCTTAATTATGGCTTACTCAGCCCTTGAATGACTCACACTTCGGAATTGGTCCAACTACAGTATCAAAAGGGCTACTATATCGAAACCTTTAATTAGAAGAAACAATTCGATTTAGTTCAGTTCATATCTTAATTAAATAGAGACGTCGGTTTCAAGGGGATACCGATTGTAGATGAATGAAACGTAAAGAAAAAATAATCTTGGAGAGGAGCAAACAAAGAATCCATACACAAATACGTCTATAAATTTATTGTCCACGTTACATATATTGTAATAAACAAATCTGCTTCAAGAGTAAGTCTGCTTATAAAGCGAGACTTTAAAAGTAAGTCTGCTGCAAAAGTAAAGTATTTTGGGACTTGAAATAGATAAAAAGGAAAACAAATCATTAGGAAATATTTTAAGAATTGATTTAAGCTGAAAAATTGTGTTTAAAAAGGAAGCTAGCCAGTTGTTTTTTCTTCGAGGAAATCTGTCAGTCATGTAGGAGCCGCGGTAGCTCAGTTGGTGGAGCGTCGGACTCGTAATCCAAGGGTCGCGGGTTTGATATATCCTGGTCTGCTGCCTGTATGTGTCCTTGGGAAAGGAACTTAGCTCCTATTTCCTCGGCATGCTATAGCCAATAATTTGTTAAAAGTGCCGTTAAAAGCCACAAAAACAAACAAACAAAACTGTCCGTTATGTGGTGTTTTGATTTTACCATGACGTCGTCACCGGCATTCAAACAGTGGAAAACCACCATGTAACTCATCCGCTTGTGTGATTCGCTTGGTTTTATCCGTATAGTCCTTTGACTTTGATAATAAACAAAATTCTTCCAACCTGCCATTTTTATTTTACAACTAAATAATTATTGCTAGTAACATGTCGAAATTATTTCCGTAGATTTTTTATCAGGATTAATTTTTGAGAAATTATGTGATAACATAATTTGAGAATTTTGAGGTAAGATGTAGCGTAAGACACTTGTATTGGTATAATACAGAAAGTAAGCAAAATCAAAGTTTTATATTAATGCACAAGTTAAAGTGAAAAATAAAAAATAATGAACTTAAGAAGAGAGCATAACAACATGGTGTATCGATGTACTGTGGTGTGGGCAGAATATATAGCACTGTATATGTGTTGAAATTTGCACATGTCAGAAATAAACGACATATTCCTTTCTAAAAGAATAGAAAGAAGTTGACTTACCTTCAATATATTTTGAATATATAACACAAACGTGTGTTGTATTCATATTTTATTTTATGTTTATCATATACTTTTTGTCTTTTAGGTCAAATAAAGCAAAACGTTCGACACATCGGTCGTCACTGGTGTTATTAATATATTGCATCTCTAAGCGTCAGCTAGCCTATCTTAGTTCGTCTCTATTTCATGCCGACCCCCACTGCATAATTTATAGAACTCTGACAATTTGTTTCGAACCACTTTTTTTATTTTTTGTTTAACCACAAGTCGAGTGTGTGCTGTCTTCGCTTCATTACTGGCACGTGATCACCACTCCTGGTCGTGCTTGATTGGCCGTGAAAGGAAAGATACTGAACATTTATGATTTTTCTTGACGGAGATTGAATCGTGTGTCAGGCAGATGCCTGCAGTGATGCCGAATGGAAAAAGCAAGCGTCTTCTAGACTTAGACCGATCTGTTTAGAATGGCTAATAGCACTTATCTTATTTTGATCATCGCATCGGACGGAATACGGCGATGAATTTAATGAACGTATTTTTTATTTATTTTTTTTCTCTCCGAAATTCGGGAATTGTAGGGGGCGATTGCTGTAATAAAAACGGCGAAAATTTGCTGGCTACAGGCTTCTGTTGAAACCTTTGTGGGTAAAAAAGAAACCTATTGATTTTGAATTCCAATGGTCAAAGTACCAGTGATTCAAGGAATACAATTGGTTTACGCAAAATACCTTAAGTTCTAGATCTCTTACCTTGACCAAACATAGTGGACGGGTTGCATCTGATATAAAAAAAGGTACCAATAGGTTTTTGGTTAACATGTCAAAGGTCAAAATCACAGTGACTCAAATTGAAGAAAAATGGTTTCTGCCTAACAAGTCAAGTTCTAGACCACATACCTTGACTAATTTTGTGAATGCTTTTTAATTTCAGCAAAGAAGATACCTGTTGATTTGGGGTCACAAGGTCAGAAGTAAATGTCACACTGAATCAAGTAAGAAAATGAATGGTTTCCGAACAAATCGGTTTATTGAAGAAAACCTATCTCGACCATACATTATGGATGGCTCGCGATTGGGATAAGAAAGAAGCATTCTGAATGTGGGGTCAAAAAGTCAAAGACCAGGGTAACTGTGATGGGATAAAGAAAATTTTCTTTTTAAAAAGAACCAGAAAAAAAGCTTAACCCAACTACTTTTATACAATGACACCAAACTGTGAGGTTAGGTTTGCTGTTTGTTAGAGGAAAATAAGCAATTGCTCTTGGGCTAGACAGCTTAAAGGTCATAACCACATCAGTCCAAATAAAAAAAATGTTTTTTCCCAATGTAACTCGTATTTTATTTCATTCTATTTCACTAAACTTCATAAATGGTTCGACGCTGGGAAATATGAAACCTATCGCTTTTGATATATTCGCCATATTCATGTTTGTCCGTCCATCTGACTGTTCCCTATTGCGTTTCCAGAAAATAACTCTAGTTCTCTACTATCCACCATTACCAAACTTTATCAATGACTTGCACCTTAGGGTAAGGTACAAGCTTATCGACTTCAGGATCAAAACGTTAACGGTCAAGGTCGCTATGACTGATAAAAGAAAAATAGTTTCCACACATTAACATTAGTTCTACATCACAGACCTAGATCAGACTATGTGGATAGGCTTAGAAGCCTATTTATTTTGGGGTCAAAAGGTCAGAGATTAAAGTCAATGTGGCTGAAAAATGAAAAATTGTGTATGCACAACAATTTCAATTCTGGACTATGTGTGTGTACCTTCACCAAAGTTTGTGGATAAGAACTGTTTTTGAAAACAGCTTTAGCTCTAGATCAGGTACCTTGACCAGAATGTATGGAGGGCTTGTACTTTAACTATAGAAAATGCCTTTTGATATTGGGGTCAAAAGTTCAAATGTCAGGGTTATTGTGACTCAAAGAAAAATGAGTTTTGTACAGTAATTTTTGTTCTAGATTAAATTCCTTGACCAAAGTTTGTGGCTGGTTTTCACATAGGGTATTAAAGCAACCTTTATATTTTTAGGTCTAAAGGTCAAATGTCACGGTCATGGTAAGCCAAATAAGAAGATAATGGTGCCTGAACAGTAAGTTTAGTTCAAGACCGCATACCTTGACCAAAGGACCAGGTCACTGAGACCTGTTGGTCAATAATCACCAGAGTCAACCATGCCTTACTAGTGCCTACTTTGTGGACTATTAAACACGGGGCAGGCGTATATTGTACCCTTGACGATACTCTTTTGAGGTTATAAGATTGTCGCTTTTACTCCTCAATAAATGAGTCATGCATGCCTGATGTGACTACATATACAACTGAAACATGGGGCAGGCGTACAGTGTACCGGTTACGATGTGCGAAACGATCGATACGAAGGGAAACTTGCATCACAGCCGTTTTGCATGTGTATGCACCATTAGGTAGAAAAAGAGCAATGCATTCAGCTTCTACGATCTTGTCGCAAAACAATTAAAAATGGTGTTCCAATGACTAGCTGGATATTTCAGTTCAAGCGGCGTGGCTAGCCTGGGTACAGTCGTCGATATATGTTTGCTTTGCCAATATAATCTTTTCTTTTTTTTCGCCAGCTGATAATCCGTCAAAAATGGATTATCAATAATTAATGGTACCCTATTGAGATTGTTGCGATATCGATGCCTGGGGATATACGAGGTGTTTTCCATGATGATTAATCCTATTAAAGGCCAATTTACACATGACGTTGACCTTATCCAAAACGAGGCAAGGATGCGGTCTATTTCAGGACAACTTGATCAGAGTTATCGAACTTGAAATTAGCCCATTTAATCCGATGGGTAAAGCAGAGGGCGCTGCGCTCAATTTTCGCAGGTCCACATGCCGTCATTCTCGAGAACTAAAACGGACTGTAACACAGGTTACAGCCTGGCCTACTTGTTACAGCCTGGCCTACAGGTTACAGCCTGGCCTACTTGTTACCACTGCAGACTGAGGTACCTAACTAAGAGTTCTGATCAGGCTTGGGGGGTTGGGGTAGGGAATGAGAGCAAGGATGCACTGGGGTAGCCCATTTTATTTTTGGCTGAATTTTGACCATGCTTATATCTCCCGTTCCCATTTTAGCAAATTGTCCACTGTCTTCCCTTGTAATTAAATCGGAAGGCGATGTGCGTAGATTGCATGGCTTTTTGGACCAAGTTGTTTCTGAAGCTCAAGTCAGTTGTGCGATCACATGGTCTTTCGTGCTGTTGTTGTTGGCACCATTGTCATCGATGTAGACTTTGTGGTTGCTTTATCGCCTGTTTGTTTCAATGGTTCTAGGGGCTTTATTTCTAATTTGCACGTAAGTTTAGCAGAGTATATACTAGGTTCCACAACATTTATGTGCAGGGCCGTCGTAAGGGGCGGAGGGACACGGGCGACCGCCCGGGGCGCCAAGTCCGAGGGGGTCATTTAGCGGAGTTTGCGGTATTTTTTCCGAATGGGAGGGGGGGGGGGAGGCGACGCTCGCCCGGGGCGCCGTTTTGTCCAGCGGAAACTTGCGACGGCCCTGTTTATGGGTATACAGGTCAGATCTCAAACTTGCTGTGGCTATGTTTGTTACTGTTTAAAGAAAATTATATACTCCCGTTTTAGGCCGGGCGCATTATGTTATAGTGTTGTCTATCCGTCAACATTTGTTTGTTCGACCCATACGTTGGCAAGCCTATTAGAGATTTTGGATGAAACTTTAACCAGATATATATTATGACTCAACAAAGTGTGAGGTCCCTAGCTTAAAGGTCAAGGCCACATCAAGGGAAAATAAAATGCTGTTATTTATGTCCTTGTCGTTCTTGTAACTTTTGAATCACAGATCGTTTCATGAAACACCCAGTTTAATTCAAGTTAATAACATTCATTAGTTGGTTGTCGCGTTCACAGTATTTACCAATGTTTTGTACCTACCTCACCGCAATCTGCAAAGACCCAAATCTATCGTCACAGAATGTGCACTTTCCCACATAATCAGAGCAAAGAGGATAAATATTGTTCTGTTGGCGCCTCAGTGTACGACAGATCTCAGCCTCTGTGTGTACGCTATTCTCAGTCAAATACTCATTTTACACGAAAATATAAGGCACTATTATGCCTGATCTGTATAATCATTTCTTTCAGATTTGATGCATAGTTACCAGAAATTTGCTGATGATGGATAACTCCGACGACCTAGGGATAAAAATCGACGCTGTGTTTTCTCTGTCCGGCTCTTTAGATGATGAAATCGATAAAGACAAAGACGATGTTTCTCCAAGTGAAACAGATTCTAATGAAGCAAATCCTATGGATAGCGGTGGACATGACGACCTTGATGAGAAAGAAGTTGCTGGACAGAGCGGTGGCTGTTTCATTGATCGCGACTCTAGCAATGAACCTGATTCTGGTGAGCCAAATTTAAGGGACGGCGATGGGATTGATGAAGCCAGTATGACAGGCGTTGGTAGAAAGGACGATGCATTCCCAGTTGTTGGCGTTGCCATCAATGATCGTGGTCTGAAGGATCCTGATTTATTGGATGATGCAAACTACCAGAAAGGTTTGGATGATAATAAGGTTTTTGATGAAAAAACCACACTCAGCGAGCAGGTTGAGAACAATCGGGATTCAAGCGAAGAAGACTTAAATGAAGGCCACGAGATTATTGCAGAGTGGACAGTCGATTCTGAGGAAGAAGAGACTCCTCAAAATGAAAGAGATAAAACTTGTATAGAAGTACTGAAAGATGCCGCAGAAAATGCATTTATATCACATGAAAATCCAGTTGAATCTCATGAAAATGGAAGCAGTGGTCATTTAAAGAGATTTTCTTCTTCAAACGAACGAACTGATGCCAGAAGTTCAGACACTATGGTTCCTGAGGATATGTCTGAATCTGCAGCAGCTAGGGTCCAAAATCAATTTTCTGTATTGCATTTGAACAATGAAGATTCATACACTGTTGAAAATAATTGTTCAGAGCATAAACATCACGGACCAGGTTCTAAAATTAAAACTGAAACTAAAGTCAGTGATGAAGGTAAATCTTCTAAAGATACATTGGCATTTGTGGAGAAAATTAATGGGAAAAAACCATCGATTAGAGGAACGGAAACATTTCACATGAGAAGTCTGCTTACCGGTAAGAGGGTAGATGTTTCTTATCCTGCAGAATTGCCACCTGAAAAAGAGGAATCCATTTTTACTGTAATCAAACCATGTTTCGTTGTGTTGAATAGAGTGAACAAAAATGTCTCTGACGGCAGAGTCGATCTCACAACGATCCTAACCATGAAAAAGAGAAAGTCACAAAAATGTTCAAATTTTTGTAGAAAGCAGTTTTTGAATAAGAAATTTAAAGCGTCTTATAGACCTAATACATGCAAAATGACCTGCATAAGAAAAGGCGGCTCTGTCATTTTGAGGTACAGAACTTGTAAGGCATTGGAATCTTCTGAGCAGGCATACGGTTTCAACGAAGATAAATTTCCAAGTAAGATAGTTACACAACCGAAGACTGTACAAAGTAAAACGAGTCAGTTTCCCGCAGAGACAGATTCTCCACCCAAGATACGTTCGTCACGCAAACGGAAGCCAACTTCATTACTGGATGATAATTTCATTATCGGCAACATTTCAGTGAAACGCAAGAAGTTTTCAGCTATTAAGGCGGAATCTGCAACAGACGCCAAACCAAATAAAAATTCGGTAACCGACTACGTCAGATGCGAGAAGCAAGAAGAGAAAAAAAGTACTGAAACGAGTTCCATCAAAGACATTCAGAAAGAGGCGGAGAAAAGAGCAAAACAAGAGGCAGTTTTGCAAGGTTTAAATAGTGTAAAGGCAACTAAAGGAGACAAGAAACGGAAAAAGACGAAGTTTGAAATCGAGATTGACAACCCAGAAGCACCAGCTGCTATCATGATATCGCCTGGAGAGACAGAACATTCTGTCCAGCGTCAAGATACCGAAGACGACTTAACAGGAGAGAGCAAAATTCTGGAACTTCTTACTGGCACTGGACACAGAGCCGAAGACGTAAAGTTTTTGAGTCTTGAAGGAGGCCTAATATGCGGCTTTGTTCCTTCTCCCGACGGAACTGCCATTTATGTGTCCAAACGAAAGAAGACAAAGACGCCTGCAGAACTTATTGCTTCAATTAAATTTAAACCGAACACAACTACAAAACTCTCCAACACTGATATGACAAATTATTGTGCTGAGTTTGTCAAGACAATCCTTAGCCCAAAGTCTACTGGCAGGCCATTGACAGATGAAATGTTCAAAACTCAAGCCAAATTGAAGGCCGCTTGTGTTTCCATCGCCGACGCTGATCCGGCTAAATCTTACCAAAACTTGGGGCCAAAGGATACGGTACACTTGTTTATTCCTGAGAGCCAACCTTCACAATCCAGTGGGCAGTCAGATTTACAAAATTCTGTCTCTACTGGCCATCATACATATGCACCCTCTGTACCTGAGCATTCCAATGCATCACCAGTAGTAAAGGTTGAGCCCGAAAACGTTACGAGCAACATTTCGTCAAAAACAAATGTTTCGTTTGGTAAAACGTCTACGAGTGTCCTATCTTCACAGCAAAATGACATTGTCTATACAACGAAACCTTCGACCATATTAACAGAATCGTACAGTTGCCTTAGGGGTTCACTAATGACAGTTCCTTCTACGGTCGCTAACAAATCTTCCGTGTCAGATACGTCATCACTTCTAAGTGGAAATCTGCCGAGCTTAACTTCCATGTTGAGAGATCAGAAGCCAACGAAAGTGTACACGGTACCTTCTAAAATCACGGATCGCGTCCTCAAAAATATATTATCATCACAAATAAACAAAAGGCAGCAAAAAGTTTCTCAGAGCACACAATGTTTTATTTTTCCTTCTGAAAATAGGGTTAGCACTCCTCAAAAAGAATCGGATACTATTTTCAAAGTGATCGATAATAAGACCGTCATTAAATATACAAAGTCAAAGGAAGATACCGACAGTCAGTCTGGAGTATCGTCACAAAATGATGGCGACGACAAAGAAAAGATAACATTTTCCGCTAATAAACCTGTTGCTGCTGTGAGACCTATTGGATCTAGTCCAACGGAGAATCCATCCGCAATCATTCAAGGAAGTGCTCTAACTATTTGTAGAAATGGATCAGAGGTCGAAAATGTGGCAACAGAACCGAATGTTGCCACTATACCTGGCAATGCTGAGAACCGGGAAATCTCCGTAAGTGATTTTGGTCAGAGAGAACTCGTAACAGCTACCGGTACCAATCAATTAAAGGTATCAGAAATCTATATCAGTGGTCAAACAGGAGTATCAAACCATGTGACAGGAGAATCACTTCCTCAGCAACTTGCTGGCAATAACCAAATGTCAAGTACTCTTTCAGGGAGCTCTCTTGAGCCTTCAAAACAATTTGGAAATGTGATTGCTGCAGTTTCAAAGGCAGAAGGTGTTTTTAAAGGTCATGGAAAGAGGACCTTTTATCTTTTGAATGTGGATGGTAAAAATGTATTAATTCCATTGCAGGACAACATTGTACAGCCGCGAGCGTACGTTGTATCTGGCAATCTCTCTGCGGAGAAAGCCCCGGAGAAAGAGGCCCTAATATTGAACTCGGTTGAATCAGAAACTCCCATGTCTTCTACTGTCGAGAAGGAAGCAAACTATGCACAGCCTTTGGCGGAGAAACAAAGTCTTCTTATCGCCGTAAATTCTAATCATGAAATTGAAAAACAAACTGCAGACCGTTTGAAGGTTGCCAAGGGCGGATTACGAATCATTAAACCAAAGATAGCCAACTCCAGTGTGAAGGATAAAGGAGAGTACGATTCAGTGGGTAAAGAGTCCCTATCAAAGAATTATTTGAAAACATCAACGGAAGGTGAAGCAAATGATCAAGTTGATCTGAATGTTGGTGATACATATGAAGACACTAGCAGGTCAAAGAAAGAAGGCACAGGAAAGAAATGTGGGAATGAGAAGACAGGGGAGAGCGAGCTGACGTCAACTGTTTCTGAACCTGCTGTTCCTTTGACGCGAGAAGAGCGGTTGAAACAATTAAGAGAAAAACTACGCCAACAACAGGAAGCACTGGAACAATTACGCAAGCAGCGAATGATGTCTGCCGTTAATACGCAGAGCTAGCCATTTATGAATCATTTATTTAATTTATTATGCTAAGATACGAATATGTTGTGTCCTTTTGTCCAGTTCACATTTATCTGTGAGCGGCATTGTCATGGCTACTGTAATTTTAGCTTCTTCAGCCTGTAAAAAATACAAAGACTTTATGCCATAACACTGGTCTTGCATCCCCGAAATTGTACCCAAACATTCAAACTTCAGCTCAGAGTCCAAAAAGGTGGACTTTTGACTTTTCTTAGAATAGAATTAGCATAACAGAACTTTAGATATTTTGACGACTCCATCTTCTCTCCTTGCTTGTTAAATTACAACGATACAGATAAACTCCATGTATCAAATTTATTTGTGACGTTTTGAGCCTGAGGTCGAGTTTTGTGCCCAAACGTTTTGGGAACACGGGACCAGGTCTGAGTATCTGGTGTGGCTGTTGTTGACCGCATTAAAATTTGTTGCAAGTTCATGTCCTTAAGCAAAGTAAATAGAAAAATCTTTCCTGATGGCAATTTTGCAACAAAAGCACAACACCGAGAAATTTCATATCTGTCAGTACAATTGGACCATTGTGGTTGAAGGAGCACACAATACTCAGATACTCAAAACGCAGGTTACTCAAAACTTATTACTATAATATTTCATTCATAAGAATTATCAGTACTGTGAACATTCATCATTTTTAATGATGGTGTTAACATCTTTTGCAGCAGTTGACGCAAAAGGACTTGTAGCAATGCTTTTTTTCTATAATATACATGCGTTCTAGCTGTGTATTTGTCAAGTGTTACTTTCCTTACTCATAAATATATATTGTCCGCTCTTGGGTGTGTTATAAAGTAATTGAATTAATTTGAAATCAGTTGATATCATTTTATTTTATTTGATTCGAATGCTTCCCTACCCACTCGACCTCCACCCCCAGCGGGCTTGGGGATGTCGGACAGGCCCGATACGCCCTCATGCATGTCGTAAAAGAGTACTAATGGAGGCGACCTTTTTGCCCTGGGCTACGTCCCGTGATGTTATTCCAGCTAAGGTCTTGGACTTTTTAAAAGAGTGCGGTTTATATAAAAAGTTTGACTTTGTATTTTAAGGATTTATTCCCTTTTTTGCCTTTTCTTTTGTTTTGTATACTTTTTGGGGGATACCTAAACTTGGTTGGAACATTTTAGCCAGGATTATGCTGATGTGCCGTAAAATCCTATACATACATACATACATACATACATACATACATACATACTTGATTCAGATGCATAATGTTTGGAGGAAATAAGAAGAGACTATAATTAGATAATAAGGCAAGAGTGTGATACTCTTAAAACACGTACTTTACAGATCTTATATCGAAATATGTAGACATCATACATATATACATACATACATGCACGAAATGCGACTTGTTTAATAGAGAATGTCATTCATTTTTAATTTTACGTTTTATACTTGTAATTGACTCAATAAGTGTGGTAAACCTACAAGTTCACCATTCGGATTCATTTTGAATTTTGAAACTTTGCAAGTTTTCAGATTGTTTCATGTCAGCGTACATGATTTTATTCTTACATTTTTGTTAGATTTGAAGTTCTGCTGTGTGTTCCTTAATTGAAAGGAAAAAATTACCGTGTGCAAAAATGAATGTATTGTGCAATTTAGAACCTTTATTATCAGGAGAATATAAATGGTCTGTTTTCTTAAAAAGTAGTTTCAGGTAAATTCTGTTTTAACCGTCATGTCTGTAAAGGCAATGTCCATAAGTGTCATAAACATTTAAACCTAATATATTCCTATAAATTTAATAAAATTGCCTATAAAAAGTAATAAACTACACCAACATTAATGAAAGTTGTTCTTAACGCATCAATGTCCAATTAAGGGAGATGCTTACACACACACACACACACACACACACACACACATATATATATATATATATATATATATATATATATATATATATATATATATATATATATATATATATATATATATATATGCCGATCGCTTATATCACAAGATTTATCAGATTTACGAGTTTAAATTCCATAAAAGGTGTAATGCCTTCACTTGACTGGAATATTCTCAATGCAACCCTTCTGTGTATTTGTTCAAGAATATGGATCACACTGATTTAGTTTGTTCTTTGCTCGTAGAGGATGAAGCTTGGTGCAACATATGGTCGTCAGAGGCAAAAACTTGTTGAACAACAACCGAAACAAAAGCGAGCAGAAGGCCGCTACACAAGTAGCCAATATTTGGACAGTAACATATATATATATATATATATATATATATATATATATATATATATATATATATATATATATATATATATATATATATATATATATATATATATATATATATATCCATTACACAATCAAAATTGAATAAGCATCGAATAAGCATATGCATATACAAAGGAAGTAACGAGATCTTCTTGTGAGCCCCATAGTCCTTAGTAATCATAATATTATTACACAATGTAATTCTTGTGCGTGGGTTCGAGGCGGCCGGGAGCAATGTTCTTGAGTGGGGCCCATATCGAGGCGCCCGGGGGCAATGTTCTTTAGTGGCGCCCCTACTTTGCCACAGAGAAGTTTTTATGTCAGTTGCCAACCTCCATTGCTCCTCCCTCCTAAGTATAAGTTTTGTAAAGAATTGCTCCCGTTACACTAAGGTGAGGTGAAATACTAGGCGCAGTGGGGCAATTGCCTCCCCCCCCTCTCGACCCCTCCCCTCGCGTCGCCACTGATTGTAGTTGTCTTGTTCTGTCTCTACATAAGATAATAAAAGGGTGTACCGCTACATAATAGCTTTACTTCTCCGCATATTGCTTTATTGGTTGGTGATTCCATTTTTTTTCTGTCCATGATAATTTTATTACTGTATACCGAAACTGCTATAATAGGCATATTTTTAAATAGATGACTCTGCCCCCTTCTGCCTCTCCCCCCCCACACACACACACTTACAAGGCTTTGTCCTAAGTTTATAAATATTGTTTTCAGACAGAAAATAAACAGCTAAAACTAAACCTGACAAATACCAAAAATAAACATTTTAACTGAAGAAAAAAAAAAAAGAAAAAAAGATACCTACGTAGTATCAACGTATGGGTATCGGAATATTCCATCCTCCTTCCCCTCCGGAATTCAATGCGTTCTTAATATACTTTACTCTGAAAATATAGTGATTTTAGAATCACGAAAATTGTTATAAATGCAGGTCGAAATGCACATAATCAGAATAATTTCTTTTGTCGCACAACTGGTTTGCAGAAGAATGCAAGGGCATCAACTCGTCTTAATACAAAGTAGAAGTTATTCAATGCACAATTTTGCTTTCCCATTCTCTCTCTCTCTCTCTCTCTCTCTCTCTCTCTCTCTCTCTCTCTCTCTCTCTCTCTGTGTCTCTCTCTCTCTCTCTCTCTCTCTCTCTCTCTCTCTCTCTCTCTCTCACACACACACACACGCATACATTATGTGATAAGATCCATTTGTTTGTTACACACTTTCGGCATACTATGGGTTATCAGTTTCTAAAAGGACATGTATAGTATTCATTTGTGTAATGGTGAACGAATATTTTGATCATGTTTAAATTTGTATTAGCTAACAATACATTCCGTTCAGTTTCACGATTTTATGTTGTTAAATAAAACAGTTCATACATGTTTGGCATTATTAGTTATTCTTTTTCATTGATTACAGACGTTAACTGTTGTTCTGACTGGTTAAATTAGTGCTGTCCCCGAATTTTTCAGTGGAAAAGGTTTTACCGAGTTACTGCCTACAAATGTTGACCCCAAGGATGGAATTTCTCAATTCCAGACCAACGCATATGATGGATTAATTTCCTCTCATTTCTAAGTCGAAATGAATGGTGGAAAAACGGTGGTGGATCGATCTAGTAGTAGAAGTAGGGAGTATTTTCTTAAAGCTTTTAGTTCCTCAGAGAGATCATAAAAAGTTTGGTTTACAACAAACAATTTGTTGTAAACTCGGATTATGGATTGAAAGCCTTCTTTAAGCCTTCGAAACCTTGCAGACGTTCGTGTCGTCATAAGCATAATGACGTCGTTTATAGGGTCAATGAGATCACTAATGTGGAGTTAATAGAATCCTTCATATGCAGCTGTGTAGGATAGGAAAATTCCTCCCGAGGGTCAGAATTTTGTGTGAGACACGAGGCTAGCTTTGTGATTCCGAGGGTGGAATTTTCATATCCAAGATGGATGCATAATGAAGGATTATTTGTCTCACATTCCAGACTTAAAAATATTGTAAATTCTGATGCAACTTTAAAATAGTAAAACAGCAATTGAAAATGTCCTCGCATTAAGATGGAGAGTCAAAAGTTAGGTTTACACTCAACTGAAATTCAGTGTAAATTTTGAACCCCATTGAAACACATTTCAGCGTTCAAAGAACACTGGCTGAGGCAGTAGAGGTAATGTCAATACACAGCGTATGAATTGTGTACTAAAGATAGCTTGTGCAAAGATACAAGTATAAACAGGTCACAAAATAAAGTCCACTCTTATCCCCAAGATTAAACGAGACAGACAACAATGACAATAATTGAACTTGTAACTAAAATCGATAACGAGAAGAAGACTTTTTTTAAAATAAAAAAGCAATTTCTACAATTGCTTTTTCGACTAGAGAATCTGTGCATTGTAGCTAGGTCGATCAGTGCAAAATGTCTTTGCTGGACACTAACTTTAACCACTGCACGTTCTAGGATGTAAATGTGTTGCAATGAATGTTTTTCGTGATTCTGAAAGAATGCTCAGGTAATGATGAAAATCATGGAGTTTTTACCAGTTAGTGTGCACTAGGTTCTCAGTAGAAGGGCATCGTTTTTCTCCACAGCAAAGCAGTATCATTCACACGTATGAATGTGAGAAAGGTGTAACACATACAGGTTTATCACATGGGCAAATTATGTCACACATATATAGGAAAATGCGAAATTATGATCTTCCCTGTCCTAATGCCAACTGATTCTGACTGTAAGGCGTTATTTTTATGCGTGGTAGATATTAGACAAGTTTGTAATTGACACTTTAATATACGTGTACGAATTTCATAATGTTTTAACTGCACTGTGTATCATCACATTTTCACGAAATTTTCACTATTAACCGAAACTTTGTCTCAAATAATGTGGTAAACATGCACATTGTACAAGTTTAACTGCTCCCACGAAGGTGCATGCCTCTAAATGACGGTACAGATCCACAGCGATATTATGGCCAATGTTTACAAACGCAGACGCAAACAAGCGCGGGGTACGCTGGCTGGTTCGCGTGAATACCTAAATGGTTGAAAGAGTTAAAATATACAAGTTATCAGCACACAAAATGGCATGTACAAGCAATCAATTTTGTTCAATATGTGACTTTACATTTTACATTGCTACAAAAATATATTTTGAAGGACTTTACCGTTTTAACATTTTTGTTTTCTTTTATATACTTTTAAAGAAAATTGACATCTTTTATTACATTTATAGCTTGTGAGAAAAAATAGTATAGAGACAACGGGCTTATGTTGAGTTCAATGCAAACACAAGCTACAGACGTGTTTTGTTCCGAATTGGGGGGGGGGGGAACGAGTTTGATATGGCATGGGGATTCATGCGTCATATCAAATGAGTTATTTTCCCTAAGAATAAAGCACGAATGTGGTGTTGTATTTATTAGATATCTTCTCTTTGATGCTTTTCTAAATATTTTCTCTAAACAGCGTGAATGGCATTCCAAGCAGATTGGAATTGATAAAAGTTTGATTCGTTGCAACAGCAGGTGGACGACAGTGAAAACACTAAAATAGTTCCATATTAAAAGCTAGATTAATCATGTAAGAATAAATGGGTATGTAAGAATTTGTTTTATCGAGTTGTGAAATATGATCATGGCTGAGGCAAAGAAATTAGCGTTATGGTTTTGGCTAAAGGTTTCTCATTCGATTATATTTCCTAAACCCCTTGATGGAGTTTTGCTAAAACAAATCATCCAGCTACACTTTTTGCTTGCCCCTTTGACCTTGTGTTGAAGGTTACAGTGAAAGAAATTTTGCGTTAAGGTTTTGCATACATTTTTTTTTTTCATTCGCTTTTTATTTCGTAAACGTCTTGGGCGATTTTGTTCATATCGAGGAGGAATCACTATCAAGATAAGGCGATTCACGCAACATGCTACGTCAATCTTTTGGCCTTTAGGTCAAGGTCACATGGTTTACAGCAAAGCTTCGACCGTGACCTCGACTGCAGGCTCAGGCCTTCTTGTTTCTAAATAGTCTAGGAGTCGTAGCCAAACACGAGAGAAAGGTAAAGTTTACGAAGTTGTTTGAGGTTTGCATTAAAACCTATTGTTCTAGCATAACCGCATAGAAAATCTATGTTAAATGTGCCTCTGAACCGCGATGAGATCAGTTGTTACAGACTATATCATTTAATATTAAAAAAGCAAAATACCCGTATGTCCATATTTAGAAATGAGCGATCTCGATATCTTTATCTCTTTTTATAAATTTTCTAGTTGCCTAAAGCACCATGCCTTTCGATGGATCCGATGATTTCAGGACAAAATCCATCTCTTCCGCGGGGTCTGGAATCAACGTCTTCGACGTTTACCTGTATACTGCTGAAATCGACTTTGACCGGAAGTTTGATCCATTTGTTTTCCTGTAGAAAAAAGCGTAGTCTAGGTTTTTCCAGTTTCAATATCAAGTTGTATATTTATGATGAGGTAATCTGAGAGATTTTGCATGGTCCTGCAGAACGATTTGTAGATGTTGTAAGTGAAACACCCTTATTTTTCACTGTAATCATATGCCTTTGAACCGGGATATATTAATATGACTTTGCGGGCTGGAATAGCAATTATTGATGATTTAGTTCAGTTACATCAGATTTTCATAGGACGTGCTATTTATAGCAAGCTTTACGAAGTTTAATGTGCGAAGTGTACAGTTTTTCAATTATGCACAATAAGTCATGATCTTATATGAATCTAAACTGTGTAGGCCATTATTAAAGGAATTTTACTTCAGATTTTTTTAGATCTTTATGTCCATTTTATCCCCCCCCCCCCTCAAAAAATAAAAAAAATAATTAGAATTTATTTCATAGCCCCACCACCCATCCCGTTATAAGTTTATAGATTTTTAAAACACAAAACGCTAATCTCGTTTCTTCCAGCAAATACAGCTTTTAGTAAACCAGTTTAAAGGCGTAGGGGTATATGGCACTTGAGTAGGTGTAAGGGGGTAATTTGGGCATGTAGAAATGTAACAAATAATACGAATAAAGAACATTTATTTATTCTCAAATGTAATTAAAAATATGAAGAAAAATTGGTACAAGAAGTATTCGTCATATGAATTAAAAAGCTTTTGAATGACCTGCTATTGGTGGGGCAAATATATGATTCCATGAATACAAGCACTTGTGAAACTCTCGTCTGTCCAAGAGATCTAAACTCACAAATATTGAACTGTCACTAGATTATAAAATAAAAGTCACAGTGACATACTTTTAATCTGGTGCCAAAGTAACCAGATTGTATACATGTATAATAATATTACTATGCTAGTAAAAGTGCTTGAAAACCCGGCCTGAATAGCAGGGCCTGCTATAAGGAAAACAGCGACGAAAAGGACAACTATCGACAAGCTAACATTTTGCATAGGCGGGCTATAAATGAAGCTGTGGGGGCGTGGGGTGGAGGGAAGCTCGTATTGTATGTTATATTCAGAATAGAAAAGCACAATTATGTATCATTCCGTATTGTTTGATTGACAACATCATCACCACCACCAACAACAACAATTGTAGATTACAGTTACAAAGGACTTTAAAATAAGACATTTTTCTAGTACCTGAAGTCATCTAACACCTGATTCATATATTCAACATAGTCGCCTGAAAACATGCGTGTTCAAATAGTACATCGTATCCAGTAAAAACAGACCATTCATGATTACTAAATTGGCATCAAGGTAATAATAATAATAATAATAATAATAATAATAACTATTATTATTATTATTATTGAAACAAAAAAGAAATACTTTTGATTGTCACCTGTTTTATCAGCTATTTCTTCCATAAAATAATTTGTGTTGCTACCAGAGAAAGATCATATTCTGAAGTCATCTATGATATCACAGAAGAAAATTTTCTTCTAAAAATCAACTCAAATAAAAGTCTTTGGTACTGAAGCAAAAACATTTCCGAAAATTTGCCTGCAAGAAAATTATTGGCACATCAAATGTACATTGTAAGGTGTATATGAAATTTCGACGTATTAATTAAAATCTTGCTAAAATAATTGATGACAAAAGAGCATGCCTGGCTTGATAGAAATTCCAGTAAAGGTTCTAAAGGAGAGATAAAAACAGATTTAACACCCTATTACAACTGCAACAAAAGGCTAGTTAAGGGCGCCATCCCTATTATGCCAATAATAGACTTTTTCCGTTAAGTATGATCCGAGATGTGATTCTGAAGACGTGAAAAGAAGTGACAGACGAATCCTGCATGACGCAAGAGAACGACGAATTACACACTACACGGGGTCAAAACAAAGGCTCAACCAGAGATAGGTGATGTGAAAATAAGGTTCACCTTACCATAATTCTTTGGGCGCATTGGAAGTTTAAAGCAATCCAGTTCTTTTCAACAACGAAATTTCATTATTGCACCGACAAAGTGTTTGTCACAAAATGCTGTCACTAAAAAGAATGGGCATGGGGGAGGCGAGGGAGAACATAGATTAATTACAAATTAATGTTGTTAGTGTAAGACTTCCAAAATAAATGTTGGATATTTCCACCATCACTGAGCAGTTATAATCCTAATCAAATTGATCTTCGGTGTTGGTAACAAGGCCCTATTGCATCACAAACTACTGACAATTGTTAATATGTATACTAGTTTTAGTCTGTTATCGCTCTTTTTGGTTGAGGGTCCGGAGACAAGTAATCCAGATCTGGTAGGCTCGATTCATCGATGTCATCATGAAAATGCTCCATCTGTTTCCGAAGGCTTTGAAGGTGAACTTGGATGTCCCTCATCTCCTTCTTGGCTTTGATGAAAGAAGGTGGCATAACCTCTATAGATCCTTCCAACAGGTCCAAAGTGTCAGGAACGGCATACTGGAGGAAAGAACCACCCCTGTTTGCTTGGCGGTAGGCACTATTCACTACGGTGCAACTAACGAAAGCTTCAGTCCCCTGCTTTGGTTCAGTGTACGTCCGCGTGAAAAGGATCTCCATTGTTTCATCATCCTCGTCGTCTGCATACATGCCCTCAGTACTGAGGTCATCTCGCTGCTCCGAAATGTCGAGGTCTGACTCTGTACATGAAACAGACCGTCTTCCACTCGGTTGATACTGGACCAAGTTGTCCACAGCAGTACTAGCCATCTCTGTGAGTGCGGTTAATTCGGGAAAAGACTCTGCTGTAGGGGTCCTATCATTAATCTCATCCACGGTTTGAGCTCGTGAAGGAGCCTCCTCCATTTTTTGAATCTTCAACGACAGTGTGGGTTCTTGTCCTATGGGTGTAGTCGCTGTATCATCAGGGCTTAATTCCTGCATTGTTATGGAGTCAGCTAGTGTAGAAGCATTCAGACTCGATTTCACATTTTTGCAACCTTCCTCAAATTTTGAAGATTTGGCTGAAACGCTTATTAAAGCTGCATTATTGATTATCTCCTTCATCTCTTTATCTTCACGAGGTTCCCTTCTTTCGTTTTCAGTAGGATCTATTTCTTTCATTTCACGTGATTTTGTGTTTTGTTCGTCTTTCATTTGGTCCGTCGTGTGAGTTGTACTAATTTTTCCGTCTACTTCACGAAAACTTTCCTCTTTCTCTTTTGTGAAAACTTGTAAATATGCCTCATCAATTACGTCGTCCAATGCATCCATTACTTCAACGACCTCAGCTTCCTCGTCGCTTAATAAATAATTATGTTTGTTTTCCACTCCTGAAGATGTGATTGCGTGTATATCACTACTTTCTGATATCTCTTCACTGGTTTCTTTTATTTCCGTGTCTTGTTTTATGAACTCATTATATAGGCACTTATCTTTGTCATTGACTGAGTGAACTTTGTCTGTAGAAACAACATAATTTGAATTGCTAACTTCTCCGCTTCTCTCTGATTCCAATTTGGAATGAGACAAATTATAATTGCATGTAGGTACTCCTTCAGTTAGATAAACACGTTTCTTCTGTTTAACTCGAACCTCTTCTATGTCCATTGTAATTATCTCATCCAATTTTGGAAATATTTCACTCAAATTGATGACATCTTCATCCGTTTGTTTTAAGTTGTCAATGACGCTATCAGCATCATCAATTAAACCCACGATGTCTTCCTTTTCAGCATTTAGTGAAGAGTTTATTTCATCCATAATTTCAGTAACATCTTTCCTCTGCTTTTGTATATCCTCTCTATAGTCCCGTTTCTTTTCATCCAATCCCGAAGCAACAAGCACATTTTCACAAACTTGAATCTCATCCTCATCTGTGAAGGATAACAACGTCTGGCTTTCCAGCAGAAGAGAAAGCCTCCTGCAGACAATATCTCCAAATTCTGACACCATTTGTTCCATTTGTCCTTTATATATCTCCTCGTTAGATACCTCGCCCTCTTTTTCTTCTATCTCTTCCTCCTCCTCCAGCCAAATCGCCATGGAAGACGGTGTCGGAGGTGGTACTGTGCCATCTTCAGACTCGTCACCTTTCGTGATTTTCGACTGATCTACTTCTTCACTACACGTGCCGTACTCCTCACTGCGAATTTGTTTTTCACTGTTAGCGTTGGAGTCGATACGATATTGCATATCACGGCGAGAGTCTTCCCCATTTTTGCAGCCTTGATCCACATCGCGAAATTCGTCTTGTTTGCTGGTATTATGGTTTATGATATTTTCCTGAACCGGACATGAATATTGCAATTTTGCAACATTCTGTAGCTTAGCATTATCACTTGAATCAGGTTGTATGCTACTTTCCACTACTTTTGGTTCATCTTTACTTTGCAACACATTTTGACTTAACATGTTTTCTTTATCACTAAGTCCTGATATCGCAGATGGTCGAATATCGACTTTATTTTCATTCTTGAATACGGCATTTGATTCTTCAACCTCAGATAGACATAAAAGTTCAGTCTCTTCAAACTCTTTCAAACTATCACTGTCTTGCTTGTCTGAAAACTCATTTGCTTCTAAATTTGTAACATTTTTGTCATCTGTTTGTATTACACTTTCTTTTTCTCCTTGTAGAGTTTTGTCACTTTCATTAACTGTCTTTACAAAACCTGATGCCTCTGATTTTCTGGTTGCAGAATCTATTGTAAGAATCCCGTCCTCAACGCCGTGACTCTCACGGGGTCGATCATCTATCGTATCCTTAGAAATCTGTTTGTCTGATTCTTTGAGCGAGTGGTGTAAAATTACATCTTGCTTTTCCACCTTTTTGTGACGGTCATGCTGTGAGAGGAAAGTATCCTCCTTTACAGGGCATATGTTATAAGCTGCCTCGATCACTACAAACTCCTCCTCACTCTTGTCATACTGTGCTTTAATTATATTAGCAAATTTATCGTTCTCACAATTGTCTTCTGGTGTTATATTCCATATTTCAGTCTCTTCCACTTTTCCACTGTCACAACTAGATTTTACTATCACATGATTCACATCTAAGGATGAATTGTCCTTAGCTCCAGAGTTTTTAGCAGTTGATTCCACAGTTGTAATTTCCCTACTGCATGCGCCTTGTTTCTCAAGCTGCACTGTAGCTGACGGCTTCCTACCAAGATCAAGGCAATCCTTTGCACTTTCTAAAGTCTGCGAATTATCTGCTGCTTCGGGTGATTTAATATGACAAGACATGTGTTGTGTCTTAATTATAATGGGTGTTGAGGTATTGATTGTTTCAGGCATAATTACACCTGCGTGGCAAATATTATCATGAGTACAAGAAACTGTCCTACTTTCCTGCTCTAAATTTCCTCTATTCTCCAGTAAATGAAGAGTTGATTGGACAGACACATTTGACTCCACTTGTTTCATTTTTTTCTCTTGCAATACACTAGAGTTAAATGTATCATTTGTTACTGAACCTTCGCCATCTTCGTGTTTTGTAGCAATTGTTCCGTCCTTATCATTTGCAGCATCAATAACATTCCTTGCCTGACGTTCCCGACAGTTATGCAAACACTCAGGAGAATCGGAATCGTCAGAAGCAACTTTTATTTTGGATGTGCTGATGCATTTTTCCTTAGCGTCACTTTCTGTTTTAGTTATAACTTGTTGAGGCAAGCGATTGTTTGATCGGTCCTCTGAAGTGACATCACTAGCAACATTCCCTTCTGTAACATGTTGGGCCAGGTCATCGTTACTGTCAGAGTTCACAGTGTCCTTTTCGTTGCTTTTTTTCAGGACATTTCCTAGAGGTAACTCTTCTCCCGTCTCCTCTTCATCCTGCTCATCTGGTGAGACCCCCTTTGATTTGCTTTTTCTACGTTTTAATTCGCAGCAAGTTGATGTTTCTTTCTCTTCTTTCACAATTTCTGCTTCATTGGAGTGTCCTTGGCTGTTGCCCATTGTGACTGTTGACGATAAACGTCTGATCTCAAATTTTCGTATACTGTTCTACGAAATATAATAGTCAATACGATTCTGATTCCATAGTAAGAGTCAAGGAAGGTTGATCAACACAAAGCCATTATTAACAGAGATCTCAAGCAAAAATAAAATAACAAAATAATTCGATATCCAGAAACAGGCCATAAAAGATCATGCTGTGAAATCAGCTTAAGAGTGGATTTGGAGGCGGTAAGTTCTGATGGGCAGTCTTGAAGAATAGCATTTAGGGTGGTTGAGACAAATTCACCGGAAGATGCATGATGATGACATTTGTTTGCTGAAACATCGACGAAACCATGGATCACTTTTTATCTCAGTTTTCATCTCTTTCGACGTCACTATTTATATTGGTCCGATTTGAATCTGTCCTGGAATGAAAACAAGAAGAAAAAACTAAATGATCATCTACACCCATAGTTATTAGAAATTTGTTTTCACATTCTGTCATTAAATATATTTCTATAAAATACCATGCAGATTTGTCTGGACTTTCTTTATTGCTTTAAATATTGAAATATTATCAGGTTATCAGTGGCCTCTCTAATTCTAATGTGTTATATATATATATATATATATATATATATATATATATATATATATATATATATATATATATATATATATATATATATATATATATATACATCAGAACCTGGATTAACGATAGACTTCAACAAACTGAGGCTATAAAGCTGCCGTGTGTTTGTGACAAGAAACTATCGCTTTTCAAACATCAAGTTACGTTTAACATTTCCTCGTATTCTGAGCGTTTGCCAAGCTCCGCTGATGAAATAATTTTGCCATAAAAAAAGAAGTTTCTATGACATTTAAGCGCGTACAGACTCTGTGAGTGGCTAAATGTCAAAATATCGATTCAATGAGAATCTTTTTGTATGAGTATACTTTTTGACGTATTGCAGACATGATCTCCTGAAACTGCTTTTTTTCTTCGAGAGTGTAACAATCTGTGATGGAGACATAAAACACGTGTGAGATAAGCATTCCCTACACTTATTAACCATTTGCTGTCTTCTCTAATATTAATTCCTGCGTCTAAATATTCACTTCAATGTTTGAAACAAATCATTGCAAAGCGTAGAGAAGAGATAATTCTCATAATCAGCTAAGACTTCAACACTACGATATTAACTGTACATTTTACCAATAACTTATGAATCCATTAGATTTAAAAACTGTAAACTGTATTATTTAAGACATGACAGATGCCAGAGCACAACTTTAAGGTCTGTAAATTATCACGGAATCTATTTGTTCTCAGGTTCAGTTTCAGAATTTGCGGTACACTCCAGTATCTGCAATTACAACGATTGGTTGGAGTGTACGGGGAAGCCATAGTGAATCTCAACATATCCTTCCTTATAACGCATATCGATTGTTTTCTTCTAAGTTTCATTCGCAAAATGAAACACGAGATGTACAAATTAGACGTACTTAACGTATTCTTGCAGGCGCATAACAGATAAACTCCAACAGTGTTCTCGGAAGTAGCCGCCAATGAAACATCACGAGACCCCCCCCCCCCCACACACACACACAATACAAATAAAAAACATAAAAATAAAATCAAGTAAAAACCCCAAAACAAATAAACAAAGGAACTATTTCTTTTCAGAGCTGGAGTAAAGGAAAGATCTATTTGAAGAAGAGAAATGTATAGAAAAACAAGTACGTATTATACATCTGAATATACCTGTTGCAAATCAATAGGATTATAATGAAATCCGATTATTTTTCTCCTTTAATGACTATAGTCATGCACAGATCCAATGGCACACTATTTAATAACATGGGTAAGTCTAAGTTTTAATCAACAGGGGACACAGGGTTTATACACAAGTTGCATTTTATTTGTTCTCTTTGTTGTAGTATAATGGTCTGAGCGCTGTACAAACGTACATCTTAAAATTTTTGCATAGTGATGGTTAGAATGTATGCAAGCTTAACACCCCATTTCTGTATAAGTCCGTGATTTATTGACATAATTATTTACATTCCTGCAGAACCCCTATGTGCCATTAGCTCTGTGTATACCTACCTATAGAGGAGTAACTTAACATAGTTGTATATGTATGCCTTACAGACAGCCTCGTCTTGATTCTAACAGTTTCAAATTTCAATAGGAACTCGGATCTTTGCTTCTAAACCCCATCTCGTCTTGGGAATATACATAGGATATCGTGCCTTTACCTCTAAACCCCGCATCGCCTTGGTGGAATATCTATAGGAATACGGGCGCTTGCTTCTAAACCCCGCCTAGATTAGGTGGAATACAAACAGGAACACGTGCACCAATATAATCGAACAGGTTAGAGAGTTTTAATTCGTTCCAAGCAGGAATCAAACCCATGCCGCGAGTAACGGCAACTATCGCCTAGCTCGTACGCACCAGCGCCGCAACCCACACGGACATGCGCTCATCCCCAAAAATATGGAATGAGGTTGAAGGTACGAACTCGAGGTGCAAGAAAACTCACTCGCTAGGTCAACGGAATTTAATACTCAGCTATATGCACAAACCTACTGGATTTCTATTGAGAAATGCAACGTATATACATTAGATTATAAGTATACACTGACACCTATATACCAAGCAGAGAGGAATAATGACACCAATTTAAATTTCTTTTATATGTATTTCTTCCGTATAATTAAGTATTCCAATATATAACGTGGGATCCATATAATTTGTTTACAATATAAAACCATGAATCTGGATAGATTTTGTTGCTTTCTGTTGGCATCTTTTGGGGTTAGGGTCCTTTATCCCAACTTTACTTTGCACCAGTCATAGAGACCTTCAGACGAAAGTAATATCGTTATTTACGTGCCAAAATACACAAATAAAGAAGCAGTTTGACATTAAAACTTAAAGGCAGCATGGATCATGTATCCCATAGACCTCATCATCACCACTCTACACCCGCCCACCCCCGCTAACCCCCGAATACCAACTGTTGTGCAGCTAATATAACTCTATCCAAAAGAGTAACACAGTGTCTTTTTGAAGTAACGGTATTTTCATGTACTAATGACCACAATGATTGTTATGTATAAATAACACGTGGATCTGATAACATAATATATCTTTGAAATAACGGTAGTTACATGTATTCATGTACTAATGACCACAATGATTGTTATGTATAGATAACACGTGTATCAGATAACATAATGTCTCTTTGAAACAATAGTATTTTCATGTGCTAATGACCACAACGATTGTTATGATTAGATAACACGTGGATCTGATAACATAAGGTCTCTTAAGGCCGTTAAAACCAACCCACCATAAAAAAACTTATCTGCCCTTATTTATTGAGTATATCTTTCCCTATTGGATAATGAGAAATTATTTGACATTGATATTTTAATACATTTTTTGTTTGTTTTGTTTTTTGTTTGTTTTAACAGCATTTTCAACACATTCTTGGCTATATCATGCTGAAGAAATGGGAGCTAAGTGCCTTTACCATGACCACACAGAGGCAGCCGACCCTTGGATTAAGAGTGCGATGCTCTACTAATCGAGCTACTGCGATTCCCGACATTTGAATCAAACGTACATTATCACATATGTAATTGCATTGCATATCCAAGATCAAAGTCTAAATGTTCGAGTTACTGTAGTAGCATATCCAAGATCAAAGTCTAAATGTTCGAGCTACTGTAGTAGCATATCCAAGATCAAAGTCTAAATGTTCGAGCTACTGTAGTAGCATATCCAAGATCAAAGTCTAAATGTTCGAGTTACTGTAGTAGCATATCCAAGATCAAAGTCTAGAAGTTCGAGTCATTGTAGTAGCATATCCAAGATCAAAGTCTAAATGTTCGAGTTACTGTAGTAGCATATCCAAGATCAAAGTCTAAATGTTCGAGCTACTGTAGTAGCATATCCATGATCAAAGCATAAATGTTCGAGCTACTGTAGTAGCATATCCAAGATCAAAGTCTAATTGTTCGAGCTACTGTAGTAGCATATCCAAGATCAAAGTCTAATTGTTCGAGCTACTGTAGTAGCATATCCAAGATCAAAGTCTAATTGTTCGAGCTACTGTAGTAGCATATCCAAGATCAAAGTCTAAATGTTTGAGCTACTGTAGTAGCATATCCAAGATCAAAGTCTAAATGTTCGAGTTACTGTAGTATCAACTATCACTACTTAAGGTAAGAAGAGTGGCTGACTTAAGGTTGTTGGCATTTTTATCTTCTAAGCATTATAACCTATCTCTTTCATATAGTAAGTATATACATGTCATGTTCTGATAATTAAATGAAGCATAATGAACCATAATTCAATTTTTTGTTCTCTCAAAATAATGCAAATTTTGAAATCTGAATGTCCATATATTTCATTCATGTTATAGCTTTTATATCGACAGAATTACATTTTTCACAACTACGAGGCAAATAAATTTCGAATCCGTGTAGTTTAAATCTAAGTCATACACAAATTCCTGACATGTTTCATTACTCCCTGTTTAGGTCTATAATGTCGTAAACATTGAGAAAGATATGTATACCAGTATATGAGTTATAAATGTGAAACTGTTTTGTAAATTCTGTTAAAAGAAAATTTTAATTTGAATTAGCATCGTGTCTCTTTAGAGTAGTCAATACTATATTTATCAATTGAGATGTACTAAATTGCGCCCGGGGCGACGAAGATACGAGGCCGAATTTTTATCAGCAGTTTTAGCGCCCCAAGACCTCTGGCGCCCGGGGCAACCGCCCCGTCCGCCGCCGCCCCTCCCCCTCCCCCCCCCCCGTTAGTACGCTACAGGATGTACTGTCCTTTTCAAGACTTACATAAATATGTACACTTTAACATGTTTATCTTTAACAGGTAAGGATTAATTTTGAAATAAAGGATATGTGCTCAAAAGTTCTGCAATTTAACAACTTCTTACGTCAAAGTATATCCTAGAAGTTTGCATCTATGTATTCCATGTTGTAAATTTTCACTCTGACTCTCGGAAGGTTATCAAGTTCCGTTGTGAATTATGTTTTTGTGAGAAATTATTTCCATGGTGTCAGTAAGATGAAATTTAAACCGTACACATGACCTGCACCTTCCTGATTGCCTAGTGTAGAAATATTTGTTGATTGTAAAGGTTGTTGTGTGAATGAAATCATATCTTGTTGGCACCTTGCCGCAAAAACAGCGATATACAAGATTTCCTCGTGAGTGAAACAAACGATAAATAAATCATTTTAAAAATTTTTACAAAGAGAGAGAGGGAGACTAAATCTTTATTTCATAAACTTTACGCACATAAACGAAACTTAAGGAAATATTTTGTCTTTTCCTTCAATAAATTAAACTATAAAGATTGACTTGATATATAAATAAATGCCCGTAAAGCGTACAGAAGCGATAGTTCTTATAACCTATTTGAATTTTAACACAGATACACAAATTCTGAACTATTTCCTTTATTTTATAAATGCATCCTTATTTATATATATATATATATATATATATATATATATATATATATATATATATATATATATATATATATATATATAATATGCTGAGGATAGATACACGGTGGCCGTGTACTTAATTCGCCATATTATATATACACCGTTGCTGTGTAAGCTTGCCGTAAATTGTATATATACGGCGGTCGGGTACGTAATTTGTAATTTGCCGTATTCTGTATACGCAACGGCTTTTACACGGTTGTGTTTTTTCTTTTTTTTTTCTTTCTTTTTGAAGTAGCTATATACATGGCGGCCGTGTTCGTATTTCACCATATCCTGTATACACAGTGACCATGTATTTTAGATTCAATATACACAGGGGTGGGGGTGGGGTGGTGGCAGTGTACGTAATTGGTAGTACTCAATGTACACGACAAGTTGTCTATTATTTAGAACAAAGTAGTCAGCTGATAAATTATCTTTTCTTGTCTTTTTTTAAAAACTTCTTTTGTAAACCCGAAAGAAACAAACCAGCAACTTTACTGAAGATCTCGATTTAGTAAGTATCAAGGATTTCATCCTCGGAGCAATGCTCAAAAAGACCACTGTTCTATTTGCTTTCTCTCACGTTGAATCGTTTGACTTTCGCAATTCGATTTTTGTCTTTTTGTGTTCAGTTTACAGGATGGCACGATAAATAAAATAAATTTTGAATATCCATCGCTTCATTTTATTCGCTTGATCGATTTTCAAATCTTTTTCCGGCTCTTTTTGTCTCTCCTTTATTGTAATATGTTTTTTTCCTCGCGTTGATTCATGTTTGTCTCTTCGCAATTTCACGTGTTCTTTCATCATTCATATACAGGATGGCACGATAAATACGAGCACATTTTCATGTCTAGCTTTCCATTTAATTTGTTAAGTTATTAGATTTTGAAACTTAACTCTCTCTCTCTCTCTCTCTCTCTCTCTCTCTCTCTCTCTCTCTGTGGCCCCGGGTGACCGAGCAGTCTAAGACATTCGCCTTTGCAGATCACTAACATCTCACCTCTCTCCGCGTGGGTTCGAGCTCGACCAACGTCGGTATTTGAGAAGGCTTGCCAGTAGCTTCCCGTGGTGGGTAGTTCTGCTCGGGGTCTTTCCGGATTCTTCCTCCACCAAATATACTGGCCACTATATATTAGCCTATCATTTGCTGAAAAATGGCTTTAAACCCCACAAAACCAATCCCCCCCCCCTCTCTCTCTCTCTCTCATAGTGACAGACATCTTTTCCATTGACGACAGAAAACAGATTTCCATGTCATTATCGGTAATCAATATCGCACTTGGTAACGCCCAGAATTTAAAGCACATGAAAGAGCATACGAGATAGCCGCCGTCGTATAGTCATAGGAAACTGGCAGACGCTATTAATCTGTGATAAATTATGTTTTTGAAATTTAAGGTATGTTCTGAGCATATAACTGCCCCTGGGTGTCGCCGTGTCTATCCCGCAAATCTGCTATTTTTTAAAAATATTTTTTGTTACATATATAAACTGTTATTATCTTTACCTTTCTTTCCATCTGTTTCCAGTCTGTCAATCCCTCGCAATATTTTTCTCTTTGATTTGTCATCATTTCCATACCGTGCATTTTTATCTACATGTCTTCTTTCTATCGGTCTTGCAATGCATCTGTATTTATTCATGTGTCTATCTGTCTGTCTGTCTGTATATCTAATAATGAGCATCCAAAGAACAAGACAATGTTCAAAAAGAACGACGACTTCGTTCTTATTTTATTGTAATCTTTTGAAATATGATATCATTAGTACAATTATGTACCCTAACAAAAAAACATTAGTGAGCACAAATTTTATCAAAGTGGACAGACTTTACACGAATGCTAAGTAAGAAACATTATCTGATAACTGCGATAAAGAGATTTTAAAAAGTGAAAAATCTTGAGGACAGGTAAAATGAAATTATTTCCCCACTTTTGAAATTGTAGAATAAGAAGAAAATAACACCTTTGATGAATTATCTGAAAATGTTTTCATCTTCAGATGATGAAGATAATAAATAATAATATTCCCTTAAAGAATAAAAAATAAAATAATATTGTAACACCTTTTTCTAGTTAACATCAGAATGTTTAAAACAACTACTTTGAGCATTTTTGCTCTTTGAATTTATTTATTTAAATATTTAGCATTCCTTCCTGCTGCCTGATTCCTTCTTATTCGATGTTATTCCGCATCATCGGATGTGTAGTAGTTCTCTTTAGTAGCCACGATCTTTCACTCTATTGCTGGTCTCTTTTTTTCGGGTTTACAAAATAACTTAAAGTACACACACACACACACGAAAAAATAAAAGCTCTTCAGCTGACCACTTGGTTCTAAATAATACACCTGTCGCCGTGTATACATCCTCGCTAGCCAAGGGTCATTCCACATCGACCAGTGGCCTATATTGCTAACGGAAGCATTGTTTTGAATAAGTGCCCTCTTGCGGATGAAAAAGCTACTGCCATCGTCGCAAGCCACGTGCAATAATCCGCTACGCTCCTTTACCACCCATGGCCGCCAGTGCGGAGATCTCGTTTCTCATGAATAAACCTACTTGACCAGTCACTGCGAAGGCGAGCACATTTTTCTCGTCATTGTGACCCAACATTACCAATCACGTTGTTTGAATGAGCCAATCACAGTTTCTCTTCTAAGCGCAGTCACTTATCAATCGATAAAAGGGGCACATTCATTGAAGTGTTGAAGAGTGTTACATTGTGTCGTTCATGACGTATTTTTGCTTATGCGCACTCATGAAAAACGAGGAAATCGCACCACAGGCAACCACGGGCGATAAAAGATCATAGAGGATTGTTGCCCGTGGCTTGCGACGATGAGTTACTGCCTGTAGGAATCAAAATCAATTGACCAATGAATGAGTTCCTTACGTGACCCGTTAGGTATTCAAAAAGGCGACTTTCTTGATGTTCACATGCACTAATTCTAAATTAATACGTATGTGAAATGTTTCAATCATAGAAACGTATATGCAACATGTGTCGTTGTATACAAAAGCCACCATGATTGTTCCTAACTTCAAAACTCTCTCCATCGACAAATGTAACAAGGGACCTGACTGGATGCAGCTGAACCAGTTATTTTATATGCATCCAGTCAGTTAGCATAACAGTAGATACTGTTTCTGCTTGTTACGTATGCCAATGGTGGAAGTGGATCTACTACCATTGGCTAGTGAAGATGCCGTGTGTAAAGTAAACAGCAAATTAAGTACAAGGCCACCCTGTATATAGAATCTATGGCAAGCGTACATGGCTGCCGTGTATATAGACTATGACCTAAATATGTACACATAAACTGTTTATATAGACTATGGCCTAAATATGTACACAGAAGCCGTTAATATAGACTATGGCCTAAATATGTACACATAAGCCGTTTATATAGACTATGGTCTAAATATGTACACAGAAGCCGTTTATATAGACTATGGCCTAAATATGTACACAGAAGCCGTTTATATAGACTATGGCCTAAATATGTACACAGAAGCCGTTTATATAGACTATGGCCTAAATATGTACACAGAAGCCGTTTATACAGACTATGGCCTAAATATGTACACAGAAGCCGTTTATATAGACTATGGCCTAAATGTGTACACAGAAGCCGTGTATATAGACTATGGCCTAAATGAGTACACAGAAGCCGTTTATATAGACTATGGCCTAAATATGTATACAGAAGCCGTTTATACAGACTATGGCCTAAATATGTACACAGAAGCCGTTTATATAGACTATGGCCATAATATGTACACAGAAGCCGTGTATATAGACTATGGCCTAAATGTGTACACAGAAGCCGTGTATATATACTATGGCCTAAATATGTACACAGAAGCCGTTTACATAGCCACTACCATGAACATATTATTACTCCAAGCTCCATGTGTGCAAAAAAAAAAAAAATAATAAAAAAATATAAACTATTACATGCCATCCGAATCTTTAAAGCTTTCTTGGATTTCCCGTGCAGAAATATGCCAGAACCAGGCTTAGATTACTGCAAGCCACAAGTGCATCGGTATCTTTTAGATCTTTTTTTCCCCATATTTCTTTACATTCCTGTCAATATAATTACGCCCAATTTCAGTTATACTGAATTTGCTCCGTCTTGGAACATATTTTTACTATTTGGCTATTACCGTCCTATTCCTAGCGTTTACATATAATTGACGAGCACAAAAGTAGGACCTCTGCCAGCAAACACTAGCATCCAGCCTGAGTTTCTCTACATAGTAACCTTTTTGTCAGCTACTCCAGCCGACTTCCGAATGAATACAGACCTGTTAAACTTTGCATTTGTACTCCGCTGATGAGGCTAGAGTAGTTTACAAAAAAGGGTAATATGGAGATCAATTTACGCTGGAATAGAACTAGAGCTGTCTGGAAGTGAAGGTGGATGTTTAGACTGAACAATTATATAATATTTTCCACTATAAATCGAGGTAAGCCTTTGAAAACTTCTGACATAGTTTTTGCCGGCAGACGTCATCTTTTTCCGCTAATTAATTGTGTGTATGACACTTTGTCTCGGTATAAGACATTAATAACAAACAGTTTATAAAAAAAAAAAATGTTCCGAAACAGCAAACTCGATGTACACCATAGACCCAATTCTATACAGTACCTGCGGCCACCGTGAACAATATATTATTTTCTCCTTGTGAGGTATGAGTGTCGATAGCCAAGTTAGTTAGAGCGTCAGTCTAGAAATCATACATGAGGTCATATGGCAGCGATGTGTCGTTTTCTTTTCCCTTGTCTTACTGAAAAATGTATCTCAAGAGCCACATCAATAACAACAACAACAGCAGGCAGCAACAACAAGAACAAGAACAAGCACAATTATTGGTTCTCACACTTCTCATAGGCCTGCATGGCCACAGATTATAAACAAGCAGGTGGATCTAGATGTATGTACCATTCAGTGATGGGCTCTTGGGCTTTTAACGTCTCTTTGAGTAGGTATTGTTAATGAAAGGGGAAGCCAGCACCTTATTTCGACCCAAAGCATATACTACAGTATTCGATGGTTTTTAAATCTCTGTATTTACTTAATCATGATACTCATACATCTTAGCTTACGACACAATCGTCAAGAAAGCATGAATTGGCACATGGAAGCTAAACATGTCTAATATTGCCTATTGTACGTTAAACTCTGGTACTAAACAACTGCATATGCCCCATTTACACAAAATGTCATCATACATATAGAAAACAGAAATAATTCATGCTATTGAGGTTTATCAAGGTATAAACATAGTATCTTGAGAGAATTTTGTGTGCGTGTGTGTGCGTGTGTGTGTTTTTGAAAGAGATAGGCATGCGGATGCGCACTATATATACCTAAGTGTTCCTATTACAAATCAATCAATTTATATCTTTTAAATAATTCTTTGATGACTAAGGATTAGTTGGCAGATTGTATGCATTTTAGTCTGACATACCACTTAATTTTAAATCCAATAAATTTCAAATTGCAATTCAATTTTTTTCTTATTATAGTGGAAGTGGACATATATATCGCCTGACATTTATTGATCCTTAGGCCTTTTGTTACCAAGCTGCACTAGGAGACGAAAACTCTTCGGAACCGCATAAGGTTGTCATTTTAGACGTTAAATTATATAAAGCGCTTATCTCATATTTTTTTTATAGAAAGGACACAAGTAGTTAATTAATTAATTAATTAACTTATGTATGTATCTGTTTACTTTTCTATTATGCTCTCAAAACATACAATCCAGCCATGAAGTTTTCCTTCAGACAAAGACAATGTTGTTGGTTTCCTCTGGTATCTTTTGGGGGTTATGTTAAGTTAACCCACCTTAACTTTTACTTTGCTCAAGTCATGCAAACCCTGAAACGCAACCCGATTTTTAAAAAATGTGTTAAAATGCACGAATAAGGAAGCAAATTGTATGTGATAAATTTGTGAGAGGCAGAGAAGAGGTTGCATCCGGTAGACCTCACTTCTCTCTTATCCCCCCCCCCCCCCTATCTTCAGTCCCAGTCCAAGCTGTTTTGCGGCTAATATAATTCCGCTCAAGATACATGTGCAATAATGCATCTTCAAAAGAACGCCAGTTCCTTTTGCTAATAACTACAGTGCTTGTTATATCCAGATAATATACATGTATCCAGTAATTGTACATATGTTACATGTACATCACTGCACACCCAATCTCGTGCAGAATGGCATAACGAGCATAAACAGACGGCATTCCTTTGACGCCAGCAAGTTTACCAGACCTCGTATTCTCGACACTTTTGAGCAAGAAACTAATACATAAACTCAAAATCCCCAAATCAGACACCGTATAAACTCGCGTATACGTTGGTCCAACTGCAAACAACATAGACCAAGATCTCCCGTCACATAATGCACCGGCAGATCAGGGTCTATGTTGTTTGTTCTACTGATTAGTCCTAACAAACTGCATAGACCAATAGCTGTCGGTGCATAATGCGCCTTCAGATCTGGGTCTATGCAGTTTGCAGTTGGATCCGACTTAAACGCGAGTATGTGTGTGTATATATATATATATATATATATATATATATATATATATATATATATATATATATATATATATGTGTGTGTGTGTGTATATATATATATACGGTATGAAAGTTTAATTATGCCTTCGCAACTGGAATTTAGCATCCCAGTAGAGCAAATAAGGTTTAAATAATTCTGAAAGTTATATGATTTTACTTCGTTCTATTCAAAGTCAAAATATTTATCACTTGGAGATTGAGCTTAACTTTCATGCCCGGTAAGTTTTGAGAATACGTGCCCAGGTCTCATATATTAGGCATGATTTATATCAAGATCAGTTTGTAACATCCTTAATTTAAAACAAAATAACCATACGAATGTGAATTTACTGACATCAAGATTTTTAATGTCATGGTGATGAATATCTACGAGAAGCAGTGTAGAGATTGCTTTCATATTTCTGTGCCACAGAAGAGACCAGTCATTCCTTTGTTGCTGAAATAAATCACAAAATTCTCACAAATATCTATGGTTTTTATCATGTACGTCATCCCTGTCATCAACAAACCAGACGTCGACAATGTTCATTTGAATTGATGATTTACTCGGTAGTTATCCACATAGCTCAGTTTCAACTTCGATACGAAACAAAACTGGAAATAGCGCTGATTTTTCTTTCAGAAGATAAAAATGCCATTAGAGACATGGGCGATATACTTTTCGTTGCAACAAAACTAACAATATACTTTTCCTTGCATAAAAGAAAATGACAACGTGCTGTTGTTAACCGCTGGTATCTTTTAAATCATGGTCAGTTTTTACAACCAATGGAAACCCCAGTGACGCAAGCAAATTCATTGATCATGTGCGTAAAATAACATGAATAAAGAATCAGTTTGATGTGAAATATCAGAGAGGCTGGGAGGAGTCTGTGTCTCCAAATTATTGCGCAGCTCATATCAACTGGCTCAATAGAAATCAGCTCATATCAATTGGCTCAATAGAAATCAGCTCATATCAACTGGCTCAATATAAATCAGCTCATATCAATTGACTCAATAGAAATCGGCTCAATTCAATTGACTCAATAGAAATCAGCATGACGTTTCTCCAGAACAACTATATATCCCTGTGCTTATGATTACATTTCTTGATATTTCCAGATAATACTGCATCTGGTATGTAACACTAATATTACCAGATAATACCGCCTTCGGTATGTATCATTGATATTACCAGATAAAACTGCATCCGATATTTATCATTGATATTACCAGATAATACTGCATCTAATATCTATCATTTTCAGATAATATTGCATCTAATGTGTATCATTGATATTTCCAGATAATACTGCATCCGATATGTATCATTGATATTTCCAGATAATACTGCATCTAATGTGTATCATTGATATTTCCAGATAATACTGCATCCGATATGTATCATTGATATTTCCAGATAATACTGCATCTAATGTGAATCATTGATATTTCCAGATAATACTGCATCCGATATGTATCATTGATATTTCCAGATAATACTGCATCCGATTATATATATATATATATATATATATATATATATATATATATATATATATATATATATATATATAATTTTATATTTCCAGATAATGCTGCATACTATATGCATCATTGATATTACATGTGACTTGCCGTACAAATAACCTCGTGCAAATATGCCAGACCATCATAAACAGATGACAGTCCTAGTACACAAGCAAGTTAACAATGTATGGTATTTTAGAGATGATTTATCTGAAGATTTGTTTGAAATGTATTACTTTGAAAAGAATAAGATGTGTAATGTGAATTCGCTGACACCAACATTTTAAATAACAAGATGATGAACGTCAAGAGGAAGTAGTATAGAGTATACTTTCATACTTTTACGACATCAGTGCCACGTGCCAGTCTGTCTTTATTTTACATTTTATTTTCTGTCAAATAAATCAAAACATTTTCACAAATATAAAATTTTTGTGAATCAATGAAACTAATCTATGTATATAAAATATATGTCTTTCTATCAAATATATTATTATTTCGAAAATAAATTGCATGCGTAAAATACTCATAATTAAATGAATTCCTCAAAAAATATTTACGCTAGAGTAGTAAAATCTACAGTAATACCTTGAAACTTTTTAATCAATGTAGAGGATAAAAAGCTTTGCTTTAAATTCGATCGCTTTGAACGTACGCATACATTTAAAACTTGCATTGCATGTGTCGTCTTTCTTTGTGTATAATTGCGATTGACTAGTTTCTAAGGAATTTTATAACTGTATTTGATTTTATCACTAACATTGCGCCGTTCGCTTGCTCTTTGACAACGAATGTTGTAAGATCCAAGAAGAATAAGGGTACATATGAAGTACTGCTCTTATAAGTAATTTTCTGATCATTTTGTTGAAAATCTTGCATGAATTCGAAACGAAGAGTCAATGTCAAAGATTTACTGTGCGAATGCTTGATTGATTCAGACTCCACAGTAACAACGAAAAGCCAACTATCCAAGGGAGAAAAACTTTAAATTACGTAACATATTTTTTAAAAGAATTATCATGTTACCGTATATACTCGCGTATAATTCAATACCAACTGCAAACTGCAAAGACCCAGATCTGCCGTCACATAATGCGCCGGCATATCTGGGTCTATGCAGTTTGTAAGGACTAATCAGTAGAACAAACAACATAGACCCTGATCTGCCGGAGCAATATGCGACGACAGATCAGGGTCTATGTTGTTTGCATTTGGACGCGTATTATACGCGAGTATATACGATAATATTATTTTAAATCTGTCGCTGAATAAATAGTAGCATTGTTTTGTTTCAATTTATATTCTTTCCAGCATTTATTTTTTCAATACAAGCATTTGTGTCTATATACCTTGAAGATAATAATAATAATAATAATAATAATAATAATAATAATAATAATAATAAATTCTTTATTTTATGACGGTGACACAATTAGTACAAAATCTCCCTTGTGGACCTCAATTATTTGTGTATGTACAGGCAGATGTATAAAATGCAGCTGGGAAACAAACATCACACAATAAAGGTGTTATGGATTAGTGTACACAAGATGATTGAAAACTTTTTCATTCACACACACACACACACGCACGCACACACACACACAAGTAAACACAGAGACATTTTATATAATATACAAATATACAAAAAAGTTGGCCATAACCTGTTTTAGAGCGTATCTGCATTCCATCCATTTCAAACATCTGTGATGAAAGGAAGGCACTTATGATGCTTCTTTAATATCTTTAGGTAGACAGTTCCAAATGATTGGACCTAAGACCATTGTCGAGTGTTGAAACCATCTCTAGTATTCTTTAGTGATAACAAGATTTTCAAATTAACTGCTGTGGTGCACATATTGAATGTCAGCTTGGCACCATTTTTATTTAGGACAAAGTAGACACAATTAGAAGTCTTTTGGTGAGAACTACATGTCATAATTATCATCCATTCAGGGGGAGTAGTGACAACACGATTTTTAAGACAGTCGTTGTGGCAGTCATATTGGATGTACGACTGGCACGATTTTCATTTAGGACCAGCTAGGTATCATAAGAAGTCTATTGGTGAAACCCCATGCTGACATAGTCATCCATTTGGAGAGGAGTATAGATAACAATAGTTTCAAGATATAACTTTCCATTCAGGAGCAGTAGCAATAGCAAGAATTTCATGATGGCTGCTGTGGTGGCCATATTGGACGTAAGATCGGCACCATTTTCATTTAAGACCTACTAGACATCGTAAAAAGTTCTTTAATGAAAACCTCATGATGATACGACAATCCATTCAGGACGATTAGCAATAACAAGACTTTCAAAATGGCCGCTATGTGGAGGCCATAGTGGATGTCAGATCGGCAACATTTCTATTTAAGACCAACTGCACATCATAAGAAGTCTTCTGGTGAAAATCCCACATCTATATGACGTTCTGTTCAGGTAGAATTGCGATAACACCATTTTTAAGATGGCTGCCATGGCGGCCATATTTGATGTCAGATTGGCACAAATTTTATATAGGACCAGTTAGACATCATAAGAAGTCTTTTAGTGAAAATTATGTGTTGATATGATCAGCCATGTAAGAGGAATAGCAATAACAAGGTTTCAGATCGGTACAATTTTCATTTAGGACCAACTAGACATCCTAAGAAGTCAATTAGTGAAAACCCCATGTTGATATGACCATCCATTCAGATGTAGCTATAACAAGATTGTAAAGATGGCTGCTGTGGCGTCTATATTGGATGTCCGAGCAGCACCATTTTCATTTAGGTCCAACTAGACCATGGAATGAATGTGTGTGTGTAAAATTTCATGACAATCCTCCACGTAGTTTAGAAGGAGTTGCGATAACAAACTTGTGCTAACGGATGGACGGACGACAGACGATAGACGGAAGACGGACAACATACCATCCCACAAGCTCTTCTGGTCTGTGACCAGTAGAGCTAAAAACGAAGATTTATGTTCATAATGAAGTACATTTTGGTACAGATTTCACTAATTTAATTCGAATCGGCTGCGTATTCTTCTCTAAATGTTTTGAAGAAGAGAGTCCAGCTCAAGTTCAAAACCGCAAAATATCGTGCGACACTTATGGTGCCAGGGAAAAATTTAGCAGTCTAGAAGAAGGACCCAAGTTAGGAAAATATTGAAAGTTGTGTGATTATGTTTATTCTGAATAAAATTGCAGACTGTCAAAATTGTGTGATTATTGCTGTATTCTGATAAAAAGTACAGACTGTCAAGGGTGTGTGATTACAGCTTTATTCTGACTAAAATTACAGACTGTCCACGGTGTGTGATTATCGTTTTATTCTGATTAAAATTACAGACTGTCCAAGGTGTGTGATTACAGCTTTATTCTAATTAAAATGACAGACTTCCAAGGTGTGTGATTATAGCTTTATTCTGACTAAAATTACACACTGTCAAAGTTGTATGATTACAGCTTTATTCTGATTAAAATTACACACTGTCAAATGTGTGTGATTACAGTTTTATTCTGACTAAAATTACATACTGTAAAAATAATGTGATTACTGCTTTATTCTGATTAAAATTACAGACTGTCAAAGGTGTGTGATTAAAGCTTTATTCTGATTAAAATTACAGCCTGTCAAAGGTGTGACTCTTGCTGTATTCTGATTAAAATCACACACTGTCAAAGGTGTGTGATTACAGCTTTATTTTGATTAAAATTACAGGCTGTCAAAGTTGTGTTTTTATTGCTGTATTCTGATTACAATTACAGACTATCAAAGGTGTGGGATTACAGCTTAATTCTGATTAAACTTACAGACTGTCAAAGGTGTGTGATTATCGTTTTATTCTGACTAAAAGTACATACTGTCAAGGGTGTGTGATTACAGATTTATTCTGATTAAAATTACAGACTGTCAAAGTTGTGTGTTTATTGCTGTATTCTGATTACAATTACATACTATCAAAGATGTGTGATTAAAGCTTAATTCTGATTAAACTTACAGACTGTCAAAATTGTGTGATTTTTTCTGTATTTTGATTAAAATTACAGAGTCAAAGGTGTGATTCTTTCTGTATTCTGATTAACATTACAGACTGTCAAAGGTGTGTGATTCTTGATGTATTCGCATTAAACTTACAGACCGTCAAAGTTGTGTGATTCTTGCTGTATTCTGATTAAAATTACAGTCTGTCAAAGGTGTGTGATTATTGCTGTATTCTGATTAAACTTACAGACTGTCCAAGGTGTGTGATTATAGCTGTATTCTGATTACAATTACAGACTGTCCAATGTGTGTGATTATAGCTGTATTCTGATTAAAATTACAGGCTGTCAAAGTTGTATGATTCTTGCTGTATTCTGATTAAAATTACAGACTGTCAAAGGTGTGTGATTCTTGCTGTATTCTGCTTAAAGTTAGTCTGTCCAAGATGTGTGATTATAGCTGTATTCCGATTAAAATTACAGACTGTCAAAGTTGTATGATTCTTGTTGTATTCTGATTACAATTACAGGCTGTCACAGGTGTATGATTATAGCTGTATTCTGGTTAAAATTACAGACTGTCCAAGGTGTGTGATTATAGCTGTATTCTGATTACAATATCAGACTGTCCAAGGTGTGTGATTACAGCTGTGTTCTGATTACAATTACAGACTGTCCAAGGTGTATGATTACAGAAATAGGTAGCATTCTGCATGCTAAATGTAGGCTGACAAAAATAACTTGTCCGTTTCAATAGAATATTGATAAGGACCTGGTCCGCTCGAAAGATGGGTATTACAGTCCATGCATCTTGCATGTTTCATATGAAGGAATGCTCTCGTTTACATCGAACATCGACCTTTCATAAAGACCATCATACCTATTTCTGAGGTGGACTATGCCATAGTAACTATGCTAATGAAAGTTTAAACAGACAGAGCATTCTTGTCGGCCACATAAACGACGTGATTCCTTCATACCGCACACAAGTGACGTAATCAAGATGTATGCATTAAACATGCATCATAATACATACTTTTAGACGGGACAAAACCCTAATAAATGTTTCACTGAATAGTTAAACAGCTAGGTCATTCTGGTCGGCGTATATCCAAGAATAAACCCTGCCATTTTCGAATTGTAGTAAAATCATTATTACTGCTTTAAAAATACATCTTTAAGCATGTCGTATCCATTAATTTCTATTTATAAACTCTCATTCGGAATCTGGAGGGTTGCCAAATTTCGTCGGTGAGTTATATTTGTAAGAAATGGTCTCCATAGCAATCATTCAGATGAAAGTTAAAGCTAACAGATGCCCTGACCCTTCTCGACTCATTAGGGTTCAAATATTTGTTGATGGTAAAGCCTGTTGTATAAAAGAATTCATTATCTATATCTTTTGGGCACATTGCCCCAAAAGCAGCACTAGACAAATTATTCTCCAGGGTGAAACAAACGATACTAAAGTCATAATAGCATCAAGGAAACTAAATCTGTATGTAATTAAACTTGACATTCATAAACAAAGCATTTTTTGTATCGGTCCAAAATTCCATTTCAGTGTGAAAGTAATGTCTGCACAACATAGAATTATTACAAGGAAAGACTATCCATTCTCACGTGTAATCGTTAATTTACAGTGGTTACCTTTTAATTATAGAGTAAGTACCTTAAGCTAGTTTGAAATATAAATCTCTTCATAACATAGCTTCACGATATATCAATGATCTCTAAATTCTAACTTCCAATATCCATTCACACAATCTACCGTTTATTTCGAACTCTAATCGTCATTTGCCTTAATATTCAACACGACTCTGTACAAAACATTTTTTTACATATTCCGTTGTGTTGTGGAATATCGTTCCCAATGATATTAAACTAGAATTCAACATTCTCTTCTTTTAAGAATGCACTTCACAATTTCTTCTTTTTGATTATGCCATAGCTCAAACAAATTGAGATAACTAACTTGGATATTCCCAATACTTTCCCATTCCCCAAACCTACATGTATATCTTATGTTTTATTCTAATGTGTATGTATGTATGTATGTATGTTTTATCATTACACGTGAGTGTCAGACACTATAATAAGTAAAAGTCTTATTTGAACATATACCTTGCATTTACAGTTTTAATTTTCTATTATTTGAGGACTATATGTAAGATTTGTTGATTCTGAACCAAATGTATTATTCTCAGAAATTATTATTATTAATATTATTATTATTACTACTACTACAGATAACCCTATTGAATTTCTAACACTGAGACAGGAAGTTTCTACTATTTCCTGTCTTATGAATTCCACCATGAGATAGAAAATAGCTCGCATTATTCCAGCCTCAACCAACACATAACACCATGCAAATAAGACACATACGTACCATTACTGCATTCAAATATGTGTTGCCTTCTTAGATTCCTGCAGAAATATACCAGAAAGCTGCCAAGATTACTGCTAACCATAAATGCATCTGTACCTTTTAGATCTTTCCTCGTGGTTCTTTCCGCTACAGTCAATCCTGTACCTTTTCAGAGCCAACGTAGATATCAACATGTCCTATTTATAACGCTCATTGATCCTAGTTATACTGCAACCGTAAAATCTTGAATTAAGCGTACAACACTGCAACCATAAAATCTAGAATCAAGTGTACAGCGCTATATGCAAAAAAAGAGCGGGCGAATCTCGATGTCAGTTGCCTTCGCTGATAGGCTGTACAGTGTGTCTCGGAGTAAATGTTGTTTTCGATGAGGGAAGCCAGTTCCTTTTGTTACCATAAGCAGGTAGTACAGTATTTGATGATATTTAAATCTATGTTTACAACTTCACGCACATGAAAGCTAAGCATGTTTTATTTTGGCAAGCGCATGTAAGATAAAGTCTGATAGTATACAAGGGCATGTGGTTGTTAACAAAAGTGGCAGCGGATGTAGTATCACAAACTTGAGAACAACAATCTTTATACTTGTTTTGGAAGTTATGAAGGGTGAAACAATGTGTTTACTGGTAAACACGAATACCCTTGCCGAAGAAGCACATTTGGAGTAGTCGACGATACAGAGACTGGCATGTAGAATTGAAAACGAGGTAATGGGAGTTAGGGTGTTTTGAAAAGGGTTCAAACCCTTCAAGCACTGGTTGAGTCTTTTTCGTCAGTGTAAGGTCGAAGCCAAGTTTGATTAGTCTGAATGTAATAGGGTTAAAGATACAGAGGATGTCACAGAAATAGCTGAAAGCAAAACGTCAATTAGGCTCGATAATTAGGTGAATGTGACCTAGTTTTGGTATGGTGAGTTAACTCTTCTTGAGATGCATCATCATACAATTTTCACGAGTGTAGGTGAAATATGTTCCAAGATATTTAACGCACGGATAGCTAAAAAAAAGAGTAACCCAAGCTTGAAAGTTAGGTCACAGTGTCCTGATTTTGGTATGCCGGAGTTACTCTCCTTGAGATGCATCCACCTACAAATTTTCCCGAGTGTGGATGGGATATGTTGCAATATACTGAGGGTGTGAAAATAAAAAAGTCACTCAAGCGTGAACAACTTAAGTCAAAGTCTCTTGGATTTGATATGGTTGAGTTATTATCCTTGAGATGAATCGACTTAATAATTTTCATAAGTATATGTGAAATATGTAACAAACGAAAGAACATACGAACACATGAAGGTACGAACAGACGAATGCACAAACGAAGGTACAAACGCTATATCTTCTTCCGACTTCGTTGGTGACGGCATAATAATATTTCGGAGAGAGAGAAAGAGAGCAAAGTGTGACCGAAGGCTACCATCTAGTGGACAAAAGCATGATGGAGGATACTGGTGACCGCCATATTTAGTCGTGAAATGGATCTTGTATCTGGTACTTATTTACAGAATCAACAAAACAATCAGATTAAACAAACATATATAATATACTAACTGTGCATTTTGACTGAAATACCTTCTTTAAAACTTGTAAAGCCTATTGATTTGAATTGTCAAGACATTTCTTATCGTTTGTAAATATATTTAAGTACATTTACATTGCTTGTATATTGCGAACATATGTTAATGTATGTGATAATGTACATTATTTTGACGATAATCGGTAGAAATATCTCTCAGACTGTTTTTAATATTATTCAAAACTCCGGCTAAAAATACAATTTTGCTATGTGTATTTCTGTAAGGAAAACTCATCTTCAAAGAACAGTTTAGGAACACATTAGTCCACATTTAGTTTTTATTCTTCAGCATCTTAGGTCCTACATATACATACAGTGAATATCTTCCTATATTTTCTATATTTATTGCAAGCCTTTAATAAAAACAACGTGTACATGTGGGAAAGACGTGATAGGAAATATATACATGTAGCTTCAAAAATGTATGTGGTTTATTTGTTTTGCTAGGTCTAGCGAGCAAAGTAACCGACCACAGATTTCCCGCGAGGTTAATTAACCAAACATCCGATCTACATCATTTCCTATCTTCGACCTCTGTGTTGCAACGTGCAATGAAATTCCTCCTGTGAGAAACCTTCAAGGATTCTAGGTTCATTACTGAGAAATATTCATACTTGCTAAGATAAGTACTGACTCAGTCATTTATGATAAAACCAATCCCAACCAATCATGGATTCTTATCTCGTACAGTTTTTACATCTCTCCTGTTAGTATTTTTGGATGATCTATGCTGCAACTATCTTACTGCGTGTAATTTATATGTGTCATAAATCAGAATCGTTACCGACTTTCTAAACTAATACATATCATATACATAAAGCACATGTCCTTGTCAAAAACTTTTAAGATATGTAAAAAGGAAAGACCAACATGTTCTCTGCATTTTAAAAATTTTCTGACAACCAGAACATACTATACAGAAAGTGTCGGAGAACAATTTGTTGGTCTAAGAAACAACTGATACAATTATAGAATGTTCCGATAAAACTTACCATTATATCCGAAAAGCAGTCCAAAAGCAACCACACCCATCCTGCCAACTTCAAAACGCCTGTGCTCTAGCCAGTACTGCAACAGCTGAGAGAGGCACCAGAGATAGCACGCAGTTTTGACAAGTGTTGCTCCCAAAAACTCAGGCTGTGTATTTTTGGCTCAACACTTTGGATACTAGTCAATCGGCTGGCCCATTTTCGCAGTGAAATATATTAATTACACCGTATTTCGGCACACTCCACAACCTTCCTGGTATTTGTATCACCGTAATAACGTCTTCAATATGGCTGCCATTTCTTTACCATGACGACTGCTCTTCATAACAAGTGAATATAACATAACAGATGAAATTTACTTTTATATCTGTACTTCAATGCCAAATACGATTTGTATTCATTGATTATACTTCAATGCCAAATACGATTTGTATTCATTGATTATTCGATTGATTAATTGATTTCCCATGGACAAACCTGCCATTCAGCAAACAATGAAGAAGTAGAATATGAAATCGAGGCAATGAGCAAAGTAATAACCACATATGTTTACAGTGAAGATGGACTGAATAACTATATCTGTTGTATTTACAGTACTAGAGTACTGGGAAATACGTTTTCTCTTAACATTCTTCCTGAGTGTAAGTATGTACGGTAGGCTATGAGTCACTGTGGTCTGTGTAAAGACTATTTTTCTTGCCGATTATCGTTCAGCTCATCTATCATCCCTCTCAGTAGTTATAATGCTAGAGGAAACCCGCAAATTGGCATGAATTTATCAATTCTTGACTTCTTAGATCAAGCCGAAGTTATACATATAGTTGACACCTACCGATTACATAATTCCGATTGCAGAATACTAGTCGGTTATGATGATAGTATTTATCATGAATATAGCACCTGCAAGATGTCTACTATTTACCTTTTATTATTTAGTTAATTTTTTTTTATATTTTATTTTTTATTGACTTATTACTCGATTTATTTATATGAAAGAAGAAAGTAAAACAGCTTGATACGAGACAAAGTGGAATAATGTAAGAAACCAGATTGTTATAAAGTTAAGATCAGCTTAAATCAAGAAAAATCAGGTTTCAATGTGTTGAAACTACTACATTCATTTTTAATTTCAAAAGAAAATGGACGATAGATTCAACTAATCTAGCCGTGCTGTATACTGACATTGTAAAATTTGATGCACTTTTGAAAATACAATATGGACATACTATTTTTATGTGGGTGAGGGATAGGATACGTCAAGATTTGCAAACTGCAAATCCTTCAAAGTAATTTCACAAGGCAAAAAACACACACATATACACACACACACACACCTGTTACGAGAGAGAGAGAGAGAGAGAGAGAGAGAGAGAGAGAGAGAGAGAGAGAGCCGGATCACTCAAGTAATATATTATTCAATCTTCAATATTTGATGAATATATGCACGTCTTTTATGTAATATTCTCATCAAGATCTAAGTACAGGCATATGTCTGGATAAATTTTGTCACATGACAAAAACTTCTGCTTAAATTTGAAGAAACCACAGATTAATGTAGTTAATGTAATGAATAACATTGAGATGCATCTTGATGCCTCGGTTGACGTTATAACTTCATCTAGGTATATATATATATATATATATATATATATATATATATATATATATATATATATATATATATATATATATATATATATATATATCACTGTCCGATATCTGAGGTAGATGATTTATTTTGGTCTAGGAGCATGCGATTCAAACAAGGTTCTGTTTACTATATTCAAGTTCACATCCAACAATAGTTGCTATTTCTCTTAATATTTTACCATAAGGTACAAATTACCAAATTTTGTTTTTTTACATACTTGATCAATAATTTCATTCATGATACGCATGTATCTATTAAGTGATTTGTGTGGCGTCATAAAGTAACAAGTTGAATGACGGCATATTGTCATAATGTCATAACGCGTCCTTATCGACGACAATATAAATATTCTACTCGTTCACACACACACACACACACACACACACACACACACACATATATATATATATATATATATATATATATATATATATATATATATATATATATATATAGAGAGAGAGAGAGAGAGAGAGAGAGAGAGAGAGTTACTAATATACACGAAACAGAACGGGAAGTGCTATCCATGTATTCTACAGGAGAATGCTTGATAACATTAAAAAAAAATTCAAATAGGAATAAATAATATTATCATCCAGGTTAGTGAATTTTAATTCGTACTCTACGGAGATTTGAACCTGGATCCGCGGGTTATGACAGCGGCGGATACTGGTTCGAATCTCCGTAGAGTACGAATTAAAATTCTCTAACCACCTGTATGATAATATTATTTATTCGTGTATATATATATATATATATATATATATATATATATATATATATATATATATATATATATATATGTATGTGTGTGTGTGTGTGTGTGTGTGTGTGTGTGTGTATGTAAAACCCGCGTATGAAAGACGTTGTTCTAGTTTTAACCATGTACTACGTCATTGTCGCTTGGTTACGTTGCCCTTCCAATAGTAAAGGAAACAATAATGTAAATAATGTAAGCTCATTAAAAGCTGATCTTAACCGCGTTCAACTTGTTGACACATCTTTTTGTTCTTCCGGTGGGATAGAAATCACCGTGCATTTCTTCATGTTCTGTCCTAAGTATAGTCAGCAACGAATGAGAAAATTACTCTTATTGCCATATCCAACTGTTAGCTTAGAATTACTGCTTTGGGCAAAGGGCGATGTAAATGAAAATTATAGAATTCTACAACATGTACTCAAATACATGAATGCTACCGGACGATTTCAATAGTTTATTGAAATCATGAATGCTGTCATTGTGCCCCCCCCCCCCCCCGCAATTCTCTCTCTCTCTCTCTCTCTCTCTCTCTCTCTCTCTCTCTCTCTCTCTCTCTCTCTCTCTCTCTCTCTCTCTCTCCAATTAGTGTTTAATATTAGTTTTTGCTACAATGTTGTCTTGTTGTTAGAACTTGTACCCAGTCCCTTTGTATCATAATGTGACAATAATGTGATTAAACAAAACTTCAAATGCACATTAACCAACTGTTTAATTCCAGGCCAACGTGTTTCCTTAAATTATGAATTGTACCTGCTATAAAGACATTTGCGGCAGAATTTTCTTTTCATTTGTAAAGTCACCTACCCCCACCGATCTTTATATAAGTCAGAATTTTAACTATCAGAAGCTTTCTCTATCATCAAAAAGTTTCATGACAAACCGAACATTACATTTTATGTTAAGCTACCAAAAGGTGGCGCTTTCAACGATGCCATTTATAACAATTAGAGCGTAGATCTTGGAATCAGCCTCCTGACACTTGAGATATTCTATCCAGACACGAAACTATGGTTAAGTCAAAGGTCACATGGAGAAGATTTCTGCGTGAAAAATATGAGCCTTCGTGTCGACATATGTAGTACATAATATAGTTCCCATACTAAATTGCACTTAGATGAGTGAAACCTGGGTACACTTAAATCTGCAGAATATACTCCTTAACGTGACACTTAAGCTGGCAATCATTTTGTTGCCGGATAGCAGTAGGAACTAAAAGTGCAAGCCAAGAATGCACTATAGTGCCTCTGTTGTTTTATACTCTTCAAAGCTGCATAATGTTAATAAGAGTAGATAAACTAATGATTCTGTTAAAGATATAGGCGTGCCAGGAAAAAGAAAGAACATAGTACATGAACTTTATTCATGTTGCTATAGTGGTATTTGCGCCATAGGAAACTCTTTCATTGATGTAAATATATGCATGAATGCACAGGATGTATGTATGTATGTATGTATGTATGTATGTATGTATGTATGTATGTATGTATGTATGTATGTATGTGTTACGCACCTCTTGTAACAGGTGTACGATTTGGTTGGTTTTCCTTATCTAGAGGATGATCGACCTCGCTGTTATTGCCCGGATCGAGTAGATTATAAATAAAATTTGAAATTTATAGATGGGATAACTAGAGATCTGAGCAGATATATAGAACAGCATAACACGAGCCCCCTTGCATGAAATATAACAATTAAATCAATTACATAAAACAAATTGAAATAATACATAACATTAAAAAGATACACTTCTTTTAGAAATCAATTACCGAATTTCAACACAAATATAATTATGTAATTAGCCGATCTGTTTATATCGATAGACTTAGTTCATCATGGAATCGAATGAACAATCGAATCAAATGCCCAGCATGCCTGCATAACCTTGTTATTGCTGGTGACTCGCAATTTAACGTTGCTGACAGGTCAAGGTTGATGTTCTCCCCTTTTGCTTCTCTCTCTCTTATCCAGCCTCTTTCGGTCATCAAACTTTGTATGGGATGCCTCTTCTCTCTACCCTCTACGTTGATACTTATACGTGCATTGATGGTTGGGTTTATAGGTAGGTAGGTAGGTAGGTGGATAGGTAGGTTGGTAGGTCTATTTTCCCCTTTAATATAAACAAGAAGCAACCTAAATATCCCGTCAGATTTCCTTCTGGGGAATAGAACCTTACCACACTCTCGTTACGGCAGATATCGTGCTATCGGAATTCAAACAGATTCCAAAGGCTATCTGGTTAGGCCAAACCTGACAGACGATAAACAAACCTAGTTTCAGAAGACTAATATACTTTCTAACGGCTATTTCATCACTAACTCACTCTAACATTACACGAGACATAACAGTTCACTTCATGGCTTAACTACATGAGTGGCAGTGAATACTCACTCAACTCTTTAGCATACATGAAATCATCTAAGACATGTAAATTCACACAGATTCTCGCATAAAATAATGCATGAAATTCTTAGAATACATGATTCCTATAACAATCACGACGACAAATTAAAACAATTCGTCAAACTCATATAAAGAAAATTGCTGTACGAATTCAGACAAATGAACTCAAACAAATAGCTATACTCATATCAAGAAAACTGACGTACGAATTTAAGCAAATAAATTCAAGCAAATAATTATATTGATATCAACGAATAGCATGAGATTGACGTAAATACCTTGTGCTTTCGACACTCGCTCGCTTCTACCGCCAGAATTTGTCCGTCAACTTCCAGACACCTGTCCCTTGAACAATTGTTTATACGAGAGAATTTCGCCTGATTCTGCTCGGAGTCAAGATCTTCCGCCCTTTCGCAGGAACTTGTACTGATTAAATTTTTCAATGTGGAATATTTAAAACATGAAATGTCGTCTGGGAAACACACCCCGTATTTAGCGTAGCCAATCAGGATTAAACATATATACCGCCTTTTATAAATACACGCCCATCGTAGGAAGCGTAACCCTCTAGATTTCGCGCGCTATTTAAATAACCGATTCTGGAAATTTTCAAAAGATGACACTACTTCAACTGGTTTTACAAATAGTCTCTGCATCCTCTCAACTTTGACATTTTCGAAACCTAGACCCCAAATTACCTTGCCTGTCCGACCGTTATACAACGAATGCTTAATTAAGAATCAATCGTTCCCCAAACAGGGATATTGAAACCATCGCAGTCTAGCGATTTAATACGGTACCTTTCCTCATAAATCTGATTAATTGTTATGTGCCAACTAACCACAGCAATAATACATTGATATAAATTTGCTTCCTTACAGTATGTATGTATGTATGTATGTATGTATGTATGTATGTATGTATGTATGTATGTATGTATCCATGTATGCAGAGATTTATATATATATGTATATATATATATATATATATATATATATAGAGAGAGAGAGAGAGAGAGAGAGAGAGAGAGAGAGAGAGCGAGAGAGAGAGACAGAGATGCATATTCATACAGACTGATACACAAATCTTATTACTTTTCTTCTTTCTCCCCAGCCTTTCTAGCTGATGAATAGAACCAATCATACTAACACGAACGTTGAACTGAACAGCAGATGACTGCCTGAGTTGACACAGGTATACTATGCTCAAGTTCATCAATTGACATCAGGCAGGAAATGTTGGCGCTGTCCTCTCCATGACAAAATCTTTATGGCACTCAGGTTGCAATATGCAACATATGAGGTAAAATATTAGTATCTTTCTTTGCATGTTTGTACATCAGCCATGGACGATATAATGTTTTTCATAGTAGAGGCAAATTAACTCAGATATACAGCAATATGACAGTCAATTATCCAATGGAATACGAGCAAATACAAACTTAAATACGTCTCCTCACATCGCAATGCATGGATGTTGATATAATTGGAACGAAAGGAAAGTAAACTACGATAAATGAAACATAAATTAATATGTGGTAAACTCATTACTTTACCATGATGAACATATGATACCTTTCTCTTCCTGAAAAATGGAAAGAACAGCATACATCTCCAAGCATAAAGAAACAACGTTGATTCAAATTTCGCAAGAGGAATTGTCTTTAAAGGGAGATTTATATCCACAGTATACTTGGAGATGTGTGCTGTTCTTTCCATTTTTCAATAAGAGAAAGAAAGGTATCGGGGAAAGGAAAGAATAACTGAAAGAAAGAAAAATAAACAAGCAATCCACGAACATTCTAAAGTTGCATTATCACATATATTTTCATTTACAAAGTATTCACTTTCGACACTTGTGACGGTCTTTCTCGGGTTAATCAAAGTGTCTCAGTAATTATTCTAAGAAATCAAGAAAAGGAGTATAATTTTGCCGACAAAAAAGTACCAGTATACTTTGAAACACGAAAAAGAATTGTACTTGGGTTAACAATTGAACCGTGACTTCCTCTAGCCTACGCCTCATATTTGCTTAGTTTTCACCGATTTCAATGACTAAAATGTGCGTTATACGCATTTAGCTCGTTTATCAAAAGTGGATCCCAAACCTCACGTCTTTGATCCAGTGATTCTAACCCCGGGAATTCTCACAGATTAATCTGGCTCAGAAATCAGATTGGAGTAATGTTTGTAACTAATCAGAGGCAATGCAGCCATAATAAAACTAATCTTTTAGTTCATCATGCAGATTGCAATCTTACGCAATTCTCTCCCACAAAGTGCCCGTGTTCTTGCCACAGTAATATCGTTGTTTTAGCTGCAATCTAGTATGCGAGCGCCTCTGATCCCATGTCTAATGCAGTGGCATCTTACAAAACCTTATTTGCGTAGCTTTAAGGAAAAGTCGACATTTAACAAGAATCTAGGTTCCTGGATAATGTTTTCTCCTTCTTTCTTTTCATCAGCACCATATCATCTAAGGTCAATTTTTATCGTACATTGCTTCCATATGATTTTGAAATAAATGTTCAACATAATCATATGTACTTTTGTATACGACTGCTAATCATGTACAATTCCTTTGTGCTATTAAACTTAAAGGATTTCAGTTTTATTCTGTAATATAGTAACATTATCTTCACCTTTCAGATGCATTATAATGGGAATAGTCTCAAAAGTTACACTTTCTGCAGACAAATGTGAGTACTACCACCGACCCCCCCCCCCCTTTTTTTTTTGGTCTCCATCATGCATAGGGAAGCACCCTTTACATGAATTTCAGACTTCTAAACTTTATAGTGAATGTCTTGCACAAACTTCAGAATAATTTGCTTGTATTGTCAAGTAAATATATGTCTCGTGGATTAATCTCCAAGGATATACTTATGTAAAGGTCAACTGTTGTGCAAGTCTCAGTTTTTTTCTTACTCACCTTCTATGATCATCAATTAGTTTGTACACTTGTTCTTGTCAGACAGGTTGTTTATTCAGCAAACGTGTACGGAACATCATGCATCTTCTTAGTGTTCCAAGCCCGTACCGTATTTTTTTTTCCCTTCTTGTCGCGTAGATTGCTAATACTTTTACCACTTTCTGCAGCAAATTTGATTATGGACTGTTAAACATCCTTCTGTATGGTTCTTTGAAGGTTGCTAAGTGATACTTCACTCCGTATGTACGGGTTAAAAGTTCAGGCTCTGAACTCGGTGCCTTCAAGAATCACTCTAAATCATTGTTTAATTGCCTAGAATAATCAAGTTTCCCCTCATTCAAACCACTAATTTTGCCAATTTAATGATTTATACCTATCGGGTTGTAAAGTGTAGGTTATGAAAATAAAGAAAATACTCGACGGAGTAACCTTAATTCTGACAACTTGATTTCCGGAAATACTCGCAGCGTGATGTACTGTCATATGATTGCCACCCCTCCTTGGACGTTGTAAAGCAAACTAGGAAAAGATATAAAGTTCCGAAAAATTACTAGATTCATTACATCAACATGTACATATGTTTTGAGGCTGACATAGGTTAAACAATAGGGTTAATCGTGAACTGAATATTTCTATTTGAACCTGACCGCAGCTTACCTGCGAATAAATATATATATATATTTCTTGAATGCGATTTTAGTAAAACTGGATCGGTAAATCTAATATCTCTGTTATTTCATTCAAGCACTGTTTACATTGCTTGACAAAGATACAGGCTTTACGACAAAAATGTATGCAACATACTTACCCTTTTTATAAGCTATGGTCTTAAATGCAGGTGAAATGTTCTCTAAAATTGTTGAAAGTGTTATGCAGTCAGGTTGTTGCAGAGTGAATTCAAGTTAATTTTCCAATAAGTAAATGTGACAGCCACCTTGTCGTTAAAAGCAAGTATCAATATCGCCATCTTTGATCACGGGCATTTCGGACCACCTCGGATTTTTCTGAATTACCTTTAAATCTTCGGTGCGCTATATCATATTCACAATTTACAAAACATTACTTAACAGCTAAATTAGAGGGGAAAAAAAACTGACCTCGAATCCTACGTGTTTTTCAAGATTGATGCACGTGTTTGCCCCGTAATTTTAAGATAGCGCTCTAAAGACACTAAAGCAGTAGTTACCTTTATATATATATATATATATATATATATATATATATATATATATATATATATTACATACCCATTTAATCTTAAATGCTTGATTTGGCGTTCGATACAGCTGTTCAATCTGTATTCGCGATTTACACACCCAGATTCGAACTACTTAGGTGTCTTCTTTGACTTCGGCGCGTAGATATTTTTAGACGCAGTAAATCGAACTTTTATAAATCCCAATTCGTTTTGAATTTCATTCATACACTAAAGCTAAAAATATTTAGAAAGCATAAAAGAGAAGTATGTGATAAATACAAAACCACATTCGTGTTTTGTTCAGAGTCGGGGGAAAGAGCTCATTAATATGGCTTATGAATATATTTCGACCTAACGGCCTAGACGTGTCCCTAGGCAATATCAAATTTGTTCTTTCTGCCGACTCAGAGCAAAACATGTATGCAGTTTTGTGTATATCTCGGTCGCTTTTCTTATCTGAGGGGCTCTGGGTTCTTTCAATAATTCGACCAGTTATTGCAACTGAGCGAAACATAGGGCCACTGCCAAAAATACCAAAGTATTCCACATGTTGGTGCGTTAGGATGGATTCTGTACTACCTCGGCTATTTCTGCAATACAAAATTATGCCTCCCATGTATGTTGGCGCAGTAATTTACTGAAAAACCATACATTTTGTTCGCCGGAAATTTCTCCGCCAAAAAGGAAATTCAAACTATTTCAATTACCTCATCCGTTTCTACGATTGGAATGACTGTAGGATTAACCAAGGGGTTACGAGTGAAAAAATAGTTCGATCATTCGTAACTTCTCTGTCAATCCTTGTTCCGTAAATAGTCGAAGTAGTCCGAATGGCAGCTATCGAGATACATTAGAGGTATGATCCGTAGGATTGACCTCGAAGTTGCGAATGAGTTAGGATGGTGAGAATGGGTATGCAACTGATCACGTCCGTAAGTTGGTTGAATGGTTGGTTTGAATGGCATTTAAAAAAAAAAAAATTGGGGGTTGCTGTATCACGCGCAGGAAATGGGAGCTATGCGCCTTTCAGGTGTTCGAATAGAGCAAGAAAATGGCGTTTTTTTCCGATGTTACCAACAAAAACTGTTCCCAAACACTGACTACTCACCGCATGATTTCGCGTCTTAGCAATTTTATGTATTATACTTTCTTCCACTGGTTCTAGTTGTTTGAGGCATTTAACTTTGTGCTGTGACAGTATCGCACGTATTATCTGAAAAAAATCGGTTGTTGCTGTTTTACTCGTGCGGGGTAATGTCACATGAGTAGCAAATGACCCTGCAGAATCATGGACACAAGATATGGCTTATGAGACGGAACAACATACTGGCGAAGATAATAGAATGGAACAACATCTGAACACCACTGCTTGTCTAGTTAATCATTGTGGACACAATTCGTGTTCAAATTTTGTTGTTATATTTCCATTTTCGGCCCTTAAATAGTAGATTAAGTACGGTATCATTGCCATCCCGCCCAGCAGCAGACTGATACTAGTGCCTAACTACTGTATCAATTACATGGTAGTTATTACACACATGCGGCATAAAACCGGGCATGTATCCCACAGAACAAGGAAAAACGGGGATAAGTGCTAAGACACTGGCGTGAAAAGTTCCGGGTTTACCAACATTTATGGTAATAAGCTGGATACTAACATATTATACCAACATACCAGTTGATTTGAAGTGATAAACTTTCTAACGAATTCACTTGTTGCAGATAGACTTGTGTTCTAACTTTCTTTTCGGAGGATTCAAAAGCGCACAGTGACTGACAACCGGAGGCTAAGAAAACGTCGGTATTGCTTGTAAGCATTTTTCTTATTTATTCTTCCTGTCTTGCTTCCATCAATTTTTCTAACTTACACACACTACTCATTGTAACTACTAATACAGCATAGTTTTTCTAACTTACACACACTACTCATTGTAACTACTAATACAGCATAGTTTTTCTAACTTACACACACTGCTCTTTGTAACTGCTAATACAGCATAGTTTTTCTAACTTACACACACTTCTCATTGTAACTACTAATACAGCATAGTTTTTCTAACTTACACACACTACTCATTGTAACTACTAATACAGCATAGTTTTTCTAACTTACACACACTACTCATTGTAAGTACTAATACAGCATAGTTTTTCTAACTTACACACACTGCTCTTTGTAACTGCTAATACAGCATAGTTTTTCTAACTTACACACACTGCTCTTTGTAACTACTAATACAGCATAGTTTTTCTAACTTACACACACTTCTCATTGTAACTACTAATACAGCATAGTTTTTCTAACTTACACACAGTTCTCATTGTAACTACTAATACAGCATAGTTTTTCTAACTTACACACACTACTCATTGTAACTACTAATACAGCATAGTTTTTCTAACTTACACACACTACTCATTGTAACTACTAATACAGCATAGTTTTTCTAACTTACACACACTGCTCTTTGTAACTGCTAATACAGCATAGTTTTTCTAACTTACACACATTACTCATTGTAACTACTAATACAGCATAGTTTTTCTAACTTACACACACTGCTCTTTGTAACTGCTAATACAGCATAGTTTTTCTAACTTACACACACTGCTCTTTGTAACTGCTAATACAGCATAGTTTTTCTAACTTACACACACTACTCATTGTAACTACTAATACAGCATAGTTTTTCTAACTTACACACACTGCTCTTTGTAACTGCTAATACAGCATAGTTTTTCTAACTTACACACACTACTCATTGTAACTACTAATACAGCATAGTTTTTCTAACTTACACACACTACTCATTGTAACTACTAATACAGCATAGTTTTTCTAACTTACACACACTGCTCTTTGTAACTGCTAATACAGCATAGTTTTTCTAACTTACACACACTACTCATTGTAACTACTAATACAGCATAGTTTTTCTAACTTACACACACTGCTCTTTGTAACTGCTAATACAGCATAGTTTTTCTAACTTACACACACTGCTCTTTGTAACTGCTAATACAGCATAGTTTTTCTAACTTACACACACTGCTCTTTGTAACTGCTAATACAGCATAGTTTCTCTCTATGAGTGTATGGAAATTTTTTCTAATAGTTGCGGTCTAATTCTTCATTTGAAAATATGTTTAAAGATGTGAAATGCTGGCCTAGCTTTCTTGGAATGATCATGATACGATAACCACACGCCGTAAAGTACAATACTAAAAATTAACGTGTAACATTCAACTTTCAAAGCAGTTGCGGCGCGACGGGGGTGGGGTTGGGGGCAATTGCCTCCGGGCACCGAGGAAGGGAGGCGCCGTCGGGAGTTTTTTTTTTTTTTTTTTTTAGCTGTAACCGGGGCGCGTAGAGATTGTGGGGGCGGGGTTGAGGTTGGCAACTGGCATAAAAAGTGTTCTCTGTGGCAAAGTAGGGGCGCCACTAAAGAACATTGCCCACAGGCGCCTCGAACCCTCGCTCCTCCAGTTTCAAAGTATCCCTAATTAATCCCGATCACTGGATTATTTTAACGAGGAGGCGGTGTACGTTTCTCGAAGTTCAAATTTCACGATAACTTCAGAGCTTATATTTGTTTTGTTTTGATACTTTTTATTTATTTTACTTTACAGGAAATGCAAATTATTAATATGTGATATATTACGATATTTTATGTAAGGTATTTTTACGGAACTAATCCAAAAATAGAATTGTACAAAATGCCGAAATTGTGAAATAGGTCAGGCGAAATGACTGCCTTAGTTAAAAACACAAAATATCAGCAAAGTTATTTTGTATTCTGCTCTAATGAACAAATGAACACATTTTTCTCTTAAAATGGAGGATTTAAGCGACAGTGCTGTTTTCTGACATAAGCACTTTTGTTGCTTTGACTCGTACAGAAGCAATCACAGGCGTATTTTCAGTTTTACCTCTTTGAACTTGTCTATGATGCCCGTATGCTTCTTGTTTTCGTCCCTATGACCGGGGCACGTGTCAGAGTAGAAGACGATAAATGTCAGTTGCATGTCAAATTGTATTTGTAGTCAACGCTTCTGCACCTCACACTGTTGAGCCTGGCTACCATCTGTTGATTACGGATTGTAGTCAAATGCAACAATCGGAGTATCCTCCCATATTTTCTCCAGATGTATCACAAAGGCAGTCAATTGGAATATTATTTACCAGGACGATATCTTATCTATATACAACGTTGCTCTGGACATGATAAAGAAAGTACCGAGTTAATAAAAACAAAGTTTCAAAAGTTACATTCAGTTGATGCTTGTTTTATTTTCTCGAATATGTTTAAGTGATTTGTTTTTTCGCCCACACATGTTCGGACAACACATTGTAGTCAACGCACTAATTCATTGCACATAAAGCTGTGTTATTTGTTTTTGTTAGTTCCTAATCCGATATATATATAGATATATATATATATATATATATATATATATATATATATATATATATATATATATATATATATATTCTATTGAGTCGGTACGCTCTGTATAGTGGCGGCGGGGGGGGGGGGGGCGAACGCTATGTACAGTGGCTTGCCCCAGGCGAGGAGGGGCGTCGTCGGGAGCTTTTTAGTTTTTTTAAGCTGTAACCGGAGTGTAGATGGGGGACGGGGAGGGGGTGGAGGTTGGCAACTGACATAAAAACTGTTCTCTGTGGCAAAGTAGGGGCGCCACTAAAGATCATTGCCCCCGGGAGCCTCGGTTGGGGCGCCACTAAAGAACATTGCCCCCGGGAGCCTCGGTTGGGGCGCCACTAAAGAACATTGCCCCCAGGCGCCTCCAACCCTCGCGCCGCCACTGGCTCTGTATGAAATTGACTATATATATATATATATATATATATATATATATATATATATATATATATATATATATATATATATATATATATATATATATATATACACCAAATGGTGATTTTCGCATTCGACCGAGATGGTACGCTCTGCATGAATTTGACTAACCCATATTCGGTACTTGATCGAATGTTATACCTATGAAAAGAAGAACGTTCTAGTGTAGGAATATAAAAAGGTACAGTATCCCAACGCGATACATCGCGTTCCCTCTTGGTCAAATGCGATATAGCTGTCACCCCCTATGTCGAATGCGAAAGTCGCAATTGTTATATAGTTCTATTTAACCAGTGTTATATTGAAGCTGGATTAAATGACATTCTGTTTGATGGCCGGAAAAGAATGGCACGAGATACTTCACACTACTTCGTTTTTGCTTTTGCTAAAACAAAATCATATTTTGCACGGTTTTGAATTTCACAAGACGCTAATTCTATTATTCGTATTTGAAAAGCCTATTGCCACAATCGCCACGAATTCGCCCTTACATCAGAGGACGATAGCTTGGACAATGTGAAATGAAGATGAAAACTCAGTACCTTTTCCAGGATAAGCTGGTTCGGGGATGTAAAATAGGCCGATGCGCCCTTTAGAACGCCAAAAGAGTCAACTAATGAAGTCAGCCGTTGGCATGGAACGATTCCCATGTTCCAACTGAGGTCTTGGACTTCTTAAATGTTTACGTTTATATAGAAAAAATGTTGACCTTGTACAGTATCTGTAAAATTTGTTACCTTGGGGGTGGGTGGGTAGGTTTGGTGATATTTTTGCAATATATTTACCACGTATCTTTTATGCCATGGTGCATGTTTACTTTTGGTTGGAAGGGCTTATCTTTCTAGGGCTTGTCGCAAGGTTTTTGTTTTTACAATTCTGCTAACTAGCATTTGTGCAGCACTATATAACCATAATTGTGTTGTTGTGCCGGTAAACTTGTTATATACATACATACTTGCATACACACATACATACATACTTCCAGGATCTGCCTAATTTTTAATAGAGTGAATCATGCTCCAAGTTAGAATAGTAAGAGAAACTGGAACACTCAATTTTTGTTAGTGGTTTTATTTTTTTAAAATTATTTGTACATCTCAATTAAGGATACGAGAACATTAAAAAAATTATAACTCTAGCAATATTTGTATAACCATCTCGTGTAAGGAATACAACGTTCCTTCGAAACACTTTTTCTTCGCAGATGCGAAGATTCAAAATCAGAAAGTGAAAGAATTGCCCTGCCAGTCAGACTATGAAAACAATTAGATACCACTTAAGTGATTTGTTTGTTTACACAACATAAATAATGACACAAAGCAACAGTGTATTGAATTCAAAATGTTTCAGAGAGGCAATATAAATGTTTCATGACTTTATCATGAAAACAACATTGTCGGTATATAAAACAAATGCCTATTTGTTTACGAGTTTTAACGGGATTAAAGTGTGTTCACAGCGAGTTCTGGTTAAAAAAATAACATACAAAAGAATAAAAATGCTGATTTGTTGATTTCAAACATGAAAAGGATATACTCCATTGTTTTAGAAAAGATGCTGATTTCCAGATTACTTTCAGTGATGATAACGTCGATATAGGTAGCATAGACACTGATCGCAAGATGGCTAAAACAGTGAAGTATGAGGAAGGAATACACTACGTATTTGATGCGGGGAAACAAATAAGTTTGCCTTGGGCTAAATTCCAAGTTTAACTTAAAGATTTTATAAAATTAACAAGGTCAATCAACAACAATTCAACACAAACGGAGATCAAAACCTTTATAGGGGAACGATTAAATACAAAATACTATAATTCAGTACATGAAGGAGCTGTTTTACAATCAACCGCATTAATGGCAAAATTTGATATAAATCTGAAATCATCCGTACGTTTCAAAAGGTGAAAATTAAAAAAAAAAAAAAAAAACAAATTCTAAATTCTAAATTACTGAAAGTAAAGGTATTTGTTTTAATTGATCTTGGCTTGCTTGATAATAAAACCTAAAGATAATTTATCACGCGAAAATGATTTTCAGGATGTTCTTATACCGTTTTAAATGACTGCCGTCAGAAACTGAGCAAGACAAAGTACAGTATTTAAGACACCTTTATTGCAATCCTGAAAGTCAAGTTACTTTCACAAATATCGTCCAGTTGTGGGAATAAACTAAACGGGAAACAAAGAAAGAAAAATACGCTCAATTGAGATAATGATTAACTGAACAATCTACTTACAAATTTGACAAGCAAGCTAGAAAAAAGATTTCCATACAAAATAGTTTATGTATGAATATATATGTGTGAATATATATGTGTGAATATATATATATATATATATATATATATATATATATATATATATATATATATATATATATATATATATATATGTGTGTGTGTGTGTGTGTGTGTGTGTGTGAATAGCCTGTGCTGAAAAATACAGCTTGATGAAGGAAAAGAGTTTTAGAGCAGGGAAGTTGACGAAAAAATTAACACTTCTGATCTGACTCAGAAGAAAAATGTATGTATTGGGTGGGTTTAACACAACCATAAAGACCAAAATGATGATGTATTTCACTCAAAATGAAAAAAGAAATTGGGTTGATGTTTTACCAAATTGAATTCATGGTTACAATACCGTTCATCACAGATCATAACTCCGGTTGAAGCAGACAAAGAAGCAAACATATCAAAAGTTTAGATAAACCTATATGGTTACCTGATAACTGATATATTTTGAACACCTAAATTCTAAATAGATTAGACAGTCAGAATTTCGAAATACAAAACTCTTATTGATAAGGGCTACCTTCCTAACAGTACTGAGGAAATATTTAAAATCAGGCAAGTCATTTCAGGTAATTCAGTCGTTTACAAACTGGAATACTTGAAGGGAGAGGATATAGAGGGTATTTTTCAAATGAACAAGTGTTATCTCTTTATAACAAACAAGAAGATATGTACAAAGTTGAAAAGATTTTGAAGACCAAACATTGGACGGCAAAGAGCATGTACTAGTTAAACAGAAAGGATATGATGAATCATTTAACAATTACGAATCAGCTGCAAACTTTATAGCTTTAAATATATGCTGTACCAAAAGTACACCTCTCCTGGAAATCATGCATCAAAGACAAACATCTAGTCCAGCGACGACTGAAGAAGATTATATATATAAATATATATATATATATATATATATATATATATATATATATATATATATATATATATATATATATATATATATATATATATATATATATATAGATAGATAGATAGATAGATAGATAGATAGGAGTATTAATGAGCATGAAAACTGTGAGCTTTTGAAGAAAACAAATTGGTCTTTAGAATGTGGCAGATGTAGAAGATAACAGCGTATTAGAACATGCAGGAGTTGATTACAAGACCAGGAGGAAAAAGAAAGAAGAGTCAAACAAAGTGGTAGATATAAAAAACGCGACAAGGTGACTGCAATGTAGACAATGCCCTATCAGGGTAATAGCTATATTTGGGAAGCAAAGAAAAGAGGTAAGATTCCAAATAATAAAGTTGAGAGAAGCTACATCACAAAAAGTGAAAACAGATACAATTCAAAAGATTACAAGCTAGTCTATGCGATTTTGAACAAAATAAGGAGTAATGAAAATCACAAATGTTGATGCAGTCATGTTTACATTTAAACTTCTCTCAGATCTAATTCAAAGAAGGTATTTTAGTCGAGTCAACTACACCATCAGCTACATATTTTTTTGCAGAAGAAAAATTCTACCATCTGCAATTTCAATGTATCCTTAAAATCTTCTGTTACAATCTGAATATAAATCAATTTATATGGGATTTTTTTGGAGGTAAAATCTAATAAACCTTTCAAGTGTATAGATATAAAGTTTTTGAAGATGCAATTCTTTCAGAAGTTTGATTTTACATCAAGTAGTAAATGCAATTATAGTAAACAAATAAATGGAAGAATCAGTTGTAAAATGTTACAAATGCAACAAAAGAAACCTGATAGAGAAGATGGAAAAAATTTACATATAAATGTGGAAAAGCTGTATATAATTTTCCCAGTGTATTTACACAATATAAATCAATTTAACTTTAATGTTTTAAATTGACAATATGAACTTCAGGTTGAAATAATACACTAGTACAGCGCCCTACCATTGTCCTACGATTCACCTTATTCAATTAATTGCTTAATACGCCTTATTCATTTGGTAAATGCATTTTCCAAGATAAAAATGTACTATGCTGATGCAGATTTTTTTTCACACACAAATTATTAGACATTTTTGATAACCACACTTAAAAATATTGACAATGATGACTCTTTGAAAGGTACATAGCCTAGTTTGATATGAGATTTTGTTACAATCATTTAATCTGGTCAGCGTAGATGGCAACAGCTGGTTGTAGGGTTTTGTTAATGCTTTGGCAAATATAAAGGATTTCAGAGTCGGCTAAATCTGTTTACAGGTTTCATATTAATTCAAGATTAGGAAATAACTGTGTGTGCAATATCTCTACTTGGTGAGGATAGATCTAATCTAACTGACAATAGGATAAATCTGAAATGATTTAATTTGATCTGCAACAATTTTAGCATTTGGCTACGTCGTGATTGGAGATATCAAAAGGGGGAAAAACTAATACTTGATTAATAGTCGGCCAGAAGAACCTACAAGTATGCATTACGGTTTCGGGAATCCAACACCTTCTGATGTATTAAAATCTTACACATATCATTAAAACTATGAAGCTGGCACTGTTGGATACTGGATACTAGAAAATATTTTCAGGTGATGAACGAATTCTTTGACAGAGAAAGATGAATCTACTCGCTGGATTTACTGTTTTTCAGCAAGATTGCAACAAAATAACAGATACATCTGTTGTACGAAGGATAAAACAGAACATTTACCTTATGTAATCTGTACCTTAGATGCACAAGTTCAAAACAGAACATCTATTACACGGTCTGTTTCGACAGTGTCAGGAACTGTTAACAAGTTAATGCAAGATTACGACACAGATAAAAACATTATTGTTAAATTTGAACAATACATAACAGATTCGAACATGAAATTGGAATATACTGTTGGTGGTGGCGCTTTCTTTCTACAACATAGTGATATGGGTAGTATTGTCGGATACAACAACAATTTACAGAAGTCCAGTGACTCGTATAAGATAGAGTAAAATCCTACCATTATTGCCGATGTAGAAAAGAAAGGTATTCCAAAGGCTGATAACCAATCTGCGACAATACGACAAGATGTTTTAGAGGACAAAAAAGAAGACAAAGTGAGTAAAAAGTATGCAAAGATAGATTATGATGAAGATGTTCCTCCGGAACACCTCTCCTCCAGCGACGATTGTTCTACTGTATCATCAACTAACTTTATTATATTCTCTGTCGACCAGATTACAGATGACACTCACGCAGTGTGGACACAGTCCACTTCAGAAGCGTCACAAAACAATATTATGATAAAAAAAACAACAAACAAACAATCATTTACATTGATACTAATGTTTGCTGTAGCCGCTGTAGTTTACATTTTGAAATAAATTATAATGCTGAGATTATCGATTCTTTTTAAACCTATGGATGCTTTGTTTACACCTCCGATAATCCGATAAAACATGCACACGCAAACCAGCTAATACCAAATCAAATAGCATGTTCCACAGGGAAAGAAACAACCTGTCCAGTTCTTTTCAAAAGCAAGCTTAGCACACTGTCAATAATATAGCACACTGTCAATAATATAGCACACTGTCAATAATACCAGGTAAAGCTGATGTTGTTTCTTTATGGCTAACTCAAACAAATTGCTAGTAATATGTATCTTTTTTTCAACGAACGAATCATCTTTGCCTCCTGATTGAGCACTACCATCACTCGTTCTTCATCCTTTGAACAAAAAAAATGATACAGACAGAGCAACAGTTGATATTGTCATACCTACTCCATTGCTATAACAGCTAGTGTTACACCAGCTTCTTTAAAATCTCTTTTAACCTTTCATCTAAAAACAATATTTCTTTCACTTTTGAATTGTTCTTGTCATTGTTTTCTCTCAAATTTCCCTTCACCTATGCCAGATGCCTAATTAATTGCACTTTCCGCTTTCTACATTTTCCAACTTGCAATACAGCTTTTACGTTTGTATCTCTTTATTTGCTTACTTTTAAGCTGTAAATCTATTTTCATACCTTTCAACACCAGATTTCATAGCTTTTATGTGACCACTTTCATTCGATAGCCGGCATCTCTTTCGGGACCCAGATTTGTTGGTGTACAACATTAGGTTCTAACGTATATTACAACAGTATGTTTTAACGGAGATATAGTTTGTCGTTTGACTTTGCACAGACTCCGATGTTTCTACAATATTTCTAAGTCTACTTAATCTATCCTGAAATTCTTATGTTATGGTGGTTTGTCTACTTCCTACATCCGCAGAATTTAATTCCTTCATCATCTCCCCCAGCATTAATTTCTATTGAACTTGATGCCGAGAGTGTTTTATGACCACTTTTGGTAATTTTCACACCGATAGATTTACTTTTCGTCCTCTTACTATCTTTACACATATGTCTTGCATATTTACTTATTAAGTCCGAGTCTACATTATAACCATAATTTTTAAAAAATAGATTCGCCAATTTAATGTAGGTTTTTTTTTATTTTACTTTATCAAGAAGTATGCCAATTAATTCCATATCAAAACGTCCTTCAATTTGCTCTGCAAAACTAATAGCAAGGTTAACATTATCTTTAGCTTGTATTTGATCATGTATTTGTATTGCACAATCATCATCTGCATTTAAGCATTTTCAAGTTCTGTTAGTGCAAAATTTTCACCATATTTAGTCATTTTTCGGTTGTTAAAGTAGCTAAGAATGAACTAAAGTCAGCTTGAAAAAGAAGATGTATTTATCAATGACAAATATAGAAATAACTCCATTTCTGCAGAAAAGGAAGAGGACAAACAGGAGTTGAACACATGTAGTGCAATCGGAAGATACAAAGAGATAACTAGTAAAATGTAACTGAAAAATGAGTTGGAAAAAACAACGAGAAATAAATATATAGACGTATGAAATCTTTATCAATGCTAGAGCTGTTAACATTCTCAAATCATGGTTAGATTGGTGATTTATATTGCAACATCATTTATTAGCAGAAACGGATATAGCAACTTCACTATGATGTTTTAATTCAAATTTGGATTACCTCTCTCTGCATTTATTACAAGTTTGATTACATTAAAATATTTTAATTTAATAAATGTAAGAAAAGTAAGAAGGAAGTAGAAAATACTGACAAAATTCTTTATAATTTGAATCTGCTCCAACTGAGGATGTTTCTTATCACTTCCGGTTTCGTCAGGTAGCTATTTGTATTATAATCTGGTGCACGGTTTAGTAAATTTAAAACTGAACCGACTACTTGGTAATGTATCAAAATGCAGATGTGAATATCGACATGACAAAAGCGGAACAGACACTAAACACACGGAGTCGTAGACATGTTTAATTCAGTGGTGCAGTTCAACCATTTTCTCGGTGGACACATCTTCCAGAAATATTTTTGGGCAACATACGTTCAAAGTGACAAAAACTTTATACGAAACAAATGAAGACTGGAGTAGAAAATTTATTAGTATAATTTTTTTTAATAGAAATAACGCAAAACCGGTTCACTGGGAACGTACCGGCAGGATCAATACCAAAATATATCTATATGCTGGCAAATCGCACGACACTAATTAATAACATATAGAACGCTTAATTGATGCAAATAGTTTTTAATTTTACAACTTAGTTATCTACATTGTAACACAGATTTGGTGTTCTGATAATTTTTCTGGTGTATTGGAAAATTCAAGCACTTTTTACAGATATATTTCTGTCAGGGATATCTATTTATCTATAATGACGCTAATTTAGAAATATTTTTAATTCCTGCGTAGTGGTACCTTCCATTTCTTTTGTCAATAGGACTTCCGCATTAAAATATAATTAACATGGCATCATCTATTTTTATCTCTATTCTAATTACTCTAACGGATTTAATATAGTTTCTCTCAGTTTCCACGGACACAAATCTGCTGTCTCCCACTTCAAATATTTCATACACATTCATTTTTAAATTTTAATATATCATCTATTTTACCGGACATTGTTTAAACTAATGACTGTATCTATCCAAATTGTATTTTAATGGTGTATATTTATGATCAATTGCCATATTTAACACAGATTCCACGGCACAAGAAACGTCGATTATCCGTACTTTTTACGTTAATGCAAGCTTTTTGTTCTTAACCCATTTGGGTAAAACTATACACGAGCTCGCCCTGAGTTGTTGGTATTTATCTAAATGCAGTGTTAAATATCCAATCCTGTCAAGCATCCATCTTGTACTTTCGCTTACTTCCTGTCCAAATTTGGCATCTACCAATCTAAAATGTCGAATCAGCGTTAAATGATGTTATCCATCTTCGCCTCTAATTAATATGTTATTGACTTTTATTTCTGTGGTAAAAAATTATATACTCAACATGCTTTGCTTAACTAAATTGCCCAATATTTCTACTGAAAATATTCTTCATATGTGGTTTAATGTAATTGCAAAATGTTAACCAATCTTCAGTGTTACCACTGTCTATACTCAATAACCTTTCTGTTAAATGAATCTCTGAGTCTTTTCGTTCAGAGTCTGTTTAAATGTCCATTCATACGTCTTAATTTATTATAGGTTGAGAACGTATTAAAGGTGATGTCATTTTTTTGTCTTATTTGTTTTGGTATTGGAATATAAAGTATCGAAATATATATTAAACTATTTTTATATGTCTTTAGCATTTAGTCTTTGACTTTGATCGTAATTATTTTGCAAAATGCTCTCTTCCTTGTCAATGGATTCTGCCTCTAGGGGTAGTTATATCGGAACTAGAGCAGATCTTTCTCAATACTCTGTGATGGGGATTTCCTGCTTCAAAATTATGCATTTTCTTAGAACCTTGTTCTATTCTTGTTGCTATTATATCACGCGGCTTATTTATGTATTTCTTTTTCCATTTGAGTAATACAGCTGTCATACACGAAGACCACATCAGATTAGTTATTTTCTAGAGTCTTTTGAACTTCCTTGGCAGCTTCACGTGTTCACACAGCAGCTTTCCCACTAATCTGCATTTGTTTCACACATTTGCACTCTTTTCTAATCGTAGAGCTTGGATTTATTCATTTTGATTGTGGCATGTATTTTATTTATTGTAAACAAAAATGACTTTATGTAGGCAGTTAGATGATATTTGGTCAATGAAGATCCTAATTTCCTTATATACTGTTCTTGCCACCGTTATTGGCACGTGGTTCATTGAAATACGTATGTTTGTCAAATGTCTTTAAAGCAGACATGCCCTTTTTAGATGCAATTTTAAACAAAGGATATAAATTAAATACTTTATTTAGGTGTTTTTGTTTTTTTGTTTCAGTGTTTCATTCTTTGCTTAGACATTTAGATATTTCGAAAACTCTAGAAATAAACTAAACAAACAAAAAAAGCCTAACCTAAGGTTGACTGCGCTAAAACCAATACTATGTATACTGCTAACATGGTAAGTAACTCATAATAACACAACATAACATAACATAACATAACATAACATAACATAACATAACATAACATAACATAACATAACATAACATAACATAACATAACATAACATAACATAACATAACATAACATAACATCGCATCGCATAGCATAACATAACATAACATAACTATGCTATGGAAAAAGATTAAAATTAGTATTGTCTTTATAATCTCTCTGGCTCATAGTTTCAATTTTTTTCTAATGTTTTTATCCAGTCAGAAAATGTGTTCCAAAATAACCTTGTATGGCACAACAGGATTCACAAAAAAAAAAAAGAAAAAAAAAAAAAAAAAAGAATGGCCGAGTGATTTTTAATTTTAATTTTCAAACACCACAAGCTATGCTAGATAAGTAATTTTTAACTTTGATTGTTAATGTTCTCCTATTTCTAAACAATATGTGAAAAGTCAGTATTGGTTGTCGTGATATTTAAGGTTTTGCACAACAACTCGTGTCCTCACCAATATCATGACATATCTAACAAGAACAAGCACCGTTTGTTTTACATTGTCAGACTCAGGTGCACATATAGTTTTTATGCAAGCCAGTTTTCATGTTTGCATAGAGCTGTGAATGTTATCAAACGATAAAGCGTTATTTAAGAATGCAGATAAGAGTGTATCTTGGCTCATTGAATATCGAGTTTTTAATGGTGTATAATTTTCATGTATTTCATCTCTTTTGCTTCGTCATTTTTCTTTTTCTTTACTTCATACTTTGCTTTGCCCTGGATGCTGCTACAATCATGGGTAAAACTGTTGGTGTGAGACTTAGTGAAGGGTTCTGTGCTTCATTAGACCTCGATCAAAGGAACACACGGAGGCAATTATCCTGACGTGTGGCAGGAACTTTGTTGTATTTACCGTGATGAGGAAGCTTTAGCTATTTGATTGGAATACCATATATGCGATTCGTGCACTCTGTAATATTCTCGAAAAAAAACTCCACCTAATTAATTTATAAAACGTTTCCCAGCATGTTTTCAGAATATTATTATACACGTATCAACGAAAATGTACCATTTAATTAAAGCTTGCTTTTTGAATCTTGTAGTATGGATCGACAAGAGTACCGTAAACAGTAAAGTGTACGCCCACCAAGTGCTAATTAGTATCATTGTACTTGTTGTATGTAAAACTCTCTTTCATTGGTAAGATACTTGAACTTTTGATTTCGATATTAATAGGTGTCTTCCTCGTGTGTGTAAAATATTAGACATCCATAAAACTGGTCAAGGCAAAACTCAAGTTATTGTGAGGAAACCATTTTTCTTCTTTCAGTCCGGTGACCTTGACCTTTGACAATTTACCACAAAATATATAGGTGCCTTTCTGTTTCAAACGCAAGCCATCCTCAAAGTTTGGTTATAGTTTGTGGCATAGGACTAGAGTTGTTTTGTGGAAAACATTTTCTATTTTTACAATAGGTGTTTTCCTTGTCTCAGATAAAAGCCATTTAATAAATTGAGTGAAGGCACGTGATGCAAAACTTAAGTAGTGTTGTGGATATCTTTATTTCTTCTTTCAGTCCCTGTGAACGTGACCTTTGACCTTTTGATCCCCAAAATGAACATGTCTCTTCCTTGCTCAAGTGCAAGTCACCCATTCAGATTTAATTGATAAAGAACTCAATATATGGAAACTATTTGTCTTAGAGTAACGGTGACATTGACCTTTAATCTTTTGACTAAAAATCAACGGATGTCTTTCTTATCTCAAATACAAGCCATTTACTATATTTGGTCATGGTATCTGACATACAAGTCAACTATTGTGAAAACAGTTTTCCTTCTTTCAGTTCATGTGACCTTGACCCTTAACCTTTGAGTCGAAAATAGGTTTTCTTTCATGCATAAATGCAAGCTACTTGCAGAGTTTGGTAACGGTAGATGATGGAGACCTCGAGTTACAACGGACGGTGAACATATTATCATGACACGCGCGTGTATGTGTGTGTGTGTGTGTGTGTGTGTGTGTGAGAGAGAGAGAGAGAGAGAGAGAGAGAGAGAGAGAGAGAGAGAGAGAGAGAGAGAGTAGGTAGGTAAACAGATAGATAGATAGACAGATAGATATGTTTATGTGGTGCGTGAACTTCAGAAATTCTGTAACAATGTATCTAGATGCTGCCGCCACAGCTAAATGCCTTTTTTTTCGAGTCCTACATGAAGATATATGGAAACAGTTCGCGTTTATGGTATTCTCATCAGAGAACAGGATGAAATTACATGGTCCTGTGAATCACTTCTGAAGGATCTGCTATTTACATATTATTCAAGCAATGATGCATATGACACGTTGCTCATCAGGCGATATGCATCAGGTATGCTTCCGAACTTATATACGAACTGAATTTAAAAGACATATGTACACATCATTGAATATTTCTGTATAAGTGTGTACACCGATTAATCTTTACATACATACATACATACATACATACATACATACATACATACATACATACATACATACATACATACATACATACATACATACATACATACATACGGACAGACAGACAAACAGACAGATGTACAGATAGTCAGTCAGATAGACATAAAATCGATGGATGTAAACATATCTTTATGATAGAAATATAGTTCTATTCAATGAATATTAATTTTCTTCATTAAGGATTTGCGTCATTTTCCAAACATAATAAGTTCTGCTATAACTGAAGTTTAAGCAATGACATTATGGCACGATGACTCGTCAGTACAAAGCATAGGAATTATGGCATGATGATTCATCTATACAAAGCCTAGGAATTATAGCACGATGATTCATCCGTACAGAGCAATTGTTTTCTTATTGGACTTCCTAATCTGTTTTTCAGAGATAAGAAGTAAGGTCAATACTCACAGTGAAAACTTCCCGACGAGTGAAGACTAAAACATAGTAATAATGGCTGGGCGAGGAAGACAAATTCCGTAAGTATAGCAACATATACATAAAAGTGTGCAGTATATAGTACTAGCCCATTTTAAAAAAAGAAATCTCTCTCTCTCGATCTCGACACATACCATTGCGCTTTTGTTTGTCCTCTTTTTTGTTTCTTACATATTTTATAGGATACAGAACTGTTCAAAGCTACCTCAAACCACTGCTGGACAAAGTAAAGGTCGACAGGTTTGAACTATTTTACGGAAATCGAAAATATAAAAAATAATTTTGTGCGCGTGTACAATTAGGTTACGTCATTAAGATAATAGACGGATAGGAATTTTCTGGGCACAATGAATTAAGTCAAGTTGGATCAAAAATGTTATTCATATATTTTACATGCTTAACCTATGTAATTTTGTTTATACTGGAATTAAGATGAATTTTTTGGCGTAAATTTTAACTGACACCTTTATATTAATACAGAAAAAGAAAAGTGCAAGATTATTGTTTTTCTTTTTGCATATCTGAGTGTCGAATTGTTGGAATGCTTACTTCCCTTAACTGCAAAACATAATATTTAAGCGTCATTCGCAAGGACAAAAGTTCAGAATTTCTAGAGACATATAATTGATGGTCTGTAATTATGAAGCCCTTTTCTCAGTTTCCTCGAAAGATTCATAGAAACACTTGGTTAATTTGCAGTACAATGATACATGTGTGAAGGATGATTTAATAATGACCAATATGAATAATGATCTGTCAACAGTGATCATAAATAATGATCTGTCCAGAGCGATTATAAATAATGATCTGTCAACAATGATCACCAATAATGATCTGTCAAAAATGATCACAAAATTTAATGACAGAAGGTAGTAATAAAAAATGAGAATTTGTATCATTTTTAATCCTTCTACCAAATTTATGCAAGCTTTTTCAATGCATATTTGTTTCAATATCTGCACTTATGCATCTACAGAATATTAACAAAATAAAATTGCAATTGACTTTGGTGTAATCCTAGATGTAACCGACTTAACGTTTATATATATATATATATATATATATATATATATATATATATATATATATATAGAGAGAGAGAGAGAGAGAGAGAGAGAGAGAGAGAGAGAGAGAGAGAGAGAGAGACAGAGAGGGGGGTGGGTGGGGTGGTGGTGGAATAAGATGTTGCGTAGCTAAATATCTTTTACAGATGTATTTACAACTCATCAAATAAATACAGATGAATTTTTGTCAGTTTATGTCATTCCTTTGTATAGGAAGGAAATTCTTTCAAGTGTGATAAAAACTCATAATTTGTACCAGAACTATTAAAACCACAACAGTTAAAATCACAGTGGAGTGTTGTTTCTGCAATTAGCGTAAATAGTTTTTTTTTCCTTCCTTAAATTCTCTGTTTTGAAAAGTTCATGAATGATAATGTACAATGCATGTTTGCCATTCAGTTCTTTCTAACTCTCTTGTCTCTCACCGTGTTTCTTTGTTTCTCTCACAAACATGTTAATCAGTTGTAAATCAGTTCGTTTTCATTTCTGATATTTGAAGGGCTTAAATGTACATAAGAAGAACTATAGTAAAATTTCATACCACTTGCAGCTGCTAAATTCAGCAATCTGACAACACACACACACACGCACACAAACGCACGCACACACGCACACACACACACACACACACTTAAACTAAGTGATCCTATATTTCAACAATTAAATGGCTGTTTAAAATCCATATATAAGCTTGCACATGTATCAGGAAAATATGCGCATTTGCAGCGTAGTCATTGCCACAGCATTTCAATTACCTTCTGAAGGGCAAAGGGATCTAACTCCGTATCCAGTACGTAAACTGAATTATCCAGTATCGACCACGAAACATGAAATCAATTTCGTAGAACAGATTTAAAAAAGTAAATAAAAAATTGCGAAATAAAATATGAGCCAAACTAAAGAGTTCTACCAAAAAAATTAACTAAAAGTCATTGCTTCTTACAATACATCATTCTCTTTTTTGAACTCTAATACACGCATTTCTACAATGAAAGAGGCTTCCTTGCTTTCTTACGAAGATGCAATCATTATGTGGCTTTGGGTATGATATTTAAAAGTTTCTTCAATAAACCAAACCCGTTCGGTTCGTGTGGACATATTTACAAGTAATGTGATAATTGTTACTGAAGAAAATTTTAACAGAATATTTACCTCTAGTTTTCAAAAATAATGTTTCATCTATCGATATAAAAATGTTTATTTTTCTGTACAATCATTAAGAACATATACAGTGGCTGCGCTTGGGGGGGGGGGATTGAGAGGAGGCACTTGCTCTAGGTCGCCAGGCAAATGAGGCGCCGTCAGAAGCTTCTTTTTTTTTTTTGGAGCTGACATTTTCATAGTATTTCACCTTGACCTTAGTGTAACGGGGGCAATTCTTCACAAAACTTATATTTGGGACGGGGAAGGGTATTGGGGCAGGGACAACTGATATAAAAACTGTTCTCTGTAGCAAAGTAGGGGCGCCACTAAAGAACATTGCCCCCGGGGGCCTTTTGCACCTGAAGGATTTGAGAAGAAAAAATCCAATCTACGTTAATGTACAACTGTACCTTCACAATCTGATCACAAAGGAGTCTGAATTTAGTGCATAATAGGTACTAAACCGGAGTTTCAAATCTAATGTGGTTATAGTAGAGATACTAAGTAATGAGTACGAAAAACTCAGGTTGCTCGGACTAGAAAGTTTTCACTTTAATTCTAACATTATATGCGACGTATTTTTGAGCCCTGTTCCACTTTTTATTGCAGAAAGGAGGTCTCCGATATTTTTGACAAGTACATACACAACAACGTCCGACATTTAAAACGAGACGATGCGATAAATCTACTGGAAAATGAGTTCGGACTGGACAAGGAACAGGCGAACACCATGTTTGAAACGTTTGACAAGGATAAAAATGGAATAATGAGCATATGGGAATTCCAACAATTTTACATTTGTATGGGTGATCAGTGAGTATATAAATAACATAAAATAAATATTTTGAAAGCGTCATTAAAGGACGGGCAATTATATAACGTGGATTGGTGCAGTTAGATAATTAGAGAATGGTTTCAAGCTAGTAACGTGTAAAGCACATGTAACTGAAGTTTTGTTCTTAGTCACTTTGTGTTCAAGTGACACAATAAAATACTAATTCTTGTTTTTCATCCGAATATTTAATGTCAAGATAATAAGTTAAACTTCCCCTAAACTGGACACGGAACCCAGAATTTGATTGTTTAAGGAGGTGTTCAGTTTAAAGAGGTTTTCTTAGTATTAGAAAGGCCTTTTTAGAAACAAATGTATGGCCGGTTTACAGAGGGACCAGTTTAAGCCTAGATTCGATCTATGAGCTGGCACGTCCTTGGATAAACAGCCACGAATTAAAGATCAAGTAACTCTCTTGGTCCTCAAGCGTCCATCACTTTTCGGCCAGCTAAAAGTATGTAAGCTTTATATATATATATACATCACATAGTTTGTAAACTTTATATACAGTGTTTGTGGTTTATTATCTTTGATATGTCAACACGTTAATATATCACTTTCTGTGAATCTGATTGGTCCATATACGCCCATGAAATCCTTGCGCAGCATTCTCATTATTGACTGGCTGCGACCGTGGGAATTGACCTGTCCAACCCCCAACCCCTTACGGGCACCACTTTATTTTACTATTACTATTAACAATATCGCGATCGTCTTTCCAATCGGCAGCCTAATAGACATTGGAAAAAAACAGGTGACTGTTACAAAAACGCACAGTAGTGGTTATGTATGTCGGTATATGGCCAATTTACTTTACATGGAATTCTCCGAATGCCAAACTAACACTAGAACATAAGTAAACCCGCTGGACGTTCTCCTTGTTTAGTGAAACCGAAAATGCGGGAGAACTGAAAGAATCCATCACGCTGCCAAATACGAACATACTGACTCTATTCAGATAAACGCCCGGCAACATATTGCAATGCAGATAGTCCCCTTTACATTGCTGTTACCAGACGGTATGATAATGCACCCCCCCCCCCCAGTACAAGTATGGTTTCAATGTCAGCCTAAATGAGTAAATAAACTCATCTCCCTTATGAAGAGAGTCCAGACATATGCTGGGACTATTTTGTTTTTCACGCGCAAGAATTCAAAGGTGCAGCGTATGAGCCAGAATTAAATGAAATGCTGAAAATCACTTGTTCTCCTTTCTATCCAGACTGTTTCCACTCAAATGAAAACTATGTGATCAATAGAATCTCAAATGGGTAATGATTTACTATTAAATTTATGAAACTCTTTTAACAATTTCCAGCTTTTTCTCGCCAAGGCTCTCGAAAGATGGAAATTATTCAATTCGTTTAATAAATTCAATATTATATAATTACCCATTTGAGATCATATGGATTAATACATTGGCCAAAAGCGACTTTTAGCGAGTGACACGTTGTAGTATTCAAATAGTTTCGCAAATATCATGTTAAATGCACAGACATGTGATATTCTGTTTATGCAATAAAGTTAAAGACTGCGTCACTCTATGTTGTCGTGATGTGTGGTTACTAAATGTTCTGTCATAGAGTGACGAACGGTATTTATAACGTAACGTCATGACGTTTATCAGGATAAACGTTATTCGATACAATTGTTTTGAACATTATTTAGAGTGAACGTACAATAAATTAGGTTAAATTATTTCATTATTTTATACGATTCTTTATTCCTTTTTCGCAGAATTACTAAAGGTTAATATTTAGTTTTACTCTGTCCCAAGTTTATAAAAATTAATTTTTTATTCCAAACGATTCGTGTCCCATCATGCTGCTTCTCGAAACTTTTCTCCTGTTGTTAACTGTTTCCAAGTTGTTAACTGTTTCCAAGTTGTTGACTGTTTTAAAGTTGTTAACTGTTGTAAAGTTGTTAACTTTTTAAAGTTGTTAACTGTATCAAAGTTGTTAACTGTTTCATAGTTGTAACTGTTTCCAAGTTGTTGACTGTTTTAAAGTTGTTAACTGCTTCAAAGTTGTTAACTGTTGTAAAGTTGTTAACTGTTTTAAAGTTGTTACTGTTTTAAAGTTGATAACTGTTTCCAAGTTGTTAACTGTTTCATAGTTGTAACTATTTCAAAGTTGCTGACTGTTTTAAAGTTGTTAACTGTTTCAAACTTTCTGTTGATATCGCTATTTGATGTGATAAAAGGATCATATTTGAATTTTTAATACCATGTTAAAATTTTCTTACTTTTAAAAATCTTTATCATCTAGAAAAGAATTTTTTTACATGTTTATTCCTAATTAGATTTGCTAATGGTATTTAGGTTCATCCTCTACTTGTAATCTATTTCAGCGCACAAGAAGTTATCAATAAATTTCAGGAACTGGACGAGGATGGAAGTGGAAAACTGGACGCCAATGAGGCACGCGCAGGTCTGAAAACACTGAAAACCGCTACAGGTCGCAATCTGGAGGACAAAGAGATTGATTTCTTCGTGCAGACGACAGCGAGCGAGGACGGGACGATAGATCTGGGGTCGTTTACGTCGCTTTTGTACAGGCTGAAACTGTACAATTCTCCTGCACCTCCCAAAGGCGTAAAAATTCACACATAGACATTTTTTTGTTCCCTTGGATCCATCAACAGCAGTAAAAAATTTAACAATTCAATTTTCATCATCGTATAGGTTTAGTAGACTAACAGACGAACTTTTCGATAATTTTTGCAAATTGCGCATTCATTTCACATGTGTGATCCCGAGGATCAGTCTAGTAAACACTAGATGAGGTTATCTCATTTTTACAAGTGCTTCACCATATTTAGTAACTGCGGGGACTTTCCATCAGTAAATGTAGCAAGGACTTGTAGAGCAAAGGTAACCTCAGCTAAGCAAACATTTAATGCCAGCGTTCTTTAAAGTTACCAAGGGCTTTATCACCAGACTCCACATTTTGCAAACGATTTGAGTAAGATAAACCTAACTCGGACCAAATGTCCAACATTTTCGAAATTTTGTTGTTTTGGTCAGATTAAAGAATCACACATTTATTACTGTTGCGTATTGAGTTTTACCGGCGTCATGTCAGCGGAGGCGCTTAAAAGCCACTTCAGCGGAGCATGTAAAACGGATATTTACGACAGTGCAATCAACATTACTACTCTTTGAATCCTGAAACGCATGACTATTATCCCCGTTCTTACAAACTTTGGAAACTTTATTTAAAAAATAGTCGAAAATGTGATTTCATTGCACAGGGAGAGTCATGACGTCACAAAAACGTCAAAGTTTCTGACAGCTTATCGTGGATTTGACTGCTGCAACAACGATTGACCAACCAAAAAGGTCATTAAATTCACATATTTTTTTGAACTGAGGATATTTTGCCTGAACTGGAGTGTTTTGCTCGAAAGGATTCAAGGATATGAGGAAAAGCTCCCGTGCGACTTTAAACCCTGTGCACTAATTTTGTACAGTATTTTTACATTGATATGCTGGACCGACGATCATCTTCTATTTGAAAATACGAACTTTTGTACTGTTTAGTGACAGATCGGTTGACAAACTTTCTTATTTACTTTGGGAGCTATGCTAAAATAATCAAAATTGACGATGCGTTTATGCGCCTTATAGCTTTATCACAACTTGTTATACTTTGTCACCACAACTGCAAACAAAATGAATTAAAAAGTTTCGTAGAGGACTACTCAAATTATTTACATCCAGAAATAGTTCATATCAGAGTAAATGAAGATCGGATCCTATTAAGTAAATCAAAATATAAAGAGCGGGGGGGTGGGGGTGCAATGCATTAGTATTCTCACTGTGGACTCCATTGTAGTATGATGCTCTTAATTGGATTTTTCATAGGATTCACTGGGAGTTTTTTCTGGATAAAATATATTTACAACATATTATCTATTTCTTATACCCAGATTTTTCAAATACTTTGCAGAGATATCTTAAATGATACCATTCAAATACTTTGCAGAGATACCTTGAATGATATCATTCAGACACTTTGCAGAGATACATTGAATGATATCATTCAAATACTTTGCAGAGATACCTTGCATGATATCATTCAAATACTTTGCAGAGATACCTTGAATGATATCATTCAAATACTTTGCAGAGATAGCTTGAATGACATCATTAAAATACCTTGTAGAGATATCTTGAATTATATCATTAAATACTTTGCAGAGATATCTTGAGTGGTATCATTAAAATACTTTGCATTGATATCTTGAATGATATCATTCAAATACTTTGCAAAGATACCTTGAATGGTAACAATAAAATACTTTGCAGAGATATCTTGAATGATATTATTAAAATACTTTGCAGAGATACCTTGAATAATATCATTCAACTACTTTGCAGAGATACCTTGAATGGTATCATTAAAATACTTTGCAGAGATATCTTGAATGATATCATTAAAATACTTTGCAGAGATACATTGAATGGTATCATTAAAATACTTTGCAGAGATACCTTGAATGGTATCATTAAAATACTTTGCAGAGATATCTTGAATGATATTATCAAAATACTTTGCAGAGATATCTTGAATGATATTATTAAAATACTTAGCAGAGATACCTTGAATAATATCATTAAACTACTTTGCAGGGATACCTTGAATGATATCACTAAAATACTTTGCATGGATATCTTGAATGATATCATTAAAATACTTTGCAGGGCTACCTTGAATGATATCATTAAAATACTTTGCAGGGATATCTTGAATGATATCCTTCAGATACTTTGCAGGGATACCGTGAATGATATCATTAAAATACTTTGCAGGGATACCTTGAATGATATCATTAAAATACTTTGCAGAGATATCTTGAATGATATTATTAAAATACTTTGCAGAGATATCTTGAATGATATTATTAAAATACTTAGCAGAGATACCTTGAATAATATCATTAAACTACTTTGCAGGGATACCTTGAATGATATCATTAAAATACTTTGCAGGGATATCTTGAATGATATCATTAAAATACTTTGCAGGGCTACCTTGAATGATATCATTAAAATACTTTGCAGGGATATCTTGAATGATATCCTTCAGATACTTTGCAGGGATATCTTGAATGAAATCATTAAAATACTTTGCACGGATATCTTGAATGATACCATTCAATACTTTGGTGAGATATATCGAATGATATCAGCTTTTGAAATATTAAATGATATGCATAGGTCAACGTATTTAAAATAAACCTACAGCAACACGGGAATAATAATATGCTGAAAGTAACGGAGGTACTAAGATGCAGATCGGAAAATTTTATTCATTTAGCAAGGCACATGCGAACCGAAGAATCATATTATTTGAAAACTATTAATTTTTAACAAAGTTTAGTACAAATTGCCTTAATCGTACTGCCCTGAGACAGTCCTTTATGTCAAAACCGCATGCTAGTATGACTGTTATGGCCACATTTTCGGTATGTGGTAAAATGACGGAACTTGATATCAAGTTTAGTATGGGTAAATATTAAATTAAGGTTCCGATCCGGAGTTGCCCAGGGTTATAAACTAAAAGAAAAGGTGTTCCCCGGATTTTACCAACTGATATTCCCTTTTATAAAAAAGAATGTGTACATCTTAGAGCAGTGTATAGAACTTACACCTTGCTTTATTTGGATATCTGAATATATAAATTGATTTGGATATCTGAATATATCAATTGATTTTGAGTACACAGCTGGACTTGCTCGGTGTGTGCAAAGGTCTGCATAGCCAAATGTCACTTTCCGAACTTCAAAGGTAAATAATATAAAAACGTGCAGACCACCTTTTTCATAGTTCATTTTATGTTTAAAAATTTCATTAGCGTTCCTGTAGAAAATAGTAATACCTACACAATGAAAATTCGTTGCTTTATTTTAAGAACAGGCAAAGTTAGTGCAGTTTGAACTATTTCTAGTTTATTCGTTGGGAACTCGGGAACAGTCATTGACAACAGCTGTCTGCTTCAGGCAGCACACTTGTTTACTAACAGTGATCAAAACTAACTATCAACCCAAGTAACTGTAACATATATAGGTGTGTGTCAACTGTCTCTACATTGTAAGAGTTGTAGAGCAAACAACTTTGACTTGTACCTGCCCCTCTTTCAACGGTACCTCAAAACCCCAGTAAAGATTGAATTAATTTAGTTTGTTTCGGTATGTAATTGTATTTTATTAATAAATTAAAGCAGAAAAATATATATTTTTCCATTGCATTGGTCTCCTAAAACTTCCGTAAACTGGTCGTCAATGTATGAGTATACTTCTGCCTAAATAGCTCCCCATGTGACGTCATAAACAACGCCACTGCCTACATATACCATTTGACCCGAGCTAAGCTTTGTTTTGAGTTGTCATTTTAGTCACTTAGCCTTCAAATATGGCCAGAAAAGAAGATACATTAACAATAACACTACTAGATCTGCTAGCTAACGGCTTAAAGTTTCTATATGTTCCGTTACAATTTGCTAATAAACATTGAGAACAAAAGCAAGAACAAGCGTTTCTGGGAGAAAAAGAAAAAGAAAAAAAGTTGCAGATATCAACTTGTGGTGGCAGTGGCGTTTGGAGAAAGGTGAGAGCGCCACCTGGGAGCTGTTTGACTTCAACCTTTGGAAGGGATAATTAGTATTAGGTAAGGTCAAAGTGCCTGTATGCACAATGTCGGATGAAAATACACCCACTGCAATATATTACAATGCAATCATGAACATGTATATATTTTTATGCTCATAAGAGTATGGACAAACTGTGTAAATAAATTGTTTGCATTACAAACGTTTCCTCAGATTATTTTGCACCCCCCCCCCTTCAAAAGTGAGCGAAAATTAGTAGACTCAACATTTTCAAACTCCGTGACAGATCAATACCAAAGAAAATCATAGAAATGACAGTAGTAAAAGCTTTTAGAAGACCTAAATATGTTTTTAAAAATCAATGGAGAAGAGGACCATGAATGAAACCGTTTTACCTCACAATTACTGATTCTTTTTTTAAAGCAGATGCTCTGCAGAGTTAGTCGTAGTTAGACAACCACCCATAATAACTGTGACCTTGAACATAATCTCAAACCCAAATGGATTTATTTTTCTGCACAAATCTGATCTTCCCCAAGGACTACCATAGGCCTAAATACATTCATGACACTTTTGCTAATATTAATAGATTTACTTCAGGATAAGTTATTCATGTCTCAGCTAATTTAAATTTACTCCATGGCTAATCGTACGAAACTGTTTAGTGCTACTTTAAGACAGAAGTATAGTCATCAATGAACGACAAGGTTTTTAAAAATCAATAAAATGAGGACAAGTTTGCTTTTTTTTAGTAAGTTTCTTGACAGAAAATAATTCCATACAGAAAGCAATTAATAAATTGAATCGTCACCTCTATTCTAAGTTAAGCAAGTAATTTTACCACAAGCCGTAAAACGATATTGCAAGCATGCATTTCAGACTAACATATTGTTTTGACACAAACATCTGTCGCTCTGCAATAAGATTGAGACAATTTGAGAATTTATTCAAAGACTGATTCATGTTTAAAGTATTGGATTGCGTATTCCTGGCAACGAAAAATGATTATATTGTAACTTGCGTATTGGAACTCTACATTACATTCAGTTATGCATGAAAGAGAAGCTGCAGGTTTGTCTGAAGCACGTTGACCTATGAATTTTCTTTCATTTTTCAAAAGCCACAATGGTCCCAAATATCTCAGGATAATATCGAAAAAATACTGATGTAATAAATTGACAATATATTATAAAAGCTTCTAAAACCCTCATTGAATTATATGTCAAATCTCGGGAGCATTGTATTCCAATGATTTTTCATAGTGTCAGAACTAGTTCGGTGACGCCCAACTGTTTTAACTTTGATGTACTTAATACCACCCAATCTTCAGCTTGTTGTCATATAAACAATTTCTGGATGTAGACTTCTACATTATTGTACAAGCTTTGGGTTAATTTGCATTTTTACATCAGCATATACTATAAGTGTCATCAGTTATGACGTCACAGATCCATACATGTAATTAAATCGCATGTACGTGTTAATTATTCTAGTCAGTGCAAATAATAAAGGATGAAAGTTTTTACAAATTATCGAACGGTTCATTCTAGCTTTACAACAGCAACAACAACAACAACAACAACAACAACAACAACAACATAATAATAATAATAATAATCTAAAGCTATAAAATACTATCTTTCTGGATAAGCGTAGCAGCCGCTGCCTTAGACAAAGTTAACCTAATATTAACAACTCCAGCGACCCCAGCCGCGCACGTATTTAGTGTAGCACGTGTCAGAGAGAGAGAGAGAGAGAGAGAGAGAGAGAGAGAGAGAGAGAGAGAGAGAGAGAGAGAGAGAGAGATTTTCAATGCTTACGACTGCTGATAGCCTATGTTAAAAAATGCTGAAAAGTATACATGCAAATGTATGTATACTGGTAGTCAGTGCGATGTGATCTATACATTTGAAAAATTCGACAGTTTGGTTTTGTAAAGAGTGGAAAAACGGTCGATGTAGAGCAACAAGAGAATCTTGATACCAAGAACATAGTTAAGTCTTTGTAAAATTTGAATTTGAAAAAAAAAATATGATTCTGTAGCAATTATTTGATACAAACAGCCCTTGGGTATGTACTTACTCAGTGATAGGGACTGAAAAAGTGTATGTTAAAAATCATATAGGTTGGTTAAGGAATCATTTCGGATCAAAAAGCTGAACACGCTGTCTCAAACGAGACTATATTCTCATTTTGAATTGAACTGACATTTAAAGCGAAAGTGATACCACTCGTATCTAGATTCATGTTCGGTATTAATTACCGACTATAGAGTTAACAAAAAATAATAAAAGAAAAAAAAAAAAAAAAAAAAAGCCCCAATAAACTGTTCCGTAACGACACCTCCTGGTCGTTGGGCTCTGCCCTCCTCCCAGTCGTGGTCGTTACGCAACCGGTATGCAATTGGAGAGGTGTGAGTAAAGCGACCAAACGATTCGACGATTGCAATACCGGTTCTAATATCGTAATTGCATCATGCAATTGGTAATTAAACAAACGAGCATTTGTGTACATTTATGCTACGACGTTAGACTGTATACGTCACGTCACCATTCAGTTGTTTAGAGCCACAATCCACTGATGTAATCAAATTAGCCCAGTTGTTTAGAAACTGGATCAGTGCTTGAGGGGTATTTTTTGTGTCTCTCTCCTCTGGGGTTTCTGGCAGAATAGATGTACACCCTCCTCCCACCACCACCACAACAAAAAAAAAAAAAAAAAACAGTTACAATGTACAATGCCATTTTCTAATATTTTTTTAATATTATTATTTTTTTAAAACCAAAGGTCATATATGCAATCATATCAAAAAGACATATAACAATGATACTGTAACAAATAATCCAAGCTGCTCACGTTTACATTTGCTATGCCTGGCTTTTGTGTAGATTACGTAAACAAGTGCGGCAGTCGCACAAAGCAAAGTTTGCTCCTGTAGATTATTATAATCGCCGAGAAAATCATGTGAAAAGCTTGTTGAAAAGATAACGTATGGAACGCCAAGGTTGCCTTAAGTGGTCCGTTTTAAATAAAATGCAGTTGAAACTACACTATATGACGTGCATTTGTTATTATATGTTGTGCATTTGTTATTATATGATGTGCATTGCTTGTTATATGAATCTTAGGACTGTCTATTATTACATGATGTGTATGTTTTATTTCACCGTGTGCACCGGTTACGAAGGCTAATGCTTTGCAATCAGGCCAAACATATTCTGTCGTAGTGGTTGAATTACATACAACATGGTAACACTGTACTAGCTCTACAATTCCCATTCTATTTTACTTATAGACCATTCAGATGACGTCATCGGCAGCCATATGGAAGACAACTGATAGATTTTAGTAAAACTTGTATAAGGCGTGTCACAATTCAAGCGACAAGTTAAACTGAGACCAAATAAGTGCACACATGACTAAAAACAACGACAGATAGCCATTTTCTGTCCGTTCTATTGATGTGTGTTGCATAATTTTGTATTGAGATAAAGAACAAAAAAAAAAAAAAAAGAAAGAAATGGTCATACTCCCCATACTCGTTACTAACATCTATCATTTGTCTTTGAATGTGGCTGCCGATGACGTATTCTGAAACGGTCTAAAAGTAACATAGACTGGGACTTGTAGAGTTTAGGTAAATTCAGCTAGTACAGTGCTACCATGTTATATGTAATTCAACCACTGGCATAAACATATGGACTTCCGGGTCATTGCCCACGAATATAGTCCCAGTCCATTTTAGAGCATTTTTTGCTCTCATTTTGGTGGTGATACATAAGTTAGATTTAGTCATTCTTAGTATTGATTTAAAGGAAATCATTTATTCTTTAGAATATGCACATTATGGTGTGGTTGTCTGTGTGTATTTTGGCGACAGCGCATAGAGAGTAATGAGGCATTGATGCTGATCTGGAAGTGAAATCTGTGACCCATTGCACGTCGTCTTGTTTACAGTCCAGCCTCTCAAACAATGACAGATAACCTATGACAAGAACTTCACTGTGAGTTCATCTTTGAAGATACTTTATATTAGCATATGATTTATTAGGATTTGGACACACTGGACACATTGGACACACTGGACACATTGGACACACTGGAAAGTTCAGTACTGACAAACAAAAATAGGGACTATATAGGAAAAATAATTTTCATCTGAGTCCATATATCTAACCGGTGTACTAGCAAATACTCACTCTTGAGCTCGTTTTCATAAAGAGTTTGCACAGCATATAACAAAACATCCACATAACATAATAAAATTTGCATTGCTTATTACGTTTTTATTTTGCACATCATTTAGTAACAAATGCACATCAAGTATTAATGATTGTTTCGTATATAATTAAAAAACTACACAGCATATAATTAGAAATGCACATCATACAACAAATAATGCACATCATATAATAAATAATGCACAGCATATAATAGCAGCAGCACATGATACAATAAGAAATGCACTGCATATAGTAACAACTGCACATTATATATTTAAAAGTGCACATCATATAATAAAACATACAAATCATATAATAAAACATACAAATCATATAATAAAACATACAAATCATATAGTAATAAATGCACATCATATAGTACAACATACACAACATACAATAAGAAAAGCGTATCATATAATAATAAATGCACAACATATAATAATAAATGCACAACATATCATAAGGAACGCACGTCGTATAATGTAGTTTCAAGTTTAAAAGAGGCCACTTACAACAGCTCTGGCGTTCCATAGTAACGTTCATTCTTGGATATGAGTCGACACTAAATAAGTGTAAAAATAGAAGCATCATACCCCCACCGTGTTTTGCTATATAAAATCATATACAGTGAAACCCCTCAAAACCGAACTCTCTGAATACCGAAATCCCATCAAGATCGAATTTTGTATTTTGTCCCGAAATTTTCCTTCTTTAATATCATCATTTTTGATCCGATAAACCGATACCCCTCCACTCTGAAAGCCGAAACAAATTTTCAGTCCCAAATTTACACTACCCCCTCCCAAAAAAAAATAAAATAAAAAAATAAAAAAATGACAATATATAAATAAAAATTAAGAAAAAAGAGGAAAAAAAAAACGAAACTCACTTCAAAATTGGAGTTGTATTTTAGCTGCTGAATTCCATAGAACGTTGAAATGTATGGTCCAGAAATAGCACGTGGTCATGCTTTAAGTAAAACACACCTGAAACTCGTTGTGCCAGATTATTTACGCTTAGCTGTTGGTATTTCAATTTATCTGATCTGTATTGTTTTATTGTAAATATGCACTATCTGTGTGTATTGCCGTGTCAGTAACATAGCTCGTTCAGACACACTAGTTTTATGTTACCCTGACCACTAAAAGTGGAGTGATACCTAGAACTAGACGACATTTCCGCTGTTATTGCATTTCTCCTTGTATGTTAGGACTGCTATGAAAGGTAGGATATCCATGACATAAAACCGTACACACTGTTTGTGTAGGGTAGGATATCCACGAAAGGAAGCCGTACATACTATTCGTGTAGGGTAGGATATCCAGGACATGAAGCCGTACACACTCTTTGTGTAGAAAGGATATCCAGGACATGAAGCCGTACACACTCTTTGTGTAGAAAGGATATCCAGGACATGAAGCCGTACATAATTTATGACGCCAGTGACCTGTAAGCACTCTCATACGATTTAGACACTCCAAATATCAGGACAGCATGGCTTTCTATTCCGTTGGCGACAAAAAAGGTGACTGTAATGTAACTTGTACATGTATGTGAGTGAATAGCACCTCTATCCCACACGCCACCATCATGCTGTGTTTCCTAAACAGAGTAAATCAAGAATTGGTCCACAGTTTCGTGTTAATGTAGAAGTTAAAGTTTTGAATATGAGATATCTAAGCTTTATAATTTCTAAAGATTACGCAACTGGGGTGAGGAGAGTGGCAAATCTTCTTCGGACTTTATTTTGGTAGATATTCATTCCGTTACGTTGGATTTTGAAGGACAGGAAACGATTACTAAACTACTCCCGAACCTCTGTGATGCGGACATTTGTGCTGGACGGTATTTTCTGTTAACATCATATCTCAAAAGAGCTGGTAACTTTTGATTTATCAGATATTTATCATTACTGATATTCAGTCAGATTTTTTTTGTGTCACATTAGAGTATTGTCAGATAAGTGGTCACTTGATTTTGCAACTTCTGCTGATTTTTAGAATCAGTGTCAAAACTTGCTTCCAGCGCATATTCAGCTTTTCATGCATTTTCACATAATTCAGTTATCGGGGAAAAAGCTGTTCAAGATGGCCGCCATGACGATCATATTGAAAACTTGATACGATTTACGGCTTCATTTACAACATCTAACTATCGTTGTAAAAAATTTGTTGAGAATATCAAAAAAAAAAAAAAAAAAAAAAAAAAAAAAAAATATAGGACCAGCCAAATAAAAGGGAAGAGAATGAAATGTTTAATATGTAATAATCGGAATGCAGACAAATGTATATTGTTCAAATATAAATGAAGACCACCAATATGCAGTTAATAAAGTTACTCATAAATAAAGGTATAAGTGTTCTAAAATGTTGGCAATTCTCTTAATTAGAACTGATTCATTTTCATGAAAAACTAATTAGATCTAATGGCAAAGATATATTTGAAGTATTATGACCACTTTCGTACCATTAGAAGAAGAGACAAAAAAACAACAGTTTCTTTTAAACGACACCATGAAGAACGATGAACAGCTTACCATTGCTTCATCGCTAAAAAGAAGTGTGTATATTGTTCGTTCCCAGGGCATTTAAATATGTGGAAAAGATTTGCCCAAATTTCGCGAGAAAAAAAAAAAAAAAACAAAAAAAAAAAAAAAAAAAAACCCCCATAAAACGGCAATTAGTTGAGCTGGCCCCTGTTCCACCAAATTTAATAAATTGTATTCTCCAATTTAAGATCTATAAATCTCGTTTTTATTATTTTGTTTTGGGCAAGAATGATTTTTATACGGAACATTTATCTGACACGCACTGTCGGTCAAAACATGTAATGTTCCCGAAAAATAGTTTTGCTTTATCTCTGAAAACAAATGAGGATTCCCTCAGTTTTTAAGAGTTCTTCAACTCTTTTCTTTGAAGAATACAAAGACTCTCAGGTGTACAAGTTTAAAACTTCAGAGTAATTTTTCATCTTTTCTACTCTTTCTACCTCTTAAAAAACTCCAATATTATCCGAAATTTCACAAGCTAGATAATTTAGAAACAACATCAAAATTTCAGAAAATGTTTTGAAATTTATTGAAAACAGGACGAGCCCCATATTCAGGAAATTCTTCAAGATCAGTGCACATTCAAAGTTAATTTTTGATATTCAATAATGAACAAAGTCATTGATATACTAGAGATATAACAGCTGTTATTTTTAGAGTTTAGGCATGCTGCTATATGTATTCTATATGTATTTGGTTATTTTATAAAAGTTCAATGAATATAATGAACTCCAATAAAACAATAATTGAGTTTCAGTGTACTCTCAAAGTGGAGGAGTTTTGAGAGTAAGAGGCCAGGCTCCAGTTTCACTAAAATTCTCAAAACGTTTCTTCAAATTGAGAATTGCACAATCTTGCTTATGATATTTCTGAAAATTTAGGATTTTTGTGAGAGGCAGATAAAATATAAGGGATGAAAAATAACTCCTTAGTTTTAAAATGTACATGCGGAAGATTCTTGAAAAACGAATTAAGGAATTCGTCAAATTTGAAGAAAATTTTTCCTTAGAGAGAAAACTAGACTAATTCCAGGAAAATGCAGGATATTAGGGCTGTATTTTAATCCTTGATGCCTGATTAATCTTCAGTGAAATAATTCCTAAACCATATATATATATATAATATATATATATATATATATATATATATATATATATATATATATATATATATATATATATATATATATACAAAAATCTCAGTTTGAGGAAGAAATTATTATGAGATGTTTAGAGAAACTTGGGCATTATAAAAGAAAAACAAACTGATAAGGTCATATATATAATAAAAAAATTAATTTTTTCTTTTCTCATTACGATTACAGCAATCTTATTGGCCATGCTTTTTTTAGAATTTCTTTTGTATATACCTGTATGAAGTGAGAAAACAAAATTTAATTCAGTCTAGCCCACTGGCACTACCTATAATGTAGTCCAGCCCACTGGCATTACCTTTTATTTAGTTTAGCCCACTGGCACTACCTTTTATTTAGTCCAGCCCACTGGCACTACCTTTAATTTAGTCCAGCCCACTGGCACTACCTTTAATTTAGTCCAGCCCACTGGCACTACCTTTAATTTAGTCCAGCCCACTGGCACTACCTTTAATTTAGTCCAGCCCACTGGCACTACCTTTAATTTAGTCCAGCCCACTGGCACTACTTTTACAGACATTTGCAGAAAGGTAAATGTAAAATATTTGCAAGTTAAGTTGATATAATATTGATTTAAATCAACAACGAGGGCAAGATGATCAGATAATGTTTACGGTATACAATAAATAATGCTGTAAATGAAAGAAAATAAAATAAAAATTATAAAAAGAAAGAAAAAACTATGAATTCGAATTTAAAAATGTCTGAAAATATAAAGCTGAAAGTTGGATCGATCAAAATTGTAGATTTTAAGCGGAGAGAGAGAGAGAGAGAGAGAGAGAGAGAGAGAGAGAGAGAGAGAGAGAGAGAGAGAGAGAGAGAGAGAGAGAGAGAGAGTTGCAGCTTTGACATTCCAAATTCTCCTCAAAGTTAACATTTTTACTCGTATATTACAACCTTTTTAACATCTGGTACGATATAGACGTGTCGATTACTAGGGCGGGACCGACTATTTGATTTCGTCTAGGGATTAAACAAGTTTTGCATCTAGGCCTATGTACGTATTTTCATGCTTTGAATGAGACTGCGACCTAAACGAAAACCTAGTTGTAATTCCAATTTAGTTCACTTCAGTTGTAATTCCAATTTAAATAAATAACGCTTTGTAGATTTCGTTTGTTACGACATCAGCTTACACACCCTTCAAAACAGTGGAAGCTGTCCTTGACGGTCATCGAAAAGTTGGGGGGTGGGCGGGGAGGGGGTGGGGTGGGAGGAGAAGTCATTTGAAACAAAAGTCAGTCTAGGGATTTATACAGACACAAGCGAAGTTAAACATAAATGGGTCAATCGAACTGTGAAGTTCAAGACCAGAAGTTTCAAAAAGTATGTCTAGCCATTCAATTTCTGAGTTTGCAGCCTCTCCATGTCAAAATCTCTCTCTCTCTCTCTCTCTCTCTCTCTCTCTCTCTCTCTCTCTCTCTCACACACACACACACACACACACACACACACACACACACATGTCAATACAGGCTACATGCGCACAAACACACATTTCCATAGATGTTGTTGATAAAAATACTTATGTCTAAATTGTATGCAGCCACTTATTTGGCATTTATTGAGGAGATTCGTGCTGGATTTTGTTGTTGTTGTTGTTGCTGTTGTTGTTGTTGAAACATCATCAACAACAACTGGTTCGTGTTTTGTTTAAGGAAATATTCTTCATTGATAGTAATCACAAGCAGTCCTTCCGCTTTGGGTTTAAAAAAAAAGATTTGCTGTCAGCTTTTATGAACCTAAATTGATTTAATTTTGAGTGTTTGTATCAAGTCGTGCATTGATGAGGTCCATAAACAATGGTGACTCTCTCTTAAAAATTATTCTGTTAAGTAGAGATGCTTGTCATTTTCAGTAAACTATAGACTATATTGCAAAAACTAAGGAATAAAACTTCTTTTCTTTAATAGCCAATGTTGTACACTAGCTAGGACAAGTAGGCGGTACTACCCGATTTTGACATCAGGAAATAAGGGTAAAAGTAAATAAATCGAAATTTTTGTTCTAGTTGGCATATATGTATTTCTCGACCATAAATTTCACTTTGTGTAATCTGACTATATAGTCAAATAAAGGCTGCCCATATAATGATTTAATGACCAAGAAGGGTCAGTTTGCACCATGTTGTCAGGTAACTGATTGCTGTCTCCTGATTAGCTGTATGCAAATTACAGATACTGTTCTGTATTTTGCATGTATTCATGCACGGTTAGACAAGGTTGGAATGCTTTTTCTTTAATATACTTTTTCAAAGAATTGTCATTATTTTCTAATTTTTTTTTTTTACGTTTATTGAAGTATGAACCGAGAAAAAGCTGTGCAACTTAAGTATGATCCGCTAAGATCGAATCGTACAGCGTTTTTCTTTTTTTGCCCGGTTCATACTTCAATGAACGTAAACAACATAAACCGTCAATCCTTAAATGAACAAGACAGACAATTTATTTAAATAATCTTTTATTGTTTAACCGCAGAGATGCTATAGAAGTACCGTGTTGTGTATTATAGTTGGTAGAAATAGATGTTTCTTATGATTCATCCCATTGGGATCATTACAAACAACCACTCACAAGTATAGTGACAGTTTACTTTGACATTTAAAATAAAGAAACTTGGAGAAGCGCTGAAATATAACATTAAAATGATTTAATTATTGACACAAATATTTATTAAATTACTTATATGGTTTCAGCGACAGATATAAAAGGGACACTTATGCTTGGACTATGCATCCTAATTTGGTCGCATTATTTTCGTAAGAAAGGCTTATAAAGCTTTACTCCATAACTTTATTGATCAGAAAATTGGATGAAATGTATACACATAGTTCAATACAAATGTAGTCGGGACGAGCGACAATTTACAGCGGCTGGAAAAAAGTCCAATCCGTTCAAATGTCTCATCCCTTATCACCATTCATCAGGTTTAAGTCAAGTCACTCATTAAAGAATGTCTGATGGGTTGAAAGCTGCGTAAAGACAGACTGATGCACTGAAGTATTTCTCGTATAAAGAAGAACGCAGTCTGTAACTTTTTAGGCTCTCCCCTGGGAAAAGAAGAAAAATATATGAAATATGAATACACCCAATCAGTGAAATCACGTTAGCATTTTCATATTTATAAAATGCAGAATGTATGAATACACTCAATCAGTAGCATATAATGTTGACGTTCTCTTGTACAAATTGGACAGAGTACGAATATCTTCTTTTATATTGCGCTCTTCAATTAGTGAATGTACGGAGGAAGATAATTTACATTTACTAGTAAATTATGTAATATTATGATTAGACTTTTAAAAAAAAATCAAGTGTGAATGTTCAGGTCATTAGAGTCTTTAGAAGTATTGAATGCTGTTGTTTATTTACTTTCTTTTACGTCATTGCTTCATCTTATCTCTGTATGGTTTATCATGGGCATGAATGCCCACCTTTCACTAAAAAGTTTACATTTCAGAAATTGTAACTTTCTCTGAGTTTGAATAAAATCAGTAGAACGTATTATATTTGAGTCGTACACTTTCCTTTAAGGTGTAAGTTTAAAACTATATTCTGCGACTTAACAATGTCTTAAAAATGAAAATGGAAAAAAATGCCCTAGAAGATGTCAAATTTACGAAAGAGGATAATTTATCACCGTCATTATCAACAATGAACGCGTATCACAGTAATTATCAAAAGTAAACGCTCTCCTAGGCACTAGAGCCTAAGTGTATTGAGATGAAACGAACGCAATCGAAGATATCCTAATTAACATACCCAAAATATAGATTGATTAAAAAAAACAATACTTGACCCAATTAAACTAGTAATCAGTCAAGGAACATAATGAGTATCTCTAATAAGCATGTTCCAGAATAGATATACAAACATCAATACCATAGATGATCGGTGATAGTAAAAAAGAAAAGATAACTAATTGATTTTTCAACCAATTAGGAACAAATATAGTATCAAGATACCAGCCTTGAAGTTCGATTGCTTGTCCGATTAGCGAGAAGAGCCGGTGATTGGCATGATTTATTGCCGACAAAATGGTTCCGGAAGAGAGCAGTTTCCGGCAAGTTCCGGCAATTTACAGAGCATCACATTGAAAAAAGTTCAGCAATGATTGTCATTTATTTATAGTTAACCGTCTTTCAAGCTAATCAACGCGCATATAAAAAGACTGAAGGACCAATAGCACGCAAGATTCAGGTAATATGATGTTAAGTGGACGTCGTAAGTCAAGAAAACATTATTCATACGTCATAACGCACAACATACGGATGAGAAACAGGATCTCTCTTTTGGAATAGACAGGCAGCACGACAAGTTAATGAACACACGGCAAAATTGTTGACGTCTGTATGGATCGATTAGATGGAATAGTTCACAAATCTTAAAAATAAATATTGCAGTCACATATAGATGATGAATTTACAAAGAACTGAACTTATTTTACCTATGAATTCGAGGAAATATGAATATTATAGAAACAAAACATTATATCTTCGTTTATTTTCATTTATGTGACAAGAATTTGATATTGTAGATATTTATTGCACTTGTATCCTAACCAGTATACATGGTACCGTATCCTTGCTTCAGCTCATATATCACTTGTATTCTAATCAGTATACACGGTACCGTATCCTTGCTTCAACTCATATGTCACCTGTATTCTAACCAGTATACACGGTACCGTATCCTTGCTTCAACTCATATGTCACTTGTATTCTAACCAGTATACATGGTACCGTATCCTTGCTTCAACTCATATGTCACTTGTATCCTAACCAGTATACACGGTACCGTATCCTTGCTTCAACTCATATGTCACCTGTATTCTAACCAGTATAGACGGTACCGTATCCTTGCTTCAACTCATATGTCACTTGTATCCTAACCATTATACACGGTACCGTATCCTTGCTTCAGCTCATATATCACTTGTATTCTAACCAGTATACACGGTACCGTATCCTTGCTTCAGCTCATATGTCACTTGTATCCTAACCAGTATAGACGGTACCGTATCCTTGCTTCAACTCATATGTCACAGGCGCCTGTTATAAACTGATAGAGTTCTATCTCCGATAGCTAAAAGCCCTAAGTTTACTCGGTTCTTTCCGTTTATTTTGTATTTTAATTCTTAAAAGCTATCACCATAAAATTTTTCGAATTTGATTTTCGAAAATCATTTGACTAATATTATGTTTGCTACACATTTTGGACTATTTATCAATTTAATCTGCAAAAAAGTTCATAATTGAGAAAGAAACATGGATACAAAGTGAAACTTAAAGCTATGTCTGTTTAGGTAGCAACAAGATTCCTGCATTATATCAGTGTTATGAGGATCAGAATATAAAACATATGGTCGAAATTTGTCTCGAGGTTCTGTATGGGAATAAAAACTGCTCAACCAGTATATTTCAGCCTTGTTTTGTCAGTTAAGGTAACTATCGTGTTCTTCGTCATTTGATGTGATTGTAAATTGCCAGTCAGAGATATTCTCATTAGTGGATGGCATATCATTGCCTTGTGTCCCTACTTTAGGGTATCAGACAAGAAGAAAAATGTTTTCTAACTTTGAAGAGTATGTGTCTGCAAAGAGACATGTCATATTAAGAGAGACTGTTAGAACGAATTGTGCGATCGACAAGAAACAAACTGAATTGTATGACTTGCACAAAACACAAAGTAGCTGGGGTGTTATGTCAATAATGCAAACAAATGTCAAAATCGATCAAAACAATGTAACAAAATGCTTTCCCGAACATAATATTTAAACTTTATATATATATATATATATATATATATATATATATATATATATATATATATATATATATATATATATATAACCTAGTTGGGCTTCTAAATAGTAACCAATATTCAATTTTGAATTCATGGTGAAATATCACTTAGCAACGAAAATGGAAAATTATGTACAGCTGAACACTATACCAAAGTGCATGCGTACTTACAGACTTATTTTTCCTCGTAGGGGTATAAAGTGCTCCTCACGCAAGCTTCACAAGATGACATTATAAGGGGACAAATCTCCTTGGCAACGTTCTGGCTTTGGCTTGGATATTCACTTACACTGACCTGTGACCTTTTACCGAAAAAGAGGCTATTCATATTGGGATTCATGCCTCTTCTACCGAATAACAAAGGGGTCTGTCCGATCATATGACTTCTTTCTTGTTCCTGACCTAAAATATCTTCTGCTGATATGACAAGCAATGATAGCGCCATGACGGTGCAGGTAAAAAAGGCCTTCATCTGAAAAGAAACCGAAAAACGACGATGAATTATTTACAACTCGCGTAAAAAATGGGGTTTACGGTACATTTCTAGCCTTCATAAAAGTTGTCTTATTGACTATTCATTATGGAACTTCACAAGGCGTAAGGATACAGCATAATTTATTTCTGTTACAGAGACTCAATAATTGGTCGAAATTAACGTCCTTTATCTATGCTTTTATGAATAACAAAAAAATAAAATATTTCGAATATATCGAATATATCAACCATAAGGCGAAGGAATTAGAGTGCTTTGTATTAATATGTCTTAATGCGTGAAGACTGAATACGATGCATGATTTTTAATTATTTAAATTTTACTTTTTATGTAAGTTTTAATGACCTTTGAGATTCCTTTGAACTGTCATCAATGACTTAAGCTTACAAGAAATATATATATATATATATATATATATATATATATATATATATATATATATATATATATATATATATATATATATATATAGAAACGGCATTCAATAGGAAAGCAAGAACGCGATGACTTTCTCCCTCAAGTACCTTTGTATAGGTTTCGCACTGTTGTACTTATTATTAAAGTGAATGGTGTATGTTACGTTATTTCTTTTCTAGTTTATAAACTTCGTTACTAGTTTTTTAAAGTTTCAACAGAGTTACCATACAAAATATCTAACTAACATTCTGTTTCTAGACATGTACAAGTGACTGTTCTTAGGTGTATTATGATATATACCTTTGATCATTTATTGCACTCAATTCTACGTCCAAGACATACATTTGGGGTCAAAGGCGACCATACGAAAAGCATCTTGCGAAAAATAATTGGACAAATTATCATATGTAGTAACCATGATGTTTAAGCGCATGAATGGCAACGAACACATACAAACTTTTATGCAACAATATATTGTTGATATGAAATAAACGTTTGACCTATATGTTTTTATTGGGATGATAAACGGAACCAATGCAAAAGGATGGTAAATAACGTAAGCAAACTTAGAAGATTTGAAAAGTATGAAATATGGTCACGACCACTATTTATTCCAATAAATGCATTGGAAAACTCAAGATTAGACGTAGCACAGAATTTAATCATTGGGGATTTTTCGTATTCTTTGTTCTCCATTATTTGTCTTTCTCGTCATGTAGAACTTTGAATTCTGTGTCTGATATAAAAGTGTATAGGGTATTTATTTGTAGTCAAATGAACAGTCATGACAGTCATACTAATTTTCACTTCGACTGTTACAAATCGATCACTCTGAATGTGCCAATAGCTCTGCACATTGAAATCAGGTTATTTTAGCATAAGAAAATCTTTTTCGGCGTGTCTGTTTCTCTGTTTTATAATTTGTAGCCGTACGTCGACTCAATAAGCTGTGTGTATAATATCTATAGCACGCACATTGTAAGCGTATTGTATACACTGAAGTCATAGTAAATGCGTCATCAATCTAACTACAAAGACTAATTATATTTTTCATTTACTTTTTATTCTCCACTATTCGATATTGTTTACAATTCCTTATTGTTATACAAATTCTAATTTACCAAAAATGTAGTGTACACATTGACGGTTGCTTTTTAAAAGGAGCATCGGAACCAATGCTTAACCTATCAGGCACCGCGTTTGTCCGTGCGTGTGTGTGTGTTGGTCTGTGTGTGTGTTTTACATTGCTTCTTGCCCCGCTAACCTTTTCTTCAAACATATCCTTCGTACCGTTCCAATACTGTATGAAATTTTACAAATAAAGCTAAAATTCATAATTGTATAGATACAAAATAATGATATTGAATCCCCTTTAGTTTAAACAGTTTGATTTTCTTTAACAAGCATCTGGGATTGGGGTACACGTTTTCTCAACGTTAAATGAAGCCCCCCCCCCCCAACCCCAATGTATCTCTTATATGATACAAGGTAGTAAGCACGAAAAGTGTTTAACTTCCATCTTTCATGTCTACACAAATAAATCACAGTGATCCAATATATAAAATCATGAAAAGAAAAAAGAAAATATTGAAAACAGTATAGAAAAATAAAAATAAAGTGAACGCGACGAAAATGTTACTTAAAAAAATGTATAAAGTAGAATAGGAGTGACCAATGGCATATACAAGATACACAGTGAGTCACTGACCATTTTTAAGATGGGAGGGTGGTGGATGAAATTTCCCTTCGAGACAGAATATTTGTTTTGGTGTTCCCAATCAAAGACCGAAAATTATTTTCACTAAAAAGACATTGGTGATATTGAAAGATAGGACCACACCAAGATAAAATGGTATGTACTTTCAATAAATTACATTATATAAAGATTAAGTTATCAAGTGAAGGACATAATTACAAAAATAAATTACACTATTCATATAAAGATTAAGTTATCAAGTGAAGTATATAATTACAAAATAAATTACACGATTCATATAAAGATTAAGTTATCAAGTGAAGGACATAATTACAAAATAAATTTAAAAAAGAAAACAGAAAAACTTCATCCGATACACATGCCATGTGGTAGATGATATTTGCGTCAGTTCATTAATCCCCAATTTTCGAATTTTAGACTAAATGTAATGTTAACTAGTGCAGGTTTATGTATGTGTAGCTAGGCAAACTTCAGTTTTATAAATACGTATCAAAAAAGAAATATTACAGCTTACTTGATAACCTGCGGTTAAAATTAAATACACAAAACGTTTTAACGAAGGATTTTTCAGTTAAAAGCTACGTTTTTATGATGTACTTGCGGATTACTTTAAATATGTGAAGATTCATCTCATCGTTTAACTCTAGAAAGCCATAGAAAATGGTAGTGGTCGTAATGGAAATAAAAATTGAATTCGACTACCGTCCATACTCCTGAATACGTCGATATCAACTGCAAACTGCATAGAGTCAGATCTGCCGTCGCATAATGCGCCAGCAGATCTGTGTCTATGCAGTTTGTAAGGACTAATCAGTAGAACAAATAACATAGACCCGTATCTGCCGGCGCATTATGCGACGGCAGATCTGGGCCGATGTTGTTTGCATTTGGACCCAACTTATACGCGAGTAAAAACGGTAAGTATAAATTTTGTCTTCAAACAGCCAACGAGTGCATGTGAATACATACTTGTATACATTTACCACATCTATGCCATACTCTCGCAAACGACTATCAGTCCGCTAGTTATTTAACAAGTTGCTATTTGAGTCGGTGTAGGGATTCCTAATACGAGCACGGATAATGGAGTAGCAATGATCATCGGCAAGATAGGCTGTGTTTTGACGGTGTTCTGACGATGAACACGGATCATTTTGGTCGCTGTCGGTCGTTATGGCGACCATGGTTGTGGTCATTGGCAACCAAATGTAATAGAAGGTTTGCCTCGGTTCGACAGAAACAAGATGGAGGACAGAAGGGCCCCGTTCATATTCCTACTCTAACGTTTTTGCTAATGAACAGGTCTTGTTATTTAGAGAAAAGGATTTCACATTGATTTTCCTCACCGTTATTAAAAAAAGAAGTGTGTATATCCGGGACGTTTAAAGAACCCACATTTTTTTTTCATTTGATATCTAAATAATGGAGCTTGATTTGGGTCTGCAAGTAAAACAACTATGCCTGATGTGCATCTCACAGGACAATGGTAGATCGGAATGATTACTATTTTCACTTGCTGAAGTTCAGATGTAAATTAATAAAAAAAAAAAAAAACTGTTTTTTGAGATTTCAAAATGTAATAAGTGCACTTCCAGAAATAGTAATGCCTACACAGCGAAAATGTGTTTTTATATTTCAAGGACAGGCATAGGTACATTTTCAGAGACACAGAAACAGTCAAATTGTCATTAGCCGTCTGATTCAGACTGCACATGGGTTTCCTGATAGTGTTCAAAACCATACGTCAGTCTAAGTAGATGACAGACATGTAAGTGTATGTGAATTTTCTCTACACTGTGCGAGTTGTGGAGCAAACAGCTTTGCCCTGTGCCCTCCTCACTTTCTGCGGTGCTCCAAAATCTCGGAGCGAAGACTTATGAAAGTAACATGTGTAACTAGGTGTGAGTTGGTGAGGTGGTTTGGAATGAGAAAAAAAACCCATTTAAATTATAATGAACAACAATCGAATAACATTACACACACACACACACATATATATATACATACATCTCTCTCTCTCTCTCGATATATTTATATATATATATATATATATATATATATATATATATATATATATATATATATATATATATATATATCGTGCGTTGTAGTATAGTTTCTTTTGCAATGGTTAAGAACGTTCTCGTATCGCATTTTGCCACAGCTCCATAGTGTCGCACACTTTGTCCGGTAGCAAGGATAGGACATGTTAGTTAGCTGCGCTATTCTTAGTATTTTCGTCAACCGGAAGTCTGTCGAAAAATTGGAACAACATTGAGCATTGGAATAAAAACGAAGATGTTAAATCATTGATACTGGTTTCGGTCTCCATTCTTTAGCAAAGCATTATGGCAAAACTTGGTCCAGAAGAGACAAATAGTTTGGAATTTATAAAAAAATACTAGTCAGACAGTTTCGAATAAAATAGCAATTTTTTTTTACGCTCAAAATTAACATTTATTGACAAAGATTTAAAAGATATTCCATGCAACATATTGAAGTTTCTTTCTGCGCACGCTAAGAGCACTTGCACCGCATTGTGAGAAATCACAGTAACTCGATGACGTATCATCACTATGATCTTTTCTTCGCGCATCTAACCAAATGTTTGTCCGCCCTAAACTGACCAAAGTAGGAAGTATCATTACGATTACCTTCGAATCTAATGTATTTATTAATCTGGTAGGCGACTCTGTTTTCTATACCTGGTTTAAAGCTTCTATTTTTCCTCACTAAAGCGGATTGTTCGAATTATGTGTAACATTTTTGTTGTATATAAACTGATTTATTTTCAACTTTCTTGTTGCTGCTACGTAATATACGATTGAAATGAATTATATTTTAAGAATTCGGGTGGCTACAGGGTAAGGAAATACGCTGTTCTTGTTTCTGTTAAAATACTGTAACATACTTTTTGCTTTCTTACGATATATGAACAAGATTCACTGTGATTGAATTGAATTGATTTGACGTTGCCAATACATTCACAGTCATTTTACTTTCTTTGATGACCATTATCAATAACATTCATGACAATCTTCTGAGCTAAAAATTCTCCTTCGTATCATGCCGATATTGGTATCTAAAAATATATATTTCGCCAAAATTTAAAAATAGTTTTGTAAAGTTAATTTAACAGATCATTGGCTCGTCTTCAGATAAACATCTTTGTTGAATTAGATTCTTTGCATATGTCCAAAGATCATCCTGTATCTTCTATTTTACTTTAAAACAGAAAGTAACGCAGCTTGTTAAAATTCATTCTCAAAAGAATTGCAAGTACAAAAAGAAAGAAACAAAGATCTTAAAGGGGTGCCTTTTTCATAAAAAATTTATGAAACCAGTGCAGTGTTCTGGCAGTGTTCTGCCCAGGAATACGTTTCATTTTTTGGCGACCTTGTTTGTGGTCGTCTAACATCATTAATCCGATTAAAGTGCAACCATGGTTTCTATTCGGTTAAACAAAAGCAAGATGTTGGATACAGATGACCGCCTCATTCAGTCATAGTACAGAAGCAGGATGGCTGATAGGAGGTCGCCATCTTGGTTCCTATTCTATGCGTTTCGTGCATGAACAAGATCATGTTTCCCGTTCACTGATTCTCGATCGGAATAGACAAATTAGATCGGAGAGCATAAACACATTTCACGCGAACGGCGCTTATCTTTGACAAGTCATTCGTAAGTAAAACTACGCAATAGTTTGACTTGTTTCACAAATTTCATATGAAATGAGCGAAGTAAACGGTCACATTAAAAATGTATTCGATGTTTGCCGGAACGCGAGGGAGATGTTTTGAACCCGAAAAAGATGAAACTCTAGAGTTAAAACTCAATGCCGAGTGTATCCACAGTGTAGTAATGACTGTATGTTTTCCAGAAGTTGTGATTTTCAAACGAGAATTTGGCACATGCGATTAATTTTTACAGAGTAAAATATGCTACTTTTTACATTGAAAATCTACGGATATGTTGGAGGATCTAAATTTCTTGGCGAGTTATTCCTGTCAACCACGCTTTCCAAGGTGGTGTTAAAAAAGGCTGTATGGTCATTTGAGCGACATTCTATTGAATGTACGATTTACTTTCGATTCAGAGTTGAAATCTCGTTCTCAGATTTTCACAACTTATTACATTCGGCGATATTCGTCTCATATCGATAGATAAAGTATCATGCAAAAGTGCAGAAAAGAGGAGACAGTATCTGAACCTCACACGCCAGTTATGACAGCAAGAGAAGGACACGACCTCATAAAAAGCAGAGAAATCCAGAATTATCAAAAGGGAAAAATAAAATCTGAGAGAATCGGAAAGTGAGAAAGTGAAACATCGAAATAGCCGTGGTTGAAGTGGGGTCACTCATGTTGTAACATGGTGGTGGTGGTGGTTCTTTATAGATTTTGGACCCCTGCCTCGTTCTAGACAGGTTTTCGTACTTCATTACAAACAGACGCTTTTATTGTGAATACAATTTGTTAGTACGGTGTTAACAAAGCCGCAAAAGAACACATGGGAATATAAATAGGGGAATTATTGCTGCCATCATAAGTAACTTGTCTCTTTTTATCTCATCTAATTTATTTCTGACTTTAATTTACTTGGTGAAAAGACGTTCTACAACTTGGTGAAAAGACGTTCAACAAGCAACTTTTGCCCCGTACCATATATCTAACCTAGTTTCAAGTAGATCTTGAAGAGAATGTGGGAACATCACGTGAGCCGCCTTCCCCATCTCCCCAACTCCCACCCCTCCCCCACCTCTCGGCAAGGTTTAAGACCTCCCCCTCCCTCCCCCTTCCTCTCGGCAAGGTTTTAGACCTTCCCCGTAGATCTGGAGAGAAATACTTAAGTCCGAAGACAGTAGACAAATCTCCCTAAACTCGGTGAATGCTTGCATTGAGTGACTCCTGACCTAATCCGACAAGTAAATACATTGTAGATATGCTACTCAGACAAGTGTGCACTAGAGAAACATTAAAACGATAACTTACTGCAATGATCAAACACCTATATATAGTATATCAAAATATGTATAAAAAAGTGGTTTGTTAAAAAGAGACTTCCCAAGAAAGAATATATAGCAGTATAGCACAGCTTGTTGAGTTTTATTGGCTATATTTAAAAGATACATTAAAAAGTGATTTAAAGCCCTATCATGATGCTGAGCATATTCAGATTTGACTTGCATCGCATATTTTGGAATCAGGTTGTTATTGGTATCTAATTGAAGACAAACAATTTCAGAAAATGTTTTATTGGACGTGATTACTAAAGAAAATTGACAGGTGAAATCACAGTGCAAAAATTAACTGGAAAGGTCAACAAAAGCTTTTAACTTTATATTGCCACCAAGAAGCGTCAACATTGATAATGAACCGGTGAAATTGTAAAATAAACACCGGTGAAATATAAATGATTTTGAAAAAGTTACAACAAATACAGGGATCTGAATGAGAGCATTCCGAATGAAATGTACTTCAGATATTTAACAGAGAGAGAGAGAGAGAGAGAGAGAGAGAGAGAGAGAGAGCGAGAGAGAGAACAGAACGACAAACAAACTAAAGAAAAACTGCCGCGTAATTTATAATTTTGAATAATCCTCTGTTTTGTAGAGGCCATCAATGGAAATTTGAAAAATAAAGTTATCAAAGACACTTGGGTGAGTTCCAAGAATAGAGATATTTCTAAAACGACATACTCATTGTAGGAATATGCATAATGTGCCAGAATAAAGTCAAACAAAGATGCAAGAATATGTTTTAAAAAAACACGACAGATTGTAACAATCAAAATCACCACACCTCCAGTGAATAATTGATATAAATTTTGAGTGTCCACTAGACCTATACAAGTCTTTTGAAGTGTGTTATATTTTGGACAAAACTAAGAAATGAAATAATTGTGGAACACATATTGATTGTTTTCACATCACGCAGCTTCTTATTTATTATCTTAAATTTTATATCATATTAAAAATTAACAAAATAAAGATAAATGGTGGAAAACAATATCTTATGTGGAATATTATTGGAATTGTTTTCATTGATTGCATATATATTTTGGGATCCAATGTTATCAATTTAAGAAGTAAATATGTAATTAATGTGTATACTCGTGTCGTTTGCGGGCATACAGCTTTTATAAAAGTATGTATACTCGTGGGGTTTGCGGGCATACAGCTTTTATAAGAACACGCTGCAAATATAGATTTTAAATTGAAACAAATTTGTTTTTCCTCTCTACTCTCCTGCTGCATTATTGATATAATTTAAATTCGATATTACGTACATAGACTGGTATTATTTCATTAGTTTTGATCTGTGCAACGATCTGGAAATGATTTTTAAATAAAGTTTTATTTTGCTTGTTTCAGAATTTCAGCATGATCAGACTGACGATCAGATTTGACCATTTAATGTCATACTACTTTGCTAAGCCCATTTATGATGAGTTTTCATTCATATTATTGTCTACAATATTTGCATACCGCCTGTACTAGCTTATAAGTCGAGTCAAACTGCAAACTGCAAAGTTTCAGATCTGTCGTCGCATAATGCATATGCAGTTTGTTAGGTGTAATAAGTAGAACAAACAACATAGACCCTGATTTGCAGGCGCATCACGCGACGTCAGAGCAGGGCATAATGTTGCTTGCAGTTGGACTCAACTTATAAGCGAGTACAGACGGTATGTCAGTAAATGCTCCTAAAAACATTTATCTGAATCCATACTAACAAACAATAACACAAAATTGATTTACGAAGAAGAGAGCGACGAGTAACTATACACCTTACCACTATGCGCAGTTTCTGAAGATCTGCAAGTTGCATCAATATAGATTAAATATAGCACCGTAAACCCTAACACAACTGTTTTCCTTGATATTCAAACAAAATATAATGTTTCCTTTAATTGTGGAACAATAATATTTAATTATTTTTGTCTAATAAATTAAACAAATCATCCGCAAAGCAATGTCTCTCATTTGATTTTATGTTTTGTTTATATTATATGTTAACAGATTTTGGAATACACATATGTATCTCCAAACAGTAACACTAAATATTCATTGATTAAAATTTGTTACTGAAAATAAAAAAACTTACCTTTGATGGATGTTTTCTTTCAACTGTTGTTCACTTTTGCAGAATGAATGGGAGAGTCTATCTCTGCGTCCTGTTATATAGCTAATTTGCAATATTGATAAACCGAGAACTGTGTGCAGGCGGGTGTTAACTAGTCTGCTATTAGCCGCCTTGTCGCCGTCCCTCCTTAGAGATTCATGCGCAGTTCCGCCTCATATTCTGTAAATCATGACTGAAACTAATTTCAACTAGCTATAAAACGATAATACATCGATAATTTGGTCAACTGAAGAGAAGTATCTCATGACATCAGTTCTCCGACTTCCTGAATACGTCTTTGCGACGGGCACTTTTCCAGGCGGATTTATCCAAACGTGTTTTGCGCACTAATTTCTAGCCCCCACAGGCCGGTAATGAAGCCATCGTACTCTTTTCAGCTGCCGCTTAGAAATAAGTTGCTGCGGATGATAGGTTATCAATAACCTTTGATTGCAAGATAAATTGTTTGCAAATAATCTTTTGAGTAATTCGTAATATTTAGTGCCTTCCACTCCCGGCGGAATTGGCGTCACGCAGGGGACTAGTACAAAGGGCTCTAATTGTATTCCAAGAATGGAGCACCAATAGACCAGGATGTCGAACATGAAGCAAATTCGAAATGCAATATGTATGAAACTTAAAAGGCTTCACTAAAATGAAAATTTAAATGATGATAAAAGAGCGTTAACTCTACTTTTTCATCGGTAAATCAAAACCAGACAGCAACAATTGTATAGGTAACAATTAAGTAACTAAACACATCGGTGAAATACATATTACAGTTAAGATGTACAAACTTTGACATGTAACCGTGAGTATGTACAAATGAATGGGTAGAATGCTTGGATCTCTACATGGGCGGGTGAGTGGATAGGTACATACGTGGGCTTTTAGGATTACACCAGCTCTCTAGTTATTGAGCTTTGTTTACTGTTGATACGTTTCCATGCACATTTTTCGTACGTTCTCCTAGATGAAAAAGCCCAGATGCACATGCTGCTTCAATATCACATGAGTACACCTGTATCATGGTCGTAGAGATTCGTGATCAAGCTAGTAAATGATAACAAGTTATGCTCTGTTGCCGACACGCTTTTTAAAAATTTCAGTAGTAAACTTACATAGTTTAAACTAGTAAAATTCATAAAATAATACATTATACTTAGCACAGGATATAAAGATGAGGCTCACCACCTTCCCCAGTACTAATGGGATTGATAGACAAGTGAGCTTTTGACTATATTAGTAGTATGCGTTTCTAGACCATAGTTATAAATTACAAATCCATACAACAAGAAAATACTAGCGTATAGGACAGGTTTTTTGATCACCTTTTTCGTAAAAAAAAAAACTAGTAGCAAAGTACGTTTAAAACAGTCTGGGAAAGTAAGAAAAATGGCTTGTAATATTTGCACGCTGGAGAAAAACAAAAATGGAAACACGAAATGCACAGATTGTGTGGAAAAGAAAATTATAGAAACTCGTAGGGGTGCGGGAGTTTATTTTACTGTTGTTAGATAAATTATGAAAGATATATTTGTGTTTGCGGATCAGAGATAAACTAGACATGGTTTTAGGGACACATGAAAACAAAGGTTTATAAACATATGTTAGGTATTTATAACGAACAACTGGATAAAAAGAGCAATACAAAATCATGCCGAAGGTGCCTGGCACATGTGCATAAGACACATCAACGACAAAGCCTCTGCAAAGCAGAATGTACATTTTGTTATTTGGTGAAAGTAATATAGTTAATGTCTACAAATGGGCGTTTCTAGGTCACAACCGGTTCAAATTGGTTATTACCTGAATTACTGAGAATCAATTTTACAGAATGGATATCAATAAGAATGATCTATTTAGTATTTTTCAAAAAAGTCCTGTAATGCTTCAGGAGAAGAGAAAAAAGTAATAAATGAAACGCAAGCATAAAAAAGATGTTTCGCATTTGTGCTAAAAATACAATTCTTAACGATACTACAGATACTATGTATTGTTTTAGCAACTAATTTTCTTGCACGCTTTTCAAAAAGTGTGAGAATTTTACATTTTGGTATTGATTTTCGTACTACATTTCAAAAGACAAAAAGAATTACAAAAACGTACAAAAATAACCAACGAGCCACTAAGAACTTTATGTTAAATGTTTGTTCCGATATAAGTTTTGCTCAGGAGATGTTATTTCTTCACAGTTGAGAGATACACCTACGCTGACACCGTGACTCTTACTGGTACTTACTTCGCAATATACGTGCGGTTGACCTACTCACCGAAGTTGAGGTGTCCTGAATGGATAAGGACTCAGTTGATAAATCTATACGATTTGCATTCACTTAAATATAGTAGCCTCTGCAATTGTAAAATGTTACCTTACTGCACAAAGCAATATATATCATCTACTAAATTTTGAACAAAATTGTAGTTGTTTCAGGCGGTATTATAGCGGCATTCTTCATAATCATAACTGAAAAAGAATTAAATCCGTGTTAGGGCAAACTGGAGAAGGAAATACAATATATTACAGATTTTCTACAAGACATTATAAGTTGCACATATGCCAGGAAAGCTACATAAACAAAAGGGGACTGAGAAAGCACGAGTATTGATGTGTAAGAACTATTTTATTCGCTAACAAGCTGTCCACAGTTAAATAGTCTATCGTGATATCGGTAAAAAAATTGGTCCAGGCATTTTAATAATCTATTCAAGAGACACTTCAGACGATAGACCTATCTTACAACCAAATATTTTTTTCAGGCAACATATTATTATTAACTATGAAGCCTATTTTAAACTACTATGTGTTTTGATTCAGACATTTATTTAAGCACGAAATTGCGCAAAGCAAGCCACATCATATCAGGGATGAAATAGTTTTTGCTAGATTTTAAAATTTATTTGCATGCTGTAGGCTCTACATTGTACTTCCTCTGTGACATCTGCCACACATACAAAAGCTTGTTGTAAAGCCCTACTGCATCTCAAAAATTCTTTCCCCATGGGTCCTACGCAACAGTTTGGATTGGGTTTCATAACACCTACCATCTGCGGAGGGGGCTGAGGAGGCCAAGGATCTACATACTGTACATGTACATTATTTGTAGATTCTTGGATAAGTTTTTGCATTCGAAACTGATTGTCTATACCCTATATACATACTGTTAACCTTAGAATCATGAGACTTTGTTAAGGAATGCATTTTGACGAATACTATACTTTCATCACTAAAGTATGTCACGCTGACGCATATTTCACGAATGAATGACATTAGTTAAAGTTTGTGGGTCAAAGCGATTGGTATTGCTGGATGGTATGAAAAGTTGTCGTGTTATCGCAACATAAATGAAAGTCGACTTTTGTGTCAGTGTCACAGGTATTGTTCGATATCTTAATTTTTTAGAAGAGATAGAAGTTACATATTGTTGTTTCCTAGGGTCAGGGGCCATTCAATATTTTAAAGCTTGTCTGTAAAGACAGGCGAAGTTCCTGTTCATGTGTCACAAATAATAGCCATATACGGCTTGTTTTGATTCCCTATTCATATCAGGCCTCTTACATACGCCGACTGTCTTTTGATCTCGGTTAGTTAGGCAACTGGCTAATCAAGATATTGTTTTTAAAGCGTGAACAGCTATTTCTAAGCCTAATTAAGTTGGCCGACCAAAGAGTCAGTCTTGTGTTTTACAGTCATATGTATGCTTTCAATTAGTAGTGAAATTAGTGTTTTGTAATGGTACACGAAACAAACTAAGATCAGCAATTATTTTAAGAGTCAGTGATGATTGAATTTATAGGATGGATTAAAGTGAGAAGGATACTGTAATCTTGTGTGGAACATAAATTTAGGAGACAGCAACATACACACATATTTTATGATTATGTTGAGTAGTGCACATACAAAATCTATTGATAACGTAATAATAATAATAATAATAATAATAATAATAATAATAATAATCATACCAATAATAATAATAATAACGATAATGATATTCAGTGCATGGTATTTGTGCAAAAACCAATTATGAACAGTGAGCCTGTATACATAGGTTACCTGTGTACAAAGGCCATTTTTGCCTTTTCCAAGTGGTAATCGCTATTGACAAGTATGATTGTATTCCTCAACTGAATCGCAAAGGGATATATATGTGTGGGTAGAATGTGATTTACCAGGATATTTTATGGCAAGGTTCCAGTGCAATATAAATTTCAAGGAAGGAAATTTGAGTGCAAAGTACATAACTTAATTAAAAAATTGTTTAAATTGCAGTCAATACTTTTGACCCAGTCTGATGAAGATGATATATGACTGCGATGAAGCCGAAGATTAGCTACAGGACCTAACAGTCATAACCCATGGATTATAGGTATGTTGTATTGCCTGCTGAGGCAAATGGTTAAAGACTTTTCCATTACGGGTGTTGTCGTCAGCTTTACAATTCTGTGTTAAAGTTGTGGGGTGGGGTAGGTGGATGGAAGGAGAATACGATCATAAAGAATCTACTTTCTGAGGAACCCTTGTTTCATTTAAAAGGACTCTGCCACATGTGAGAGACCAAACAGTGGTGCTGTGTTGTCCGTAATTTTTCATATTCTCTTTCATGCCTCATTAATCCATGAATATGACAATTATATTTTTCCTCATATTTTTATATCAGAATGGAAATAAATGCACACCTAAAATCACTTGAGAGGCAATATGCATGATGTTCAACAAAGGAACCAAATAATAACTTTGACACAAATTCACAAATCAGAAAAAAATGTTTTCTGTCAGCACTCTCTTGGTTAACTTTGTGAAATTTGTGCATAGTTTATAATAAAAACAGATATTCACTACTTCACCATGATGCAAAACAAAGAAGAATATTACATAACCTCTTATAAGAGACACAAATATAAAAAGTAAGTTATGAAATAATCCTCGGATTAGCACTGAGCACTATCAATTTAAAATTATGTTACAGTTGTGACATAACCATGAGACTGGCACTCAGTACTGTCAACTGAAATTTATGCTTCAGCTGTGACAAAATCCTGACACTGGCACAGAGCACAGTCTTTAAAATTGTGTTACAGTTGTGACAAAATCCTGACACTGGCACAGACCACTGTCTTTAAAGTTGTGTTACAGTTGTGACATAATCCTGAAACTGGCGTTAAGACCTGTCTTTAAAATTGTGTTACAGCTGTGACATAATCCTGAGACTGGCACAGAGCACTGTCTTTAAAATTGTGTTACAAATGTGACATAATCCTGAAACTGGCATTAAGCACTGTTACTTAAAAATTATGTTACAATTTCTTCTCATGCCATTTTATTAGATTATGTCAATCAGGGGAAGTAAACCACGGCTGGTAAAGCTAAAAGCTGCGTGTTCTTTGTGTGTTTATTTTAAAGAAAAAGATACAGTCGAGCTTGTAGAAGGATGGAGTTGGATGTCTTTCCTAAATAGCAATTTTAAAACACTTATCTACAATAAGACTCTAGGGTACACTTATCTACAATAAGACTCTAGGGTACACTGAAATCAAGCTGCTCTCTAAGCAATGGAGAGTATTCTGAACTCAGATGGTCCAAAGGTCCCTCTTAATCGAATCACTCCCTTTCCATCAATACCATAAACTCTGTTTATTACATGGTCCAAAGGTCCCTCTTAATCGAATTACTCCCTTTCCATCAATACCATAAAGGCTGTTTCTCACATGGTCCAAAATTCCCTTTTAATCGAATGACTCCCTTTCCATTAGTACAATAAAGGCTGTTTCTCACATCAAACTACGTCAAGGAAAGAAAATGAATACTATATACAGTGTGGATTTTTGTAAGTACTTTTATGATTCGATGTCCCTAATATAAATGTGAAATCAAATTTACTTTAAAAAAAAAAAAAATAAAAAAAATAAATTGATCTCAACCTTCTTAGAAGGTACTATCTTGACTGAGAATTTTCCATTAGTTCTATCCTTTTACTTAATTGTTGTTTAAAGACGAAAATTGTGTTTATTTTTAATTTTTATTTTTTAAAAATTTTATTCGTTATTTATTTAATAATTAATTTATTTACTGTTTTTTGGGGTGGCGGTGGTGGGATCTACACATTATTTTATCAAGATGGCCTGGACTAATTTTGCCACTTAAAAGAAACGTTATAAATACATAACACCAATCCTTTAAAACACAATTACAAGATTTGTCACAAATGCAACATAAGGAATTATTTAATATATACATATATAATATATACATATATGCAATAGTAAGATATAAACATTCTCTGCAGTCTCTTATGGAATGCTTTTCACACCGTCTGAATTTAAGGCCACTGATAACCCCAGTCTGATTGATTTCCAATCTTAATGATGTTTTCAAAACAAATGCTCCATCTGAAAATTTTCCACCAGTCGTAGGAGGGAACAGTTTAACATGAAAAGCTACGTATGATTTCATAAACGTTTGATAATTTTGTTTGTTGTGATTATTTACATATTTATATATTTTCATATGAACATTTTATCTAAGGGCTCAAAAGATGCAAAATGTTGCTTTGTTCAGAAATAATTACTTCATAAAATACAACTTCAACACTCCTTTTCAGTCAATAATGTCCGAAATGGACTTGTGATCCGTCATCTGAATATAAAGTCGTATAGTCTCTCAACGTGATTTAGTTTAGTGTTTTAAAACAAATATTCCAAGATAATTTATCAGGGCTGTATTATATTGAAAAAATATTTCAGTAATTTTCGTTTACAGATCTATTTAAATTTGTCAGGTTATTCAATGTTCTACATTCTCTTATTTACGACCAGTACTCCTTTCTCACTTGGTCATTATTACAGCGCCTTATTCTCAGCATACGTAGGATTGTCGTAAGCCTCTGTATTGTTGTAATGTCTGTAAAAAAGAGAAGTATTAGTACATTTCACAAAGACATACGAGTTGCATTTTAAGGAACATAACTGGTCTCGAAATACATTCTAAACCAATTTTCTTTAACATTCCAGAGGAAAAGAAAGCCATAACATTTCAAAACAAAATGAACAAATAAATATACTTCTAAGTGAATACATTCAATAACATTGCCCTTTGGGAGAGGGGAAACATATTTCTTTCATTTAAATTTCTTTTAATATTAGCGGATGTTAAATTGTGTTTTTTAAACTTTGAATTTCGTGTCAGAGTTCATTGTTGGGTTAAAGTTTATAAACTTGGGGCCTGGGATTATGCACTTGTTTTTAAAATTAATATTCTGTAAGTTTACTCAGAACGAATATAGAATAATTGACTTTCCTTGATCTTTCTGATACTTTCCTTCTTAATTTTAAGGAAAACATATGCACTTATTATATCTTTGTTATTGTTTCTTGAGCTTAACATTCCAACCTCAAAAAATATTTAAGCAAACGACACAAGCTCACCATTTAGGCGTGCTGTTGAATTTTAAATACACTTAAATAACACAGTCTTATAACTGAAAATGTTTGAAGATTCAGGAACACGGTCCAATGGTGAACAACTGGTGCAAGTATAACAAATACACTGGAATGTTGTGATAGTTGTTTGTCAGTGACGTAACTAGTATTTTCCGTAACCAAACTGTGCATGCCTCGTTACCTTACTACAAGTAAGCCTGTAAAACATACTACTTTACATTTTCGCTGCACCATCACTATCACCATCGACAACAACGAAATTACCAATGTAGCTAAGTCTTTACGTTACGCATAAGTACCCATATAAAAAAGTAAAACATTAAGACAGGGAGAAACTTATGCATTATTTATCTGGCTTTAATTGATGCGTGCTCACCTTGCGTGACGCTACTTCTCCATTGTTAAAACAGTGACTTTACACTTTGAGTTTTAATTTTGGATTTATTAATATACACGAATCTTTTAGACATCTGATTATCCCATTCGGACAGAGCTACGAGATGTGCATCAAAGGACTGAGTGATGGAAGCAGTTTACAATCGACAAAGCGTCTTGGCATGCATTTGTAGAACAAGTAGCGGACCACTAATTATTTTACAGCCAGGGAACCAGTCTACTGGGGTGTGTGTGTGTGGGGGGGGGGGGGGGGGGAATAAAAAATAGAGTACTAAATCTTTTGAGATGTGCCCATTGGGTAATAAATGGGTTCAATTTTGTTCCATTATTAATTTCACAAACTTCAATCTATGTACTATAGCTGACAAAAAATATTTAATTTAATTTTGACAGCCTGTATTTAATTTCCAACTGACAAAATAGCATATGTACTCTTGATGCGAGGCTATGTTATAAGGTGCAGACCAGGGATCCCCCCCCCCCCCGTATAGTATCACGAGACTCGAAAACATGCTGCGAAGCATCTGATTTTTAAGGCTGAAAAAAATGTCTCTAACTTTAATGAATGGATCCATGTGTGGTTTGTATGCCAAGCTAGTGAAGAGTTTATTTTTATTTTATAATATATTAACATTAAGTTCTATGGGAAATGAATTAGTGGTCCGATCCCAATAGGGATGTGGGTGTGTGTATCCATGACAACCACGTGCATCTCAGAGTCTGTTTGAGTATCATTGGTTGATTTAAGAGTAATTATAGTAAAATGGATCATTTTTGGAGTAATTTAGAGTAGATACTAGTGAAAAAGTAAAGAATTATGGAAAACAAGCATGGTTGTGTAATCTGGCTATGGGTAGCATTAACTGAGATGGGTTGATGGAACTATTTCTTATTTAACTGCATACAGATTTTCATATATGATAAAAAAAAAAATTACACATGACTTAGTGAAAAATCAGTCTCTTAATGTTAGTCCCTTGTGTCATGAAAAAATGTGTGTGAACATTGACCATTTAGTTTTGAAACCCCATTCTATCGAGAGAGAGAGAGAGAGAGAGTTCAAGTTCACTGTAAAGACCAGGGATTACGAACCAAATGCCACAAACCCATCTGTTAAATAGAATAGATCTTATTCAAGGTAGTTCTTTTATACTCTTGTCATATTTAGCTCTGGTTTTCTGTCTAATATTCCATAACAATCTGCCTTTTGCATAATTCATCTCCTCTTGATATTTCTCATTGAATCTGAATAAAAGTGCTCCCTTTTTACATCTATTATGTTTGTATGCTTTCTTTTTGTTGTAAAATGTCCTATCAATAATATGTTTTCTATGTCTTCTTTTCAGTTGCATAGCCACACTGGAGTTTACTGCTATGGGGCACTCAGAAGCTCAGCACAGTTTCACTTTAGACTCCATAGGCCCATTGTTGCTGTAATGTACTGCGCTATGACATTGTGCATGGAAATTCCTTATGAATGTTACATTTCAAGGTAAACTTCTTTGAATTACTATATTTACACTTTCAGACATTTGTGTGTTAGTGTTGAGAAATGTCTTCTGAAATGTCATTTTCCCCAGCCGGTAGTTAACAAGCATTCGTATACTTGATTCGGTGTGTGTAGAATTTACTATTCTAAATGTGCCAGACAACTATGAGCTTTTAACTACCCAGTTTTCATTTTTATCAGTGCAAACATATGACTTTGTCTTGCAAAGGGGAATCACCACCCTGATAACAGAGCACTTTATATGGCATTTACTGCTTTTGACATGGCCCTCATTATCACAGAAGTGTCCCCACAGTATTTCTGAAAGGCAACATTAAACTCTGCATGACAACACTGTCTCAGGTCTATCGCAAAATTGTTTCTCATCGTCTCACATTCAATTTAGTTTTTTCCTGGCATCAGATTTGTCAGTGCATTAGAATTTTTAATGATGTCTCCCATTCTAGGCTCCCATCACACATGGGATATGTTCTCTTGTGTTCTGCCAACACTGCATTCCACAGTTCTTCTATTTTTTTTATAGCTGTACCAGCCTGTATGGACTCTTTTCACCAGACCTGACATAAAAATTATGAATGTATTACCCTTTTTGGGACATAGAATCTTACATTTATCATATTTTATGTTGCCGGGTGCTTCTTAAATGCATTCATTTCTTATTAACAACTCTCTGTGTCAAGGTATAAGTTTCCTTGGATAGGTTAGCTCCCCCAGTCCATTTTTTGAGAATGAGCTAACAGATCTCATAGTAACAAAATCTGAACTTGAACACTCAAATGGTATTTTTGTTTTATTATATTACAGTTAGTAATCATATGAAGAGATCTGCCTCTCAGAATATATGGTATTTGTGCACATATTTGGTCTGATACATTGTTTACAATTAAATTGTACCTGTTAATCATTGTTTTATTTTTTCTTTACATTACTTTCCTCCATGAATTATGTAATGAAAAATAGGAAACCAAATTGATTGATAATGTTTTTTTATAGCATTGAATAATGATGAATTTCTATTTACCGCTTTTGTTCGGAGTCACCGGCATGTAGATCAGCCTCTAAATCTTTGGTTTGAGTTGGCCATAGGAACTTGTATAGCACCAAAATTTCCTCTTTCTCAATATCAAAGTGTGAACTTGGTCTTTTTGTGATAATATTGTACTTTTCCTCTGAAAGTCTTTTATATAGTGTTTTTGTGACATCACTCTCTACAGTTTTCTCACTTGTTACACACTTGTTATGAGGAATATTTCCTAGTCTGATGTCAAACTAAATACTCGCATGAAGACAACCTTTGGTTTTCCTCTGTACTTTTGACATTTTTGACACAGTACAATAACTGTAGTTTATGTTTTGAGTTTCAAAGTGTGAATTCAGTACCTGCTTAGCACTGTTAGAACTACATTCTGCACTGTTTATATTGATTCTTTACATCAATGAAAGCTAGTATCAGTTTACAGTCAGGCCAGACTCGCATTTGGCCTCAGCTTCCAGACCTCTACATTGATAAATTGTTCATGTGACAAGTGATGAAAAATAAAATAAACCTGTTAGGTGCCATAAATACTTCTTAATATATGATTCAAGAAAACAAAATCTCCAATGAATGAAATTTTAGGCAACCAAAATATGATCTTTATACCAGAAATTGATGAAAATAGGGGGTTGTGTAATTTGATACCTCTTATTACATAATGCTTATAGGTGCATATTTCATGCATGCATATCTGAATAGCAGACACACAGGAAATAAATAAAAACCTGAGACAAGCTATTACAGTCACTGCATTTATTCAGTTATCTACATCTATAATATACGAACATGGTAAACATTCTTGAAATACAACATTCATTCTTATCATCTATAGGCATTACATAAGTGTTCATTATTACCATTTAGTGCACTTAGAATATCACCCAAGTTAGTATAGTACATACTTGGTGCCTAAGGTTGTCAAAATACAAAAATGACAAAAATGTATGTTCGGTATATATAGGGATGTGGGTAGTGTGTGTATCCATGACAGCCACGTGCATCTCAGAGTCTGTTTGAGTATCATTGGTTGATTTAAGAGTAATTATAGTAAAATGGATCATTTTTGGAGTAATTTAGAGTAGATACTAGTGAAAAAGTAAATAATTATGGAAAACGTCCATGGTTGTGTAATCTGGCTATGGGTAGCATTAACTGAGATGGGTTGATGGCACTATTTCCTATTTAACTGCATACAGATTTTCATATATGATAAAAAAGAAAAAATTACACATGACTTAGTGAAAAATCAGTCTCTTAATGTTAGTCCCTTGTGTCATGAAAAAATGTGTGTGAACATTGACCATTTAGTTTTGAAACCCCATTCTATCGAGAGAGAGAGAGAGAGAGAGTTCAAGTTCACTGTAAAGACCAGGGATTACGAACCAAATGCCACAAACCCATCTGTTAAATAGAATAGATCTTATTCAAGGTAGTTCTTTTATACTCTTGTCATATTTAGCTCTGGGTTTCTGTCTAATATTCCATAACAATCTGCCTTTTGCATAATTCATCTCCTCTTGATATTTCTCATTGAATCTGAATAAAAGTGCTCCCTTTTTACATCTATTATGTTTGTATGCTTTCTTTTTGTTGTAAAATGTCCTATCAATAATATGTTTTCTATGTCTTCTTTTCAGTTGCATAGCCACACTGGAGTTTACTGCTATGGGGCACTCAGAAGCTCAGCACAGTTTCACTTTAGACTCCATAGGCCCATTGTTGCTGTAATGTACTGCGCTATGACATTGTGCATGGAAATTCCTTATGAATGTTACATTTCAAGGTAAACTTCTTTGAATTACTATATTTACACTTTCAGACATTTGTGTGTTAGTGTTGAGAAATGTCTTCTGAAATGTCATTTTCCCCAGCCGGTAGTTAACAAGCATTCGTATACTTGATTCGGTGTGTGTAGAATTTACTATTCTAAATGTGCCAGACAACTATGAGCTTTTAACTACCCAGTTTTCATTTTTATCAGTGCAAACATATGACTTTGTCTTGCAAAGGGGAATCACCACCCTGATAACAGAGCACTTTATATGGCATTTACTGCTTTTGACATGGCCCTCATTATCACAGAAGTGTCCCCACAGTATTTCTGAAGGGCAACATTAAACTCTGCATGACAACACTGTCTCAGGTCTATCGCAAAATTGTTTCTCATCGTCTCGCATTCAATTTAGTTTTTCCTGGCATCAGATTTGTAAGTGCATTAGAATTTTTAATGATGTCTCCCATTCTAGGCTCCCATCACACATGGGATATGTTCTCTTGTGTTCTGCCAACACTGCATTCCACAGTTCTTCTATTTTTTTTTTTAGCTGTACCAGCCTGTATGGACTCTTTTCACCACCAGACCTGACATAAAAATTATGAATGTATTACCCTTTTTGGGACATAGAATCTTACATTTATCATATTTTATGTTGCCAGGTGCATTTTAAATGCATTCATTTCTTATTAACAACTCTCTGTGTCAAGGTATAAGTTTCCTTGGATAGGTTAGCTCCCCTAGTCCATTTTTTGAGAATGAGCTAACAGATCTCATAGTAACAAAATCTGAACTTGAACACTCAAATGGTATTTTTGTTTTATTATATTACAGTTAGTAATCATATGAAGAGATCTGCCTCTCAGAATATATGGTATTTGTGCACATATTTGGTCTGATACATTGTTTACAATTAAATTGTACCTGTTAATCATTGTTTTATTTTTTCTTTACATTACTTTCCTCCATGAATTATGTAATGAAAAATAGGAAACCAAATTGATTGATAATGTTTTTTATAACATTGTATAATGATGAATTTCTATTTACCTCTTTTGTTCGGAGTCACCGGCATGCAGATCAGCCTCTAAATCTTTGGCTTGAGTTGGCCATAGGAACTTGTATAGCACCGAAACTTCCTCTTTCTCAATATCAAAGTGTGAACTTGGTCTTTTTGTGATAATATTGTACTTTTCCTCTGAAATTCTTTTATATAGTGTTTTTGTGACATCACTCTCTACAGTTTTCTCACTTGTTACACACTTGTTATGAGGAATATTTTCTAGTCTGATGTAAAACTAAATTCTCGCATGAAGACAACCTTTGGTTTTCCTCTGTACTTTTGACATTTTTGACACAGTAAAATAACTGTAGTTTATGTTTTGAGTTTCAAAGTGTGAATTCAGTACCTGCTTAGCACTGTTAGAACTACATTCTGCACTGTTTATATTGTTTCTTTACATCAATGAAAGCTAGTATCAGTTTACAGTCAGGCCAGACTCGCATTTGGCCTCAGCTTCCAGACCTCTACATTGATAAATTGTTCATGTGACAAGTGATGAAAAATAAAATAAACCTGTTAGGTGATATAAATACTTCTTAATATATGATTCAAGAAAACAAAATCTCCAATGAATGAAATTTTAGGCAACCAAAATATGATCTTTATACCAGAAATTGATGAAAATAGGGGGTTGTGTAATTTGATACCTCTTATTACATAATGCTTATAGGTGCATATTTCATGCATGCATAATCTGAATAGCAGACACACAGGAAATAAATAAAAACCTGAGACAAGCTATTACAGTCACTGCATTTATTCAGTTATCTACATCTATAATATACGAACATGGTAAACATTCTTGAAATACAACATTCATTCTTATCATCTATAGGCATTACATAAGTGTTCATTATTACCATTTAGTGCACTTAGAATATCACCCAAGTTAGTATAGTACATACTTGGTGCCTAAGGTTGTCAAAATACAAAAATGACAAAAATGTATGTTCGGTATATATAGGGATGTGGGTAGTGTGTGTATCCATGACAGCCACGTGCATCTCAGAGTCTGTTTGAGTATCATTGGTTGATTTAAGAGTAATTATAGTAAAATGGATCATTTTTGGAGTAATTTAGAGTAGATACTAGTGAAAAAGTAAAGAATTATGGAAAACAAGCATGGTTGTGTAATCTGGCTATGGGTAGCATTAACTGAGATGGGTTGATGGAACTATTTCCTATTTAACTGCATACAGATTTTCATATATGATAAAAAAAAAAAAAATTACACATGACTTAGTGAAAAATCAGTCTCTTAATGTTAGTCCCTTGTGTCATGAAAAAATGTGTGTGAACATTGACCATTTAGTTTTGAAACCCCATTCTATCGAGAGAGAGAGAGAGAGAGAGAGAGAGAGAGAGAGAGAGAGAGAGAGAGAGAGAGTTCACTGTAAAGACCAGGGATTATGAACCAAATGCCACAAACCCATCTGTTAAATAGAATAGATCTTATTCAAGGTACTTCTTTTATACTCTTGTCATATTTAGCTCTGGGTTTCTGTCTAATATTCCATAACAATCTGCTTTTTGCATAATTCATCTCCTCTTGTTGTTTCTCATTGAATCTGAATAAAAGTGCTCCCTTTTTACATCTATTATGTTTGTATGCTTTCTTTTTGTTGTAAAATGTCCTATCAATAATATGTTTTCTATGTCTTCTTTTCAGTTGCATAGCCACACTGGAGTTTACTGCTATGGGGCACTCAGAAGCTCAGCACAGTTTCACTTTAGACTCCATAGGCCCATTGTTGCTGTAATGTACTGCGCTATGACATTGTGCATGGAAATTCCTTATGAATGTTACATTTCAAGGTAAACTTCTTTGAATTACTATATTTACACTTTCAGACATTTGTGTGTTAGTGTTGAGAAATGTCTTCTGAAATGTCATTTTCCCCAGCCGGTAGTTAACATGCATTCGTATACTTGATTTGGTGTGTGTAGAATTTACTATTCTAAATGTGCCAGACAACTATGAGCTTTTAACTACCCAGTTTTCATTTTTATCAGTGCAAACATATGACTTTGTCTTGCAAAGGGGAATCACCACCCTGATAACAGAGCACTTTATATGGCATTTACTGCTTTTGACATGGCACTCATTATCACAGAAGTGTCCCCACAGTATTTCTGAAAGGCAACATTAAACTCTGCATGACAACACTGTCTCAGGTCTATCGCAAAATTGTTCCTCATCGTCTCGGATTCAATTTAGTTTTTTCCTGGCATCAGATTTGTAAGTGCATTAGAATTTTTAATGATGTCTCCCATTCTAGGCTCCCATCACACATGGGATATGTTCTCTTGTGTTCTGCCAACACTGCATTCCACAGTTCTTCTATTTTTTTTTTAGCTGTACCAGCCTGTATGGACTCTTTTCACCACCAGACCTGACATAAAAATTATGAATGTATTACCCTTTTTGGGACATAGAATCTTACATTTATCATATTTTATGTTGCTGGGTGCTTCTTAAATGCATTCATTTCTTATTAACAACTCTCTGTGTCAAGGTATAAGTTTCCTTGGATAGGTTAGCTCCCCTAGTCCATTTTTTGAGAATGAGCTAACAGATCTCATAGTAACAAAATCTGAACTTGAACACTCAAATGGTATTTTTGTTTTATTATATTACAGTTAGTAATCATATGAAGAGATCTGCCTCTCAGAATATATGGTATTTGTGCACATATTTGGTCTGATACATTGTTTACAATTAAATTGTACCTGTTAATCATTGTTTTATTTTTTCTTTACATTACTTTCCTCCATGAATTATGTAATGAAAAATAGGAAACCAAATTGATTGATAATGTTTTTTTATAACATTGAATAATGATGAATTTCTATTTACCGCTTTTGTTCGGAGTCACCGGCATGTAGATCAGCCTCTAAATCTTTGGTTTGAGTTGGCCATAGGAACTTGTATAGCACCGAAACTTCCTCTTTCTCAATATCAAAGTGTGAACTTGGTCTTTTTGTGATAATATTGTACTTTTCCTCTGAAAGTCTTTTATATAGTGTTTTTGTGACATCACTCTCTACAGTTTTCTCACTTGTTACACACTTGTTATGAGGAATATTTCCTAGTCTGATGTAAAACTAAATTCTCGCATGAAGACAACCTTTGGTTTTCCTCTGTACTTTTGACATTTTTGACACAGTAAAATAACTGTAGTTTATGTTTTGAGTTTCAAAGTGTGAATTCAGTACCTGCTTAGCACTGTTAGAACTACATTCTGCACTGTTTATATTGTTTCTTTACATCAATGAAAGCTAGTATCAGTTTACAGTCAGGCCAGACTCGCATTTGGCCTCAGCTTCCAGACCTCTACATTGATAAATTGTTCATGTGACAAGTGATGAAAAATAAAATAAACCTGTTAGGTGCCATAAATACTTCTTAATATATGATTCAAGAAAACAAAATCTCCAATGAATGAAATTTTAGGCAACCAAAATATGATCTTTATACCAGAAATTGATGAAAATAGGGGGTTGTGTAATTTGATACCTCTTATTACATAATGCTTATAGGTGCATATTTCATGCATGCATATCTGAATAGCAGACACACAGGAAATAAATAAAAACCTGAGACAAGCTATTACAGTCACTGCATTTATTCAGTTATCTACATCTATAATATACGAACATGGTAAACATTCTTGAAATACAACATTCATTCTTATCATCTATAGGCATTACATAAGTGTTCATTATTACCATTTAGTGCACTTAGAATATCACCCAAGTTAGTATAGTACATACTTGGTGCCTAAGGTTGTCAAAATACAAAAATGACAAAAATGTATGTTCGGTATATATAGGGATGTGGGTAGTGTGTGTATCCATGACAGCCACGTGCATCTCAGAGTCTGTTTGAGTATCATTGGTTGATTTAAGAGTAATTATAGTAAAATGGATCATTTTTGGAGTAATTTAGAGTAGATACTAGTGAAAAAGTAAATAATTATGGAAAACGTCCATGGTTGTGTAATCTGGCTATGGGTAGCATTAACTGAGATGGGTTGATGGCACTATTTCCTATTTAACTGCATACAGATTTTCATATATGATAAAAAAGAAAAAATTACACATGACTTAGTGAAAAATCAGTCTCTTAATGTTAGTCCCTTGTGTCATGAAAAAATGTGTGTGAACATTGACCATTTAGTTTTGAAACCCCATTCTATCGAGAGAGAGAGAGAGAGAGAGAGAGAGAGAGAGAGAGAGAGAGAGTTCACTGTAAAGACCAGGGATTATGAACCAAATGCCACAAACCCATCTGTTAAATAGAATAGATCTTATTCAAGGTAGTTCTTTTATACTCTTGTCATATTTAGCTCTGGGTTTCTGTCTAATATTCCATAACAATCTGCTTTTTGCATAATTCATCTCCTCTTGTTGTTTCTCATTGAATCTGAATAAAAGTGCTCCCTTTTTACATCTATTATGTTTGTATGCTTTCTTTTTGTTGTAAAATGTCCTATCAATAATATGTTTTCTATGTCTTCTTTTCAGTTGCATAGCCACACTGGAGTTTACTGCTATGGGGCACTCAGAAGCTCAGCACAGTTTCACTTTAGACTCCATAGGCCCATTGTTGCTGTAATGTACTGCGCTATGACATTGTGCATGGAAATTCCTTATGAATGTTACATTTCAAGGTAAACTTCTTTGAATTACTATATTTACACTTTCAGACATTTGTGTGTTAGTGTTGAGAAATGTCTTCTGAAATGTCATTTTCCCCAGCCGGTAGTTAACATGCATTCGTATACTTGATTTGGTGTGTGTAGAATTTACTATTCTAAATGTGCCAGACAACTATGAGCTTTTAACTACCCAGTTTTCATTTTTATCAGTGCAAACATATGACTTTGTCTTGCAAAGGGGAATCACCACCCTGATAACAGAGCACTTTATATGGCATTTACTGCTTTTGACATGGCCCTCATTATCACAGAAGTGTCCCCACAGTATTTCTGAAAGGCAACATTAAACTCTGCATGACAACACTGTCTCAGGTCTATCGCAAAATTGTTCCTCATCGTCTCGGATTCAATTTAGTTTTTTCCTGGCATCAGATTTGTAAGTGCATTAGAATTTTTAATGATGTCTCCCATTCTAGGCTCCCATCACACATGGGATATGTTCTCTTGTGTTCTGCCAACACTGCATTCCACAGTTCTTCTATTTTTTTTTTAGCTGTACCAGCCTGTATGGACTCTTTTCACCACCAGACCTGACATAAAAATTATGAATGTATTACCCTTTTTGGGACATAGAATCTTACATTTATCATATTTTATGTTGCTGGGTGCTTCTTAAATGCATTCATTTCTTATTAACAACTCTCTGTGTCAAGGTATAAGTTTCCTTGGATAGGTTAGCTCCCCTAGTCCATTTTTTGAGAATGAGCTAACAGATCTCATAGTAACAAAATCTGAACTTGAACACTCAAATGGTATTTTTGTTTTATTATATTACAGTTAGTAATCATATGAAGAGATCTGCCTCTCAGAATATATGGTATTTGTGCACATATTTGGTCTGATACATTGTTTACAATTAAATTGTACCTGTTAATCATTGTTTTATTTTTTCTTTACATTACTTTCCTCCATGAATTATGTAATGAAAAATAGGAAACCAAATTGATTGATAATGTTTTTTTATAACATTGAATAATGATGAATTTCTATTTACCGCTTTTGTTCGGAGTCACCGGCATGTAGATCAGCCTCTAAATCTTTGGTTTGAGTTGGCCATAGGAACTTGTATAGCACCGAAACTTCCTCTTTCTCAATATCAAAGTGTGAACTTGGTCTTTTTGTGATAATATTGTACTTTTCCTCTGAAAGTCTTTTATATAGTGTTTTTGTGACATCACTCTCTACAGTTTTCTCACTTGTTACACACTTGTTATGAGGAATATTTCCTAGTCTGATGTAAAACTAAATTCTCGCATGAAGACAACCTTTGGTTTTCCTCTGTACTTTTGACATTTTTGACACAGTAAAATAACTGTAGTTTATGTTTTGAGTTTCAAAGTGTGAATTCAGTACCTGCTTAGCACTGTTAGAACTACATTCTGCACTGTTTATATTGTTTCTTTACATCAATGAAAGCTAGTATCAGTTTACAGTCAGGCCAGACTCGCATTTGGCCTCAGCTTCCAGACCTCTACATTGATAAATTGTTCATGTGACAAGTGATGAAAAATAAAATAAACCTGTTAGGTGATATAAATACTTCTTAATATATGATTCAAGAAAACAAAATCTCCAATGAATGAAATTTTAGGCAACCAAAATATGATCTTTATACCAGAAATTGATGAAAATAGGGGGTTGTGTAATTTGATACCTCTTATTACATAATGCTTATAGGTGCATATTTCATGCATGCATAATCTGAATAGCAGACACACAGGAAATAAATAAAAACCTGAGACAAGCTATTACAGTCACTGCATTTATTCAGTTATCTACATCTATAATATACGAACATGGTAAACATTCTTGAAATACAACATTCATTCTTATCATCTATAGGCATTACATAAGTGTTCATTATTACCATTTAGTGCACTTAGAATATCACCCAAGTTAGTATAGTACATACTTGGTGCCTAAGGTTGTCAAAATACAAAAATGACAAAAATGTATGTTCGGTATATATAGGGATGTGGGTAGTGTGTGTATCCATGACAGCCACGTGCATCTCAGAGTCTGTTTGAGTATCATTGGTTGATTTAAGAGTAATTATAGTAAAATGGATCATTTTTGGAGTAATTTAGAGTAGATACTAGTGAAAAAGTAAAGAATTATGGAAAACAAGCATGGTTGTGTAATCTGGCTATGGGTAGCATTAACTGAGATGGGTTGATGGCACTATTTCCTATTTAACTGCATCCAGATTTTCATATATGATAAAAAAAAAAAAAATTACACATGACTTAGTGAAAAATCAGTCTCTTAATGTTAGTCCCTTGTGTCATGAAAAAATGTGTGTGAACATTGACCATTTAGTTTTGAAACCCCATTCTATCGAGAGAGAGAGAGAGAGAGAGAGAGAGAGAGAGAGAGAGAGTTCACTGTAAAGACCAGGGATTATGAACCAAATGCCACAAACCCATCTGTTAAATAGAATAGATCTTATTCAAGGTAGTTCTTTTATACTCTTGTCATATTTAGCTCTGGGTTTCTGTCTAATATTCCATAACAATCTGCTTTTTGCATAATTCATCTCCTCTTGTTGTTTCTCATTGAATCTGAATAAAAGTGCTCCCTTTTTACATCTATTATGTTTGTATGCTTTCTTTTTGTTGTAAAATGTCCTATCAATAATATGTTTTCTATGTCTTCTTTTCAGTTGCATAGCCACACTGGAGTTTACTGCTATGGGGCACTCAGAAGCTCAGCACAGTTTCACTTTAGACTCCATAGGCCCATTGTTGCTGTAATGTACTGCGCTATGACATTGTGCATGGAAATTCCTCATGAATGTTACATTTCAAGGTAAATTTCTTTGAATTACTATATTTACACTTTCAGACATTTGTGTGTTAGTGTTGAGACATGTCTTCTGAAATGTCATTTTCCCCTGCCGGTAGTTAACAAGCATTCGTATAATTGATTTGGTATGTGTAGAGTTTACTATTCTAAATGTGCCAGGCAAATACGAGCTTCTAACTAACCAGTTTTAATTTTCACCGGTGCAAACATATAACTGTATCTTGCAAAGGGAATCACCACCCCGATAACAGAGCACTTTATATGGCATTTACTGCTTTTGACATGGCACTCATTATCACAGAAGTGTCCCCACAGTATTTCTGAAAGGCAACATTACACTCTGCATGACAACACTGTCTCAGGTCTATCGCAAAATTGTTTCTCATCGTCTCGCATTCAATTTAGTTTTTTCCTGGCATCAGATTTGTAAGTGCATTAGAATTTTTAATGATGTCTCCCATTCTAGGCTCCCATCACACATGGGATATGTTCTCTTGTGTTCTGCCAACACTGCATTCCACAGTTCTTCTATTTTTTTTTTAGCTGTACCAGCCTGTATGGACTCTTTTCACCAGACCTGACATAAAAATTATGAATGTATTACCCTTTTTGGGACATAGAATCTTACATTTATCATATTTTATGTTGCTGGGTGCTTTTTAGATGCATTCATTTCTTATTAACAACTCTCTGTGTCAAGGTATAAGTTTCCTTGGATAGGTTAGCTCCCCTAGTCCATTTTTTGAGAATGAGCTAACAGATCTCATAGTAACAAAATCTGAACTTGAACACTCAAATGGTATTTTTGTTTTATTATATTACAGTTAGTAATCATATGAAGAGATCTGCCTCTCAGAATATATGGTATTTGTGCACATATTTGGTCTGATACATTGTTTACAATTAAATTGTACCTGTTAATCATTGTTTTATTTTTTCTTTACATTACTTTCCTCCATGAATTATGTAATGAAAAATAGGAAACCAAATTGATTGATAATGTTTTTTATAACATTGTATAATGATGAATTTCTATTTACCTCTTTTGTTCGGAGTCACCGGCATGCAGATCAGCCTCTAAATCTTTGGTTTGAGTTGGCCATAGGAACTTGTATAGCACCGAAACTTCCTCTTTCTCAATATCAAAGTGTGAACTTGGTCTTTTTGTGATAATATTGTACTTTTCCTCTGAAAGTCTTTTATATAGTGTTTTTGTGACATCACTCTCTACAGTTTTCTCACTTGTTACACACTTGTTATGAGGAATATTTCCTAGTCTGATGTAAAACTAAATTCTCGCATGAAGACAACCTTTGGTTTTCCTCTGTACTTTTGACATTTTTGACACAGTAAAATAACTGTAGTTTATGTTTTGAGTTTCAAAGTGTGAATTCAGTACCTGCTTAGCACTGTTAGAACTACATTCTGCACTGTTTATATTGTTTCTTTACATCAATGAAAGCTAGTATCAGTTTACAGTCAGGCCAGACTCGCATTTGGCCTCAGCTTCCAGACCTCTACATTGATAAATTGTTCATGTGACAAGTGATGAAAAATAAAATAAACCTGTTAGGTGATATAAATACTTCTTAATATATGATTCAAGAAAACAAAATCTCCAATGAATGAAATTTTAGGCAACCAAAATATGATCTTTATACCAGAAATTGATGAAAATAGGGGGTTGTGTAATTTGATACCTCTTATTACATAATGCTTATAGGTGCATATTTCATGCATGCATATCTGAATAGCAGACACACAGGAAATAAATAAAAACCTGAGACAAGCTATTACAGTCACTGCATTTATTCAGTTATCTACATCTATAATATACGAATATGGTAAACATTCCTGAAATACAACATTCATTCTTATCATCTATAGGCATTACATAAGTGTTCATTATTACCATTTAGTGCACTTAGAATATCACCCAAGTTAGTATAGTACATACTTGGTGCCTAAGGTTGTCAAAATACAAAAATGACAAAAATGTATGTTCGGTATATATAGGGATGTGGGTAGTGTGTGTATCCATGACAGCCACGTGCATCTCAGAGCCTGTTTGAGTATCATTGGTTGATTTAAGAGTAATTATAGTAAAATGGATCATTTTTGGAGTAATTTAGAGTAGATACTAGTGAAAAAGTAAAGAATTATGGAAAACAAGCATGGTTGTGTAATCTGGCTATGGGTAGCATTAACTGAGAAGGGTTGATGGCACTATTTCCTATTTAACTGCATCCAGATTTTCATATATGATAAAAAAAAAAAATTACACATGACTTAGTGAAAAATCAGTCTCTTAATGTTAGTCCCTTGTGTCATGAAAAAATGTGTGTGAACATTGACCATTTAGTTTTGAAACCTCATTCTATCGAGAGAGAGAGAGAGAGAGAGAGAGAGAGCGAGTTCAAGTTCACTGTAAAGACCAGGGATTATGAACCAAATGCCACAAACCCATCTGTTAAATAGAATAGATCTTATTCAAGGTAGTTCTTTTATACTCTTGTCATATTTAGCTCTGGGTTTCTGTCTAATATTCCATAACAATCTGCCTTTTGCATAATTCATCTCCTCTTGATATTTCTCATTGAATCAGAATAAAAGTGCTCCCTTTTTACATCTATTATGTTTGTATGCTTTCCTTTTGTTGTAAAATGTCCTATCAATAATATGTTTTCTATGTCTTCTTTTCAGTTGCATAGCCACACTGGAGTTTACTGCTATGGGGCACTCAGAAGCTCAGCACAGTTTCACTTTAGACTCCATAGGCCCATTGTTGCTGTAATGTACTGCGCTATGACATTGTGCATGGAAATTCCTTATGAATGTTACATTTCAAGGTAAACTTCTTTGAATTACTATATTTACACTTTCAGACATTTGTGTGTTAGTGTTGAGAAATGTCTTCTGAAATGTCATTTTCCCCAGCCGGTAGTTAACAAGCATTCGTATACTTGATTCGGTGTGTGTAGAATTTACTATTCTAAATGTGCCAGACAACTATGAGCTTTTAACTACCCAGTTTTCATTTTTATCAGTGCAAACATATGACTTTGTCTTGCAAAGGGGAATCACCACCCTGATAACAGAGCACTTTATATGGCATTTACTGCTTTTGACATGGCCCTCATTATCACAGAAGTGTCCCCACAGTATTTCTGAAAGGCAACATTACACTCTGCATGACAACACTGTCTCAGGTCTATCGCAAAATTGTTTCTCATCGTCTCGCATTCAATTTAGTTTTTTCCTGGCATCAGATTTGTAAGTGCATTAGAATTTTTAATGATGTCTCCCATTCTAGGCTCCCATCACACATGAGATATGTTCTCTTGTGTTCTGCCAACACTGCATTCCACAGTTCTTCTATTTTTTTTTTAGCTGTACCAGCCTGTATGGACTCTTTTCACCAGACCTGACATAAAAATTATGAATGTATTACCCTTTTTGGGACATAGAATCTTACATTTATCATATTTTATGTTGCTGGGTGCTTTTTAGATGCATTCATTTCTTATTAACAACTCTCTGTGTCAAGGTATAAGTTTCCTTGGATAGGTTAGCTCCCCTAGTCCATTTTGTGAGAATGAGCTAACAGATCTCATAGTAACAAAATCTGAACTTGAACACTCAAATGGTATTTTTGTTTTATTATATTACAGTTAGTAATCATATGAAGAGATCTGCCTCTCAGAATATATGGTATTTGTGCACATATTTGGTCTGATACATTGTTTACAATTAAATTGTACCTGTTAATCATTGTTTTATTTTTTCTTTACATTACTTTCCTCCATGAATTATGTAATGAAAAATAGGAAACCAAATTGATTGATAATGTTTTTTATAACATTGTATAATGATGAATTTCTATTTACCTCTTTTGTTCGGAGTCACCGGCATGCAGATCAGCCTGTAAATCTTTGGTTTGAGTTGGCCATAGGAACTTGTATAGCACCGAAACTTCCTCTTTCTCAATATCAAAGTGTGAACTTGGTCTTTTTGTGATAATATTGTACTTTTCCTCTGAAAGTCTTTTATATAGTGTTTTTGTGACATCACTCTCTACAGTTTTCTCACTTGTTACACACTTGTTATGAGGAATATTTCCTAGTCTGATGTAAAACTAAATTCTCGCATGAAGACAACCTTTGGTTTTCCTCTGTACTTTTGACATTTTTGACACAGTAAAATAACTGTAGTTTATGTTTTGAGTTTCAAAGTGTGAATTCAGTACCTGCTTAGCACTGTTAGAACTACATTCTGCACTGTTTATATTGTTTCTTTACATCAATGAAAGCTAGTATCAGTTTACAGTCAGGCCAGACTCGCATTTGGCCTCAGCTTCCAGACCTCTACATTGATAAATTGTTCATGTGACAAGTGATGAAAAATAAAATAAACCTGTTAGGTGATATAAATACTTCTTAATATATGATTCAAGAAAACAAAATCTCCAATGAATGAAATTTTAGGCAACCAAAATATGATCTTTATATCAGAAATTGATGAAAATAGGGGGTTGTGTAATTTGATACCTCTTATTACATAATGCTTATAGGTGCATATTTCATGCATGCATATCTGAATAGCAGACACACAGGAAATAAATAAAAACTTGAGACAAGCTATTACAGTCACTGCATTTATTCAGTTATCTACATCTATAATATACGAACATGGTAAACATTCCTGAAATACAACATTCATTCTTATCATCTATAGGCATTACATAAGTGTTCATTATTACCATTTAGTGCACTTAGAATATCACCCAAGTTAGTATAGTACATACTTGGTGCCTAAGGTTGTCAAAATACAAAAATGACAAAAATGTATGTTCGGTATATATAGGGATGTGGGTAGTGTGTGTATCCATGACAGCCACGTGCATCTCAGAGCCTGTTTGAGTATCATTGGTTGATTTAAGAGTAATTATAGTAAAATGGATCATTTTTGGAGTAATTTAGAGTAGATACTAGTGAAAAAGTAAAGAATTATGGAAAACAAGCATGGTTGTGTAATCTGGCTATGGGTAGCATTAACTGAGAAGGGTTGATGGCACTATTTCCTATTTAACTGCATCCAGATTTTCATATATGATAAAAAAAAAAAAATTACACATGACTTAGTGAAAAATCAGTCTCTTAATGTTAGTCCCTTGTGTCATGAAAAAATGTGTGTGAACATTGACCATTTAGTTTTGAAACCTCATTCTATCGAGAGAGAGAGAGAGAGAGAGAGAGAGAGAGAGAGTTCAAGTTCACTGTAAAGACCAGGGATTATGAACCAAATGCCACAAACCCATCTGTTAAATAGAATAGATCTTATTCAAGGTACTTCTTTTATACTCTTGTCATATTTAGCTCTGGGTTTCTGTCTAATATTCCATAACAATCTGCTTTTTGCATAATTCATCTCCTCTTGATATTTCTCATTGAATCAGAATAAAAGTGCTCCCTTTTTACATCTATTATGTTTGTATGCTTTCCTTTTGTTGTAAAATGTCCTATCAATAATATGTTTTCTATGTCTTCTTTTCAGTTGCATAGCCACACTGGAGTTTACTGCTATGGGGCACTCAGAAGCTCAGCACAGTTTCACTTTAGACTCCATAGGCCCATTGTTGCTGTAATGTACTGCGCTATGACATTGTGCATGGAAATTCCTTATGAATGTTACATTTCAAGGTAAACTTCTTTGAATTACTATATTTACACTTTCAGACATTTGTGTGTTAGTGTTGAGAAATGTCTTCTGAAATGTCATTTTCCCCAGCCGGTAGTTAACAAGCATTCGTATACTTGATTCGGTGTGTGTAGAATTTACTATTCTAAATGTGCCAGACAACTATGAGCTTTTAACTACCCAGTTTTCATTTTTATCAGTGCAAACATATGACTTTGTCTTGCAAAGGGGAATCACCACCCTGATAACAGAGCACTTTATATGGCATTTACTGCTTTTGACATGGCCCTCATTATCACAGAAGTGTCCCCACAGTATTTCTGAAAGGCAACATTACACTCTGCATGACAACACTGTCTCAGGTCTATCGCAAAATTGTTTCTCATCGTCTCGCATTCAATTTAGTTTTTTCCTGGCATCAGATTTGTAAGTGCATTAGAATTTTTAATGATGTCTCCCATTCTAGGCTCCCATCACACATGAGATATGTTCTCTTGTGTTCTGCCAACACTGCATTCCACAGTTCTTCTATTTTTTGTTTAGCTGTACCAGCCTGTATGGACTCTTTTCACCAGACCTGACATAAAAATTATGAATGTATTACCCTTTTTGGGACATAGAATCTTACATTTATCATATTTTATGTTGCTGGGTGCTTTTTAGATGCATTCATTTCTTATTAACAACTCTCTGTGTCAAGGTATAAGTTTCCTTGGATAGGTTAGCTCCCCTAGTCCATTTTGTGAGAATGAGCTAACAGATCTCATAGTAACAAAATCTGAACTTGAACACTCAAATGGTATTTTTGTTTTATTATATTACAGTTAGTAATCATATGAAGAGATCTGCCTCTCAGAATATATGGTATTTGTGCACATATTTGGTCTGATACATTGTTTACAATTAAATTGTACCTGTTAATCAATGTTTTATTTTTTCTTTACATTACTTTCCTCCATGAATTATGTAATGAAAAATAGGAAACCAAATTGATTGATAATGTTTTTTATAACATTGTATAATGATGAATTTCTATTTACCTCTTTTGTTCGGAGTCACCGGCATGCAGATCAGCCTGTAAATCTTTGGTTTGAGTTGGCCATAGGAACTTGTATAGCACCGAAACTTCCTCTTTCTCAATATCAAAGTGTGAACTTGGTCTTTTTGTGATAATATTGTACTTTTCCTCTGAAAGTCTTTTATATAGTGTTTTTGTGACATCACTCTCTACAGTTTTCTCACTTGTTACACACTTGTTATGAGGAATATTTCCTAGTCTGATGTAAAACTAAATTCTCGCATGAAGACAACCTTTGGTTTTCCTCTGTACTTTTGACATTTTTGACACAGTAAAATAACTGTAGTTTATGTTTTGAGTTTCAAAGTGTGAATTCAGTACCTGCTTAGCACTGTTAGAACTACATTCTGCACTGTTTATATTGTTTCTTTACATCAATGAAAGCTAGTATCAGTTTACAGTCAGGCCAGACTCGCATTTGGCCTCAGCTTCCAGACCTCTACATTGATAAATTGTTCATGTGACAAGTGATGAAAAATAAAATAAACCTGTTAGGTGATATAAATACTTCTTAATATATGATTCAAGAAAACAAAATCTCCAATGAATGAAATTTTAGGCAACCAAAATATGATCTTTATACCAGAAATTGATGAAAATAGGGGGTTGTGTAATTTGATACCTCTTATTACATAATGCTTATAGGTGCATATTTCATGCATGCATATCTGAATAGCAGACACACAGGAAATAAATAAAAACTTGAGACAAGCTATTACAGTCACTGCATTTATTCAGTTATCTACATCTATAATATACGAACATGGTAAACATTCCTGAAATACAACATTCATTCTTATCATCTATAGGCATTACATAAGTGTTCATTATTACCATTTAGTGCACTTAGAATATCACCCAAGTTAGTATAGTACATACTTGGTGCCTAAGGTTGTCAAAATACAAAAATGACAAAAATGTATGTTCGGTATATATAGGGATGTGGGTAGTGTGTGTATCCATGACAGCCACGTGCATCTCAGAGCCTGTTTGAGTATCATTGGTTAATTTAAGAGTAATTATAGTAAAATGGATCATTTTTGGAGTAATTTAGAGTAGATACTAGTGAAAAAGTAAAGAATTATGGAAAACAAGCATGGTTGTGTAATCTGGCTATGGGTAGCATTAACTGAGAAGGGTTGATGGCACTATTTCCTATTTAACTGCATCCAGATTTTCATATATGATAAAAAAAAAAAAATTACACATGACTTAGTGAAAAATCAGTCTCTTAATGTTAGTCCCTTGTGTCATGAAAAAATGTGTGTGAACATTGACCATTTAGTTTTGAAACCTCATTCTATCGAGAGAGAGAGAGAGAGAGAGAGTTCAAGTTCACTGTAAAGACCAGGGATTATGAACCAAATGCCACAAACCCATCTGTTAAATAGAATAGATCTTATTCAAGGTAGTTCTTTTATACTCTTGTCATATTTAGCTCTGGGTTTCTGTCTAATATTCCATAACAATCTGCCTTTTGCATAATTCATCTCCTCTTGATGTTTCTCATTGAATCTGAATAAAAGTGCTCAATTTTTACATCGATTATGTTTGTATGCTTTCTTTTTGTTGTAAAATGTCCTATCAATAATATGTTTTCTATGTCTTCTTTTCAGTTGCATAGCCACACTGGAGTTTACTGCTATGGGGCACTCAGAAGCTCAGCACAGTTTCACTTTAGACTCCATACGCCAATTGTTGCTGTAATGTACTCCACTATGACATTGTGCATGGAAATTCCTTATGAATGTTACATTTCAAGGTAAACTTCTTTGAATTACTATATTTACACTTTCAGACATTTGTGTGTTAGTGTTGAGAAATGTCTTCTGAAATGTCATTTTCCCCAGCCGGTAGTTAACAAGCATTCGTATACTTGATTTGGTGTGTGTAGAATTTACTATTCTAAATGTGCCAGACAACTATGAGCTTTTAACTACCCAGTTTTCATTTTTATCAGTGCAAACATATGAGTTTGTCTTGCAAAGGGGAATCACCACAATGATAACAGAGCACTTTATATGGCATTTACTGCTTTTGACATGGCCCTCATTATCACAGAAGTGTCCCCACAGTATTTCTGAAAGGCAACATTACACTCTGCATAACAACACTGTCTCAGGTCTATTGCAAAATTGTTTCTCATCGTCTCGCATTCAATTTAGTTTTTTCCTGGCATCAGATTTGTAAGTGCATTAGAATTTTTAATGATGTCTCCCATTCTAGGCTCCCATCACACATGGGATATGTTCTCTTGCTTGTGTTCTGCCAACACTGCATTCCACAGTTCTTCTATTTTTTTTTTAGCTGTACCAGCCTGTATGGACTCTTTTCACCAGACCTGACATAAAAATTATGAATGTATTACCCTTTTTGGGACATAGAATCTTACATTTATCATATTTTATGTTGCTGGGTGCTTTTTAGATGCATTCATTTCTTATTAACAACTCTCTGTGTCAAGGTATAAGTTTCCTTGGATAGGTTAGCTCCCCTAGTCCATTTTTTGAGAATGAGCTAACAGATCTCATAGTAACAAAATCTGAACTTGAACACTCAAATGGTATTTTTGTTTTATTATATTACAGTTAGTAATCATATGAAGAGATCTGCCTCTCAGAATATATGGTATTTGTGCACATATTTGGTCTGATACATTGTTTACAATTAAATTGTACCTGTTAATCATTGTTTTATTTTTTCTTTACATTACTTTCCTCCATGAATTATGTAATGAAAAATAGGAAACCAAATTGATTGATAATGTTTTTTATAACATTGTATAATGATGAATTTCTATTTACCTCTTTTGTTCGGAGTCACCGGCATGCAGATCAGCCTGTAAATCTTTGGTTTGAGTTGGCCATAGGAACTTGTATAGCACCGAAACTTCCTCTTTCTCAATATCAAAGTGTGAACTTGGTCTTTTTGTGATAATATTGTACTTTTCCTCTGAAAGTCTTTTATATAGTGTTTTTGTGACATCACTCTCTACAGTTTTCTCACTTGTTACACACTTGTTATGAGGAATATTTCCTAGTCTGATGTAAAACTAAATTCTCGCATGAAGACAACCTTTGGTTTTCCTCTGTACTTTTGACATTTTTGACACAGTAAAATAACTGTAGTTTATGTTTTGAGTTTCAAAGTGTGAATTCAGTACCTGCTTAGCACTGTTAGAACTACATTCTGCACTGTTTATATTGTTTCTTTACATCAATGAAAGCTAGTATCAGTTTACAGTCAGGCCAGACTCGCATTTGGCCTCAGCTTCCAGACCTCTACATTGATAAATTGTTCATGTGACAAGGGATGAAAAATAAAATAAACCTGTTAGGTGATATAAATACTTCTTAATATATGATTCAAGAAAACAAAATCTCCAATGAATGAAATTTTAGGCAACCAAAATATGATCTTTATATCAGAAATTGATGAAAATAGGGGGTTGTGTAATTTGATACCTCTTATTACATAATGCTTATAGGTGCATATTTCATGCATGCATATCTGAATAGCAGACACACAGGAAATAAATAAAAACTTGAGACAAGCTATTACAGTCACTGCATTTATTCAGTTATCTACATCTATAATATACGAACATGGTAAACATTCCTGAAATACAACATTCATTCTTATCATCTATAGGCATTACATAAGTGTTCATTATTACCATTTAGTGCACTTAGAATATCACCCAAGTTAGTATAGTACATACTTGGTGCCTAAGGTTGTCAAAATACAAAAATGACAAAAATGTATGTTCGGTATATATAGGGATGTGGGTAGTGTGTGTATCCATGACAGCCACGTGCATCTCAGAGTCTGTTTGAGTATCATTGGTTGATTTAAGAGTAATTATAGTAAAATGGATCATTTTTGGAGTAATTTAGAGTAGATACTAGTGAAAAAGTAAAGAATTATGGAAAACAAGCATGGTTGTGTAATCTGGCTATGGGTAGCATTAACTGAGAAGGGTTGATGGCACTATTTCCTATTTAACTGCATCCAGATTTTCATATATGATAAAAAAAAAAAAAATTACACATGACTTAGTGAAAAATCAGTCTCTTAATGTTAGTCCCTTGTGTCATGAAAAAATGTGTGTGAACATTGACCATTTAGTTTTGAAACCTCATTCTATCGAGAGAGAGAGAGAGAGAGAGAGAGAGAGAGAGTTCAAGTTCATTGTAAAGACCAGGGATTTTGAACCAAATGCCACAAACCCATCTGTTAAATAGAATAGATCTTATTCAAGGTAGTTCTTTTATACTCTTGTCATATTTAGCTCTGGGTTTCTGTCTAATATTCCATAACAATCTGCTTTTTGCATAATTCATCTCCTCTTGATATTTCTCATTGAATCAGAATAAAAGTGCTCCCTTTTTACATCTATTATGTTTGTATGCTTTCCTTTTGTTGTAAAATGTCCTATCAATAATATGTTTTCTATGTCTTCTTTTCAGTTGCATAGCCACACTGGAGTTTACTGCTATGGGGCACTCAGTAGCTCAGCACAGTTTCACTTTAGACTCCATAGGCCCATTGTTGCTGTAATGTACTGCGCTATGACATTGTGCATGGAAATTCCTTATGAATGTTACATTTCAAGGTAAACTTCTTTGAATTACTATATTTACACTTTCAGACATTTGTGTGTTAGTGTTGAGAAATGTCTTCTGAAATGTCATTTTCCCCAGCCGGTAGTTAACAAGCATTCGTATACTTGATTCGGTGTGTGTAGAATTTACTATTCTAAATGTGCCAGACAACTATGAGCTTTTAACTACCCAGTTTTCATTTTTATCAGTGCAAACATATGACTTTGTCTTGCAAAGGGGAATCACCACCCTGATAACAGAGCACTTTATATGGCATTTACTGCTTTTGACATGGCCCTCATTATCACAGAAGTGTCCCCACAGTATTTCTGAAAGGCAACATTACACTCTGCATGACAACACTGTCTCAGGTCTATCGCAAAATTGTTTCTCATCGTCTCGCATTCAATTTAGTTTTTTCCTGGCATCAGATTTGTAAGTGCATTAGAATTTTTAATGATGTCTCCCATTCTAGGCTCCCATCACACATGGGATATGTTCTCTTGCTTGTGTTCTGCCAACACTGCATTCCACAGTTCTTCTATTTTTTTTTTTAGCTGTACCAGCCTGTATGGACTCTTTTCACCAGACCTGACATAAAAATTATGAATGTATTACCCTTTTTGGGACATAGAATCTTACATTTATCATATTTTATGTTGCTGGGTGCTTTTTAGATGCATTCATTTCTTATTAACAACTCTCTGTGTCAAGGTATAAGTTTCCTTGGATAGGTTAGCTCCCCTAGTCCATTTTTTGAGAATGAGCTAACAGATCTCATAGTAACAAAATCTGAACTTGAACACTCAAATGGTATTTTTGTTTTATTATATTACAGTTAGTAATCATATGAAGAGATCTGCCTCTCAGAATATATGGTATTTGTGCACATATTTGGTCTGATACATTGTTTACAATTAAATTGTACCTGTTAATCATTGTTTTATTTTTTCTTTACATTACTTTCCTCCATGAATTATGTAATGAAAAATAGGAAACCAAATTGATTGATAATGTTTTTTATAACATTGTATAATGATGAATTTCTATTTACCTCTTTTGTTCGGAGTCACCGGCATGCAGATCAGCATCTAAATCTTTGGTTTGAGTTGGCCATAGGAACTTGTATAGCACCGAAACTTCCTCTTTCTCAATATCAAAGTGTGAACTTGGTCTTTTTGTGATAATATTGTACTTTTCCTCTGAAAGTCTTTTATATAGTGTTTTTGTGACATCACTCTCTACAGTTTTCTCACTTGTTACACACTTGTTATGAGGAATATTTCCTAGTCTGATGTAAAACTAAATTCTCGCATGAAGACAACCTTTGGTTTTCCTCTGTACTTTTGACATTTTTGACACAGTAAAATAACTGTAGTTTATGTTTTGAGTTTCAAAGTGTGAATTCAGTACCTGCTTAGCACTGTTAGAACTACATTCTGCACTGTTTATATTGTTTCTTTACATCAATGAAAGCTAGTATCAGTTTACAGTCAGGCCAGACTCGCATTTGGCCTCAGCTTCCAGACCTCTACATTGATAAATTGTTCATGTGACAAGTGATGAAAAATAAAATAAACCTGTTAGGTGCCATAAATAATTCTTAATATATGATTCAAGAAAACAAAATCTCCAATGAATGAAATTTTAGGCAACCAAAATATGATCTTTATATCAGAAATTGATGAAAATAGGGGGTTGTGTAATTTGATACCTCTTATTACATAATGCTTATAGGTGCATATTTCATGCATGCATATCTGAATAGCAGACACACAGGAAATAAATAAAAACCTGAGACAAGCTATTACAGTCACTGCATTTATTCAGTTATCTACATCTATAATATATGAACATGGTAAACATTCCTGAAATACAACATTCATTCTTATCATCTATAGGCATTACATAAGTGTTCATTATTACCATTTAGTGCACTTAGAATATCACCCAAGTTAGTATAGTACATACTTGGTGCCTAAGGTTGTCAAAATACAAAAATGACAAAAATGTATGTTCGGTATATATAGGGATGTGGGTAGTGTGTGTATCCATGACAGCCACGTGCATCTCAGAGCCTGTTTGAGTATCATTTGTTGATTTAAGAGTAATTATAGTAAAATGGATCATTTTTGGAGTAATTAAGAGTAGATACTAGTGAAAAAGTAAAGAATTATGGAAAACAAGCATGGTTGTGTAATCTGGCTATGGGGAGCATTAACTGAGAAGGGTTGATGGCACTATTTCCTATTTAACTGCATTCTGATTTTCATACATGATAAAAAAAAAAAAAAAATACACATGACTTAGTGAAAAATCAGTCTCTTAATGTTAGTCCCTTGTGTCATGAAAAAATGTGTGTGAACATTGACCATTTAGTTTTGAAACCTCATTCTATCGAGAGAGAGAGAGAGAGAGAGAGAGAGAGAGTTCAAGTTCATTGTAAAGACCAGGGATTATGAACCAAATGCCACAAACCCATCTGTTAAATAGAATAGATCTTATTCAAGGTAGTTCTTTTATACTCTTGTCATATTTAGCTCTGGGTTTCTGTCTAATATTCCATAACAATCTGCTTTTTGCATAATTCATCTCCTCTTGATATTTCTCATTGAATCAGAATAAAAGTGCTCCCTTTTTACATCTATTATGTTTGTATGCTTTCCTTTTGTTGTAAAATGTCCTATCAATAATATGTTTTCTATGTCTTCTTTTCAGTTGCATAGCCACACTGGAGTTTACTGCTATGGGGCACTCAGAAGCTCAGCACAGTTTCACTTTAGACTCCATAGGCCCATTGTTGCTGTAATGTACTGCGCTATGACATTGTGCATGGAAATTCCTTATGAATGTTACATTTCAAGGTAAACTTCTTTGAATTACTATATTTACACTTTCAGACATTTGTGTGTTAGTGTTGAGAAATGTCTTCTGAAATGTCATTTTCCCCAGCCGGTAGTTAACAAGCATTCGTATACTTGATTCGGTGTGTGTAGAATTTACTATTCTAAATGTGCCAGACAACTATGAGCTTTTAACTACCCAGTTTTCATTTTTATCAGTGCAAACATATGACTTTGTCTTGCAAAGGGGAATCACCACCCTGATAACAGAGCACTTTATATGGCATTTACTGCTTTTGACATGGCCCTCATTATCACAGAAGTGTCCCCACAGTATTTCTGAAAGGCAACATTACACTCTGCATGACAACACTGTCTCAGGTCTATCGCAAAATTGTTTCTCATCGTCTCGCATTCAATTTAGTTTTTTCCTGGCATCAGATTTGTAAGTGCATTAGAATTTTTAATGATGTCTCCCATTCTAGGCTCCCATCACACATGGGATATGTTCTCTTGTGTTCTGCCAACACTGCATTCCACAGTTCTTCTATTTTTTTTTTAGCTGTACCAGCCTGTATGGACTCTTTTCACCAGACCTGACATAAAAATTATGAATGTATTACCCTTTTTGGGACATAGAATCTTACATTTATCATATTTTATGTTGCTGGGTGCTTTTTAGATGCATTCATTTCTTATTAACAACTCTCTGTGTCAAGGTATAAGTTTCCTTGGATAGGTTAGCTCCCCTAGTCCATTTTGTGAGAATGAGCTAACAGATCTCATAGTAACAAAATCTGAACTTGAACACTCAAATGGTATTTTTGTTTTATTATATTACAGTTAGTAATCATATGAAGAGATCTGCCTCTCAGAATATATGGTATTTGTGCACATATTTGGTCTGATACATTGTTTACAATTAAATTGTACCTGTTAATCATTGTTTTATTTTTTCTTTACATTACTTTCCTCCATGAATTATGTAATGAAAAATAGGAAACCAAATTGATTGATAATGTTTTTTATAACATTGTATAATGATGAATTTCTATTTACCTCTTTTGTTCGGAGTCACCGGCATGCAGATCAGCGTCTAAATCTTTGGTTTGAGTTGGCCATAGGAACTTGTATAGCACCGAAACTTCCTCTTTCTCAATATCAAAGTGTGAACTTGGTCTTTTTGTGATAATATTGTACTTTTCCTCTGAAAGTCTTTTATATAGTGTTTTTGTGACATCACTCTCTACAGTTTTCTCACTTGTTACACACTTGTTATGAGGAATATTTCCTAGTCTGATGTAAAACTAAATTCTCGCATGAAGACAACCTTTGGTTTTCCTCTGTACTTTTGACATTTTTGACACAGTAAAATAACTGTAGTTTATGTTTTGAGTTTCAAAGTGTGAATTCAGTACCTGCTTAGCACTGTTAGAACTACATTCTGCACTGTTTATATTGTTTCTTTACATCAATGAAAGCTAGTATCAGTTTACAGTCAGGCCAGACTCGCATTTGGCCTCAGCTTCCAGACCTCTACATTGATAAATTGTTCATGTGACAAGTGATGAAAAATAAAATAAACCTGTTAGGTGATATAAATAATTCTTAATATATGATTCAAGAAAACAAAATCTCCAATTAATGAAATTTTAGGCAACCAAAATATGATCTTTATATCAGAAATTGATGAAAATAGGGGGTTGTGTAATTTGATACCTCTTATTACATAATGCTTATAGGTGCATATTTCATGCATGCATATCTGAATAGCAGACACACAGGAAATAAATAAAAACCTGAGAAAAGCTATTACAGTCACTGCATTTATTCAGTTATCTACATCTATAATATATGAACATGGTAAACATTCCTGAAATACAACATTCATTCTTATCATCTATAGGCATTACATAAGTGTTCATTATTACCATTTAGTGCACTTAGAATATCACCCAAGTTAGTATAGTACATACTTGGTGCCTAAGGTTGTCAAAATACAAAAATGACAAAAATGTATGTTCGGTATATATAGGGATGTGGGTAGTGTGTGTATCCATGACAGCCACGTGCATCTCAGAGCCTGTTTGAGTATCATTTGTTGATTTAAGAGTAATTATAGTAAAATGGATCTTTTTTGGAGTAATTAAGAGTAGATACTAGTGAAAAAGTAAAGAATTATGGAAAACAAGCATGGTTGTGTAATCTGGCTATGGGGAGCATTAACTGAGAAGGGTTGATGGCACTATTTCCTATTTAACTGCATTCTGATTTTCATACATGATAAAAAAAAAAAAAAATACACATGACTTAGTGAAAAATCAGTCTCTTAATGTTAGTCCCTTGTGTCATGAAAAAATGTGTGTGAACATTGACCATTTAGTTTTGAAACCTCATTCTATCGAGAGAGAGAGAGAGAGAGAGAGAGAGAGAGAGAGTTCAAGTTCATTGTAAAGACCAGGGATTATGAACCAAATGCCACAAACCCATCTGTTAAATAGAATAGATCTTATTCAAGGTAGTTCTTTTATACTCTTGTCATATTTAGCTCTGGGTTTCTGTCTAATATTCCATAACAATCTGCTTTTTGCATAATTCATCTCCTCTTGATATTTCTCATTGAATCAGAATAAAAGTGCTCCCTTTTTACATCTATTATGTTTGTATGCTTTCCTTTTGTTGTAAAATGTCCTATCAATAATATGTTTTCTATGTCTTCTTTTCAGTTGCATAGCCACACTGGAGTTTACTGCTATGGGGCACTCAGAAGCTCAGCACAGTTTCACTTTAGACTCCATAGGCCCATTGTTGCTGTAATGTACTGCGCTATGACATTGTGCATGGAAATTCCTTATGAATGTTACATTTCAAGGTAAACTTCTTTGAATTACTATATTTACACTTTCAGACATTTGTGTGTTAGTGTTGAGAAATGTCTTCTGAAATGTCATTTTCCCCAGCCGGTAGTTAACAAGCATTCGTATACTTGATTCGGTGTGTGTAGAATTTACTATTCTAAATGTGCCAGACAACTATGAGCTTTTAACTACCCAGTTTTCATTTTTATCAGTGCAAACATATGACTTTGTCTTGCAAAGGGGAATCACCACCCTGATAACAGAGCACTTTATATGGCATTTACTGCTTTTGACATGGCCCTCATTATCACAGAAGTGTCCCCACAGTATTTCTGAAAGGCAACATTACACTCTGCATGACAACACTGTCTCAGGTCTATCGCAAAATTGTTTCTCATCGTCTCGCATTCAATTTAGTTTTTTCCTGGCATCAGATTTGTAAGTGCATTAGAATTTTTAATGATGTCTCCCATTCTAGGCTCCCATCACACATGGGATATGTTCTCTTGTGTTCTGCCAACACTGCATTCCACAGTTCTTCTATTTTTTTTTTAGCTGTACCAGCCTGTATGGACTCTTTTCACCAGACCTGACATAAAAATTATGAATGTATTACCCTTTTTGGGACATAGAATCTTACATTTATCATATTTTATGTTGCTGGGTGCTTTTTAGATGCATTCATTTCTTATTAACAACTCTCTGTGTCAAGGTATAAGTTTCCTTGGATAGGTTAGCTCCCCTAGTCCATTTTTTGAGAATGAGCTAACAGATCTCATAGTAACAAAATCTGAACTTGAACACTCAAATGGTATTTTTGTTTTATTATATTACAGTTAGTAATCATATGAAGAGATCTGCCTCTCAGAATATATGGTATTTGTGCACATATTTGGTCTGATACATTGTTTACAATTAAATTGTACCTGTTAATCATTGTTTTATTTTTTCTTTACATTACTTTCCTCCATGAATTATGTAATGAAAAATAGGAAACCAAATTGATTGATAATGTTTTTTATAACATTGTATAATGATGAATTTCTATTTACCTCTTTTGTTCGGAGTCACCGGCATGCAGATCAGCGTCTAAATCTTTGGTTTGAGTTGGCCATAGGAACTTGTATAGCACCGAAACTTCCTCTTTCTCAATATCAAAGTGTGAACTTGGTCTTTTTGTGATAATATTGTACTTTTCCTCTGAAAGTCTTTTATATAGTGTTTTTGTGACATCACTCTCTACAGTTTTCTCACTTGTTACACACTTGTTATGAGGAATATTTCCTAGTCTGATGTAAAACTAAATTCTCGCATGAAGACAACCTTTGGTTTTCCTCTGTACTTTTGACATTTTTGACACAGTAAAATAACTGTAGTTTATGTTTTGAGTTTCAAAGTGTGAATTCAGTACCTGCTTAGCACTGTTAGAACTACATTCTGCACTGTTTATATTGTTTCTTTACATCAATGAAAGCTAGTATCAGTTTACAGTCAGGCCAGACTCGCATTTGGCCTCAGCTTCCAGACCTCTACATTGATAAATTGTTCATGTGACAAGTGATGAAAAATAAAATAAACCTGTTAGGTGATATAAATACTTCTTAATATATGATTCAAGAAAAGAAAATCTCCAATTAATGAAATTTTAGGCAACCAAAATATGATCTTTATACCAGAAATTGATGAAAATAGGGGGTTGTGTAATTTGATACCTCTTATTACATAATGCTTATAGGTGCATATTTCATGCATGCATAATCTGAATAGCAGACACACAGGAAATAAATAAAAACCTGAGACAAGCTATTACAGTCACTGCATTTATTCAGTTATCTACATCTATAATATATGAACATGGTAAACATTCCTGAAATACAACATTCATTCTTATCATCTATAGGCATTACATAAGTGTTCATTATTACCATTTAGTGCACTTAGAATATCACCCAAGTTAGTATAGTACATACTTGGTGCCTAAGGTTGTCAAAATACAAAAATGACAAAAATGTATGTTCGGTATATATAGGGATGTGGGTAGTGTGTGTATCCATGACAGCCACGTGCATCTCAGAGTCTGTTTGAGTATCATTGGTTGATTTAAGAGTAATTATAGTAAAATGGATCATTTTTGGAGTAATTTAGAGTAGATACTAGTGAAAAAGTAAAGAATTATGGAAAACAAGCATGGTTGTGTAATCTAGCTATGGGTAGCATTAACTGAGATGGGTTGATGGCACTATTTCCTATTTAACTGCATCCAGATTTTCATATATGATAAAAAAAAAAAAAATTACACATGACTTAGTGAAAAATCAGTCTCTTAATGTTAGTCCCTTGTGTCATGAAAAAATGTGTGTGAACATTGACCATTTAGTTTTGAAACCCCATTCTATCGAGAGAGAGAGAGAGAGAGAGAGAGAGCGAGTTCAAGTTCACTGTAAAGACCAGGGATTATGAACCAAATGCCACAAACCCATCTGTTAAATAGAATAGATCTTATTCAAGGTAGTTCTTTTATACTCTTGTCATATTTAGCTCTGGGTTTCTGTCTAATATTCCATAACAATCTGCCTTTTGCATAATTCATCTCCTCTTGATATTTCTCATTGAATCTGAATAACAGTGCTCCCTTTTTACATCTATTATGTTTGTATGCTTTCTTTTTGTTGTAAAATGTCCTATCAATAATATGTTTTCTATGTCTTCTTTTCAGTTGCATAGCCACACTGGAGTTTACTGCTATGGGGCACTCAGAAGCTCAGCACAGTTTCACTTTAGACTCCATACGCCAATTGTTGCTGTAATGTACTGCACTATGACATTGTGCATGGAAATTCCTTATGAATGTTACATTTCAAGGTAAACTTCTTTGAATTACTATATTTACACTTTCAGACATTTGTGTGTTAGTGTTGAGAAATGTCTTCTGAAATGTCATTTTCCCCAGCCGGTAGTTAACAAGCATTCGTATACTTGATTCGGTGTGTGTAGAATTTACTATTCTAAATGTGCCAGACAACTATGAGCTTTTAACTACCCAGTTTTCATTTTTATCAGTGCAAACATATGACTTTGTCTTGCAAAGGGGAATCACCACCCTGATAACAGAGCACTTTATATGGCATTTACTGCTTTTGACATGGCCCTCATTATCACAGAAGTGTCCCAACAGTATTTCTGAAAGGCAACATTAAACTCTGCATGACAACACTGTCTCAGGTCTATCGCAAAATTGTTTCTCATCATCTCGCATTCAATTTAGTTTTTTCCTGGCATCAGATTTGTCAGTGCATTAGAATTTTTAATGATGTCTCCCATTCTAGGCTCCCATCACACATGGGATATGTTCTCATGTGTTCTGCCAACACTGCATTAGACAGTTCTTCTATTTTTTTTTTAGCTGTACCAGCCTGTATGGACTCTTTTCACCAGACCTGACATAAAAATTATGAATGTATTACCCTTTTTGGGACATAGAATCTTACATTTATCATATTTTATGTTGCTGGGTGCTTTTTAAATGCATTCATTTCTCATTAACAACTCTCTGTGTCAAGGTATAAGTTTCCTTGAATAGGTTAGCTCCCCTAGTCCATTTTTTGAGAATGAGCTAACAGATCTCATAGTAACAAAATCTGAACTTGAACACTCAAATGGTATTTTTGTTTTATTATATTACAGTTAGTAATCATATGAAGAAATCTGCCTCTCAGAATATATGGTATTTGTGCACATATTTGGTCTGATACATTGTTTACAATTAAATTGTACCTGTTAATCATTGTTTTATTTTTTCTTTACATTACTTTCCTCCATGAATTATGTAATGAAAAATAGGAAACCAAATTGATTGATAATGTTTTTTAATAACATTGAATAATGATGAATTTCTATTTACCTCTTTTGTTCGGAGTCACCGGCATGTAGATCAGCCTCTAAATCTTTGTTTTGAGTTGGCCATAGGAACTTGTATAGCACCGAAACTTCCTCTTTCTCAATATCAAAGTGTGAACTTGGTCTTTTTGTGATAATATTGTACTTTTCCTCTGAAAGTCTTTTATATAGTGTTTTTGTGACATCACTCTCTACAGTTTTCTCACTTGTTACACACTTGTTATGAGGAATATTTCCTAGTCTGATGTAAAACTAAATTCTCGCATGAAGACAACCTTTGGTTTTCCTCTGTACTTTTGACATTTTTGACACAGTAAAATAACTGTAGTTTATGTTTTGAGTTTCAAAGTGTGAATTAAGTACCTGCTTAGCACTGTTAGAACTACATTCAGCACTGTTTATATTGTTTCTTTACATCAATGAAAGCTAGTATCAGTTTACAGTCAGGCCAGACTCGCATTTGGCCTCAGGTTCCAGACCTCTACATTGATAAATTGTTCATGTGACAAGTGATGAAAAATAAAATAAACCTGTTAGGTGCCATAAATACTTCTTAATATATGATTCAAGAAAACAAAATCTCCAATGAATGAAATTTTAGGCAACCAAAATATGATCTTTATACCAGAAATTGATGAAAATAGGGGGTTGTGTAATTTGATACCTCTTATTACATAATGCTTATAGGTGCATATTTCATGCATGCATATCTGAATAGCAGACACACAGGAAATAAATAAAAACCTGAGACAAGCTATTACAGTCACTGCATTTATTCAGTTATCTACATTTATAATATACGAACATGGTAAACATTCTTGAAATACAACATTCATTCTTATCATCTATAGGCATTACATAAGTGTTCATTATTACCATTTAGTGCACTTAGAATATCACCCAAGTTAGTATAGCACATACCTGGTGCCTAAGGTTGTCAAAATACAAAAATGACAAAAATGTATGTTCGGTATATATAGGGATGTGGGTAGTGTGTGTATCCATGACAGCCACGTGCATCTCAGAGTCTGTTTGAGTATCATTGGTTGATTTAAGAGCAATTATAGTAAAATGGATCATTTTTGGAGTAATTTAGAGTAGATACTAGTGAAAAAGTAAAGAATTATGGAAAACAAGCATGGTTGTGTAATCTAGCTATGGGTAGCATTAACTGAGATGGGTTGATGGCACTATTTCCTATTTAACTGCATACAGATTTTCATATATGATAAAAAAAAAAAAATTACACATGACTTAGTGAAAAATCAGTCTCTTAATGTTAGTCCCTTGTGTCATGAAAAAATGTGTGTGAACATTGACCATTTAGTTTTGAAACCCCATTCTGTCGAGAGAGAGAGAGAGAGAGAGCGAGTTCAAGTTCACTGTAAAGACCAGGGATTATGAACCAAATGCCACAAACCCATCTGTTAAATAGAATAGATCTTATTCAAGGTAGTTCTTTTATACTCTTGTCATATTTAGCTCTGGGTTTCTGTCTAATATTCCATAACAATCTGCCTTTTGCATAATTCATCTCCTCTTGATATTTCTCATTGAATCTGAATAAAAGTGCTCCCTTTTTACATCTATTATGTTTGTATGCTTTCTTTTTGTTGTAAAATGTCCTATCAATAATATGTTTTCTATGTCTTCTTTTCAGTTGCATAGCCACACTGGAGTTTACTGCTATGGGGCACTCAGAAGCTCAGCACAGTTTCACTTTAGACTCCATAGGCCCATTGTTGCTGTAATGTACTGCGCTATGACATTGTGCATGGAAATTCCTTATGAATGTTACATTTCAAGGTAAACTTCTTTGAATTACTATATTTACACTTTCAGACATTTGTGTGTTAGTGTTGAGAAATGTCTTCTGAAATGTCATTTTCCCCAGCCGGTAGTTAACAAGCATTCGTATACTTGATTCGGTGTGTGTAGAATTTACTATTCTAAATGTGCCAGACAACTATGAGCTTTTAACTACCCAGTTTTCATTTTTATCAGTGCAAACATATGACTTTGTCTTGCAAAGGGGAATCACCACCCTGATAACAGAGCACTTTATATGGCATTTACTGCTTTTGACATGGCCCTCATTATCACAGAAGTGTCCCCACAGTATTTCTGAAAGGCAACATTAAACTCTGCATGACAACACTGTCTCAGGTCTATCGCAAAATTGTTTCTCATCATCTCGCATTCAATTTAGTTTTTCCTGGCATCAGATTTGTCAGTGCATTAGAATTTTTAATGATGTCTCCCATTCTAGGCTCCCATCACACATGGGATATGTTCTCTTGTGTTCTGCCAACACTGCATTAGACAGTTCTTCTATTTTTTTTTTAGCTGTACCAGCCTGTATGGACTCTTTTCACCAGACCTGACATAAAAATTATGAATGTATTACCCTTTTTGGGACATAGAATCTTACATTTATCATATTTTATGTTGCTGGGTGCTTTTTAAATGCATTCATTTCTCATTAACAACTCTCTGTGTCAAGGTATAAGTTTCCTTGGATAGGTTAGCTCCCCTAGTCCATTTTTTGAGAATGAGCTAACAGATCTCATAGTAGCAAAATCTGAACTTGAACACTCAAATGGTATTTTTGTTTTATTATATTACAGTTAGTAATCATATGAAGAGATCTGCCTCTCAGAATATATGGTATTTGTGCACATATTTGGTCTGATACATTGTTTACAATTAAATTGTACCTGTTAATCATTGTTTTATTTTTTCTTTACATTACTTTCCTCCATGAATTATGTAATGAAAAATAGGAAACCAAATTGATTGATAATGTTTTTTTATAACATTGAATAATGATGAATTTCTATTTACCTCTTTTGTTCGGAGTCACCGGCATGCAGATCAGCCTCTAAATCTTTGTTTTGAGTTGGCCATAGGAACTTGTATAGCACCGAAACTTCCTCTTTCTCAATATCAAAGTGTGAACTTGGTCTTTTTGTGATAATATTGTACTTTTCCTCTGAAAGTCTTTTATATAGTGTTTTTGTGACATCACTCTCTACAGTTTTCTCACTTGTTACACACTTGTTATGAGGAATATTTCCTAGTCTGATGTAAAACTAAATTCTCGCATGAAGACAACCTTTGGTTTTCCTCTGTACTTTTGACATTTTTGACACAGTAAAATAACTGTAGTTTATGTTTTGAGTTTCAAAGTGTGAATTCAGTACCTGCTTAGCACTGTTAGAACTACATTCAGCACTGTTTATATTGTTTCTTTACATCAACGAAAGCTAGTATCAGTTTACAGTCAGGCCAGACTCGCATTTGGCCTCAGCTTCCAGACCTCTACATTGATAAATTGTTCATGTGACAAGTGATGAAAAATAAAATAAACCTGTTAGGTGCCATAAATACTTCTTAATATATGATTCAAGAAAACAAAATCTCCAATGAATGAAATTTTAGGCAACCAAAATATGATCTTTATACCAGAAATTGATGAAAATAGGGGGTTGTGTAATTTGATACCTCTTATTACATAATGCTTATAGGTGCATATTTCATGCATGCATATCTGAATAGCAGACACACAGGAAATAAATAAATATCTGAGACAAGCTATTACATTCACTGTATTTATTCAGTTATCTACATCTATAATATACGAACATGGTAAACATTCTTGAAATACAACATTCATTCTTATCATCTATAGGCATTACATAAGTGTTCATTATTACCATTTAGTGCACTTAGAATATCACCCAAGTTAGTATAGTACATACTTGGTGCCTAAGGTTGTCAAAATACAAAAATGACAAAAATGTATGTTCGGTATATATAGGGATGTGGGTAGTGTGTGTATCCATGACAGCCACATGCATCTCAGAGTCTGTTTGAGTATCATTGGTTGATTTAAGAGTAATTATAGTAAAATGGATCATTTTTGGAGTAATTTAGAGTAGATACTAGTGAAAAAGTAAAGAATTATGGAAAACAAGCATGGTTGTGTAATCTAGCTATGGGTAGCATTAACTGAGATGGGTTGATGGCACTATTTCCTATTTAACTGCATACAGATTTTCATATATGATAAAAAAAAAAAATTACACATGACTTAGTGAAAAATCAGTCTCTTAATGTTAGTCCCTTGTGTCATGAAAAAATGTGTGTGAACATTGACCATTTAGTTTTGAAACCCCATTCTATCGAGAGAGAGAGAGAGAGAGAGAGAGCGAGTTCAAGTTCACTGTAAAGACCAGGGATTATGAACCAAATGCCACAAACCCATCTGTTAAATAGAATAGATCTTATTCAAGGTAGTTCTTTTATACTCTTGTCATATTTAGCTCTGGGTTTCTGTCTAATATTCCATAACAATCTGCCTTTTGCATAATTCATCTCCTCTTGATATTTCTCATTGAATCTGAATAAAAGTGCTCCCTTTTTACATCTATTATGTTTGTATGCTTTCTTTTTGTTGTAAAATGTCCTATCAATAATATGTTTTCTATGTCTTCTTTTCAGTTGCATAGCCACACTGGAGTTTACTGCTATGGGGCACTCAGAAGCTCAGCACAGTTTCACTTTAGACTCCATAGGCCCATTGTTGCTGTAATGTACTGCGCTATGACATTGTGCATGGAAATTCCTTATGAATGTTACATTTCAAGGTAAACTTCTTTGAATTACTATATTTACACTTTCAGACATTTGTGTGTTAGTGTTGAGAAATGTCTTCTGAAATGTCATTTTCCCCAGCCGGTAGTTAACAAGCATTCGTATACTTGATTCGGTGTGTGTAGAATTTACTATTCTAAATGTGCCAGACAACTATGAGCTTTTAACTACCCAGTTTTCATTTTTATCAGTGCAAACATATGACTTTGTCTTGCAAAGGGGAATCACCACCCTGATAACAGAGCACTTTATATGGCATTTACTGCTTTTGACATGGCCCTCATTATCACAGAAGTGTCCCCACAGTATTTCTGAAAGGCAAAATTAAACTCTGCATGACAACACTGTCTCAGGTCTATTGCAAAATTGTTTCTCATCATCTCGCATTCAATTTAGTTTTTTCCTGGCATCAGATTTGTCAGTGCATTAGAATTTTTAATGATGTCTCCCATTCTAGGCTCCCATCACACATGGTATATGTTCTCATGTGTTCTGCCAACACTGCATTAGACAGTTCTTCTATTTTTTTTTTAGCTGTACCAGCCTGTATGGACTCTTTTCACCAGACCTGACATAAAAATTATGAATGTATTACCCTTTTTGGGACATAGAATCTTACATTTATCATATTTTATGTTGCTGGGTGCTTTTTAAATGCATTCATTTCTTATTAACAACTCTCTGTGTCAAGGTATAAGTTTCCTTGAATAGGTTAGCTCCCCTAGTCCATTTTTTGAGAATGAGCTAACAGATCTCATAGTAACAAAATCTGAACTTGAACACTCAAATGGTATTTTTGTTTTATTATATTACAGTTAGTAATCATATGAAGAGATCTGCCTCTCAGAATATATGGTATTTGTGCACATATTTGGTCTGATACATTGTTTACAATTAAATTGTACCTGTTAATCATTGTTTTATTTTTTCTTTACATTACTTTCCTCCATGAATTATGTAATGAAAAATAGGAAACCAAATTGATTGATAATGTTTTTTTATAACATTGAATAATGATGAATTTCTATTTACCTCTTTTGTTCGGAGTCACCGGCATGTAGATCAGCCTCTAAATCTTTGTTTTGAGTTGGCCATAGGAACTTGTATAGCACCGAAACTTCCTCTTTCTCAATATCAAAGTGTGAACTTGGTCTTTTTGTGATAATATTGTACTTTTCCTCTGAAAGTCTTTTATATAGTGTTTTTGTGACATCACTCTCTACAGTTTTCCCACTTGTTACACACTTGTTATGAGGAATATTTCCTAGTCTGATGTAAAACTAAATTCTCGCATGAAGACAACCTTTGGTTTTCCTCTGTACTTTTGACATTTTTGACACAGTAAAATAACTGTAGTTTATGTTTTGAGTTTCAAAGTGTGAATTAAGTACCTGCTTAGCACTGTTAGAACTACATTCTGCACTGTTTATATTGTTTCTTTACATCAATGAAAGCTAGTATCAGTTTACAGTCAGGCCAGACTCGCATTTGGCCTCAGGTTCCAGACCTCTACATTGATAAATTGTTCATGTGACAAGTGATGAAAAATAAAATAAACCTGTTAGGTGCCATAAATACTTCTTAATATATGATTCAAGAAAACAAAATCTCCAATGAATGAAATTTTAGGCAACCAAAATATGATCTTTATACCAGAAATTGATGAAAATAGGGGGTTGTGTAATTTGATACCTCTTATTACATAATGCTTATAGGTGCATATTTCATGCATGCATATCTGAATAGCAGACACACAGGAAATAAATAAAAACCTGAGACAAGCTATTACAGTCACTGCATTTATTCAGTTATCTACATTTATAATATACGAACATGGTAAACATTCTTGAAATACAACATTCATTCTTATCATCTATAGGCATTACATAAGTGTTCATTATTACCATTTAGTGCACTTAGAATATCACCCAAGTTAGTATAGTACATACCTGGTGCCTAAAGTTGTCAAAATACAAAAATGACAAAAATGTATGTTCGGTATATATAGGGATGTGGGTAGTGTGTGTATCCATGACAGCCACATGCATCTCAGAGTCTGTTTGAGTATCATTGGTTGATTTAAGAGTAATTATAGTAAAATGGATCATTTTTGGAGTAATTTAGAGTAGATACTAGTGAAAAAGTAAAGAATTATGGAAAACAAGCATGGTTGTGTAATCTAGCTATGGGTAGCATTAACTGAGATGGGTTGATGGCACTATTTCCTATTTAACTGCATACAGATTTTCATACATGATAAAAAAAAAAAAATTACACATGACTTAGTGAAAAATCAGTCTCTTAATGTTAGTCCCTTGTGTCATGAAAAAATGTGTGTGAACATTGACCATTTAGTTTTGAAACCCCATTCTATCGAGAGAGAGAGAGAGAGAGAGAGAGAGAGAGTTCAAGTTCACTGTAAAGACCAGGGATTATGAACCAAATGCCACAAACCCATCTGTTAAATAGAATAGATCTTATTCAAGGTAGTTCTTTTATACTCTTGTCATATTTAGCTCTGGGTTTCTGTCTAATATTCCATAACAATCTGCCTTTTGCATAATTCATCTCCTCTTGATGTTTCTCATTGAATCTGAATAAAAGTGCTCCCTTTTTACATCTATTATGTTTGTATGCTTTCTTTTTGTTGTAAAATGTCCTATCAATAATATGTTTTCTATGTCTTCTTTTCAGATGCATAGCCACACTGGAGTTTACTGCTATGGGGCACTCAGAAGCTCAGCACAGTTTCACTTTAGACTCCATACGCCAATTGTTGCTGTAATGTACTGCACTATGACATTGTGCATGGAAATTCCTTATGAATGTTACATTTCAAGGTAAACTTCTTTGAATTACTATATTTACACTTTCAGACATTTGTGTGTTAGTGTTGAGAAATGTCTTCTGAAATGTCATTTTCCCCAGCCGGTAGTTAACAAGCATTCGTATACTTGATTCGGTGTGTGTAGAATTTACTATTCTAAATGTGCCAGACAACTATGAGCTTTTAACTACCCAGTTTTCATTTTTATCAGTGCAAACATATGACTTTGTCTTGCAAAGGGGAATCACCACCCTGATAACAGAGCACTTTATATGGCATTTACTGCTTTTGACATGGCCCTCATTATCACAGAAGTGTCCCAACAGTATTTCTGAAAGGCAACATTAAACTCTGCATGACAACACTGTCTCAGGTCTATCGCAAAATTGTTTCTCATCATCTCGCATTCAATTTAGTTTTTTCCTGGCATCAGATTTGTCAGTGCATTAGAATTTTTAATGATGTCTCCCATTCTAGGCTCCCATCACACATGGGATATGTTCTCATGTGTTCTGCCAACACTGCATTAGACAGTTCTTCTATTTTTTTTTTAGCTGTACCAGCCTGTATGGACTCTTTTCACCAGACCTGACATAAAAATTATGAATGTATTACCCTTTTTGGGACATAGAATCTTACATTTATCATATTTTATGTTGCTGGGTGCTTTTTAAATGCATTCATTTCTCATTAACAACTCTCTGTGTCAAGGTATAAGTTTCCTTGAATAGGTTAGCTCCCCTAGTCCATTTTTTGAGAATGAGCTAACAGATCTCATAGTAACAAAATCTGAACTTGAACACTCAAATGGTATTTTTGTTTTATTATATTACAGTTAGTAATCATATGAAGAAATCTGCCTCTCAGAATATATGGTATTTGTGCACATATTTGGTCTGATACATTGTTTACAATTAAATTGTACCTGTTAATCATTGTTTTATTTTTTCTTTACATTACTTTCCTCCATGAATTATGTAATGAAAAATAGGAAACCAAATTGATTGATAATGTTTTTTTATAACATTGAATAATGATGAATTTCTATTTACCTCTTTTGTTCGGAGTCACCGGCATGTAGATCAGCCTCTAAATCTTTGTTTTGAGTTGGCCATAGGAACTTGTATAGCACCGAAACTTCCTCTTTCTCAATATCAAAGTGTGAACTTGGTCTTTTTGTGATAATATTGTACTTTTCCTCTGAAAGTCTTTTATATAGTGTTTTTGTGACATCACTCTCTACAGTTTTCTCACTTGTTACACACTTGTTATGAGGAATATTTCCTAGTCTGATGTAAAACTAAATTCTCGCATGAAGACAACCTTTGGTTTTCCTCTGTACTTTTGACATTTTTGACACAGTAAAATAACTGTAGTTTATGTTTTGAGTTTCAAAGTGTGAATTAAGTACCTGCTTAGCACTGTTAGAACTACATTCAGCACTGTTTATATTGTTTCTTTACATCAATGAAAGCTAGTATCAGTTTACAGTCAGGCCAGACTCGCATTTGGCCTCAGGTTCCAGACCTCTACATTGATAAATTGTTCATGTGACAAGTGATGAAAAATAAAATAAACCTGTTAGGTGCCATAAATACTTCTTAATATATGATTCAAGAAAACAAAATCTCCAATGAATGAAATTTTAGGCAACCAAAATATGATCTTTATACCAGAAATTGATGAAAATAGGGGGTTGTGTAATTTGATACCTCTTATTACATAATGCTTATAGGTGCATATTTCATGCATGCATATCTGAATAGCAGACACACAGGAAATAAATAAAAACCTGAGACAAGCTATTACAGTCACTGCATTTATTCAGTTATCTACATTTATAATATACGAACATGGTAAACATTCTTGAAATACAACATTCATTCTTATCATCTATAGGCATTACATAAGTGTTCATTATTACCATTTAGTGCACTTAGAATATCACCCAAGTTAGTATAGCACATACCTGGTGCCTAAGGTTGTCAAAATACAAAAATGACAAAAATGTATGTTCGGTATATATAGGGATGTGGGTAGTGTGTGTATCCATGACAGCCACGTGCATCTCAGAGTCTGTTTGAGTATCATTGGTTGATTTAAGAGCAATTATAGTAAAATGGATCATTTTTGGAGTAATTTAGAGTAGATACTAGTGAAAAAGTAAAGAATTATGGAAAACAAGCATGGTTGTGTAATCTAGCTATGGGTAGCATTAACTGAGATGGGTTGATGGCACTATTTCCTATTTAACTGCATACAGATTTTCATATATGATAAAAAAAAAAAAATTACACATGACTTAGTGAAAAATCAGTCTCTTAATGTTAGTCCCTTGTGTCATGAAAAAATGTGTGTGAACATTGACCATTTAGTTTTGAAACCCCATTCTGTCGAGAGAGAGAGAGAGAGAGAGCGAGTTCAAGTTCACTGTAAAGACCAGGGATTATGAACCAAATGCCACAAACCCATCTGTTAAATAGAATAGATCTTATTCAAGGTAGTTCTTTTATACTCTTGTCATATTTAGCTCTGGGTTTCTGTCTAATATTCCATAACAATCTGCCTTTTGCATAATTCATCTCCTCTTGATATTTCTCATTGAATCTGAATAAAAGTGCTCCCTTTTTACATCTATTATGTTTGTATGCTTTCTTTTTGTTGTAAAATGTCCTATCAATAATATGTTTTCTATGTCTTCTTTTCAGTTGCATAGCCACACTGGAGTTTACTGCTATGGGGCACTCAGAAGCTCAGCACAGTTTCAATTTACACTTCATTGGCGTATATGTTGCTGTAATATACTGATCTATGACATTGTGCATGGAAATTCCTTATGAATGTTACATTTCAAGGTAAACTTCTTTGAATTACTATATTTACACTTTCAGACATTTGTGTGTTAGTGTTGAGAAATGTCTTCTGAAATGTTATTTTCCCCAGCCGGTAGTTAACAAGCATTCGTATACTTGATTCGGTGTGTGTAGAATTTACTATTCTAAATGTGCCAGACAACTATGAGCTTTTAACTACCCAGTTTTCATTTTCACCAGTGCAAACATATGACTTTGACTTGCAAAGGGGAATCACCACCCTGATAACAGAGCACTTTATATGGCATTTACTGCTTTTGACATGGCCCTCATTATCACAGAAGTGTCCCCACAGTATTTCTGAAAGGCAACATTAAACTCTGCATGACAACACTGTCTCAGGTCTATCGCAAAATTGTTTCTCATCATCTCGCATTCAATTTAGTTTTTCCTGGCATCAGATTTGTCAGTGCATTAGAATTTTTAATGATGTCTCCCATTCTAGGCTCCCATCACACATGGGATATGTTCTCTTGTGTTCTGCCAACACTGCATTCCACAGTTCTTCTATTTTTTTTAGCTGTACCAGCCTGTATGGACTCTTTTCACCAGACCTGACATAAAAATTATGAATGTATTACCCTTTTTGGGACATAGAATCTTACATTTATCATATTTTATGTTGCCGGGTGCTTTTTAAATGCATTCATTTCTTATTAACAACTCTCTGTGTCAAGGTATAAGTTTCCTTGGATAGGTTAGCTCCCCTAGTCCATTTTTTGAGAATGAGCTAACAGATCTCATAGTAACAAAATCTGAACTTGAACACTCAAATGGTATTTTTGTTTTATTATATTACAGTTAGTAATCATATGAAGAGATCTGCCTCTCAGAATATATGGTATTTGTGCACATATTTGGTCTGATACATTGTTTACAATTAAATTGTACCTGTTAATCATTGTTTTATTTTTTCTTTACATTACTTTCCTCCATGAATTATGTAATGAAAAATAGGAAACCAAATTGATTGATAATGTTTTTTTATAACATTGAATAATGATGAATTTCTATTTACCTCTTTTGTTCGGAGTCACCGGCATGCAGATCAGCCTCTAAATCTTTGTTTTGAGTTGGCCATAGGAACTTGTATAGCACCGAAACTTCCTCTTTCTCAATATCAAAGTGTGAACTTGGTCTTTTTGTGATAATATTGTACTTTTCCTCTGAAAGTCTTTTATATAGTGTTTTTGTGACATCACTCTCTACAGTTTTCCCACTTGTTACACACTTGTTATGAGGAATATTTCCTAGTCTGATGTAAAACTAAATTCTCGCATGAAGACAACCTTTGGTTTTCCTCTGTACTTTTGACATTTTTGACACAGTAAAATAACTGTAGTTTATGTTTTGAGTTTCAAAGTGTGAATTCAGTACCTGCTTAGCTCTGTTAGAACTACATTCAGCACTGTTTATATTGTTTCTTTACATCAACGAAAGCTAGTATCAGTTTACAGTCAGGCCAGACTCGCATTTGGCCTCAGCTTCCAGACCTCTACATTGATAAATTGTTCATGTGACAAGTGATGAAAAATAAAATAAACCTGTTAGGTGCCATAAATACTTCTTAATATATGATTCAAGAAAACAAAATCTCCAATGAATGAAATTTTAGGCAACCAAAATATGATCTTTATACCAGAAATTGATGAAAATAGGGGGTTGTGTAATTTGATACCTCTTATTACATAATGCTTATAGGTGCATATTTCATGCATGCATATCTGAATAGCAGACACACAGGAAATAAATAAAAACCTGAGACAAGCTATTACAGTCACTGCATTTATTCAGTTATCTACATTTATAATATACGAACATGGTAAACATTCCTGAAATACAACATTCATTCTTATCATCTATAGGCATTACATAAGTGTTCATTATTACCATTTAGTGCACTTAGAATATCACCCAAGTTAGTATAGTACATACTTGGTGCCTAAGGTTGTCAAAATACAAAAATGACAAAAATGTATGTTCGGTATATATAGGGATGTGGGTAGTGTGTGTATCCATGACAGCCACATGCATCTCAGAGTCTGTTTGAGTATCATTGGTTGATTTAAGAGTAATTATAGTAAAATGGATCATTTTTGGAGTAATTTAGAGTATTTACTAGTGAAAAAGTAACGAATTATGGAAAACAAGCATGGTTGTGTAATCTAGCTATGGGTAGCATTAACTGAGATGGGTTGATGGCACTATTTCCTATTTAACTGCATACAGATTTTCATACATGATAAAAAAAAAAAATTACACATGACTTAGTGAAAAATCAGTCTCTTAATGTTAGTCCCTTGTGTCATGAAAAAATGTGTGTGAACATTGACCATTTAGTTTTGAAACCCCATTCTATCGAGAGAGAGAGAGAGAGAGAGAGAGAGAGAGAGTTCAAGTTCACTGTAAAGACCAGGGATTATGAACCAAATGCCACAAACCCATCTGTTAAATAGAATAGATCTTATTCAAGGTAGTTCTTTTATACTCTTGTCATATTTAGCTCTGGGTTTCTGTCTAATATTCCATAACAATCTGCCTTTTGCATAATTCATCTCCTCTTGATGTTTCTCATTGAATCTGAATAACAGTGCTCCCTTTTTACATCTATTATGTTTGTATGCTTTCTTTTTGTTGTAAAATGTCCTATCAATAATATGTTTTCTATGTCTTCTTTTCAGTTGCATAGCCACACTGGAGTTTACTGCTATGGGGCACTCAGAAGCTCAGCACAGTTTCACTTTAGACTCCATAGGCCCATTGTTGCTGTAATGTACTGCGCTATGACATTGTGCATGGAAATTCCTTATGAATGTTACATTTCAAGGTAAACTTCTTTGAATTACTATATTTACACTTTCAGACATTTGTGTGTTAGTGTTGAGAAATGTCTTCTGAAATGTTATTTTCCCCAGCCGGTAGTTAACAAGCATTCGTATACTTGATTTGGTGTGTGTAGAATTTACTATTCTAAATGTGCCAGACAACTATGAGCTTTTAACTACCCAGTTTTCATTTTTATCAGTGCAAACATATGACTTTGTCTTGCAAAGGGGAATCACCACCCTGATAACAGAGCACTTTATATGGCATTTACTGCTTTTGACATGGCCCTCATTATCACAGAAGTGTCCCCACAGTATTTCTGAAAGGCAACATTAAACTCTGCATGACAACACTGTCTCAGGTCTATCGCAAAATTGTTTCTCATCATCTCGCATTCAATTTAATATCTCCTGGCATCAGATTTGTCAGTGCATTAGAATTTTTAATGATGTCTCCCATTCTAGGCTCCCATCACACATGGGATATGTTCTCTTGTGTTCTGCCAACACTGCATTCCACAGTTCTTCTATTTTTTTTTAGCTGTACCAGCCTGTATGGACTCTTTTCACCAGACCTGACATAAAAATTATGAATGTATTACCCTTTTTGGGACATAGAATCTTACATTTATCATATTTTATGTTGCCGGGTGCTTTTTAAATGCATTCATTTCTTTTTAACAACTCTCTGTGTCAAGGTATAAGTTTCCTTGGATAGGTTAGCTCCCCTAGTCCATTTTTTGAGAATGAGCTAACAGATCTCATAGTAACAAAATCTGAACTTGAACACTCAAATGGTATTTTTGTTTTATTATATTACAGTTAGTAATCATATGAAGAGATCTGCCTCTCAGAATATATGGTATTTGTACACATATTTGGTCTGATACATTGTTTACAATTAAATTGTACCTGTTAATCATTGTTTTATTTTTTCTTTACATTACTTTCCTCCATGAATTATGTAATGAAAAATAGGAAACCAAATTGATTGATAATGTTTTTTTATAACATTGAATAATGATGAATTTCTATTTACCTCTTTTGTTCGGAGTCACCGGCATGCAGATCAGCCTCTAAATCTTTGTTTTGAGTTGGCCATAGGAACTTGTATAGCACCGAAACTTCCTCTTTCTCAATATCAAAGTGTGAACTTGGTCTTTTTGTGATAATATTGTACTTTTCCTCTGAAAGTCTTTTATATAGTGTTTTTGTGACATCACTCTCTACAGTTTTCTCACTTGTTACACACTTGTTATGAGGAATATTTCCTAGTCTGATGTAAAACTAAATTCTCGCATGAAGACAACCTTTGGTTTTCCTCTGTACTTTTGACATTTTTGACACAGTAAAATAACTGTAGTTTATGTTTTGAGTTTCAAAGTGTGAATTCAGTACCTGCTTAGCACTGTTAGAACTACATTCAGCACTGTTTATATTGTTTCTTTACATCAATGAAAGCTAGTATCAGTTTACAGTCAGGCCAGACTCGCATTTGGCCTCAGCTTCCAGACCTCTACATTGATAAATTGTTCATGTGACAAGTGATGAAAAATAAAATAAACCTGTTAGGTGCCATAAATACTTCTTAATATATGATTCAAGAAAACAAAATCTCCAATGAATGAAATTTTAGGCAACCAAAATATGATCTTTATACCAGAAATTGATGAAAATAGGGGGTTGTGTAATTTGATACCTCTTATTACATAATGCTTATAGGTGCATATTTCATGCATGCATATCTGAATAGCAGACACACAGGAAATAAATAAAAACCTGAGACAAGCTATTACAGTCACTGCATTTATTCAGTTATCTACATTTATAATATACGAACATGGTAAACATTCTTGAAATACAACATTCATTCTTATCATCTATAGGCATTACATAAGTGTTCATTATTACCATTTAGTGCACTTAGAATATCACCCAAGTTAGTATAGTACATACTTGGTGCCTAAGGTTGTCAAAATACAAAAATGACAAAAATGTATGTTCGGTATATATAGGGATGTGGGTAGTGTGTGTATCCATGACAGCCACGTGCATCTCAGAGTCTGTTTGAGTATCATTGGTTGATTTAAGAGTAATTATAGTAAAATGGATCATTTTTGGAGTAATTTAGAGTAGATACTAGTGAAAAAGTAAAGAATTATGGAAAACAAGCATGGTTGTGTAATCTAGCTATGGGTAGCATTAACTGAGATGGGTTGATGGCACTATTTCCTATTTAACTGCATACAGATTTTCATATATGATAAAAAAAAAAAAAATTACACATGACTTAGTGAAAAATCAGTCTCTTAATGTTAGTCCCTTGTGTCATGAAAAAATGTGTGTGAACATTGACCATTTAGTTTTGAAACCTCATTCTATCGACGGAGAGAGAGAGAGAGAGAGAGAGAGAGTTCAAGTTCAAGTTCACTGTAAAGACCAGGGATTACGAACCAAATGCCACAAACCCATCTGTTAAATAGAATAGATCTTATTCAAGGTAGTTCTTTTATCCTCTTGTCATATTTAGCTCAGGGTTTCTGTCTAATATTCCATAACAATCTGCCTTTTGCATAATTCATCTCCTCTTGATATTTCTCATTGAATCTGAATAAAAGTGCTCCCTTTTTACATCTATTATGTTTGTATGCTTTCTTTTTGTTGCAAAATGTCCTATCGATAATATGTTTTCTATGTCTTCTTTTCAGATGCATAGCCACACTGGAGTTTACTGCTATGGGGCACTCAGAAGCTCAGCACAGTTTCACTTTAGACTCCATAGGCCCATTGTTGCTGTAATGTACTGCGCTATGACATTGTGCATGGAAATTCCTTATGAATGTTACATTTCAAGGTAAACTTCTTTGAATTACTATATTTACACTTTCAGACATTTGTGTGTTAGTGTTGAGAAATGTCTTCTGAAATGTCATTTTCCCCAGCCGGTAGTTAACAAACATTCATATACTTGATTCGGTGTGTGTAGAATTTACTATTCTAAATGTGCCAGACAACTATGAGCTTTTAACTACCCAGTTTTCATTTTTATCAGTGCAAACATATGAGTTTGTCTTGCAAAGGGAAATCACCACCCTGATAACAGAGCACTTTATATGGCATTTACTGCTTTTGACATGGCCCTCATTATCACAGAAGTGTCCCCACAGTATTTCTGAAAGGCAACATTAAACTCTGCATGACAACACTGTCTCAGGTCTATCGCAAAATTGTTTCTCATCGTCTCGCATTCAATTTAGTTTTTTCCTGGCATCAGATTTGTCAGTGCATTAGAATTTTTAATGATGTCTCCCATTCTAGACTCCCATCACACATGGGATATGTTCTCTTGTGTTCTGCCAACACTGCATTCCACAGTTCTTCTTTTTTTGTTTTAGCTGTACCAGCCTGTATGGACTCTTTTCACCAGACCTGACATAAAAATTATGAATGTATTACCCTTTTTGGGACATAGAATCTTACATCTATCATATTTTATGTTGCTGGGTGCTTTTTAAATGCATTCATTTCTTATTAACAACTCTCTGTGTCAAGGTATAAGTTTCCTTGGATAGGTTAGCTCCCCTAGTCCATTTTTTGAGAATGAGCTAACAGATCTCATAGTAACAAAATCTGAACTTGAACACTCAAATGGTATTTTTGTTTTATTATATTACAGTTAGTAATCATATGAAGAGATCTGCCTCTCAGAATATATGGTATTTGTGCACATATTTGGTCTGATACATTGTTTACAATTAAATTGTACCTGTTAATCATTGTTTTATTTTTTCTTTACATTACTTTCCTCCATGAATTATGTAATGAAAAATAGGAAACCAAATTGATTGATAATGTTTTTTATAACATTGTATAATGATGAATTTCTATTTACCTCTTTTGTTCGGAGTCACCGGCATGCAGATCAGCCTCTAAATCTTTGGTTTGAGTTGGCCATAGGAACTTGTATAGCACCGAAACTTCCTCTTTCTCAATATCAAAGTGTGAACTTGGTCTTTTTGTGATAATATTGTACTTTTCCTCTGAAAGTCTTTTATATAGTGTTTTTGTGACATCACTCTCTACAGTTTTCTCACTTGTTACACACTTGTTATGAGGAATATTTCCTAGTCTGATGTAAAACTAAATTCTCGCATGAAGACAACCTTTGGTTTTCCTCTGTACTTTTGACATTTTTGACACAGTAAAATAACTGTAGTTTATGTTTTGAGTTTCAAAGTGTGAATTCAGTACCTGCTTAGCACTGTTAGAACTACATTCAGCACTGTTTATATTGTTTCTTTACATCAATGAAAGCTAGTATCAGTTTATAGTCAGGGCAGACTCGCATTTGGCCTCAGGTTCCAGACCTCTACATTGATAAATTGTTCATGTGACAAGTGATGAAAAATAAAATAAACCTGTTAGGTGCCATAAATACTTCTTAATATATGATTCAAGAAAACAAAATCTCCAATGAATGAAATTTTAGGCAACCAAAATATGATCTTTATACCAGAAATTGATGAAAATAGGGGGTTGTGTAATTTGATACCTCTTATTACATAATGCTTATAGGTGCATATTTCATGCATGCATATCTGAATAGCAGACACACAGGAAATAAATAAAAACCTGAGACAAGCTATTACAGTCACTGCATTTATTCAGTTATCTACATCTATAATATATGAACATGGTAAACATTCCTGAAATACAACATTCATTCTTATCATCTATAGGCATTACATAAGTGTTCATTATTACCATTTAGTGCACTTAGAATATCACCCAAGTTAGTATAGTACATACTTGGTGCCTAAGGTTGTCAAAATACAAAAATGACAAAAATGTATGTTCGGTATAGGTATCGGACCACTAATTATTTTACTGCCAGGGAACCAGTCTACTGGTGGGGGAATAACAAATAGAGTACTAAATCTTTTGAGATGAGCCCATTGGGTAATAAATGGGTTCAATTTTGTTCCATTATTAATTTCACAAACTTCAATCTATGTACTATAGCTGACAAAAAATATTTACTTTTATTTTGATAACCTGTATTTAATTTCCTACTGACAAAATAGCATATGTACTCTTGGTGCGAGGCTATGTTATTAGGTGCAGACCAGGGATCCCCCATGTGTGGTATCACGAGACTCGATAACATGCTGCGAAGCATCTGATTTTTAAGGCTGAAAAAATTTTCTCTAACTTTAATGAATGGATCCATGTGTGGTTTGTATGCCAAGCTAGTGAAGAGTTTAGTTTTTATTTTATAATATATTAACATTAAGTTCTATGGGAAATGAATTAGTGGTCCGATCCCTATAAGACTAATTTGATCTGATCCAGCGGTTTTATTTAGGTCCAAACTTGATAATATATCACAATTTCTTTTTTTATTTATAATGATATCATATATAATAGTTTGATTTCTAACTGCGACATACGATAAATGTTTATCATCATCTTCTAAACGTGTAACAGAGCATACATTAGCATAAAATAATTCGCACTTTTCCTGATCACTAGTTGCAAACTTACAGGATTGGTCGGTAAGTCTAAGTGGAGGTAATAAATTTGATGTCTTTGTAGAATGTACTTGCAGCATCATCATTGTCCAATAAAGTCGGAGATTTTAAGATTTTAGGGAAGTTTTATTAATTGCATAAACAGTGATTGCATGTTGTTTTAGAAATGGTACCTTTTTGTGGTGCTCTAAGTTATTATTTCCAAAAAAATCACAATGCGCTATGAATTTGTCGTTCACTTAGACAAAATCAGAACATCATTGGCAGGAATGGCAATATATTCAATCAATACTCAAAAACTTTCTTAATAAGGACTACAGTGATGGTCCAAGCATACTTTGTTTTATATGATTAACATCCAGAAGATATACGATACTTGCTGAAATTCTATACATTACAATATTGATAAAATTGTAAGTCCAGATATTTATCGGTCCAACACCAATTGTAGGTATAGCCTTTCTTAGAGCATGTGTCAAGTGGATGACAACAATATTCCCAGTTGTTTTTTTTATCTACGTAGCACCAATAATAGGCACGAAAGTTTAATCCGTGAAGGCCACATGGATGTCCAGAGCGACAACTGGTTCCTTTGACAGTTTTATTACTAGGAGTACTACAAGTCTCCTTTAAACGTGGTCCTACGTTACAAGACATAGCTGACGGATAAGTGTTATCTTTTATGCATTTACTGATGCAGCAATAATCCCAGTTGTTTTTCATGTCTGTGTAGCACCAGCTGTATTGTGAGCTTTGAGAAGATCCGTTGGGACGACACATATCGTTACCAACGGTCATACTAGTAGTATCCACCCTGCGAATTCCATCTTTTTCTTGACTAGAATATGAATGAGCAATCAGACCTAAGCTGAGTAAGAATAAACTGTAAGACATTGTGCTTCTGAGTTAGACCTGAAAGAGAAAAAAAGATAAATCATTCAGTCATTGGAATTGTTTATTTCAAAGTTTACTTGCCCACATGCATGTGAATTGCATAGTTTGACTTGCCTCTTTTAAATTGCCCCTTGCTATTGTGATGCAGTTGACATATAATATCACAATTCTTCTTTATAAATGGATTAATTGCATCTGAACATTTTATTGGCCATGACAAATTTAACTTGCCCTGGGCAACGGCAATTTATAAGGCCTGATGAATAGCACAATTGAACAGCATACATTTATGTATGTATAAATGTAAGGTATATACGTGTGCAGATTCTTATCAAACCCATTTTCCGTCATTCGTTTAATCCAATACAACATCGTTGTGCCTGGATTCTAAGAATTATGTACATTTTTGCTTGTTACTTTTGTGGCGTGACATCTATGAGACTATTTCGACCCCTTGGTGCATCAAGATGATATCTGCAATTGACGTCAATGCACTAAAGGGTCGATGCACTAAAGGGTCAATTTGTAAATGGGAGAAAACCCTCCGATTATTTAAGTCAAATCCGTGTTTTGACATTATTCTCTGAATGTCATCGTTACCTCAGCTTTTATATATTTGATACAGATTTTTCATCAGTGAGTATAATCAGTGACATGTACCAATCTCACATGTTATAAAATCCTTAATGGAGTAACTAGGTGTCTAAACTGTATGTCTTAAAACTGTCAAACATTGTTAAGTCACTCGTTGTGTGATACATACGTTACTGATCACACTTATATTCAATTAGGCTGGGTGTAAATTTCCCTCAGGACACGTTTTATAAATACTATCTCCGACCATTCGTAAAGTTACAAAATCAAGATAAACCGCTTTAGGAAGCTCGTGGCTTGCAGTTTTCAAATGCACCATTAATGAGAACATACAAGTAGAGAGGGACCATCTAAGACAACTGCTGTGAAAAGACCTATTTTTAGACTTCATTGTTATATCAAGCAGGAAACAGCATTTATAATAGTAGATTCATAAGAAGCAAAGTGTATTGAACTTCAGCTCTCATGAATAACTAATTACCTTAAATTTTCAAATAAACATTCTCCACTTGCACTTGGCTTTAGTTTGGAAATCAGATAATACCCGTACAAAATGTAGTAATATTTCATGGTGTAAAATTATATTCTGATTGATACAGTCTATTAGAGTCCTGGTGACTTAGTGATCAGCGTACCGGTGCGTATACCGCCTTATTGTTTACAATTATCTCTGCGCAATACATTCTGTCATGTGTTGAGGAACCGTTAAGAAAACAAGCAATCAGCAAAGCCGTCAAGACCCATTGCTCAGGTTTCAGGCCAACATTGATATTTGTTGTAAACATTACTTTGGTCTTGAGAAAACGCAACAGTCAGTTTTACCATTAACATCGATAAAGTACTGCCTCTAATTTTAGAAATGCGAATCCTATAACATAACGATCTGATCTAAATCAGTTGTTACATGTGCCTCACAGAAAGACAAACTGCTTTGAGGAACCTATTTTACTGAGTGCAAAAGGCGAGGAACCTACTGTATCTACTGAAGTCGTGGTTGTTAGAACTTTGTTCGGGATAATGTCTCGACTCGTTTCCCACAATTGACGAGATATATGATATATAAGCCGACGCCATATTTGTAGGCTCTTCGTCTTACAAAGCAGAAATTGTCTAGAGCTGTAAAGTGGTCTAGTGAATTTTTTTTTTTTTGGATTCAAAATATCCAAACATTTTTGAAATTAAGCTTATGTCCAATTCAACAAGGCTGAAACTCGCTTTTAAAGAAGGCCAAGCTTCGACCTACGTAAGGGCTTGCTCATCCAGAAATACAGCTTGATTACGCGTAATATGGTCACTTGACGCATCAAATTAGTAATCTGTGGCGCAAATGGCAGGTAGGTAATTACAGAATATTATTCAACTTTTCATTCTTTGAACATTAGACAGCATGCCAGAATTTAGAAACAGGGTGCAACATGACATCAAAATCTGCTAAAAGGTCTAGACCATGAATACAATTCCATTTAGAATGCTTTTGAAATACAATAGTTTGGAGTGGTCTTTTTTTGGGGGTGGGGGGTGGGGGGTGGGTTTCTTTAGTATATTTATGTCACAATTAATGAAGTGCTAAAGGCAACTGTGTCTGCAAAGGATATATGGTCTGAGATTCATTAAAATATCTCCACCTGTTACAAAAATATGGGCTGGACACAGCGATGTTAACAGTAGGATCAACAGACAATGTCTTAACATAATATGCCTGACTTAATATGGGCCTATACGAATGCATCAAGAGTCTTATCATAATTTAGCATGAGACCTGAGTTACGTATCGCCAGAAGTAAGTGTTCCTGCTTTGACGTTGATCTTGAGAAATGACACATAACATTGTGAGAAATGACCTATGCAACATGCTCTCTAGTCATTATAAATCAGTGTACATCCATTCTTTCCGCTATACTAAACAGCTTTAGAGCTACAGCCTGGATAAAAGACAATTAGGAAATTTGACCTTCAAGATTGAACCATACGAGTATACGAAACACTGTCATGGATATAAGCATATGCAGTATCATCTCCCTAAATATGTGTTTTTTAGTTCAAAACATGACAAGAAAAATATGTACATCGTCAAGATGTTAAATTGTGCAATGTTTGATAATATTACTTTAAATGGGTTTAAAATTATAGCCAATACATTAAATGCAAGCTTGTGATGAATGACCTTATATTTTCAGATATGATCTTGATAGTGGTACAAGACACAAGATACAAAATATTTATTTTTCATTACCTAAATTGCATCTGAGCTGCAGATCAACTATGAAAAATGACATTGACCTTGACAATTGCATCAAGAAATTTAGTGTTATGTGACATGAACTTAGGTCATTATGCATGAATATGTGAAGTGTCTTCTCAGAATTATAATCCTTGAGAATGTCGGAGCAATAAGCCTGACACAAAAATAAATTATGATGATCTTGCTGGAAATAACATGAACAATAAACGGCGCATTCAGAAGTTGTGATGTAAATATACGTTGCAGTACACTACATGCAATGGATTTAGAATTACAGTTCTAATACAAAAAGTGAGTAATCTTCACATATGACTTTGATCTTGCTGATACAACCATGCTATTGATACACATGCTAGGTACAATATGCGACTTCATGCGGTGATTTAGTTGGGTAAACCATTTCGTTACATTATCTGTAACAACTTAACAGCTCGTACGTAACAGTTTGGGCACACAAAATATGATACTTGTCACGGAATTGTATAAATCCCTTTTATAGATATCTTCGTTTATACATATACCTGGGATGAACATGTTAGGATATTGAGGGATCTGTTCTATAGACTTCACACTGCTAATCTTACAGCTAGGCCCACCAAATGTAGTATAGGATATTGTGACCTAGAATGTTTGGGCCATCTTGTAAGTGGACTAGGCCAGTTGAAACCCCACTGAGACAAAATAGGAGCAGTCAGAGATGCGCCTAGACCAGAGACCAAGAAACAAGTAAGATCTTCCAAGGTTTGATTGGGTTTTACAGGAAATTTGTCCCCAATTTTTCGGCTATTGCCAGCCCATTAACAGACTTGACTAGGAAAGGGGAACCGAATAAAGTTTCCTGGGGCGTGTGCCAGTAAAATGCATTTAACGCTATAAAACAGAAACTGATAAGTGCACAAATCTTAAAGTTGCCAGAATTGAACAAAGCTTTTGTGCTGAGGACTGATGCGTCCAATACGGGACTTGGGGCTGTTTTGCTACAGGAGCAAGAGGGGATGAAATTGCCCATCGCTTATGCAAGCAGGAAATTGCTCTCTAGGGAGAAAAACTTCTCCGTGATTGAGATGGAGTGCCTAGCCTTAGTATGGGGGATTGGAAAATTCCATACATATCTTTTCGGGAGGGAGTTTACCTTACAAACGGACCATCAGCCGCTCTTATACTTAAATAAAAGCAAAGGTCGCCAACGCAAGATTGATGCGTTGGGTGTTGTCTTTGCAACCATATACTTTCCGAATCGAGGCCATTCGAGGGTCGGAAAATGTGGGTGCTGATTTTTTAAGTAGGGTGTAATTAGCAGATCATTTTCGTTCAGTATTAAAAATTGAATGTTTTAATAATTGTTTATGTTCACATTCCGTGATATTTCTAAAAGAGTTACCACTTTTATTTTAAGAGGGAAGGTATTGTCACGGAATTGTATAAATCCCTTTTATTTATTAAATACATGTACTCGGGTTTCGTTTTTCATTGTAACAACGATACCCGAGGGTGATTTATGTATATTGTACAATATGTCAAAACACTGAGTTCGGTTCACCCTATGCCGCACGTGCGAAGTGCTTTCGATGGGAAAAACCGAATACATCAAGCGCAGGGACGCGTAGGGCTGCATCGCCTGTGTATAAATGCCTCACCGTAAGACTAAATCTTTACATTACAGAACGTCTTGTCAGTGAGCAGTCTACTTAAGGATTTGCACATCTTCAGCTGTAGAGGTATGTACATTATTTATCAATTTCTGATGTATATTTTCTATGTAGCTTCGACTTGCGTAGTACAATGTAAATATTTTCTATTCCTGTTTGTGACTTAACAAGAGCTTTATATTAGCAATCTAAACTGGCATTTTTAGGAAACGTTTAGTACCATAAGATTCTTATCGGACACGGGTAGGTTCACTTGTGATCTTGTTTATTGCTTTGCAATGTTGTGCCGATAATGTAATTTGTATAACTTACCATATTTAATGTCATTACGTGTTATCGTATACGCCCGTGTCAATCATAATACACGGTGTTAGATTTTTTTCATCTGATCAGAGTCGACGAGGTCACAGCTGTAGAGCCGACCATAGAAGTTGACCCTAGCAGCTGTAAAGCTAACCATAGCAGCCGTAGAGCTGAATTAACAGTGTGTTGCTTGAATAGCAGGTGATCGGGCGTTGCTTACCGATTGGTGGGCGCTGATCGCTTGATTGACCAAGGAATTGAATGGTGGTCGGTGACTACCTGTAATGCTGACTGCTTGATTGACCAGTGTGACTGGTAGCCAAGTGTGCTAGTGACGGAGTGTGTGGATTTACTCCGTACATGTAATCTTTTAGCAGTGGGTTAATTTTGGGGTTTGATGAATAAACTATACCAAGCTGTATGTCTATCACTTTGTTTAAAAGTTTGCGAGTTACAGCTCCAAACAAAAACTGCGATCCACCTTTGACCTTGAAGTGAGACACGTGAAAGTGGTATATTTGACACCCTTATCTTAGTTTTACATGTGTAGTAAAGTTTACTAAGTTTCATATCACTAATTCTATTCGTTTTAGAGTCACAACTAGCAGACTAAAAGTAAATGTAGTTTTGACATGTCATTGGCGGATCCTGGAATATCGTTTGGCGGGGGTGGGGTGGGGTTGAAGAGAGTGGGAGAGGATAAACAAGTAGGCCATGAGTCTGTGGAACGGAACCATCTAACTAAAGAAAATTAACTCTAATAAATGCTCAGGTTGTTCAGCACTCGTTTATGTGGCGAGGGTGGGGGTGGGGGGTGGGGGTGCGCGACATTTTTTTACCTTATTTTAATGCATAAGGATAAAAGTGATTGCTAATCTTTTGGGGTCACATTTAAGCATTATGACTGTCAATGATAATAGCTGAACATTTTCAAATATTACCAAAATTAAGAGAAAAAAAGATATAACTAATAACTACACACATGAACCATACTGACAACACTTTTAATTTAATTTTCAATACTAATTATACTTCTATTACAACTATAAACAACATAAACTCCAGCTAAATCATGTTTTCCATCTACTCGATTAGTCGATTAGTTTGATATTCCGATTGTATTAAATTTTTTCCTTCAATTGTATAAGGAATGGTTGTGAGGAATATGCAATTAGTGAACGGCAAAAGATAAATCGCAAATAAAAAAACCAATAAAGATATTGAAATTATTATCTATATTAAGATACTGGACAGTAACACTATTTTAGATGCAAACATTCATACAAATTGTCATTTTACTCTTTCCAAGATTCACAAATTTAAATGCATTTTGTAAACAGAAACTAAACCCATTCATTATATGCACTGAAGATAATGTACAGATCAGATTAAGGCAAAATATACACTGAATCATTCACCATAACACACGCGCTTCAATCAATATAAGCTAAGTTTACAACGCGTCTAAAGAGACAAAAGGCTTTTGGATTATAATATATGAGAGTTACAGGAGTTTTAAAGTTCCTTTACTTGATACCGAAAAATAAAACTAAACTGTAATATACAAGAAATATAAAGTAAATCAAATTCATTAGGAACGATGCCCTGCTAAATGCATCTGCAGTAGTGACAATGACCAAAGAAGAAATGTTGAGTACTGCAACTGAATTGTTGTTTAACAATAACACTTTTTATATTCCAGTAATACTACTACTACTACTAGTAATAATATTTACATCATATTCTTCTGCTGCTGTCAGCTAAGAAACATCTTTTTTTTTACGGAAATATGTATGTATGTCCTAAACGTTTTGAATTGTTTTCGTCTTATTTAGGTACATGGAGCAAGCTATCTTTTTTATGTTTAAAATATTGGTATTCTAAATTGTGCTATATTAAATGCCTGAAATAATACAACACAGTGTAATCTTTATGACTGCACATTTTTATATCTCACAAACACGCACACTCTTACATACACCAAATTATTGGTGCAAAACAATTCACAAAACTTCACTTTATGACATTAAATTGCTTGACTTTTTGAAATTCCTTTTTATAGTGGAGAGAGAGAGAGAGAGAGAGAGAGAGAGAGAGAGAGAGAGAGAGAGAGAGAGAGAGAGATTATTTACTTGCATTCTGAATTTAACAATAATAATGACAGTATAAAACAGTTTCTGGTTAAGTAGATGGCATGCAGTCATGCATGCAACTAATGGTCATAATAGAGATATTGGACTGTATTACCCCCAATTCCCAGACTTTCCACCTTTATTTCCAGTAACAATAACTTTATCATATTGAAAGCATATCCATTCTTCCGTCTCTCAAGTGTGTGAAAATGTCGTTGCTATTTAAAGTTGCAGCAAACATCGATAAGAATCAAATGTAAAATAGCTTTATAAATGCTTAAGAGCGGACAAATTAAATCAATTTAAATGGTACATCATAGAATAGTCAATGATTTAAAACCTTGGAATTCATCATTTGCGCGGTCTTAAATTTGCACGTTAGAAGTTACATACTTTGACCAATTAAAATCCCACTGTTGGAAACTAAATTGGTAGCAATTAGCTTAATACATTTATAACTAAAATGAGGCACTTACTTGTATGCTGACAATTTACCTTGGCTCGGATTCGACACTGGAGAACAATGATAACAGCCCTTGTCCAAGTTCGCTATCTGCAAGTTGTATCAGTTACTAGGGCTCTTATATTAGCAGCTCTAGCAATATACCTTCCAGCAATGACGTTATCATACTGTCAATCAGAGAAGAAGGCAGGGATTGGTCCTGTGTAATCAAGGGTATGATGTTAACATAAATAGAGTTGTAAGCGAGTTCTTAGTGGTAACACGGAATAAGCCCTGCCTACATTTTAGCGTGTGCTTTTTCTTATGAACCAATGCTTTGTTCTCAAAGTCCTATGACGCATTGATCCACGTCTTGCTGGTCATGGAACTGGTCACCTTTGCATTCAAATTTCTATGCGACAAGTCGAACATTAGGAAGATTAGCTTAAGTAATTGCTAGACTATGTGACGTTAGTACGATATGGGAGTCCTTTATGTCAACATTGAAATGTATTACATTTACCATTTGAAGAAGGGCAGCAATAGTATCATTATAAATCTACACATGGCAAACCTGTATATTGTAATCTCTTTCAAAGTTATGTGCGACTTAAGATCATGGTATTCAACTCACTTTAAATTATATCATAACACGACGTTAACATCTACGCGAAATGGAAGATATTGTCATCAAGCCAGCAGACAAGGGGTCCTGAGTTGTTGTTATGAATATGTCTGACTACATTGCTGAGGCGAACACAAAAATTTCAGAAGAGAGATTTTATGAAAGCTCAGTCATGACCCAAATAGCTGAACACACTGAAACTGTGTCAGACATTAAAATACACGCATAACGCAGGACATATTGATTACAAAATAATATCTTACCTCCTACCAGTTGACTCCAAACCACAGAGATTTTATTTACTCCCTAAAATAGACAAAGATGGAAACCCGGGAGGCCAATCATTTCATGAAACAACCATCCACCAGAAAAATGTCAGAATTCGTTGATTTTCACCCTCGGCCTCTCTATACCCAAGATATCACGGACTATTTCAACACAACACCAAAAACTAACCTTCCTCATAACAATCTCCTCGTCGCCATAGATGTATGTTCCTTATACACCAACATTCCACACGAGAAAGGTATCACAGCTTGAAAGGAAGCATGGCATAGTCGATCTGATACTTCCCCTCCAACCTTCTATTTGGTCAAACTTTTAACACATGTTCTCAAGTTTAACAATTTTATATTCAACAACCAACACTTCCAACATATTAATGGGACCGCAATGGGCACTAAAATGGCACATTCGTATGCCAATATTTTCATGGGAAAACTCGAGCACAGCCTTCTCAACTAGGCACCGTATAGACCTCTAAGCTGGTGTAGATTCATTGACGACATAGAATCGAAAAGGATCGAAACGGGCGACAATTTCCAAAATATCTTTTGAATTCGCCAATAACTTCAATCGTACGAATAAAGTTACGTCGTAGTCATCAAACAGGTCCAGTACCTGTTAGTATACTCAAGCTACCCTCCTTGAGGGAAACAGAGAAATTGACCGGTATTCTAAATCTACTGTCTCTCACCAGTATATATTCCCGACCAGCTGCCACCCCCAGCACGTAATAAAAAATCTCCCTTACGGTATGTGCGTTCGTACCAAACGCATATGCTCTAATGTTGCTGCCTTTGAAAAGAGACTCGGAGAGCTCAAGGAGCACCTTAGAAGGAGAGGATACAGAAGGAGCTACAATAAGGAGGCTGTTAACAAAACTAGTCTCCTCGATATAGGAGCTCACATGAAATATAACACCAAGATAACGAACAAGCGTGTCCCTTTCGTGCTCTCTTTCCACCCCGATGCCCTAAACCTACAACAGATCATTTGGAAGCATGGCACCATACTGAATCGTCCGAACGTCTGAAGGTGATATTTAAAGACGTTCCTATGGTTGCTTACAGTAGACCTAAAAACCCCAAGGACCATCTAATACGTGCCAGGATAACTTCAAACAAGAACGCAAATTTAGGCATATACCCCTGCAAAGACAAGCGTGCCTAATTATAATATCGCTATTAGAGCTCTAGCTATACTCAGCTGTTAAGTAGTCTTAAGAGATTAAATAATGAATACAAAGTCACTAACGAAGGAAGAAGATACAAATTGTTATAGTTAAAATTATAATTAAAATAATAATTCTTTATTAAAAATGTATTGGAATTTTCTTTGTTTGCCTTAAATTAAATTACCACAGAAAAATGATATATAAATGTAATTTTCGGAATTTTTTTCTTGTTAAATACAGAGCAAAAATATTAGAGCATTTTTAAATCGATTCACTTGTATAGTTATCAGATGTCTTTTTCGTCATACTAGGCCTATCATAAGATTTTAGATTGTAAATAGAACAAAAGGGCATTCAGATATTTCCAGTTAAATCTAGCCATTATTCTTTCTAAAAATTTGATTTTTTTAAGTTTATGAGGATTTCTGTTGTTTGTTTTTCTAATCGTTATCGTTGTCAAACATGATGCTTTATGGTTTCGTTGCTTGTTTTGTCAGTTTACATAGCTGCTCTGCAGCATTATTCAGAAAAGTTACTAATGCTGCTGGTCTGCAAACAAAGAATATAAAACTGTGGATGCTGGCGGATTGTTGAAAAAAGAAATGTTCATTTACGCGAGGGACGGGATTGTGGACACAAATGGAATCGAACAGGATTTGTATCAGTTTTACCCAATTGCTAATTAACTCAGTTCTTTATTTCAAATATATCATATAAACGAGTACAGAACCCGATTGTTGGTAGATCTGGACGATGCGCTGTGTATGCATTTCACTTAAATATATTGTACATACCTGATAGACTTTATGTGGTGAAGTTAGTTACAATGTATTAGCAAGCTATACTCTGTGTATGTGCATTTATTGTGCACCAAGTAGGTTCAAAGCAACAAAGTACAAAGTAGTAAAACAATTTTTTAAAGGAATAGTTTCCAAAGCTGCAGAGCAACACACAGTTTTAACATTTATGTTAAATCTAACTGCACTTAGTTTTAATAACAATGTATTGGAAAGCAATAATGTTGAAGATCTATGTGCAGAACCATTAATTAATATTCCACATTTCCTGAATAATGAGGCTGGCCGCAATAAAAATATTGCTCACCAGCATATGCTGTGACATAATGTCCTTGCAGATCAAAGCCTGTTTTTAGTGTTCTTTCAATGATACAAAACAAGCGAAGTTAACTATGATATGTCAGTATATAAAGTGCAATTAGATCTGGGTATTCAATATTTACACTTGGTTTTGACTTACAACCTTGACTATGTGTTATGCCGTTGCTTATCCATCTTTTTTAAGATACTACTGCTGCAGAACCATCAAACTGAACTGTCCTAAAGATTTGGAAACAACTTCAATTCCTATTCCATTAGGGTATCCTGGGACCGTGACATTCTTAGTTTCAATAAAAAGTGCGCCATTTGCATGAAAGAATAAAGCAACTAAAACGTTAGAACAGTAAAAAAAAGTCTCTAGTCCCTGTTTCAAGCAACATTTGAAATTCCAAAGAAAAACAACGACAGTCTTAATTGTCTTCCTAACAAGGCAAAAAACACTTCTGAAAAATCCAACAAAAGACCAGCCAAGTTTTGACAGAGAGGAAAGACCTTAAGCGTAATATAAAAAATTTAGAAGAAACAAATAAAAATTGAAGCCTTCACATTGCTCTTTGCTAGAGTAAAGTTGACATCTTAAAGAGCTTTCTAGAAATTGCAAATAAAAATTGCGAAACGTATGCTCATACAGATAAAGAGTTTCAAATTAGGGGAAGAGCTACATGATAACAATAGCTGTGAAACATCTCACAGGTGAAACTCTATCTAGGTTACAAAGTACTGGGGTGAAGAATAGCTTAGCGCTCAAAGAGAAGCGAGTTGCTCAAACACAAATTGCATTGGTAAATGCAAAAGGATCCAAGATGGCACAACAAAGTTCCATATACATTTCAGTCTTTTCAGGTCACACCATCTGAAAATAAGACTTTGTCTACTTGGTTAACTGAAGTACCAATTTTGGGGATGCTTCCATGAATTTAATTCTTTAGCTTCTGAACTAGCTGGTGCAATCTAGCCAAGTAAATTGGGGGTGGTGCAGATGATGTTGTCAAACTAGTGGTGTACATTATAGCAACAATTTCTGATCAAGGGTCAACATTAAAGAGAACCTAAAAGTAATCAGATAATAATTCCTTCCAATTGCTTTTGAAAATTGGGATACTATTTAATAAGATGCATATCTTTGTCAACATAGCAGGTGTGGCAGAATAGGTTCTTTAAGAATGTGACCAAAATAAACATCCTAAATGGCTGCAAAATATGCATTTTCTTTTGATTGGAGTGAAAGTGAAAGTGGGAATTCAAGACTTATAAGAACACTGAGTAAAGCTCTAGCTGCTCATGGGTGTGGCCAGTTTGGTGTTGGTGGTCACTTTTCCGTATATCTTAAAGAAAAGGGAATCGAAAACAATCCTATCACGTTCCTTAGTCACATATTTATTAATTTCATTTCTGCATCAGGGGCAACAACTTATTTGATGCATCGGAGCAATCTGATATCATTTTAATAATATAACAGATTTCCTGAAGTAATGGGCTGATCCAAATAATCTTCTTAAGAGTATGTATTTTGAAGTTGAAGAGACTGTCAACGTTAGTTGGTGCAGAGTACTGGTTATCATATATAAACTTGTTACTGGTCTTTTTTGAAGACATATTGAGAGTGCCTAATGTTTTGGCCTTAAATACTAACCTGCATCGTACGAATACACACTTGGATGCATGGTCACTATATTAAAGCCCACTTCTTGCTGGTGATGGCATGTTTCAACAAGACCACGTAAGTATCACTAAGAATGATGCTTGTGAATTTCTTAATGCTCCATCTGAGAACCCTATTTTAGACACTTACACTCAGATTGCTCTAGAATTAGGTTTTGTTAGCATGCTCCTGATCCTGGAAAGGCAAGCAAAAGACCAGTTGCCTGCAGTAAGTATTGGAAGATCGAACATGTTACATCTCATAGAGTTTCCAGTATACCAGCTACCAATATTGCCTCAGAAAGAGATTTTGCACTGTTACACATGCTCATGAGTGCCAAACTATATGCTTCATCAACAGAATATGCAACCATCATCATATGGATCAATAATAAAACATCATCTTGTTTGTCATCTTTGTTTGATGAAGAGCACTAACAAATTTTGAATGATACAAACAAAAAATGTAGCAAGAATGGCATAATAAGTAAAAGAGAAATAAAAATGATCGTATACTAGTAAGTAACACAATTTAAGACAAAGGAACGAGAAAAGGGAAAATCAGGAAGAAGAAATTCGTACAACAAAGGTAAGATTAACAAAGAAACTGACAGAGCTTGGAGGATTGTTTACTTCAGAAAACCAAATTATAGAATATAAAGAGATAAATGGTAATGAATACAGATATGCTTTAATTAATCAGATTCCGTTCATAAAGTTAATTTTAGGCAGCAAAGAACCAAAAGAGTTGTTTCAGCAACAACATAAAGACAAGACACACACAGTTGAACAGCTGGAGCAGAACTTGAAAAGAATAATTCAGTTAAACTCGGAGGATAATGTTGAAAATCCAGGACAGAAACTGTAAGCAAAACAAATTGTAACCATTGAGGATGGTAGGAAAAAGATAATTATTTCACAATAGAAGAATATATTGACAGATTTTCTTAATTATCCAAAGTTCGTTGTTGAAATATGAGTTAAATATAAGTGCCGTTACCCTGTGACACTGACAATTTAATAGTTCTCTGCGTTAGTATTGAACATTTACAAGAACATGGACAGAAACAGAATTAAAACAGAATATTCAGTTCCATATGATGATGACAATGATGAATGATGTTTTCCGTTATTAGAAGATCTTCAGACTGGGGATGATATTATTTCGTGAATTCATTCCTATTTTCAAAGATGTGTTAAATAAAATATGGTATTGTACTGGAAAATAATAGAATGTATGTGCTTCCTGTATTTCTGCACATATAATTGCTTGAAATGGGTTTGGTGCTGCCGTCATTTTTAGCTACCTAAATACTAAATTTTCTTTTAATTAGTGTATTTTTAAAATGCGTTGCTTGCTTATATTTTAAGATATGTGCTATGTGATTTGTCCTATTGCATTTATGTAGTATGCTGTGTTGTTTTATATCATGTTGGCAAAAAGCCCACTAGAGTCTATGTTTAATTTATATTTCAAATAATGCCGATTACAAATAACTCTTATATTTTCTTCTCTTCTCTCACCTTATCGTAAACTATCGTGTGCTATCTCATCTTACCCCCGCTAGCCTGTTATCCGTATACTACAAACTGTTATGGGACATGTCTGACCATGGGGTCAACGTGCGTTCAGCAACCTGAGTAGGGTAAACGTTCTCTCAATGGCATAGATAGATAATATATAATTCACCTCATCATTTCTGGTCAACAGATACTATGCATTATTTTTAAATTAAACTACCTGTGAATCTAGTCTCTAATTCCAAAAAAATGATAAATAAAACCCCGTTTACAGATAAAAGCAATTGGTGCCTACTGCCATCAACCCTTACACCCACAATTACTGAAATAACTGACCACATCTTTAAGGATGTTTCAAATATCAAAATTAGCAAGTAACAACACAAATCTTGAGGATAATAAATTGGCTACCATCATATTAAAATGACAAAAATCATATATCGATTGAAAAACAAAAAGTGTATTATTAAGAAATAAGTTTCAAAAACTTGACACCAGCAGAAAACCCCTATGTCAAGACATATGTATACTTTGCCTGAAATACATAAACGCCTCGAATTTCTGTCGGTTACATTTAAAATTCCATCAGGAAGACCAATATTGTCGGATGTGGGGAGTTAATCATATAGTATTTCAGAATTTACTAACTCATCTCTACCACAATTTGCTTTGAAACATTGACCTTATCTTACAGATACATATGATGTTTTGGACATAATTAGACATATTAACATTCTTGACAGCAGATTACTTTTTACATCAGATATGGCAAGTATTTACAATAATATCGCTAACAAGGATTGGCTGTGATACGATGTGGAGCTGTTTTAAATCAAACCAAAACCCTAGGAGACCAGATTAAATTTTTTCGGAGCTTTTAAACTCTGTTTAGAAAACAATGATTTTGATAATATTGGTATCTAGTTCTACAAACATTACGAACTGTAATGAGAATGAGATTTTGTCCGAGCTACGCAAAAACGAAAATAAAAAAAAAATGTATGGCTGAACAGGAAAAAGAAGCATTCAAAAATTGTGTATTTAAATCTTTTTTATACTTTAGGTTTATAGAGGTTGCTTTTCTCATTTAGACTTACTTTAGGGAAGATTTTGGCAGATTAATCCAAACTTTAAATGATTTCCACCTAGCCGTAAAGCTAAAAGCTTCAATCAGTGAGACTTCCGTCGACGTCTCAGAGAGCACCGTCTTTAAAGAGCCGAATTTGGAAAACACCGGCGTTCGCGATACGAAGGTATACTTTAAAACCACGGCTTTTGCAGAGATTTGCAGAGAACAATAAACACGTTTTCCAATGATTTAAGAAATCAGAGATATTACAAATAGTTTCTTTGAAAAATAAAAAGCAGACTAGTCTCACTGTTAGAGACAGAGTGACACAGATTTGATATCAAATCATAAGGCAAATAAATCGATGTATAGCCATTTTAATAACACGAATCATTCAATAAACAATTGTTTGATCATTCTAATTGAGTTGGAAGAAGATAAACACACACCTATGGGAAGAGAAAATTATTGGATATACATATTTGAAACATGAATGTTTTCTAGACCGAATATGAGAGATGAAACTGGCAAAATAATTCCGTTTGCCTTGTCTTACAGCACGAAAGCAATTCAAGTAGCCAAATTCATTTGAAAGGGATACAACAACAAAAAGTAAGCAAAATTTATTTATATATTTTTCCGCAGATTGGTGAGGGCTTATTGCAGCTAGGGGATTTTATTGTCAGAAGCAAGTAAAAGAGCACAAGTAAAATCTCGCTAGGCAAGAGCTAATTAGGGTCTCCTAACTCTCACCCTGACTCCAATACCTAACCTTAAGACTAACCCTAATAGCTTATACCTAATCTATTTCACCCTAATCCAGTCCAAAATACCTGTATAGTTTGCATAAAAGACATTAAGTCTCCGAATCCTGGTCGGTCCCCCTCGACAATCAACCAGAAAGACCAATGTTTCAGGATACAATGACTCTTTCTTAAAACCACCCGCTGACCATGAAGGTTATCTCAGAGACACATCCAACTTTCGGATCAATTAATGCACACTAAAATTCCAGAAAAAGTCTTTTCGTTTTTATAGCGATAAGGAGACAAAAAACTTTAAAAATGTGAAATTCTTCCGTTAATGTACTTTAGAGTTTTGAACCATATTGTCTTCATTTTGGACCTTTTCCAGCTAATAATGTTGTACATTTTTCAAATTTTGAATATTGTTTCATTGATCGGAAAAGCACAAACCTATATATAGCGAGGAGTTTATTGATTTTTCTTGAAACGACAGTGTTTAAAGGTACCGGTTTTAAAACTGCGGGGATACTTGTCACGAAAGTTTCCTTTAAACCTGCTGATACACACACATAGTGCCGTTACAATCCAAGTAACTAATATTATCATGATATCATCATCATCATCGTTGTCGTTCTCGTAATATTTACTATTTATGTTCGCAAGCAAATATATTCGAACATCATAATGCAAATGATATTAATAATATTATTCACATTCTTTTTCTTATTAGCAGTAATAGTAGTGTTAGTAGTAGTTATAGTAGTAGTAGTGTTATTATTATCAACAGCACACACGTGTCAACTACGTTATCTCATTCTCCACCTCTTTATCATCATCACAGTTCACCGATAATGGAAAACATAAAGAGTATCGTCGTCGCTTAGTCAATTAAAAAAAAATGACAATAATGAAAATACCAATTCGTTTTTCTTTTTTTGTAAATTTAATTATTGTGACTTAATAAACCTTACCGCCCTACTTGACAGGCATGCGGATCACTGAGCTTTTCTGAATAAGCTTTACATTTCAGCCGATATAAACAATTAGTCGGTGTGTTTGTAGAAAGCAGAAATACTTAGACGTATATCAAGCTGAGACAAATAGCTCATACTGTAGTTTCTACATAAGACTGATAATGAGAAAATTATATGCAAAACCCACTTCGAATTTCTGACAAATACTTCAAGATTGCTTTGTCCGCTTACAAGCAAAGTTATGCCGGTAATTCTACTATATGCGAGCTTTCTAACAAACGATAGAACGTACAAGTGACACCAGAATAGGAGCTATTTATCTCAACTAAAATAAGTTTGAATCGGCTGTGATCTCTTGAAACACCTTGACCAATTGTGTCAATTGCCTGATAGATAAAGCCAATGCAATAAAGCCTTAAGCCCGAACATGCCCCTGACTTAGGTTTACTATCAGCATCAATTAGTATTTAGTGGAGGAAGGAACGTGTGGAAGCTGTGGAACTGACAGGAAGCAGTTAGGGTCACTGTGCAGCAAACTGGTTTAAGGAGAATACAAAATCACACACTTCCGCTCATGTATGTATGTATGTATGTATGTATGTATGTATGTATGTATGTATGTATGTATGTATGTTAGTCTGTATGTATGTTAGTCTTTTTATCTTATCATAGGATTTATTCTATAATAAGTTACAAACAAACTTTGATTACGTTTTATTCATAATAGTGGTTAATATATTACGTAAACAAAGACACGGCAAGACACAGTTAGATGATTTTTTTTCTGAAAAGTGTCAACAGTCTCTTCGCCATTGCTAGATTATAAGTTATGTTTATTCAAGTTTGATTTCATAGCTCAGTTCAATCATATATATATGTAGATAGATAGATAGATAGATAGATAGATAGATATTTAGATAGATAGATAGATAGATATAATCTATTCTTTGTCATATGATTTGCATTTAATCGATAGCGAGATAAAATGGATAGTTAGATTGATCCATTTTAGATCGATGATATTTGAAACTCTCCAATTTTCATCACTAACATTTTAAAGTGAGCACCAAAAAAAAAATTAAAAACAAATAAATACAAATAATGATGTAATTGAGATTTCTTTAAATACCTTTTATCGGACATATTAATCAAACGTATATTTACAAAGTAGTCGATGATTCAAGTCGTGTAATTCATCATTTGCGCCATCTTATCCATTTCATTTTGCAAGCTTACCTGCTTCGACTGCTTGTAGATCCACTTTTTCCTCGTTAAACACTTGAGAACAACGCCAACAGCCCTTGTCCAATTCGCTATCTTGAGTTTTTGCCGTTGACTTTCCTCTTATATTTTCAGCACTATATGTACACACACACACACACACACACACACACACACACACACACACACACACATACACACATATATATATATCAGCTGTTGATCATAGAAGAAGGTAACATTTTGTTTGGGTAGCCTAGGACAGGGTCTTACCATAAACAGAGTTAAAAATGAGTCCTTGCCTGATATCATTATTGAGAACCGCTTTCTTCATCCTATCCCCTCTCTCTCTCTCTCTCTCTCAAATAATGTGCAGTGATTTAAATAAAGATTGATAAGCGTATTATGACTACTTCGAGCAATGGGATGAAAAGTCGAAGTTGGAAAAAAATTAAATTGTATGTCTGATATAGCAAATTGTATTTAGTTGCTATACTCACTTGGATGATATGGTCATCGAAATATTGATTCACACCAAGCTGGTCATCGAATGGTAAATCTTACATTCGAATTTCAATGCGATTATTAATTAACAAATGCAAAAAGTAAATTAGTAGGAAGATTAGCTCCAGACACGACTAGACTCTGTGAAGCGTGTGTGATATGGGATATCTGTCAATATTAAAACACATTACACTGGAATTTTGATGAATGATTGAAAAATTACTGCGGCGTTTGATATCACACATTTTAGTAGCATGCATATCGTTAAAGGTCAAATGCCCAATTTGATAGTACATGATTAATTTACATACTTTAAAACTTGGTTCCCAAAGAAACGGCAGTGCTTAAAAAAAGCCTTAAATAAAAACTCAAACTTAACAATTGTAATGTTAAATTAAATCATGGCAGTATCACGTGGGGTTCAGAAAATGCGTCTATCCAATAAAAGCACTCCTATCAACATATAGCGTCTAATTTCCTCGTAATATGATTGCTAAACTACCATAAATTTAATTTTGTTTTCTCTACTGATGTGGATTATGTTGGCATCTTATGGACAATGTTTAAAGTTTTAAAGTTCACCCACTACTTATGATTCCAAAACTATGGGGTGCACGGAAAGGTTTGATTGTGACTCGCCTTCCTATGCGGTGGAGGTCAGCCTCAGAAGATACCTCTGAGGTCATGCTACTATTAAAAAATTCGTAACAAACTTAACCTTTCTGGTCAAAAAGTTCAACGATTAATCAAATATGCCAAGATTCTTTCATAGTTATAATGAACAATAAAAATGTCCTTTGCAACAAATGGGATAATGTAATGTTGTAACTCAGTATGAACCAGTCTCAACTTATAGCCTGCATCGATAACCTTTGACCATATACATGTATTTTATTTGTGTGTTTTATTCCCATATCCGTCTCTTAAATCGTCTTTCTGACGCAAATAAGTAAACATAATAACTTTACATGGACAGGTTGTGTAGGTGTCATCGAACAGGTTTATACCGGTCATCGCTTAGCTACCTTCGCCTTTCGTATTGAAGCTACCTTCCTCTCTTTACACATAATGAACGAGAACATTATTTTACGCCCTAGGCTGCCTTATTTATGGCCTGTTTAAAGATTCTTAACTGACTCTATTTTTGTTTTTAATCCAGTTTTATTTATTGTCTTGCAAAGGCAACCAAAAGAAATTGTTAGCGTTTTATTTCTGGTTTTTCTTATTTCTTTGTCAGTTAATTAATAACAGTTAACCTAAGCTAAATCAGGTTCTTTCGTTTTCCAGCTTTATTAGCAAGTCTTGGTATCACAATATGAGCCAATACAGTGGCATCTAAAGGGATCTTTCTCCCTTACTTGGGCAAAAATCCCAGCGCAGCCAGTACTGATGATCATGCGGGCATTCAATGTCAAACTACTGAAATTGGAGCAAAGCATGGGTTTATATCAGGAAAAAGGTTGTGCCCCTTTGAAATGGTATCGTATATACCGGCGTGTGAAAGGTTTGTGACCAAAATATTAATCCGGAATATGGAAACAATTTATATTGTAAGGCAGCTAGTACAAATTATAGTTTTGACTTTGAAAATGTTTCTGTGTCCTGCTTTTATACCTCTTGAATCATGGGGATGCTGATTGCTCGTTCCAAAAAATGTCTAGTATAAGAAATAAATTTGCCTCAGTAAATATATAGACCTGTCTCTTGGGACAAATAACTATGTTGCTATGACAACAGGTTCTTCAGTTTATGCATTACTTGCCTTGCACATTTCAGACGTAATATTTACTACTACTTCTACTACCCCAAGCACTACCGCTACTACAACTGCTACTTGTATTACTGCTGCTCTTGCTGCAGTTGATGACATTTGTGGTGACTACAGCAGTATCAAAATTCAAAAACCAACACCGCTATAATATACCAATGACAGTCAATAAATCGATGATTTAATTAAAGCCAGAATACAGTTGTATCCATTGAGCAGCATGAGCTAGATCTTCAAGTGACTCAATATGTTGCTTTTTTTCGACAGTCTTTTGGAAAGTGCTGCCATCATTGAAGTTATGTCGTTATGATGCGCCTGATGAAAACATTACGTTGGGCTAATATTTCACAAAATTAATCTCATGCTTTGTTCTGATAAATAATTTCATAAAATCAAATTCAAGGCACACAGGATCGCCCAGTGAACTACGATTTTGGTCGGCATGTTTTCGCTTTACTTCTGTTTTTGTCAGGCCCAAGTGTCATTCACAGGAGATATGTAACGCTCACCTTCGATGCTCGCAAACACATGTACATATATAAAAATGATAAGGGATAAAAAAGGGTCTGAAATGATAAAGAGGGTACATACCTTTCGAGAGCGTTGGCTCAGTCGAAATTGTCAAAAGATCATCATACTCACCTACGTTGTGTAGAAATATGATTGACCTTTCCATCAGGGTATAGTTTGGTCATGGCGGCACATCCTATTTGAACTATTGACATTGAAATCTGGTAAATCGTGTGCGATCCTGTCTTTACAAAGTCTGCCACTGACGAAGGCAAGTCATCGAAACGATATAAACCAAAACACGAAACACACTTCGAGTCTTATCCCTTTCCCCAAAACTATCTGAAAGGTTGGCAGATATATATATATATATATATATATATATATATATATATATATATATATATATATATATATTATATATAGTATTTGCGCATACATTTGGATATTTGGATATGATTGTAGATTGTAATTAAACCAGTTAATCGTGGGGTATCTCTTACCTATTATATGTTGTTGTCTTGTACTATATCATTACTATTTCATTACAATTCCGGTAGTATATTATATTAGTATTGTATTATTTTGTTCGTTATCTTTGTATTGATCAACCTTATTTACTTGGAACTGATACAAGGTTACTGAAGTAAATCGAGACGATTTACTCATGAGAGGAGGGTGCTGTCAAAGGTTTTGGATATATTTCATAAAGTGCTTATAATTTATATGTTAATACCTCATGAATCTAATTTCAGTATGTTTGCAGTTTCATAATTTTGATAAGCAGTTTTGCTGATGTACATGTACCATTTTCTGGTTATCTGTAGCACACGCTTTCTGAAATAGTACAAACGATAATTACAATGTGTTCTTAAACAAATGTATGTAATCAATTTAAGAGGTTAATTTATTATATAATGGAAATATTTACGATATTAAATGTTTATCGAGATTTGTATCTAATGTTGTCTGGCATATTAAACTATGGTAGTCTCAGTGACATGAAATATAATTCTTATAATTTGCTCGCGTTCTTCTGTTGGTGACGTCATCACATGTATCAAAGAGGGTGATACCTGGATGGGCTGGTTCTCGGTTTCTTATGCCAATTTGCGATCGTAAATGTGGTCAACATATTGGGAACTATACTCATTCTGGTTGTATTCCACACAGCGTACAACTATAACCCATGTACATGTATATGGATTTATAAGAGTGCAACCAATCGCCGCTTTTGGAAGTGAACTCTTTATTTTAACGTGTACGCCAATATATTTATTTTCTATAGTGCATGCTTTAAAACATTTTCGTCTACCGGAAGCTCGTCGGGAAATCGAAACATAGTTGAGTATTAGAAACATGCCATAAATTTCCAAGTAATAAGAATATGTTTTTATCTCTTCGCATTAGCACAGCAATACTGTGCACCAAGCTACAAAACATCCAAATAGTTTGCAATAAGCAATATCTGTTGTTACGTACAATAATGAAAAATATTCGAAAAAGGTTAAGATATATACCGTGCAATGTAGCATAGTTCATTTGACTAAAACTAAGAACGCCCACATGACGTATTGGGACACAACTACATAGCGTCTCGAGCACGGTCTGTCACTAACATTACGATAAGTCGGTCAGCTACACTCGTTTAACCTTTGCTTATTTCACATTATGGTTGGTAGCAAGACTGATGATGACAAGTGAATATTGTCATAATCTTTGTTTAACTGGTTTGAAGTGGACATTGACTTTTTTGTAATGACAATAAAATCAAGTCTTGCAGTGAATTCAGTGAACAGTAAGCACTCAAGAGTCCAAAGTTTGCTCAAGTAATACGTAAACATGCAGTATAAATACATTTATTGTAAAAACAATCAATATGTTAAGTTTGAAATTGAATTTTCTTCATTGAAAAGTAGAAAAGTAGAAATTAATATAATTGGCACTATGTATATTTTATGTTACATAATATTCTAGATGATAGTGTATCCACTCACTCTGTCTACTTGTAATTTCAGATACAAACATAGATGTGAGCAGTGTTACCTTCTTGTTATCTCCTTCGTTGTAATTATACAGTGGAGCACAGTTTTAGCTTCATGCTGTTATCTTTGACTGAAAATTAAATCAAATTTGTGTGTTGTAATATTTCTCGTTTCAGAAGGTTGCTAACACCGCTATGTGACAACTAAGATGGTCTTTTGGCATGTCTATGCAATCTAATTATAATACAAACATCGGAGTGCTAGCATTAGCGTATTGTCAGAAGATAATTTAAAGAACCTTTTGAAAAATTATTTATATTAAAATAAACTAGTTTATAATGGGGTGTGCAGCGCATCATAGAGAAAAATATAATGGACACAATGTATTAGATGCAAGTTGACCATGTGACAAAATATTAATAGAACCTTATTATTTCAATAAACAACTGCCCCTCAGTTTAATTTTATACTGCAGGTGGTCTTGTGCCAAAGATTATCAACATTAATGGTACGCATGATCCACACGTGTACACAAACAGATGATCCTTTCTCACAACAATCCCGTTTACACTAGATCCCCTCTAAACCTCCTCGATCAGATAATATCAACCCATTCCTTTTAAGCAAACAAAACTATACCGAGTTTCAGATAGGAAAAGCAATTATTTAATTGTATCTCCTGTTTTTCATCTGAATCTGATGCTTGGACATGACTGATATTTTTGTATTCTTATCTGACAAGGTTTAATCCAACTGAAAAGCATTATTTGCATGCCGGTGTAACCACGCAGTGGTTGATATTGACGATAAACTTGAATCTATACAATATCTTCTTGGGAAGGGGTAATTTTGTCCTCAGTCTTGAAAAATAGCGCGGTTTGAATACATTACAGTGTTTTCTAACATTTCTCTTCACCCGCAATTTCAAGGCAATCTACCATTTTTGTGCACACACAATAAAGAATGATTAAATGTCAGCCACACATATATTAAAACACCAGCAAATCTCATTTTCTGTAACAAATAATCTCCCGCTACCAGGTGACAGATTTATTTCATAATTTCTGAGGTACACGCAGGAAATAACTCAGTATCAAGCGACTTTGAGACATTACATAGGACTTATGGATGTAAAGCTTGCCATTGCAAACTAGATATAAATGTGAAGCGGTAATATGCTTTTGTTGCACCTCTGCGGCCCCAGGTTCGATCCTCAGAGATTGGATAGGGAGTCACCAATCCAATGTTTGTTTCTATGTTTGGTGTTTAACGGCACATGAACATTATATCATGCCGAGGTAATCGGAGTAAAGTGCCTTGCCCAGGGACACACGACAATGGCCAACTATGCCTGGTCTGGGATTAGAACGCTTATCCTTCAGGCAAACTCGGATAACCACTGAGCCACTGCAGCTGTCCCAAATTCAATGTGATTTTCTTAATTTGCTCCGATTTCCTCCTTTTATATGGCTACGCCGCACAAGCATCTGAGCGGTGGAATATATATATATATATATATATATATATATATATATATATATATATATATATATATATATATACATATATATATACACATATATATATAAATATATACATATATATGTAATATATATGTAATCGCCGTAATCCACATGTCCATGTCCACATCACAAGAAATAAAGGATACACTGTAAGTCACTTGCTAGGCAAACTGAATGTAACACTCAGTTATATATATATATATATATATATATATATATATATATATATATATATATATATATAACCCAGTGGATTTCTGTCTAAAAATGCAAGGTATATACATGAAATTACGGGTTCGATTCTTCCTTGCACGAATTATATTTCTCTAACCTGTTTGATTATATCGGTATCATTCTATGTAGATTTCTTTCATATGATCATGCATCTCTACATACTGTGTGGGATTAAGGGTTAAGAGCCTTTCTATCTGGTTTTTTGGTGCGATTGCATACATACATACATACATACATACATACATACATACATACATACATACATACATACATACATACATAAATACATACATACATACATAAATACATACATACATACATAAATACATACATACATACATAAATACATACATACATACATACATACATACATACATACATACATACATACATAAATACATACATACATACATACATACATAAATACATACATACATAAATACATACATAAATACATACATACATACATACATACATACATACATACATACATACATACATACATACATACATACATACATGCATACATACATACATACATAAATACATACATACATACATAAATACATACATACATACATAAATACATACATACATACATACATACATACATAAATACATACATACATACATAAATACATACATACATACATACATACATACATACATACATACATACATGCATACATACATACATACATACACGCATACATGCATACATACATACATACATACATACATACATACATACATACATACATACATACATACATACATACATACATACATACATACATGCATGCATGCATGCATGCATGCATGCATGCATGCATACATACACACACACACACATACATACATACATACATACATACATACATACATACACACATACATACATACATACATACATACATACATACATACATACATACATACATACATACATACATACATACATACACACATACATACACACATACATACATACATACATACATACATACATACATACATACATACACACTGTTCCTGTCACATCAAGCGCAGCAATAGTAGTTTCTGGACTGTGTACTTTTCTCGTATTTGTTTGTGTTTCTGGACTGTGTACTTTTCTCGTATTTGTTTGTGTTTCTGGACTGTGTACTTTTCTCGTATTTGTTTGTGTTTCTGGACTGTGTACTTTTCTCGTATTTGTTTGTGTTTCTGGACTGTGTACTTTTCTCGTATTTGTTTGTGTTTCTGGACTGTGTACTTTTCTCGTATTTGTTTGTGTTTCTCGTGTTAATTGACAATTTATTCATGCAATAATAATCGTCATTAGTCAGTTATTTTCTGATTAGATGGCGCCACAGGAAAATCGGTCCATATATGCGGATTAACTCTAATCCTGCCTCAATGTAATTTTAAAATACCAAACCCAACTTTTATTTTTATAACTTTGTCAGTATATTGTGCTATTAATAATCGGAGTAAAGGTGATTTTTGCTGCCATCAATCTTTTTTTTTCTTCTTCAGATTTGGTTTCCTTTCCTTCTTGCTTAAAATTGCTCTAGATCTGAATGTTACATTAGCGCATATCAATATTTACAAATAATTCTAATCATGATCAAGACAAGGTGTATATATTTTAGAAACAGTAATCGACATTATCTACTCATTATCTTAAGAATAATTTTCTTATCAAAATTTTGTGTCTTTTATGTGAGAAGGTGCCAATTTTTTATTGGAAAAAATTTCAAAATAAATAGAAGAAGAAAAAAAATTAAAATGAAATATTTGAGATCATATGTTAATTGAAGTTTCATATCAGCCATGTGATGCTATACTATCACAGATTATGATCTTTACTTTATTTTGAAATTATCTTTATATCTATTAATTCACGATTTCAAATATTTAAGTTAAAAATGCTTGGTTTCAAAAAATTTTTATGATACCAACCATTCAGTGGCATAATCTGCAACTATTTATTTAAAACGTTTTTATTTACTTATTATTATTATTATTATTATTATTATTATTATCAACGTTATAAACAATATAATAGTTCTACAAATATAGTCAGAAAACTTGGTAATGATACACTTCCAGATTAATCTGGAAAAAGTACGAAAGCCTGAGATAAATACCACTTTATACATGATTTTGCAACGCCACATTTGACCTCTGTGAAAAACGAGTCCAGTACACCTTGAATAAAACACACTTTTATTTTTGTAGCTCTCCTGTAATTGATGAAATGTTTTATAATTTGAATTCAGAGGAGAAACTTTAAGCTTGAATGGGTAACAACTACTTTTTTCTATATTCATTTGAAGACACATACACTGGGCTAGAAGAATGAAAAATGGTTGGTTAACTGGATGTCTTACTGAAACTAGTTTGCGGTATGTCAAGTTTGTGCTGCGCGTTATTTTGGAACATGCGAATTTCATTTGCCGCTTAAATACAGTTGTTGTTTTACACATGCTCATTCTGGGCCGTGTAAAGCAGGCAGCGAATAAATATATGTAAAGTCGGACGTGTACATAAATATGTGTAGTACTGAATAGTATATTTCTCAAACTTTTGCATCTACTTCAGACATTTAAAAGAGCATAGGCACACACACAACACAAGCTAAGTGTTTTGGGGGATATCTCTTGAAACTTTATTGTTAAGATGCCTAATGATCTAAGATAGCCGTACATGATTTGGAAATCTCTAATCTTATTAAACAATATGGGAAATAATATTGTTCTGAGATTCCAAATTTTGCTCTATATTCTGGCGAACGTGGAATCTTATACACTTTGTATAATTTTATCCATGAATCGCTCTTGGACCTTTTTTTTATCATATGCATGATGTTATATGAAATCGCTCATACGAAAATCATAATTGAAGTAGAGAGCACTTGGACAAATGTCTTAAACATGTTGCTTGTCATGGACTGTTTTTTTTGTGTAATAAAATCACGAACTTGTCCGTCAACGTGATTATCTAAACATCCCACGAAAATAAATAAATAAATAAATGCAGAAATAAATATATGAAAAGATTTGAGTGCGCACGAAATTGCGATGTTTGATAACTGATGGTTCTCTCTTTTTTTCTTTGTTTTGTAAACAAGAAAGATTTTTTCTTAAATCACGAATTTGAAGGTTAGAAAGGTAAATCTCCTGCTCTTCTTGGACTTTGACATCTGCTCGTAGTTTGCAGCGCAAGAAAAAAAGCCCTATTATTTCTCGCACATGTCTCCAATAGAACGTATTAGTGGTGTGGTACCCATCAACCTAGCAGAGTAGGGCTGACACCTCTCTCCGTCCTTAATCGTCGTATTATTGTTAATTTGAAAATACAATTTTATGTGCGAAACATAATTTTTCGCACATAATTTTGTTCCCGTATAATAGGTATTCTTGGATCAAAATTAGAAATTCTGAAGATGGCTTACCTGATAAAGAACTCAAAAATTCTCTGGCCAAATCGTCCGCCTTGCCAAGGAGTCTCCACATACCAAAACTGATATCGATCATTTCTTTGCTTAAAGTGATCTCCTCGTAAGCCCGTCTACACTCCACGCATATATTACGTCACTCTAAACGCTAAATATGAAGTGATAAGGGAGAACGTATGGCAGGCCCGTGAGGACATATATTAACGTTCTGTCATAGATTTTCACGCCACAATATACATCACTATTATACAAAAATGATGCTTCAATCAATATTATTTTCTTAGCGATTTTGCTTGAAGATATGGCAGGAAATTTAAAGAATTAGTTTTCCACACTAAAATATAAATCTCAGTTTAATCGTTATGGAAAAGAAAATCTTACAGTTAAATAATGGCAACTTCTTGTTATGCACAATAGTAGAATTATTTCCCGAAAATAACAAAACTCAATGAATATGAAAATTAGAAAGAAAAAAATTTTCTAACTACCAACATTTTAATGAATTAAATTCCTTTCAGAGGTAAGCAGTGTGCTGCAAAGGGGCGACGATAGCTATCTTAGTTACAAAGTACCTACCTTTTAGTAGACTAAGGAAGAGTAGGAAGTATTTATCTCAAGACGTTAATTTCGAACTCTGAATAAAGACAAGACTATTTTGAATGAAATAAAAATTATATTTAATCTGTGCATCCCATAATTACCGAAATTAGATGGATTGTGATGATTCTATAACTGAATACTATTTTCACCAGGAGTGGATTAAGGTTTTGGGGGCCCGGGGTACTTAAGATATATATCTACAAATACACATTGAAAGCAGTCCTTAAACTGTCCTTTATACATGTAAAATTAGTATAGCTATATTAGGCTAAGTATTAGACAGTTTAGATCTATATATGGTTTATTTAAACACATCTAATTTTATCCACTGCAACCAGGAGTGCCCGCATGACGTGGGGGGGGGGAGGTGGGGCACATGCCGCCTGCGCCTCCACCTTAACTTGGCATTGATTTTCACACTTGTACTAGTATTAGCGCAGTATAATATTTTTACAGCAACACACTCTGATAGGGATAAGACAACACTAACATAACAAATAAATAATATTGACTAGCACAGTAAGTCTACAGGGTATTTTAAAATGATATACTCTAGCACAATAAGACTACATGGTATTTTAAAATGATCTACTCTAGCACAGTAAGACTACAGGGTATTTTAAACTTATCTACTCTATCACACTAAGACTACAGGGTATTTTAAAATTATCTACTCTAGCACAGTAAGACTACAGGGTATTTTAAAATTATCTACTATATCACAGCTATTGAACCTTAGCTAGAGCAAGAAATGTCGAAAGAGGCGCCAGGAACACAAAATGACAACTTGACATTTGTTACACATCATAAAAACTGGTCCAAAGATACACTGTACTGAATTCAATTCAATAATTTCAGATAGGTGATAGAAATATTTCATCAGATTAACATGGAAGAAACAATGTCGGTATATAGAGATGATGTCTGTTTGTTTACAAATTTGGAGGGGATAGAACTGTGGTCAAAGCTAGTTGTGTTGAAGCATATTATTCGAAAGAATAAAGTTTTCGTTTTTTGATTTGAAACATAAAAGGATATACTCCAATGTTTTAGAAAAGATGCAGATATACAAATTACTTTAACTGATGATAACATTGAAATAAGTAGCAAAACGGTGTTTAATATATCTGTGCTTCTGTCTCGAATATCCAGTTACTGACAAAAATATCAATGAAATGTGGGGAAAAAATGAAAAAAAAAATGAAAATAAAAGACGCTGAATTGAGAGTATGGTTAACTGAACAGTCTAACCATACATTTACACTAGCAAACGAAACAAAAAAGGCCATATTGAAGAGTTTATGTCAGTCACGTGGACAAAGTTGAGATGACATGTTAGTCGCGTGGATATTATTGACATGAAGAATTTATGCCAGTCACGTGGACATTGATGAAAAATTCAACAAGAGATACGAGTACATTTTGACAGTGATATATATTTTCTCAAAATATGCAAGGGCTGAAAAAGTAAAAAAAAAAAAAAAAGGGGGGGGGGAGGGAAATTACATTCACAATGCGTTTAGAGAACTCTTTAAAGAAAGAAGGCCTGATAAGATATAAGATACAGTTTGATGAATCAAAAGAAGTTTATACCAAAAACTCAGGGATGTGTTGGAAAAAGATATTAAAATCTTGGGAATAAATTTCAAGACAGTATTAGCAAAAATATTTAGTTGTAAAACAAAAATGGCAGGCTGGAGGATTTTGCTTGCTATCAAACTCAAAGGCCTAAACGGATAAAAGCCGAGTCAATCATCTGCTCAAATGAGTCAAATAACGATGCCAGTATTGACGTCATAGCAAAATTATGGATAACAGGCCTTTCAAATCAAACAACTTATGATGAATCTCTCGTATTTACAATAAACTGAATGTAGAATGTGAATGTTCTTACTCAAATACTTGTGACATTAAAAAAGAAAATAGCTGAAAAGAATTGTGATATATGGAAAAATAAGCATTGTGGATGTAGAAGTCATCGATTATAAACCAGGGGACGCTGCTGAGTCATTAATCATTTACACATTAAATGGCATTCTGAATTACTCATCTCAAAGTTTTAAAAAACACTTCATTAATATTTCTTGTTTTTGATGCTAGCTCTAGGTTTCTAGATAACATGTGGACATCAGATGACGGTATTGAGCCGTTATTTAAGGACCGAGCACAGATAATGGCATTGAGCCGTTGTTTAAGGACGGATCACCTGTGAATAAATAAGTGTTTACCTCTAAATCTGCCCGAGCAGCTTTAGAAACTGTTGATGCAATACAGTTTTCGTTCATTAGGCAGTTTTGTTTCATTAAAATAAATCAAAGAAAATTAATTCTGGTGATTTGTTTCACTCTCTTGGTTGTCTAAATGTTTAAACCGAATAAACAGATTTGAGGTAAGTATGATTAACTGGACTAGGGTAATGGAAATGTAACTTGTATTGCTTTGCCTCGTGTGTGATACAACATACCATTGAGAATGTCTTGTAAAAACAGTGAGATTCTCTCTGCCCTCCCCCCCACCCCGATCTATTTTGGCTTCCCAACTCAGCTACTTTAATGGAATCTCTTGATTCTTAAGATGCTATAACTCCCAAAGTCTCCCACTTCTTTCATTAAATCCCCATCTACTTCCGAAATAAGTGATATCCATGGACGAGGAGAAAGAATCAATTTACCAATATGGAGGATACTTTAGGATAATATGAAATCTCCGTGGATACATATTAACATTAATTAATTTATTTATTGTTTTATTTTTAAAATAATAAACACACTAAAATTGATATCTAGGTTAATACAATAATTGCACAAAGTATACGGCATCAACACAAACATATACAATTTTTATGAGACATATTTACTTTAGTGATTTGCATGTAAGACCAGAGGGAGACTTATAGGGCTGAGGGTCTGTAGGGGACAAGGGGAAAAGAGAAGCTGTATATGGTAGTATAGCGGTTGTAATAAGGGGTCACGTGTTATAGTGTAGGAAACAAGACACTAGACCCGCATTTTGATGATGACGGGTGTAAGCCAAGCAAAGCTATATATGTTAGTATGGTTCTTGTAATATGGGGCACCTGTTCTAGCTTATTGTCTCACGGCTATAATAAACCCAAAGGTTATCTTTGCTATCTCTTTCATTCTTTTTTTATACCACGTCACACTTTATAACTGAAATATAAATGGTAAGTAGGGCAATATATGACACTCGTTGGTTCATGTACATTTAAGATATTTTTGTGGGAATGTAAATTTTCCCAATGAGAAGTAAACATTAATGGTGTCTTGGAAGCTATTTTTGCAAACATCCCAGCAGAGTAAACTAAACCATATCATCATCAGAATACGTTCACTGCTGAGCGAATATGCAGTGAATAGATTTGCCTGATTGTCAACAGCTGCTATATTCCTGTATCACACAAAGTAGTTTCTGTGATGCTGATGCAAATAAAGAGATAAAAAGTTTTATTTGCAATAAAGTGCCAAGAAAGTGATGCCATGTCTTTCCTGATATAACTAGCGAGCTAATAAAGATGTGTTAAAATTGTACATGGTAAATCTTTTGTCGAGGAGAAATGCATATTTGATTGTGTAATTGCTCGAAGCGCAGGTGCTGTAGGTGCGGTTGCTGTACCTCTTTCGAATGAAATTTGAAAGACGTTTTAATGTCCTCATGATTGCAACAATGTTTGTGTAATTTTCATTACATCTTAGCTGAGAAAAGACCGAAGCATAGGGATATCGTTGAGACTAAAAATAAAGGAAGAAAAGGGCTCGGTTCAAAGAAATCTCAGAGATGGAATGAATCAAGCCCAGCAGACCGACGCACCATGGTCCAGGAAGTAATTCGCAGAGGTAAGGATGAAGAGAGGTCAGCGCGAGCAGTCCAAATGGGTGCCCAAGCAATGTGGATAAGATGGAAACTGTCAGAGAGAAAACTCACTTGGACAGACCTTTGGCAATATGAACCACCGAGAATCCAGTTTCTTCTTTGGTCAGCGTACGATCTGCTCCCATCGCCAGCAAATCTGTACAGATGGAACCTGACAGATGATCTGACGTGCCCGTTATGTTGTTTGGCCCAAGGGCGATACAGATAGAGACACGACAAGGTTAGGTCCTCGGTTCATCCAATTTGTTAAAGAGGGACAAAAGAAGCCTGCAAGAACAAACAATGCTGGAATATTCTAAGAATCAAAGTCATGGAGATAAGACTAGACCTGGTAAAATCCTCATATTCCCGAAAGCTGTGCAGACATCACTCCGTTCAGACATCGTCATGTGGTCTGAGATTGCAAAAATGATTATCTTGGTGGAACTGACCGTCCCATGGGAAGAAAGAGGCATATGAAAGGAAGACTGAGAAGTACCAGGAACCGGAAGAGAGCTGTATGGCAAAAGGATGGAAAACTTGGCTCTTCCCGGTGGAAGTAGGATGAAGGGGGTTTCCTGCACAGTCGACCTGGAAGATGTTCAGTGCACTAGGAATAAGAGGAAGAACACGGAAAACATCAGTGCAGACACTGAACAAGGCAGCAAAAAGAGTGTCAAGTTTGATCTGGCTGAGACGTATAGAAAAGAACTGGCAGCCAGCTCAGACTGGCAATGTCTGATCAACACTGCCGCCCCGCCATCTGGAGGGTGTACTGAGATAAGGGGAGAAACACCTGGGGAAGGATGGGAACTCGGTAACTACAGTGCAACTGTATATCAACACTAATCAAACAGATTTTTTTCTCGGGTTTTCGCTCTTTGAAGATTTCTCTAAACACAGCGTGTATGTTATCTCACATTTTTAATCAAAGCGTATTTTCAGAAGATATAGATCATGGTCAAAATCTATTTTTATTCAGTGTGGTATTCTTCACAAGCTTGCATGGCAGTAATGGCCGCTAGCCACTGGTCATCCACGTGAGTTATAAAAACTCTTTTGAAGGCAAAGATTTATGTTGTTTAATTGTGGAATCTGAAATCTTATGATTCAGACTTTAGTGGCATATTTCCGGATTTATCTATCACAGTTTGACATATTTCTGGATTGTATAACACCAGTTTACACTTTAAAGAAGCTTTTCCAGTGTCTGCGTAGATTCCCACCAACTTGTACATGATGCTAGCCACTGTAATCCATTGATAAGGCACATAATGCGAGACAACATCTGATTGGTGAAAGCTTTTTTTGGGTCATGATATAATCCATCTCCAAAAGCTTTGGACAATGAGCAATCTTCCCGTCGACAGGAGCCCTTGAGTATTTCTCTAGAAATGGAGGTGTGAATAAAATGGATTACTTGGTACGAAAGTTGTTGGAAATCTGCAGAGGTTCTTTGAATTCTTCTTTCAAATGTAAGCTATCGACGTGTTTCTTTTGACAATTAATTACATACGTATAGCAATATCTGCTGGCATCGTCGCTTTGAAGTGAGATGTGTGATAGCTAGTTTCAAAGAAAATGTGTCCTCTTTAGTCAAAAAGGGTAAATGTCTTCACATTAATACGATACCTAATTTACTAAAAGGTGTCACTGTAAACGCAGATACCATTAAGAAACTTCTCGAGTTACAAAGCTTTTCTCTTAGTATATCTTTATCTAAGGAAACACGTATTAAAAGGGTTTAAACTGCTATCTTCAGTCGGTACATACCATTTCATATTTAGGACTTTCTGATCCTTTTTGGTATCAAGCTCGCTTAATGTACCTGTATGTTTGACAAATGACAATATCTGCTTATTGATTATGACTGAAACCATGCTACATCAACTCCATCTGTTCAGTGGTATAAATTATTATTATTATTATTATTATTATTATTATTATTATTATTATTATTATTATTATAGGAAAGTAGCAGCTTTTTAAGTTGTACATTGTTAATAATAGTATATACCCTTCAAATAAATTCCCCACACCAACAAGGCCCCAACTTCACCCTAGGGGTTGGATTACAAGAAATAAGGTCTTGCTTACTCATCAACAGAATACCCCAAGTCATATTCAATGTATTTACCCTATATCACTCTACTTTGCGACATACAAAAGGGGGTTAGAAGTGAGAACCAATTACTATTTCTCCTATACAGCGAAGTCGAAATCATCTGGAGGTGGGAGCTGGATGAAGAGAAAAGTTAACGATCTAATATAAAAAGAACAATTACTATTACAATGATATTTTAAGTATTTTTGACAAATATTATGCATGCAGCCATGGCAGTAGGCACATAATGTAGGTAATGGATTTTGGGTCAAGATCCCTGTTGCACGGTACGTGAGTATTGGTAAAAAGAGTTGAAGTGGTGGTAGTGGAGGAGAGTGCGGGTGGGGGGTGGAGAAGAAGAGAGCCTTGAATAGAGTGCTTGAGAATTGGCCATTGAAGTACGTCAAGCTGGGACTAACTTGCTTAACATGGTTAAATAAAATCTCAAGTCTGTTTTAGCGGAGAACTTTGATGGTGATTTTATTTGACTATACGCATAATTTGTTCTTTTGTTATGAGGATGAAAGGTGAGCATACATTCTAAAAGTAGTCACAATTTTGTGAGACCATAATTGAACGATGAAATCGTAAGACAAGAAGGAAATATGAAAGAAAGGGAAGGGTGGGACGAAGGGAAATTAAATGAATGAATGAACGAATGAACGAATGAACGAACGAATGCATGAATGAATGAAGCATTTATTTATTATCCTATGCATTTATTTTTAAAGCCGCTGATTAATGAAAGTTTTATAGCAAATTGCATTTGAAATAGGTATATAAGATTAAAAGGAAAAGAATAAAGACCCCAACTCCCCCCCAAAACAAAAACAAACAGCGAAAGAAAAAATCAATTACTCTTAGTCAACCGATGAATAAAAGTTTGCATCGAATCTTCTGAATACTTCTGAAAGGAAAATGTTTTAAAATATGTTTAGCATTTAAACGACAACTAAGAGTGTGTATATGAATAGATTTTGCTTGTGTTTACGAAGTATTTAGCAAATATAATAATTGTTTAATTTCTAAACGCATTTCATTTGTTTTGCTACTAAATGTATTTTGAAGCTACGTAAGTTTAAAATGGACACATTAAACGAGAAATGTTCAAATTGAAATGTGTTAAGTTTTCGGCATATTTATAAACATGTATAGATCTAAACACATAACACAAGCGTTTTCCTAAACGTCAATTTTGCAAGAAAATAATTGAATCTGTAGAAATATGATATATCTAAGTCAAATCTGCAGGCAGTTACTTGATGTGTTAAGTTTGATAATATTCTGGCGGTAAGACGAGGAATCACAGTGTGTTGAGAAGAGAGACATAGTTACTTGTGAAAAAGTTAAACCAAACGTACCATTGTTTAAATAGTTAGTTAACTGAAAGCAATTCGTAATGCATTTTATTTTGATGATGAAACTTGTATTGAATTTCGTAATTTACTTATGTTCTTTAACACAGTAGATTCTCTGGAACATCATGACTGTCTCGCGTGATAATTGTTATATTCCTCAAATCGGAGTTATCTGAGTATACAAGACAAAGAATATTCTTCCGATGGAAATCGAAGACAGAATTTTTGCAGTTGTGTGTAGGCTTGGTGTGTAGGCAAGTACGTTGTCAGGAAACACAGCTTATTTATCTCCTTCCACCATGAATATGATATGAATATATATAAACTTTGAAAATGTGCGTTCAGTTATAACCTGGGATCTGTCTGGATCATGTACACATTCAATAGCCTGACAAATGCAACTACTGGAGCCACGCTAACAAGATCAATTATTGGAGCTACATAAACAAAAGACAAAATGGGAAAAAAGGGACAAAATGATCGGGAATAAAAATAAATACCATAAGAAAGTGTTATGAGATGTACACGTCTTCAGTTTTATACATTCTAAACTCATAAGCAGCATATCAGAATATACTGAAAACTAACCATACCTAAGATGTCAAAGGCATGTCTATCTCATGCATATAACTTCTAGTGCAATCGGCACTAAAAACGATACAATTTCAATTCGCCCTGTCTGCAAAGTCACGGATGTATGATTGCGGCTAAACTTAGAATGTCATGTAACTTTTTGTTATAGAGGGACATGCATACATCACATAGTTCGGTCTGGTTCCCAGTAATAAAAATGTATTGCTAAAGTACTCAACTTACCTTTATTTCTAAATAAATTTATTTTGACTATATACAGCTGATACTATAGCAAACTCTATAATTCAGCAGAAGTTGTATATGGTTGCAAAGCCTATAATGAGTGATTAAATTTAAATATAGAAATTTTAATAGGAAAAGATAAGGCAACAAATACAACATGTGCGTGTGTATGTATATGAAAGAGGAGTTTTATGCATATATACTGTAAACAGGAACATTTGCTAACGAAGGTATGATAATAATTGGAAATTGATCTTTTCACGAAGAACAATTCCAACAAGAGATTTTGCATCAGTACGTTGGAAGAGACAGCAGTTCTGTTATTTTAATCCTCAGATGTAATAATGAAAATTGAACTCGCTTGTTGTGCAAAATGTACTCTCAAAATCAACACACGAAATAAAAAAACTTAAAAAGCAAAACAAAAAAACAACAACAACAGCAACAAAACAACAACAACAACAACAACAAAGAATCATTGGAACTAGTTTGAAATTGTGTGTTAAGAAGAGAGTAAACAATAATCCATCAAGAAAAGATCTAATGGTAAAGTATAGGATGACAAGTAAAGACTCCCTTAGTACAAAGTTCATAGATTGTATTAAAACCAATAAGAATGAGATAGTTTTGATAGGAGAGGATAAAATCAATTATCATTGAGACACTTGGGTTCGGAAATCTCTGATACATATGTTTAATTGCCTTCTTCATATATTCATTTTGGCAAAATATAAAATATTTTTTCACAAAAATATGATAAATGGGAACGGGGGATTTGCAGGGAGGGGAAGGGGCAAACAAATATAGCACAAGAAAGTATTATGAGATATAAACCTATTTTTTTACTACTATATGAACTACAATACTATATATACTGATGTAAATTATTGTGCATTCGACGTAAAAACACACACACACAAAATAATTTGAATTCCAGCTGTTTTCAAAGTTTGGATATATCATTAGAACGTTGAATAACTTTTATTACAGAGTATAACGGATGAATGAAGATTTTTAAAGATAAAGATCAAGTCAACGATTTAACTTCTTCCAGAAATATATTTATTTCAGAAAGTATAAGCAATAATATTATTAACTCTAGCATTCCGAGACGCACACATTCAAAGACTATTAGGTTATAATATCTGCAAGACGTAGATCACATTAAATAGAAAATAAGGCAGCTGATACAGTGTATGTATCGTCCATCAAGAAAACTATAGCCCAAGTAAAATAATACATACATACATACATACATACATACATACATACATACATACATACATACGTAAGTACGATGTACATACACATGCACATAATTATATGCATAAGTACATGAAAGTTAAAATTGTACATTGGTTATTAAAGTTTAATTTAAAGACATCTATGATCATTCACTCATAAGCACTCGTGCATTCGTATGTGTGTACTGGTATCCATATGTGCATATTTATGCACAAAATCGATATGGGAAATATGTTATTATGCTTTGGCAGTAGTACTTAATATCCACTTTCTTTATGACAGAATCTAGTACTTATAATATTGAACATTAAAGCATGTTATAAAGTTTTCGTAAATGGACTAAACTTTCAGTTTGAGTTAAACTTAACTGAATGTCTCCACTTTTTACACTTACCCTCAAATACAAATGTGTTATGTATATTGAATTTATAATATTTGTCCAAGAGGTAAGTTGTATTGTTTTCATTTTGTAAACAACATATTTACTGCTTTTGAGTTTCAAGGTAAGTCTTGTTTACATAGTATTTAGTACTTAGATTGGAATTTTCCATATCTGATATGAGAAAAGTCCGGTACACACAGTGATTTTCCATTAGAGTTACTCATATTCTAGAATATTCTGTCAATTGACGTATCCTTATATTTATACCGGTTTGGTAAACAAGATTTCATTCCTATACTAAACTTCATCTTATTAAGATCAGTCTATTAAGGAATTTAGTTTAATAATCAGATGTCACAGTTGTGAGCACATTCAGAGAGAGGAATTATTTATTTGAAATATGCATTGGAATTACTAAAAGTGCTTATTCTCATATCGGATTAATACTTGACTTTGGGATTTATGTGAATTTATCAAAGATATTCTGGATCACACCATTCAAGCATATCAGAACATTCAAGACTACTGACACATCAAGACATTGAAGGGTACTGGAATTCATTCGGAACATTCTATATTTAGGACTTGTCATTAGGACACTTAAGATTATTGGATTTTTTGGATCTTAATTCAAGTTACTGTAAGTGTCTTTTGAATTTTCACTTTAATTGTCTAGAAATAAATTGCTTTTTTATTTTACTTACATTGTTTATTTCACTTTCTTTCTGTTACATTAATTTAAGACCTACAGTCGTATCACATGTAAAACATATTAAAAAAAATACATTAAATGGGATATTGTTTCAAAGAATATCAAACTATTGACACATTTTCAATGCAATTACAAATAAAGTACATCAGCTATCATCCGGCCGTAATTATCAATCTTTTGTTTTTGTTTTTAATCTTGACTTTAAAAATGCTGTGATTTCTAAAATATTTTCAAGCAAGAGTACCATGTACGATACATCATACACCCAACAAATGCTAAACATTATTATTACACTTGGAGTCCCTCTGATAAGCCCTTTGACCTTTTAACCTCAAGATCAATAGGTGTCTACCTTTTCCCAAGTGAAACCCATCTACAAAGTTTAGTCAAGGTATGTCGTACAGAACTGAAATAGTTTGTGGAAATTGTTTTCCTTCTTTAAGTCCCTGTAACCCTCACCTTTGACCTTGTCATCCCAAAATGAATAGTATCTTCCTTGTCTCAAATACAAGTCATCCATAAAGTTTGCTTAGAGTAAGAGATCGTGTGGAAACCATTTTGTATTCTTATAGTCACTGCGATCTTGTCCACTGACCTTTTGACCCCAAAATCGGTAAGTTTCTCATCTCCCCAAAATTAGTAAGTTTATCATCTCAAATGCAAGCTATTTGCAAGTTTGTCAAGGTATCTGATATAGAAGTCAAGTTGCTGTGTGGAAGCAGTTTTTGTTCTTTCAGTCTATATGACCTTGATCTTTTGGGACTTTTGAGTTCGAAATCGACAAGTCTATTCCTTGCCCCAAATGCAATCCACTTACAAAGGTTGCTCAGAGTAGAAAGTGGATAATTTGATTTATTGTGCGCAAACTAAATAGTGAACAGACGAACGGAAAACATCATAACAGGATGATATCCGTGTTATGTCAGTGGTATAAAATGCGAAATTTAGTTGCTGTAATTCAAGCAAAATGTAACTAAGGAATTATTATGATAAAAAAAAAAGATTTAGAGAGACAAATAAAATATAATGAATTGATGATTTTCACTTTAAAGCTACATTCTTTGTTCAGATTGTTTAATAAGTGAATAATATTCTACACTGTATCTTCCTGACCATTGCTATCCTATTCTACACTGTATCTTCCTGACCATTGCTATCCTATTCTACACTGTATCTTCCTGACCATTCCTATCCTATTCTACACTGTATCTTCCTGACCATTGCTATCCTATTATACACTGTATCTTCCTGACCATTGCTATCCTATTCTACACTGTATCTTTCTGACCATTGCTATCCTATTCTACACTGTATCTCTCTGACCATAGCTATCCTATTCTACAGTGTATCTCTCTGACCATTGCTATCCTATTCTACAGTGTATCTCTCTGATCATTGCTTCTTGTTTGGAAGAATATGATGTATATTACATACTTTATGAACTCGTTACTGACACGTTGAACGAAAATATAAATGTAAGTGAACTATGGTATGCCTTTCGTTTTCTCTTCCTTGTATTTAAACTTTAATTCATTAAAAATAAAAGTTTGGGATTTAATACTTACAACGTGTCCTCTGCAGCCACCCCTGTTTGGACGACTATGTTGATTTTGGTATGTGAAAATGTGCGATGTGAAAATTTCATTCTGTAACAAGCGTCACAGTCTCTGTGTGCAATACATTAGAAGTTAAAATACCTTTCATAACTCAACACAAAGACACGTACTTGCCTGAATTAGACTTTGTAGACCGCAAATTATTATTATTCTCAATGACAGGAGCAAAATAACATGGATATAAACGACTCAGGTTTTTTTATGACGTATAGGCTTATTCATGGTATTCTCTTACAAACAGAAACCGCCATGTTTGTTGGAGAGGAATGTTAAACCTCTGTAATGTTTACATTTAAGACTAAAAAAATAGACAAACTTGTATTCAGTGCAACCAAAGGGAAGCTGTCGATGGCAGTTCTTATACATCGTAATAACTTCTTTTGCACTCGATGCCAAAAAATTATGAAGTCGAACAGTCTATAAAGTGAAGATGTGTGATTCGAATGTAATGTAATTTGCTTTTTAAAAAAGAGTGTCAGAGATAAAGAAAGATATTAAAAATAATACACTCGAATTCATTCTTTTCAGAAATGATAGTATTTCAAAGTCTAGAATTCAGCAACGTTCACATTCATGTTTTATTTGGTTACATCCAAACGTGGGCCAATTTAAATTGAAGAAAAAACGAGACACCTAATGCAGTATGCGTACTGTCCATCAAGACATATATTGCTGAAGTAAATAATAGATGCATACATACATACATATATACATATGCACCTATATCCACATACATACGTCCATACATACATACATACATACATACATACATACATACATACATACATACATGCATTCATACATACATACATACATACATGCATACATACATACATACATACATACATACATACATACATACATACATACATACATACATACATACATACATACATACATACATACATACATACATACATACATACATACATACATACATAAATGAAAATTGTTCACAGTGTTATCACATTTTCATTTAAAGACATATATGAGAAAACATAAACACTCATTCATTATTATGTGTGTACTGATGTCTATGAATACACATATATATGCACACAATAATAACACAATATATGCTATTACCGTTTTGAAGTGGAACTATCTACTTTATTCATGACAAAATCTTGAACGTAACCGGATGTTGTATAGTTTTCACAAACAGAATATACTTACAGTTTGACTAATAGTGGACTGCATCTATCCACAATACTTATACCTAAGTAAAAAGGAATTGCACGATTGATGATAGAAAATGTCTTGATACAATCAAACGTTTATCGATAATGGACGTTTGATAGTAAGAAAATGTCTTTTGTTCATCTCATTTGCTTCTGCCGACATAATTGGCAACTTAAACGATCGTATGTGACACGTCTGAACACACACACACACACACACACACACACACACACACACACACACACACATATGGTGGATTGAATATATTGCCTATTGTTATATGCCTTTCTGTTATACTACATCTAGAAGACATAAAGATTATTATAAATTTTAAATAAATAGACATGTAAATTACTAATCAGTTTGTAAAAATATCCTATTAGATATCGCGAAATATGAGATATCGTCAATGTGTCTATCTTTGCTGCCAAAAAAAAAAAAAAGTCGAAAACCGTATAATTGGACTTGAAGTTTGCTTCTCGTAAAATTTTAATTTATTCGCATTCCGAAAAAGTTGCATTTTGGAGTGCGTTCGTATCTACATACAGTGTAAGTTGCATTTTGTGTTAGTATGTCTATACAGTGTAGTTTCCTTGACATATTTAGCAGAATCGAAGATTGCATTAAATGTATCTACAATTAGCATGTACATGGATTCCACTTTTATCAAGTACAGATCTATTATGTAGAAAACATTGTCGAGGAGTGTCGGCAGATTTGTATTTTTAAATCCCATGATCGATATGTTGAATTTGTCGGCAATCAAACTTTACAGAGCCACAGTTATAAAATCAGCGTCATTTTCTTCAGCTTTCTCATGATCCCGTGAAGTATCACTGAAAGAAAAAAGAATTTACATTTTAACATGTTTGTACAAAAGGATGTTTGAACTTTACATGTGATTTTTTAAAAAATTATATAAATCATAGGTCTTTCGACTAAAACATAATACGTTTTCTGAAGATTAATATATATTTAAAAGTAATACAGTTTCGTTTGGAGAATAATGGATAAATGCAACCAAACAAAAATCGTTTTATTGGCTAACTTTTATAACAATGAATGTAATGTATGTCTCCTTGTGTATTTAAAAAACAAATTGAAGAAAAAATGATATTTAATAACATTGGTACTAAGTAATGTTTCTTGTTCTGTCACAATTCGTAAAAATCATTAGGACATAATTGTCGTCACCAGGACTTAGATCAAAGTTTTGCAAGGTGTCGATGGAATTGGATGCCCCTCACCCCCCCCCTTCCGATTTCCGTTCCCGCACGTTTTTCGTAGCACATCAAAATCGCCATACAGCTATTGAACTACCTCCATGCACACTTGGCTCGCCGGGCCCTTTCCTGTCCGGGCTTTCATATGTCTCGCGGCAGGGGTTTAGAATGTGTTTGCACATGCTCTGGCTCCAGATTTTTTTAAATTTTATGTTCTTGTTAATTAAGACATACTATGTGCATTTAGATATACCTTCTGAGAAATTCTATAAGTAAAAATGCGTTGAGGCAAACATACATGCGCTTGGCTTACTTCGGGGTGTACGAAAAGGTGTCGCGAGAGCTGTATCAAAGAATACTAACAAGGACAGGCGCAGAAGCTTCGAAGGGGAGGCGGGACTTATCCCTGCACAAAATGCGGGGTCGGCAGCTTTTCGGGCTCGCATCAAGAGGCAGAAAATAGCTCAGCTGCGCAGTGAATTTCAAAAACTTACGGTTATTGATGTGCAGTATATAATTAAAATCCGCATTTAGAAAAGAATAAACAACATATTCTAACGACGCATACCCATCTCTCTCCCTGTATATATATATATATATATATATATATATATATATATATATATATATATATATATATATATATATATATATATATATATATATATATATATATATATATGGAGAACAAGACAGCTGCTCTTATCGAGCGGTTCAGCCCCACACCACATCAACGGGACAAACGACCGACCCCGACTCCGCGCGCCAGCACTAGTGTAAAAGACAAGCGCGAGAATACACCTCAACACTGCGCCCCAGTACTAGTGCAAAAGACACGCAAAACGCCCACTTCAGTACACGCTTCAGCACTAGTGCGAAAGACAAGCGCGAGCGGTCCACTCAGGCTCTGTACCATAGCATTAATGCAGAAGATAAGCGCCAGATGCCTACGCAAGCTGCTAGGAGTAGGACTGACACTTTGTCGGAACGAAAGACGGCTCCAAGGCAGGATTATGATCTTTCTGATGACTACGCTGATATTCAGCCTCAAAGCGCAACAAGTGTCGTAGAACTTAAGGTCACGCTTAGGGACAGAAAAAAGATCGAGGGGAGGACCTGGGTCCAGCGTTTCGAAAAAGTGGCGTGGAGCTTACACAAAAGGATGCCAAGCATTTTCGCAAAACCCTGAGGGAGCCCGTCCTGAGCGACGCAGAGATTGTGACTGAGCTCTTTTCCAGAGATGGACCAGCTAGGCTGGTTGGAGAGCCGTGACTCTCTAGAGCCTGATGTTTTTGTTGTGTTCATACGTTCCCCCCAAAAGCACAAGCCGTCGTTTGATTGGCGAACGAGGGTGGCACAGACTAAATCTGTCTTCTAGCAGTGGGTGGACAGCTCACAGCCGCTCTGGAATAGCCCAGATTGCCATCCGAATCGATGCTTGCTTAGTGCATTTCTAGGCCGGTACAAGCAGGTTGTTGAGAAGCGCCGCCTACCGGTCAACACTAACCTTACATACTAAGGACTATGGGAGCTTACCCGCCCCGGTCAGTCTCTCCCTGCCGACGGCGAGAAGCCCTGGAAGATATGCTGGGCTGACGTCAAGGTTTGGCTGCGCAAGTGGCTCCTACCTGGTATTGCTATCGACATTCAGAGCAACGTGGTCTGCAGGTATAAGACAGCGCAACACATGCGACAAAAAGCATTTTGAACTCCTCCTGCATAACAGTCATGTTTGGTTTGTAAATGAGGACGTCAAGGCCTCATTTAAGTTTTACGCTAACAAGTCTGTACGTGTAGAACCTCCACCACCAAAAGCCAGAGACCAGCTCAGAGGCAAGTGGCCTCGCCAACACCGAGCCCGGCGTCGTGGACGGCTTTTCCGTTCAGATAGGCAAAACGCTCGTTTGAATTCGGCGCTCTGCCTGGCAACATTGTGGGCAAGCAGCCGGACAACCGCAACAAAAGGACCGAAAAGCACTACCAGCTGATCATGGAGTGGGTCGAAAAGCTCTCCAACTAAGTTATAATCCTAGGCTGCACTCTCACACTACAGCCAAGACGCGCTTGCCCTCTTCGGCAGCTACCACCTGATCCGCGCTTTGGACTGCTTTGTGCTCAAGAACTGTCGGAAGGCACCAAGGTTGTCTGCGTCGACGTCGCCAGCGCCTACACTGCTATGATTACTAAATTACCGTCTTTGCCTGTGCTATCCAAGTTTGTCTGCCTGTGAAAGTCCAGAGGTGGCCCAATCTGGCCCGCTTGGTTTTACCTGGTAGAGGTTGAAAACACTGACCATATAATCTTTCCATAGAGGCATGACATTGTCTCAGGCACGGTTCTCGTGTAAGCCTAGGAGCGTAGTAACGGCGTAACGGTCTTCGGAGAGATTATCCCCACAAGACCGTATCCAGCAGCGCCAACCAAGGTTCTGTCTCAGCTATACGCCAGCGAGGTCAGCGACTGGAACAAAATGTAAGTTGCAGGACTTGCTGGCAGGCGCTATAACAAGGCAGCCTCGGGTGAGCTCTACCAAGACAAGAGAGAGAGAGAGAGACCTCGGCATACAGCAATGGCCGCCTGCGCACACAGCTTGACTCAAACCTCCATCAAACTATTGACCAGGTAAAGCAAGAGCTCTCAGGGGGCTACCATCAGGTCTCGCACATCATTCTCAATGGCATACGCAACCTGCTCCACACGTTTGTCAACGCGCTTGGTGTCACTGATTGAGTCCACACGACTCTGTCGGAGCAGGAGGCTTGTCGGCGGCTGTTAGAGGCCAGGTTTACGTTTGTAGTATCTAGAACAGTGAGAACCGCAAGAACGACAGCATTCAGGTGGTACGTGGTGGGTGCCTCTGTATCGACGCCAGCTAGACCAAGAGGACCTGGATGTGGCTGTACGGCATTGAGGTGCTGTCAGGACTGTCGACGCGTATGCTCGAATGCTCTCGTTGATGCACTGAACACCAAATCCTTGGGACTTGTCCAACAAGAATGTTGCCCATTCATTTACTGCACCAGGTCGAGATGATCAATTGTCAGCTCGTACTGCGTTATCATTTGGGATGTAAAACCGACTGCTTCTGTGAATGTTCTTTTGTGGACCGGGAAATAGTAATACAACATTCCAAGCCCATCGTTGTGACTTTGCTTCTGTTGCCAGTCCGAGTTTGTAACCACTTTAAACTCGCAGAAAACCATCTTTTAGGCCGTCATGTCAGTAATGTTTCAGCTGGCATTGCGTTGGAGTGGTGCTCCTGAGCTACTTGATTAGTAACTTTACCTGGAAGTAGGCGTGAAATATGCAAAAGCTGGATAACTGGAAAGCCTTCTCAGGCAGATGGTCTTTAACACTGACACCACAGACTGTTGTTGCACTCCACACTGTCAAAGTTCACCTAATATTTCAAAACCGCATGGGGCTGCTAAACTACTTGTCTTTGTCCTTCATATCCGTACACATGGTATCAGGAAGCGAATACTTATCGGTTATGTCGATAAATCTTGACTGATATAAAATACACCTTTCGTACACTTTAGAATGATTGAGAAGCTAATGGGGGATGGCTGCTCTATCTGCATCACTATACTTAAAGACGCCAAAAGCGCTCTATTTAGCGCTGCTATTAAAGCGAAATGCTTGTAGCAAACCATCGCTCCGTCCTTCTGACAATGTATGTTCTGTTGACCAATACTCTAGTTGGATGGTGGCTCTAAACCCGGTGATACCCCTTTATCCTGGTACCCGAGTAGGGCTCCGAGAGATTTCGTTCATTCCAGGATGGTAAAACGTTTCGGTTTCGCTTAGTAACAACTGATTTGTTGTTAGCTCCGCCCCAACCAGCCCGGCAGTAGAAGTAATCATGCCCGACGCATATCATAATATCGATACGCTCGGAAAAATAATGTAGGCTTCCATTGCTGGAATGATTGCAGACAACAACGCGGCGACCGGGCGGGTCAGCATCACGATCACTGACTCAAACTATGATCTCAATCTTAACTCCCTTGCTCCCATCTTTGGATTCACATTACCCAGGTTTCGCGGAACTGGCACACACACGGCACCCAATTCACCCCCACCCCCCCCGACGTTTATTAACTTCCTGCGGCTTTATGTCCACCTCGATCAAATAAACACAACAAGGAGTATTCTTGATGGGATAAACATCACCCTGTTAAAAATCATCCCTGTGGGTGGTGAGTCATATGGACAATCGCGTGTTGTCTCATGTGGTGCTGCCTTAAAGGTCGTGTACTTAACGGCCGACAATATTACGTCGGTCGTCGGAATTATATCAATAAATGCGTCTGGTTACTATCACTGGGATTCCACGCAAAACTTTCATAACGTTCGCGGGTTTACCCTCAGCAACAACAAGGACACTATCACTGTCCCAGGCGCTTGAGTTTACTTAATTAACGTCCATGGAAATCATGGTAACAGAACGTGGGAAACGCTTTCAATCCGAGTAAACGAAGTCGTACTGGCACATAATGACAGCAGTGGTCAGTAACTCAATAACATCTCACACGAAAGCCTTACAACTAGCTTTACGACAATATTTGCCCCTGGAGACACCATTAGATGTTAGCGCCCTAACGTCAATGAACAAGCGTCGGGATTCTCAGCCACTTGGACTATGTTTTGCTTACGCAACTAGAACTCGCGCTATATTTACCAAGGAGCAAGGATCATTGGTGCAGCCTGCCAATCCTGTAATCGACGAAGAAGACAGTATTCAAAGCAGATGGACAGCGGACACTGGGCCTACCCAGAGCACTCTAAGCCAACCGTGAGCAGCTAGGGTTAACAGCCAAAAGTACTCCTCTCGGAGCTTCTGAAGCTTGGTTGCTGCTACAATGACAATGTGGTGCTTGGCGAAACGTTCTTGTCGATAATCTTTCCGTTGGGGTATGTAAGGACCCCTATCGCTCGTCTCACCAACAGGAGTTATATTCGAAAGCCGCATCACAGTAATCGGCCAGAAAAACAAACAGTCTCTGCATCTGCGGACAGAGGGCATGGTGTCTGACTCTTGGTGGGCGTGTTGAATACCGTGCTATTTCAAGATCTAGTGATACCAAGAAAACTGACATCTTCTTTGACATCGGCCATGTATAGCTTATCGTGTGCTGAAAAATGGCGTTAAGCCCACAAAACCAAATCCAACCATCTTTGACGTCACCGCCGTCTTGTTAGTAAGCCACGGTAAAAATTAGAGGTGCGCGTTCGCAAGGGACCTACCCTCCCTCCTCCCTCTTCCCGATCAATTAAACTTCAACGCTCCCTATAAAGGAATTATAATGTCTATATATCCAAACAGTTCAAGACAGACAAGATTTTCGCCTGAAAAGGATCAGCGATGCTGAAATGTCCCTACTGACAGAGGCTGAACAGCGGCGTGCTCTACACAAACAGCACGCGCAGTAAACGCGGTGGATGGTGTTGACACCACACTGAAGGGTGTGTCTAGGAACGACATACACCAACTGTACCGCCGTTATATTGTTACCACGCCTTTGGCATTGACGATAAGCCCACCCCTGGCCTTGTGCTGATTCTTCTTTTACTTAAAGTTAATCCCTCAGCCAGTTATAGTTAGGACCTCATAAAACTTTTGAATCTTTTGACAGTGACCTATAGGTTACCCCGGTACTACCTTGGAGTCATAAAAAATCAAAATGTCAAGTTGAAACTCTACACAAAGTTTAAAAAGACCTATGTTATATTCGAGGCTGAACTTAGTATCCACATTACCGTTTTGCCATATCCGTCTTTGTTCAGCCATTACTCAGAGATTATTGTCAATAAACTAAGAAACGACTCCTTCTTCATTGAAGAGTTCAAATATATCCTAGATGATATCGGCAAATTCATCATAGACATGGATATAGAAAACTCTCTGCCAAGAACAAGCAGCGAGCTTTACATAATCGGCGAATAGTTTAAAAAAACTAAAAAAACAACAAAAAACGCTAGTTGATAATAAATAGGCATTTTGCCACTAATGGTACTCGATACAAGTTTTTTTTGTTGCTTTTTTGTATCTAACGGCTCATACACTTTTGCTAACATTCACCGTGCTTAACTACCCGGATCTTACTATATAGCAGTAAAATATTGCTGACTAGCGCTCACAAAAGCTTTATAATGAAAGCATTGCAAAATATTGTGTAATGTTCCATACACTTCGGTGTGACACTTAGTATATAAGAAATATGTGACCGATTTTAAATCGGTCATAAGTGTGACCCTTTTCTGTGTGTGTGACACTTTAATATTTTATGTGAGACTTTATTATTTAGCTTGACACTTTACCAATTAATGTGTGATGGAAAATATCTCTGTCAGGTTATGCGGCGTAAGGTAAGTAATAAGCATTATATTTTGTCTCAATGCAGCGGGTGGGACCGATGAATCGAATCGTAAAACGCTAGCTGATCATAAAACATCATAAGCTTTGTGTTCCTATGTCATGTCCTTTGCCCTGTGCAGACCGGTGTCCAGCCGGTCCAATTTGTAGCCCCCTGGGGGCCCAGCGAGCCAACGGTGTATGCAGTGCAAGAGCGAATTTGACGTGCCATGAGAAATGTGCGGGAACGGGGTTTGGGTGGGGGATAAAAGAACCTATTCCACTGCTACCTCACGAAAATTGGATCTCAGTCCTTGCGACGATGCATAATACTTCCGACGGATTATATAATTTTACGATTTTAATATGGTCTCAACGCTGAATGAGATCATTTGATCAGTTCTTATGCTTGCAATCAAGATGTTAAAAGTTTAATTCTTGAAAAAATCTGAACGGTTACGTCTGGTGAGAGGTAGTGTACTTTAATGACGTCAGCTGTGCTCATACAATGGAGTTTTAGGTACTGCTTGAGTACAGATTTCTTGCTGTGGTTGCAAACTTCTTTTTCTGGATATTTCGTATATAAGGTGTGTACCTAGTAACTGATCATGTAAGAATAACAATAATACGTGGTTTAACTTGTGTACCTTGTATTTGATCATGTGAGAATAACAAGAATACATGGTTTGATGTGTGTACCTAGTAACTGATCATGTGAGAATAACAATATTACACGGCTTAAGGTGTGTACCTTGTAATTGATCATGCAAGAATGACAAGAATACACGATTTAATGTGTGTATATAGTAATGGATCATGTAAGAATAACAATAGTTTACGGTTTTAGGTGTGTACCTAGTAATTAGTCATGTAAGAATAACAAGAATAACGATTTAACATGTGTACCTATTTACTGGTCATGTTAGAATAAGAAGAATATATGGCTTAATGTGTGTATCTAGTAATTGTTCATGTAAGAATAACAGGAATACACGGTTTAATGTGTGTGCTTTGTAACTAAACATATAATAATAACAAGAATACACTGCTTAATGTGTTTATCTAGTAATTGATCATGTGAGAATAACAATAATACACGGTTTAATGTGTGTACCCAGTAATTAATCATTTAAGAATAATAAGAATACACGATTTAATGTGTGCACCTAGCAATTGATCATGTAAGAATAACAAGAATACACGGTTTAACGTGTGTACGTTTGTACGTTGTAACTGATCTGGCAACACTGGCAACAATATACGGTTTAACGTGTGCACTTAGTAATTGATCATGGAACAATTACAAGAATACACGGTTTAATGTGTGTACCTAGTAATTAATCATGTAAGAATTACAAGAATACACGATTTAATGTTTCGAATAAAACAGAAGCAACTTGGAAAGATTGATAACTATTTTAAAGAAATCAATGTATTTTATCATGGAGAAGAATATTTTTTAAAATCAGAAAATCGTTTAGACTTCTTTGGTAACAAGGTAAGGTGATTTATGTCCTCCCTCTGTATTTGAAAACATACCAAAATAATCTAAAAACAAATATTTTCTTTTGGAGAAGAATGACTGAACGCAAAAATATCGTTATAGACTAACTGTTATAACAATGTAACGTAATGTCTGTCCCTTGCGTATTAAAAACACATACTAAAGAAAAATATGCCATGTAATAACTTTGCTCTTATGTAATGTAATTTTGTCCAAGCATTATTTATTTACAAAACAAATCGTTAAAACGTAACAAATGAGATGTGTGTGATAATTGTGTCAATATATTACGACCTCAACACTGGGCGAGAGCATTTGATAAAGTTTTATATAATCCTGCAGAATGGTGAAAATGTATTGTGGGTTATAAACATTAAATTTGGTACATCAATAGCATCACACTTAGTAATTATTTCTGGACATGGGTACATTTTTAAAAAAATCATGATGGCCGCCATATTCTCTTCTGTTCAAATTAAATTTTGAGGTTTGAAAACCGGCCTTTTTAGAGCCAAAACATATAAAAGGCGACCTTGTTCTTTATCCAATTTGTACCACAGTCAAAAGTGTTCGGAATAGCTCACTGGATACATTCAATTGACCGTATATCAGAGTTAACGAGTTCCAATTCCGGTGTTGATTATTTTTTAACATGTCGCAATATACAGTTTGTTGTTACAAAATTAAATTATCACTGGTGTTTTTGGTACCTTGCTTTTATTACATGAATAAAACGTTATACAGATAAGATTTTAATTGGTATACTAGCCTTTTTAACTTTTGTTTGAGAATGTAATGTGTGCAGCCTTATTGCATACTTGCTGATGATTCCTAACTTGTTTAAACAGGGCAAAACAAATAAACCATACACGTCATGTATCAGGTTTTATTACATCGCGTTAATATTACGTGCTTGATCTGGAGTTCGATTCAGATATTCAATATGTATTCCATATCCACACCCATATTGGAACTAGTGTTTTAACTGACGTCCGCACGTCAATATTCTTAGGAGCACCGAATATAAATTGTATGAATCCCAATTTGTTTCGCATTTAATTCAAACAATACAGCAAAATATATTTAGAAAGCGTAAAAGAGGAGGTATGCAATATATTCACAACCGCATTCGTGTCTTGTATTTAGCCGGGGGAAAGAACTTGTTTGATTTGGCGTGTGAATATATCTCGGTATGATGGCCTCGACGTATCTCTACGTCATATCAAACTCGTTCTTTATGCCGACTCGTAACAAAGTGCATATGTAGTTTTGTGAATGGCTCATGCTACCAGCCATGCGAATACCTACAGCGATGACTATTCCTCATAACATGTATCTTTCTCTTTGTAATTTTCATCATTATTTGAATCACGTAAGTCAATTTACTCTATGTCTGTAATGTCTTTAAGTAGAGAAATTTTGATTGATTGAAAGATGGTCTTGCTGCGGTTCTTTTAGTCATAATGCCGTTGTAATCAAACCATGTAAAGAAATTTCTTTTGCTATTTCAGTCGTTCCACTAGTTTAATGTGCAAATTTCTTGCTGTCTGCTTTTTAGGTCATTCATTGTGATAATTTCCTTGTATGGCCAATATAAAGCTTTCTAATTTGAAAGTTTGGACACAGTTCTTTTTCTGCTAAGTGTAACTTGTAAATTCGATTTTTGCTCGGCCAATGCACCAAAATGCACGGTGATCAATCGGTGAATACAAGTTTGAAAATTTCGATCCAAGCTTTCAAGTGATCACCTTTTTACAATCAGTAACAAGACTAATGTGTATACAGATCGTTCGTCCTCGACATGAAATAATGAATACATAAAAAATACGAACTACCCGTGCGTAGGAGGATTATTTGTTTTCACATCGCTAGGTCTTGAATCTGTAAATACATGACTAGAATGTGACTCTGCAGTAAAAAGCCTGGTAGGATGAACACACACTCAAACAGATCTTATGTCATCTGTAATTTGTCAAAATTTAAATATTTATGTAAACAAAACCTGGGATGATCTGGAAAAAGGGTGATTAGCATTTATATGCGAACGATAAATGCAGACACGTATGCAAGATGGATTCGTGAAAATGTTGCATGTTGTAGACACTCCCTGATTCATAGGTCTCCACAGATCTAATAATACATTTGGATTATGTCAGAATAAATATTTATATCAACAAAGGTGGAATTGTCTAGAAAACGTGTGCACAGCTTTTCTGAACGCGTAACAAATTCTACTCTTATGTACGTGCAGATACTCACAGTGTCGTGAAAATGTTACAAGTAGAATACATGCAATTATACTGTATAGTGTTCGTTGTTCTCATTTAGTATGTGACTCTGTGTAAATCAATTTAGGAACATGAATTAATTCTTGTTTACATAAACTGTTCAGTACAAGTCCCCTGTTGACAAAGCATTGACTCGCCTAGATTTGAAAACAGTGTAGACCTTTAATACGGTCTAATTCTGCGCAAATGAATTTGGTACTGTAACAGGTGTAAATATTTGGTACTGTAACAGGTGTGAATATTTGGTACTGTAGCAGGTGTGAATATTTGGTACTGTAACATGTGTGAATATTTGGTACTGTAACAGGTGTGAATATTTGGTACTGTAACAGGTGTGAATATTTGTTTAGATATTGTTTTCAGTCTATGTACTCTGCTGAAATAAGACTGACTAGCAAACTTGTGTATCATTAGATGCCTGTAGACATATTAATATACAAGTTAGACTGTTATTCATGACCTTGTCTCGTTGAATAGTATAAGAAGCTTTTATTGTTGAATGTGAGAAGCTTGGAGGATTGCTAAATGCGTGTTCTATTGAAAGGCCTTACTTTAAATATATTCATGCAGTTTTTCTTTAGTAAAATATTTGATGATTTGTTCATATAGGAACATACATATTTCCATTTCCTTTCCCTTCATGGTTCAAAGGAGACGGAACGTGTATGTGTCCGTGAAATGTCCTGGCACCAAGTTGGAAATCTGACATATGGTTGGAATTGTTTGACGTTTCTCTGTAGTCGTCGCTGGAATTAGAAAAGAAAATCATAAGCACCTACCGCTGCGCTAAGAAAAGAAACAAAAAGGAAAAAAAGATTAAAGAGTACGCAATGGCGTTCTTTCGGTAAACAAGGTGAGTTCACGAGGGTCCTACTTCAAATGGAATGAAATCACAAAATATTGCCTCACCTAAAATATCTATGACAATTTAAAGATATCTGCAATAGCGGGCGACTGCATTAAATAAACGGGAATGAATCAGTACCGCCCTTTCTGTGACCTTTGCTGAAATTGTATCCATCAGTTTACAACTAAGTGGCAGTAACTCATGACAACGTATGACCGGGCAATATGCCGACTCCTACAATCAATGTGTTTAGGAAGTTTGGTTTCCTTCTCACAAAACAAGAGCGATATAAGGACTTAGAAATGTTTCTGTATGTGTGTCACCGTCAGTTAATCAGATACTGTATCAACATACGCATAAGCTTTTGTTAAAATAAATAAAAATATATTTGATTTTATGTTAAAACTTAGATATGTTTATCTAAGATCGGACGCATGATAAACGTTTTGGTGACTAATACCAGCGATGCTGTCGGGGCCACCGTGTGTTGAAGATGTTGAATATTAAATGTCAGTCCCTCAGGTACTGTACCATCATATGCATAAGCCTTATTTGTAAAACAAAAAATTCTTGACTTTATGTTAAATACGTTTATCCTAATTTGTGTAAGCTCTTTTCCTTAAAATCATGGTTGATTTAGGCCATTAAATGTTGTAGATAATAGAGAGTGAAACTACAATAAATACATCTTAGGCCTTGAACCATTCAAATCAATGTATTAATAATAAAACGAATTAAGTCTTCTTTACATAAAATGCTCAGTGTAAGTCCCCTGTCGACAACAACATTGACTCGAGCATGTTTTAAAACAGTGGATCATCAAATCTGGGTAGATCTATAATACTGGCTAATTCTGCGTGACGAATTAGGTACTGTAACTTTTGTTTAGGTATTGTGTTGAGCCTAGGTACTCTGCTGAAACAAAACTAACTCGCCTATGTTCGGAAACATTGTGTTGTAAAATGTTAGTAGACTTGTAAATATACAAACTAGTCTGTTGTTTATGGCCTTGGTCTCGTTGGATGTTATATGACGCTTATATTGTTGATTGTGCAATGCTGGGTTGATTACAATTTTTTTTTTTTTTTTGCTATTGAAAGGGTATGCGTTAAATATGCTCCTGAAAAGATTTAGGACAATATCTGATGAGTTGCTGATATTGGAACATACATATATTCAATGGCTTTCATTTCAGTGTTTGATGGAGTTGAACTGTACACGTTTTGGTCAAATGCCCTACCACCAAGCTGAACATCTGAAAGACCCTCGCTGGAATTAGAAATAAAAAAGTATGACTATATACCGCTTTTCGAAGAAATGTAAAAGAATAAAAGAAGATATTAGAGGATGCAATAGCGCTCTTATTGCAAACAATGTTGGTTCACAAGGATTAGTTCGAATAGTATCAATGTTTCAATAAGCTATTGTGAATAATTGGTTATGGAACAGGTTTTTGATGTTTCTGATCATTAGCAACGGCATGAACACACATATTATTATCCAATCTGAAAATCCATGGCATATTGATGAAACTTGCAATAGCGGATGAAAACATTAAATAAATGGGGAAAGAATCGGTCAATCCCTCTGCTTGACGTGATCTCTAGCGACACTTGATGCATCAAACTACAACTAACTCATGCGACGTATGGCCGGTCAGAATGGCGACTCTTATAGTCAAGGTTACCAAGGAGTTTGTTTTTACGACATGTACAACCAGTGATATGTTTCATATGCCTAAATTATAGTTGCACCTGTGTCTAGCAAAAGAGGAGATGCTACTAAACACTTAAACACAGGATACAAAAGTCTAATGCCAAGAAAAAGTCTTTGTTATTTTGCAATATTATGAAACGTGTCACTAGATTATTATTATGATCTATATTATACGCAATATATATAAAAAGCGTCAGTAGATTATAATTATTATCTATATTATACACAATAAATATGAAAACCTTCACTGGATTATAATTAGTATTTTTATTATACGCATGTAAAATCTTACTATAAGATATGACCGTGATCTAAGATTTTAATTTGATACTGTTTCCCGGTTACGTAACTAAATTAGGAGTACATATATTATATGACAGATTCAAGCTCCACATTATTTTTTTAGGGTAACCACTCACAGTAAGCTCGATATATTCGAGTTGCTACCAACATCTTAAAAACATTCGCATCTTCATACACAATCTAAACTTGAAATGATGGCATGATTTGGTTTTGTGGCTCTCCCAATGAATAGTGGTGAAAATAGGGTCAAGAAAAAAGGTAAAATCCAATCGAGGACTTATAACATCGGGCGACGATTTAGCATTTACAAAAGGGGGAGTGTTTCCCAGTATATTGTTTGTCACGCTCATGTATCATAATGCCAACAACCAGTGAGAAGGTCACTCTGGAACATGCCACTAGACACAGCCAACCGATAAGTAGCTCGAGGGGTGGCAATGAAAAGTGTAGAGATCACATACCTTCACAGTTCAAGTGTCGCTATGAAAGGAAAAGTACACCCAATCAAATAACAATGGATACAAGAATGCGTCCCTACGACACTTTTAGTACTCTCCATCAGTCACCGTAAGCATTAAAGGAATTAAAGAAAATAAATTCAGACTAAGATACTCTTGATAACGAAATCTGCGCTCCTTTCATAACTAAACTTTTGTTTTGCAATGCTTTCTATTTACATATAGCCAATATTGTGCTGACATGTCATTAAACCATACATACATACATACATACATACATACATACATACATACATACATACATACATACATACATACATACATACATACATACATACATACGTACGTACGTACGTACGTACGTACGTACGTACGTACGTACGTACATACATACATACATACATACATACATACATACATACATACATACATACATACATACATACATACATACATACATACATACATACATACATACATACATACATACATACATACATACATACATACATACATACATACTTTGACCGGGCATACACGACATAAAAAGACTATTATTTTCTATGATATCAAAGTAGCGGTACTATAACGAGTTGATAAAAAGCCAGAGATTAATTTTTGTTTCCATATATATTTTTGTGTGTGTTTAAAAGTTATAGTTCCTAAGATCAGTTTCAGAAGCTGTTATCAGTGTCCACCCCTTGTAACCTGATTTTACTGGGTGAAAGTCATAGGCTTTGTGTACCCTTGTGTACCCTTGTGTACCCTTGTGTACCCTTGTGTACCCTTGGAATGACAGCTAGTAGTACAAGCATAGTTCATGCATGAGTGATTACCTTGATTAGCCACTACAGCTGAGACCTTACACGAAAAGAATGCTGTCCACTCATTTAATTTCAATACGCTTTCACATTTACAATAGACAGTTAACCTGCTGAGGATAGCCTATCACAACATACAATGTATAGTCAATAATATGGAAACGGTTACCAATGAATAAACATTTATTTCTATATCCAACTGCACTGTTCAGAAAGTGCCTTCTGTGTAGCTAGGATAAATATAGCATGAAAAACTCTAGGTATTTATGAGCTAAGCACACACGCATAAAATATAGGTCACACTGACCTTTAGTAGTAAGGGCGTAGTACTAAAAGAGATGCATCCAATTACTAGTTTCATTATGAGTTTTTTGGTTGTTGTTGTATGGCTGTGGTACTTACATAGATGTATATCATCATCAATTTCATGATTCTATCATGATCAGCGCATGAGAAATGAATATTAAACACATAATTTAACACAAGTTGGGGAAGCGTACAGTACGCGACAAAATGACCGAATTGATGCAATGGCTGAGGGGTGCTCATCAAGCCCTCGGCAGGTTTCATTATTCTAGATTGAAGCGAATGGACATAGCATACAGATAATCTATGTGGCCTTGAGCTAAACGCAAATAGTTAACCAAAGCCAGTAAAATGTAAGATGTAGGTCACAGTGCCCTTACTTTTATAGAGGTGTGGTACCAATAGTGATGTATACAATCATCTCGTCTTATGACTCCAGCATAAACATTTACAACACAATTAAAGCAAAGTCACTGATGGATGAAATATGGGATATAGTGGCCTACTTATGTGATAAAGGTGCACAAGTCATCAAAATGCTTCTCCTCACCAAGTTTCATGATTCCAGGTAGAACAGAATATACACAGAGGGCGACACACCTGAGAGAAAACGCACAAACATAGCGACGACTGTACAGCCCACACCCGCCAAGGAGGTAGGTGTTATGAAATCCACTGGGGGTGGGGGCTAAAAATCAAGAATTCATCTGAACACAATGCGTGTTTACAGGGGAAACGAGCTCAGTTGTCAAAGTCTCCACAACAGTCAGTAGAAATAGTGCTGTTATTAGACCACAACATACTGGTTTTGTTCCAAAGAACACGCTCGCAATATTAAATTTTGGTAATGAGAGACAATTCGGCTCTAGGCGTACACTTTCCCTAATAATGTTCTTGTATTGGGCGGAAACAGACGAAAGCTCGTAACTGAGCTCCGTGCTCTCCTGCTGAGCTAAGACGCCTCTGCGAGTTCGAGTTGCATAGTGTTTCCCAACGAAACCTTATGTCAGAAATAAATAACAAGTAGCGGGGAAATTTTTTTTAGTCTCACAGTAAATTACAAAGGCAATTTGGTTATTCCAATGAAGAGGTCTATTTTCTCCCAATCACACGCTACTGAATTTTAAGATTTTGTAAACAATTATATTTTCCAATGGTAGGTTAAATGGATCAATAATATTCGGTAAAATTAGCAATGTGTATTCAATAACATTACCTAGAGCACATCCTCATCCGGCAGTAGGCTATTGTAATCGAAATTAAGAACCCAACCAAAAGTCCTATTCCAACACCTGAAAAGAAATCATCAGACGAGACTGGTTAACAAATCTCCGGAATATGATTACATGTACATACACTAGGGTAAAACTGATTCAGCGTCATAAATATCAGTTATTACTCTTAACTTTGGAGTGACTATTTACAAATAAAAACGGCTATATTTTTCTCAGAGACCCTCTGCAGCTCATACCCTTATCTAAATCTGACAAAACAAAGCACAATATGGTACCCACTGAATCAAAATGACTGAATTAGTTTTAAAATTATAAATTTTGAAACTAACCGTCTGTATCTCAATGCCAAGATTATTGTATCCATTTCCACTCGACGTGTTTATTCTGCGTATTTCAAGAGGAACCTGGTATATTGTGATCATGCTGGATTCCTGGATGAATCTATATTTGATAATGAGCGCATGTTACAAAAAAGGTCCAATTTGCTACACGTACGATTAGGGACGTATCCGAAGCTGTCCGAACAGTACGAAAGTTCAATCCTGTATGCACAAACTGATTCACTCGTCCAAAAATAGAAACATCTGAGAGATCTCCATTATGAAAGCCTATCACTTCAGTGAAAGCAGATACGAAAATCTTGGAACTGAGATACGCAAGATTAGTTTGAAAATCGGAATTATTTTAAAGAATCGAATTATAGAGAGAGGGATACAGGCTGCGATGGGACCGCCAAAACTTTAGTTCAAATCTGATTGTTGTCCCATACATATGTCATATTACCCTGTTATTTTGTTCCATCTGTTCTATCTATTAATGCCCTTAGCAGATCAGTGTCTACTTTCGTAGAGAAACTCTATCAATATTGGCTGCATAAACAGTTGAATGCCATTTATTCACCTTTCGATCATGTTTAGTTCCCCATGTTTTAAGAGCTCCAGTAAATGCGCATCTCTTCTATATGATATAAGCGTTTTTTCTTCGAATATCTTTCACAGCCAATTTGACTAATGCAGTATTCCTGCTCTTTTTAAGATTTGTCTTGCGATTTATATTATGTTTGGCAACTACTTCGAGTGGTATAATATTCCGATGCACCTTTTCTTTTCTTTATGTATTCTTACAATAGCGTCTGTCAGCCCTTTCTGTTTTGATTTTCTTTCTATATTTTCACGATAAGATCTGTCAGCCCTTTCTGTTTTGATTTTCTTTCTATATTTTCACGATAAGATCTGTCAGCCCTTTCTGTTTTGATTTTCTTTCTATATTTTCACGATAAGATCTGTCAGCCCTTTCTGTTTTGATTTTCTTTCTATATTCTTACGAACGAGTCTTCAGCCCTTTTTGTTTGATTTTATTTCTTTACTTGAAGTTCTTGACTATGTTTATGACACTCATTTGCATCACATATTTGTTTTCAGCTTATTGAAAAGGCCACAGGGATAGCTTTTTCTCATTCCTATAGTAGTTTTAACGAATCGATGGCACTGTATGATGTTTCTGTGACATCATTGATGTCTGCATGGTTTCAAATATATTATACTGGCATAAGATTGTGATCCCTGTTTACAACACATACTTTGTTGCAGACAAAAACTAACATACGTAAAGCTTTGAAAACATGTAGCAGTAAGGTCACACACATACTGATTGTCCACGAAATCTAGTATATAACATTTTGCAAAGTAAAGTATCCATTTAAGTCTTTGTAACATTGATTATAGTCTAAAGGTCATTTTGTCGATCACTTATTATCTACATATTCAGGATTGTAATTTATCGAACTTAATCCAGCCCGACTTAAGCATCAGTAAAGTTTGAATATAGAGAGGATATTTGCTTGAAACGAGTGAATAACGGATATATTTCATCGAGTAGGTTAAAAACTCAGTATTTTCACCCACGAGATATATTTTATCGACCATGAAGAGAACGAGTGGGTGAAAAACTCAGTATTTTCACGAGATGAAATATATCCGTTATTAACTCGGGCAAATATACTTTTCATTTTATGCTCAAGTGTATTGCCTAGCAATGTGTATAACACGCTGAAGTAGCTCATTTCTTGCTGCATCCCGCGCGATAATGTCAGCGGTTTACCGTTTATGTTCTACTTTGTTTTGTGTATATTTGCAGATAAAATATCAGTAGTTACCTAATGCTCCTTCCCAATTCAAGGTAAAACAGCAGGTAAAAAGAAAATGAAAAAAATATATATATTACTAGTATCCATTGTTGGATTTGAACCCGGTTCGCCTGGATGCGAGGCGGCCATTACACCACGCAAGCGTCTTACACAAAGTTTGAAATTTCTTACTCATAATGTTATCAATGTCTATTGACGGCCAGTGAAAAAATATCATATGTTTTCACGCCAGTGAACAAAACATATTTCACTCGGAAAATCCAGTAATTCACTGCCTAGCATAAAATAAATATTAAGTTTATTTACAATGGGTGCAAGTAGAAAATGGTTTAATGTGTTTTTTGTATGTAATAATAATTCGAAGAATAAATTGGCATTCATTGCAGGATGGAATGTGACCTCTATATTAGTAAACATGAATTGGGAAATTTTACATTGAGTCAGAAATGGAAGGGATCAAAATGTGCGGTCATTATTTTATCGATCGCTCTTCGGCGAGTAGTCGAACGGAGAGAGAATAGGCCAGGTAAAATGATGAACAAACGAGAGGCAGTTCAACATTCAAAGTTATAAAAAGTGTATCCAAGTCCTTATTATGCTTCACATACTACTGACTATAATACTGTTTTATCATCTGATCTTTCTCTCTCTCTCTCTCTCTCTCTCTCTCTCTCTGTAAGTTTGTCAGTCGTGGTCTATCAGATTTACCTCCATCGATTCATCTCTCTCTCTCTCTGGATCTCTGGATCTATGATAGTAAATCTGTTAGACAAACCGACCAGTCAGGTGAAGGGGATTTAGATAAAGTTGCGTAAGATGGATCATTCATTTAGAAATTGTACATTAAACGGTGAATATTGATATTTGTCTAATTATCTTCCTATTTAATTGATGGCTAATGACTGTAAATTCATCGCTTTGTCTGAAGAATATAAAAATAATGGTCTACTGTTGAAACCAAGATTATATGCAATTCATAAACCATGGATGAATCAGAATTGATATACCCACAATATTGTTATATCAAATTGCTTTATACCAACACATCAAAAGCCATGTTATTTTTCATGTGTGTGTGTGTCTATATATATATATATATATATATATATATATATATATATATATATATATATATATATATATATAAATATATATACATATATATATATGTTTATATATATATATATATAAATATATATATATATATATATATATATATATATATATATATAAGTACCCCTGAAGTAAATGCATCCATAGATTGATATTTATCTTATCACTAGCTAGCTGTGACATGTGATGTAATTAAGTATCTTGATGACGTGGATATATACAAGGTGATGATTATCATGATGGTTGTGGTTTTGGTGGCGATGATGACGATGATGATAAAGACGATTATTCTGATGATAACGACGACGACGACGATGATGATAATGGTGTTGTTGTTGGCGAAGATCATGATGATGATGATGGTGGGGAACACAAGGAGTAATGTTTAAAAAAACCTTACCTAATCCTACGTTTGGTGGGTCTATTTTGAAGCTGCTTGCCTCAGAACCTGAAGGACGGTTAACATCTGGAACAACGAGAAATCCAGAAACATTGCATTTATTTTATTTGGATGATCAGAAAATAATGACTATATTTACAATAATATAACGTTGATACTGTCTATGTACCCACTCTGAATACGTTCATAATTTTCTTCATTAATTATATTTGATTTTAATATTTTATGATTTATTTAAGGAATGTGAAAAATGTGAACAAAATATAGGATAAAGTTATATTAAGCCACCTTTAGCCATTATTGTGAATATGAAAGTAATTTGTATTAAGGTAAATTAATGTAAACTGTACATTGTTGTGAGACAAGGAAGTATATAAATAACGAATTACTTCGCCTGAAGGAGCACAATCGAAGTCGCCGCCGATATACACACTAGAATGAAGGATTCACACGAAGGCAATGCGGAGTTAAGTGAAAAAAGGTCACTGTGACCTAGTTTGGTATGGTTCAATTACCCTCCAGGAGATGCATCTACACGCAATGTTTGACCAGTCTAAAATAGAGTCAGAGAAATTAGAGGTGTAATGAACAAATAGCTGAAAATACAAAAGACACTCAGTCCTGAAAATTAGCTTACAGTACCAAGTTTTTATGTGGTTGAGTAACTATTTTGTAGATGTATCCACCCAAAAGGTTTGATGAGTCTGCATTTAATAGGGTTAAAGATATTGAGGGTGTAACGAACGAACAACTGAAGCCACCATAGTCACTCAAACTTTAAAATTAGATCAGAGTGACTATTGTTTTGGTATGGTTGAGTTACTCTTTGGGCGATGCATCCATACACAAAGCTTGACGTGCCTATATGTAACAGAGTCCACGATATCGGAAAATACAAAAGTCACTAATGAGTTAAAGTTAGGTTACAGGAACATAACTTTGGTATGGTTGAATAACTCTTTTGATGCAGCAGGCACATACCAATTTTCATGAGTGTAGGTGAAATAGGTTCCAAGAGATTCAGGGTATAGTGAATGCGTCACTAAAGAACTCACAAACGCATGAACTCACTAACGCATGAAACTATATTCCGTCCGAACTTCGTATGGAGCGTTATAAAGAAAATGAATAGAAATCACCATGTTGGAAAGTGGTTCAAGAGTTGGCTCCCATGTCATTCGAAAGGGTGGTATTGCTGAAAGATTTGTTTTGTTTTGTTTGGTGTTTGATGGCTCCTCGACATACATATGAGATGCCGAGGCAATGGGAGCATAAAACAGTACAGACTGCAACGTCAATCAAAGACTGCTAAGGATACAATCAATATATATATATATATATATATATATATATATATATATATATATATATATATATATATATATATATAGCACATAATTCAAGGAAAATGTTCAAGTTGCCGAAAATTATAGCTTTTACCCGTTATTTAGTCGGGGATAAATCCCACGTTAAACGTATAAGCCGGAGAAAATAGCAATTAGAAACGATGCTCGAAATGTTAAAAAAAAACAGCATATCCTGTAACGAGAAGTGTATATTTATGTGTATTGCACGATGGAAGGTATAATTTTTTTATTATGTTATGGACACATGTAAACTTGAAAACACGTTTATTTTTTAATAGAAATCATTTTTTGAAAACAAACTACAAATTAACCTTTACAGCAGTCCTTGAATATATGAGTGCGCTTTTTCTTCTAAGTTAGCTACCGCTAGAGCGCAGAGGTAGTTCAAACTGCTCAGTGAATCTTATGTTGATGTTTAAACTTCCGACTATAAATAAAATTAACTTGATTTAGCTATAGAATCGCTATGTGAAAAAGCGAAAACTAGCTCTTGGTTGGTGTGAGAGTATATAGGTTAAAAAGGGAAAAACAAAACTGGTTGGTTGTTAAATAGGGGTGGGTAGCACATACTACATTTGAATTATGATTGGTCGAGTGGGTGAAATATAGTTATCCTATTGTATAGGTGTTAATCTTCAAGGTATTATAAGAAAACACCTATTGGTCAATGTCGTGGTGCACTGAATAGTAGTCAAATTAGCCACCATTTAGCGCCATTTAACACTAACAGTTGGTCAATTAGGTGTTAAGCTTCACCAGTCAATCACTGTCTCAGGTATTTTCCCGTCTAACAGCCAATCAGTTCAGGATAAGGAGATGTTTTCTTGACGAAAGCCAAATTCAGACTGTAGTAAAGTTGCAACCCACTCCCATTTATTGTGTGGCCTTGGCATTTAAGTGTATACTATAAACATCATATCAGACAAATGTAAGACAATGACGCATGAAACTGCGCTCTAATAGCATTTGCTGGAAAGAAAATTGATGGTCGATGGACGCCATGTGGTCAAGAGACAACTTCTATGTTCAACCATATCACTGTATGAAATTTGAAAGCTTGTATAAAAAAATCTTTGAAACTTACTTTCGAAACTGACATTCGAAATGTATGAAAACAAATTCAACTTATACGAAATTACATCGGAGTCAACATTCAACGTAAGAAATAAAGGCATAATAATTGTTCGAACGAGACAGTTGAAGAGGTGTTAGTTTTCATTGTGTTTCTATCATGAAAACTAAGAAGCAGCTCATCCTGTTTAATAATCTGTGTATTGTCCGGTTCACTTAAACATCATCACCACTATGGTAACACGAACCTTGTAGCGACTAAAAAACAACAATGAATCTTTCAACCTTACTTTTTGAGGTAGGTGATCCCGGGGTTGACGTTGATTTTGTTGAAGAAGATGTGAAGGTCGTCATTGATATCAATGATGAGTTGGTCAATACAGTGAGAGAAGTTCTGGTTGGTTCACCTTTAGAAGTAGAAGACCCCTGGGAGTCATTGAACGTTAGGTTTATCGAAGTATTTGGCACTGTTGTCGGAGAACTGGTAGAAGTGGAAGGTGATGAGGTCGTGGAAGTGTTCGATGTTGTCGCTGTTGTAGTTGGTGAGGTTCTAGAGGTTGGAAAAGTTGACGACGTCATAGAAGTCGTGGACGTGGTGGATTTTGGTGAGGTTTCAGAGGTCGGTAAAGTTGAAGACGTCATAGGAGTCGTGGAAGTGGTGGAGTTTGTCATAGTTATTGTTGACAACGTCGCAGAAGTCATGGAAGTGGCCAATGATGTCGTTGTTGTAGTTAACGAAGTTGTAGAGGTAGGTAGAACTGAAGGTGTAGAGGTCATTAGAACTGTTGAGACATTGAAATACGATAAGCGGCATGTTGTCAAAATGTGTTACATTTGGCTGACATTTTTATCATCCGACGAGGTATATATGTCTTCACAGCATATTTTTTTCAATACACAATTATAATCTTTCTTTAATTAATAAATTAAGCTACTCATTTTGTTTTTTTTGATTACATTTAGAATTTGAGACAATGTCATTTGTGAATTAAACACAAACAATTATACAAGACAGATAGCCATATATCTGCTGTGATTTTTCGAGACCTATTCGGTACAGATTCTATAATTTCAAAAGATGACAATATTATTTATATAGCTAAGAATAAACAATGACATTTTAGAATCTCCCTTTCGGTAAATAATTTGTTAAACAATTCAGCGTCCGTGTAAGGCCTCAAAATATACTCACTAACTTAAGCGACATATATGGAAAAACTAGTCAGTTTCTTTCTTTCAACAGCAACAACAACAACAACAACAACAACAACAACAACAACAACAAAATCTTAGTCAATGTATTTATTTGAATACTATTATGGTTTATGAAATAATTTAGTAGTTGGTATTTCTTATTATTATTCTTCCCAGCTTTCTGTTTTGTCTTATTGAGATTATATCACGTCTTTTCGTAATACAATGTATTTTTGTCCAATCACCGTTAGATAGAGTATAGTATTATGTAATCTTTATTTTTCTCCAGATAAGCCGGCATTTCGAGTTCCAGGTGTATAAGGTTTATATATGTGTATGTAGTGTATATAGTGCTATAATTTAACTTCTTTCATAACAGTGTATTCTTATAATGGCTACTTAGTTTATTTTTAGCAACTGAAAACGTCTTATAATTCTTATTAAGAATGGCACTGTACATCGAATATGTTTTATATTATATATATAGCACAATAATTTAAAAAAAAAAAATTAATTTGTATGTACATTGAAGAGACGCCAATAATAGTGTTAATTTACGGCAATCAAACAAGATTCAGAAATTCGGTGAAGAAAATACCTTAGCTAATATACTACTTTAGGCATGATTTTAACACCCAGTCGGAGAGAGAGAGAGAGAGAGAGACAGACAGAGAGAGAGAGAGAGAATAAATGAATGAATGAATGAATAATCTGAAGATGATATTTACCCTCTGTCCACTGGTAAACGGCCACCCAGAACATTCCTTCTCGAATATAATTCACACTGCAGTTGTTTGCGTTTTGGGCAGGCCATAGAATCAGAGGGTAGACTGATCTGCAGGACTCCAGCGCTTCATACCAAGTCTTTTTGCTGTTTAAATCCGCTAGTTTGTAACAATCCTGTATACCGAACTTTGTTTCTACAGAAAGAACCATTCACATTATATCTCTCGCTTACTGTGCCTAATGTACACTTTAACTTTTTCTTTGGTCTGAATATAGTTGATGAGCAAAGCCAAATTGGTATTTATAACTTTCATAAGGATGCCTGTTTTCAAGAAATAAATTAGAGCTTAAATTCGCATTACCGTCATGATTGCTCCTAAAACAGCAGTAAACATATGTTAATATTAAATTTTGTTATTCCTTTGCCTATATACAAAATACGTTCAGCGGCATTGTACACACACACACACACACACACACACACACACACACACACACACACACACACACACATATATATATATATATATATATATATATATATATATATATATATATATATATATACAATGTAACTTTGTTTCTATGTAGCTATGACCCTCAAAGTTTCATCAACTGCATTAAGACGGTTCCAGAACTGAACTAAAAGATTTGATTTTACATCGCTTTCCAGGCAGCTGAAATAGATTGTTACGATGATTGTATCATACTGCGAAAATGTGCTTTATACGTCATCCTAGAAATTTTAAAAAAGTTACCCACGATAACCAAAACTTAGGTGAACATATCCTGATGATCAAGACTAGTTGGCTCTACTAACAAAAGGAATACTGGTGCTATTGCTAATTGTTGTAGTTACAAAATATGGACTTGACAAGCCACTTCAAAAATAAAATCGACGATGTTAGTCTTCAGAAACATTTCAACTAAGTTTGATGAAAATAAAATAGGTAAGGTCTACTATATCACGTCCACTAATCTCTCTCATGGATAGTGTAAGGCTTATGTCAATAATATCCGTTTGAGGGACATGTCGGGTCCAATAAGATACTTAGATTTTTGAAACTCGATACGTTAAATGAGAGATGTCCATTGTAATTGGACAGGACCGTCTGCAGTTGTGATCCCTGCCATGCGTAACTTTAAAGGTCTTTCTCATGGTTTTATCGACATAGCCTTTCACTATGCCTGAGAGAGACGGTGTCCACGTATATGTTTGCTTGCCTTTCGGAGAACTGGGATGTGGCTTCAGGGAACGCAAATGCGTGAGCAGATATAAAGGCAAAAACAGATATCGACATTGCGCATGTCTTTACCTGAATAGCAGAAAAAAGGATGCTTCACGGTACAGTTGTCTGGTACAAGCTTGAAACCTATTTCATTATGATTATAACTGTAAGTCAAACATCCTGAACCATTTAGTGATCTCCACTCTACACTCGTATCCCTACGTTCTGTGAAGAAAACAAAAATAATACAATGTTGTTAAAGAGACCAGCGGATACTACTTCATCTTGTATTAGAGACATGTACCAGGCAAACGGCAAAGGTTTAAACAGCACGTAAGTATTTCAAAGTAGATGTTATAGATAGTAGAGAAGGAAATTCAATAACCTTGGGCAAATGCGTGAAAAACGTGTCTAAAATTGCAATTAAAAGTATTTACAGGAGTAACATGCACACAACAGCTTCCTAGTCAGAAAAATAACTATTTGAGTTTAACATACAACGGTAACAAGTGTATGAGGATAAAATCTAAATTTTTCTTATTTTATACGTTGAATATATGTAATCAAGAATTGTTATCTCCATGATACACTTACAATCAAATACTGTGAGATTGCGAATGGAGGTGTATTGATTACAACAAATTTACTAATGAAATTATTTCCTAACTTAAGTTTGCATTGACGGATTTGTAGATTAATTATTTCGTAGGGTTAAATGAATGTCATTTATTTAGAATCAATCGTTAATGTACATGTATGTAAAATTTATTCTATCTTACAATAAAACAAGCAACAATATATATATATATATATATATATATATATATATATATATATATATATATATATATATATATATATATACTGAGATTCGGAACACCTGGAAAATAGCAATTTATAAATAATTAAGTATTTGCTCGCGTGAATGACTCCCATTCTGCAGTTTTTCGTTTGAAAAACCTTTCACATTAGTTTAAATTGCTCTAATTACCAGCAACAGAGACCCCAAATATTCATATCTTAACTCTTTGTTTCGACTATCACCTTGTTACCACTATCAAACTTATGAGCGGAAAATTCTTCGTGGGGAGAGTACTCTATGTGGATTGTAAAAAATGTATTCCGATCCAATTACCACAAAATATGATTTAAGGCAATTAAACTATTTTAAACGAACTCAGTTTCGCATTTATCTGTATTTTGCAATAAGCTTATTTCATGTGAAGTAGTGGTACTTCTTCCTATCAACTTTAGTACCAAGAAGTAGTAGAATCAATTCGAATGCTGCTTTGCTAAACTTGAAGTCTCTGACTTTTCGAACAATCGCACAATGTCCTGCCTATGTCTTCCAAACCTCGGTAGGGTTTAAAACAATGACAGGCCAATACATAATAAATAAATATCAGCCGCTCAGAGGAAACTCGTATATACATTTGCTTGAATGGGTTAACAATAAAACGACTTGTATAATTTATCAAAATTGATCTCATCACAAATAAACAAATACGATGGGAATGCACATATCTGTAAAAATGCTTGATTCAATTGGGAGAAACGTTTTTAGAACACAAAAGATTATGCTATATTGTAAACATATTGATAGATAAAGGCATGCAAAAAGCTCGGTTGTACAATTTTGAAATTACAAACATATAAACATATAAACATATTCCATTAGGGTTCTGTATATACCACAAACCAATCAGTTATTTTTACAGGCCAATTGTTTACAAATGTACTTATTGTATTCTGGTGTTTTACAACTAGTTGGGTAGGATCGTGAAAATAGAGACCGACGAATTAAAACCAAACATCCAATGGTTTTCACAGCGGAAGATGAAACAATTTTAACTCAACAGATACATGCCACATCTGTGAGCAAAGATATTTAAATGCAAAGTTAGACTATGATAAAGTAACAGGCAAGTACAGAGAGGCTGCTCATAACGAATGCATTTTAAATTTCGGCGACCAAAAATATATCCCATGATCCATTCATAATGTATCGGATATGAGAGTCATTTATTCGTCAAGTCGCTTGTAAAAACTAGTCCAAATGAAGAGATATTTCATTCAGCAAGGATTTCTAGGTTGATGACTTCATGGAGGATGGTGAGGAAATAGATGTAAAACGGATCGTGAGGTTGTTAGATAGTTATTGGTTTATGAGACTTTTATATAGAACAGCTGAGAAAATTGTAAGTGATGAAAAATGAACAGAAACACTTAAACATGTTGGTGACATGATGATATCCTATGCTAACCCACAGGACAAGGCTTGCAACGTAGGTGCGATCATATCCATATTCCTGCGCAAAGATGTCCACCTATACATGTATTTCGAGACCAATGAACACGTATACCAAGGATAGAAATATTCTATTCAAGTCTGAGTGATTCAAGCATTTCAGATAATAAATTCAATTTTTTACAGGATGCTGTGATTCATTTCAATCTGAACACACTCAGTGATCTTCATGATTTTTACGTGAAAAAAGAAACGTTAATGTTGTATGAAATCTTTTTGGAATTTAGGAATGTATGAATAACAAACTACAAGCTATATTCCGCGCACTGTTACAGCACACCCGGTTTAGCTCATGGTGTGAGTTAAAATATATCTGGTGTAGAACTTGAACTTTTGATGGATTACGGCATATTTCTCATGATCGAAGGCGGAATAAGAGGTGCAACTTGGATTATACCACACAGATACGTAAAATGAAATAAGGAGTACTACTTGGACATAGATGGCACTATCAAAATGATCTCGAGTGCGAAATGTCAAATGCTAAGATCATTCATCATGCAAGTAATACCGATAACGTATATAAATCGGACATGCGCCTAACCTTTTTAAGAAGAAAATCTGCTCGAAATATCTGAGAATAGTGATACTTCTAGCATATTAGAAGTGGATTTGGATATATCAATACATCTACGAGACCATGTCAAGGACTACCCCTCGCGCCAGAGAAATAAATACCAGACAAACTGTTATCTATGTATTGTGCATCCGTCGTTTTCGTTGAGATGTTGCTGTTCAACAAATCTTGTCCTGAAAGGATAACGAGGTGTGCCTTTGACACATCATTTAATTTAATGGAATACAGTTTTCGTCTGGTTTCCAACTGTTAAATGATTCATCATGTCATTTCCATTTCACAAGTACATACTTTTTACGTTTCATTTTTATGGCATTGAAAATCTGTTCAGTTTTGTACATGTCATCTTGTGTGCCATATAGAGCTAACTCTTCTTTGTAAAAATATCCTCTCCCTTTAAGTCTTCAAGTTTTAAATATTTCCTCTGTAAAGTTAGGAAGATGACCTTTTGCGAATATTGTTTATATTTTTAAAATCTGTTTCACAAATTTGTAATTTAGGAGATCTAAATGAATCAGTTGTCAACTAAGCGAAACGATTGATTCATACTTTTGATCTGTTTTCTTCCTAGCTTGCTTCCACAGGAGTCATGTCTGTTGACGTGTGATTAGTGTTATTATATACACAAATTAACTTTGGTAATGTGTCAATCCATTATCCTACTTCATTTTGAATGAAATACGTCCATATTCTGGTCTTCAGAGTTCGCCTAAACCTTTCCATTGCTGATACCTCTTTGTCTGTGCAAGCTAAAAAGAACGCAATGTTTGTCTTTTCCAGCACATTATAACGTTTCCTGTTGTAAAATAAGTTTCCCTCATCATACTGTATCTTTTCAAACTTTCGCTCTATAAATACTTATCTAAAAATATCGTATATATCATATCCATTTTTCGTTGTTGCCTTCTCACCCCAGCCGTATTTACAGAAAACATCTATCACTGCCAAGATGTATTTGTATTGTCGTATCTTTTATGCTTGCATGTTAACAATGTCTACCCGCCACCGGTCATCTACGTGTCCAACATGTTTTCTCAATTACATGTGTAATATGTAAGTAGATTGTCCAGTTAACAATTCTTTCAATTTACTGTATTTTATATTCTTTCTCTATTTAATTTGTTCCCACAGTTGATCGATATTTGTGTAAGCAACATAACTTTCAGGATCGTAAAGATGTCTTAAATACTGTTCTTTGTCGGCCATTGAAAACTGCATAAAACACCAAGAGAATACTTTACGCTTGAAAAAATGAAACTTTCTCTCATTCTTTATGTCATGCTAAATTTTTCTTTTTTTCTTTTCGACATTTCCTGAGACCATCTTTATTTCTAGACAAAGTTAGTTTCGGGTCCATTTCATTTTCAAGGGTTTGTGTTCGTCTTATTTACTTGACAAAAGTGCCATTATGAACTGTGCTCGGTTATATAATGGTGCAAGATGAATGACAGATGAACATGCATGCAAAGAAACAGTAAACGTACTGCTCGAAAGAAAATGATAATTCATATTTTATTTATACAAGATTTTTATTTATCGACGATAAAGAGTAGGAAAAAACTAAACAATCAAATCAGCTCATAATAAAATTACATTGAGCTATATCCAATGTTTGACGAAGGAAGCATCAGTTCTCTGGGGACAAGGTCACACAAAGGCTATACAAGCCAAGGCTGGTTATCCTGTTTTTTATGATACCAAGTTTATCACTATTTTGGTTTCCATTATATTTTCATTTGGTCTTCAATTGAAGTGACATTATTAAATATGCGCGTTAATTTGTATTCATCATTTTATCAGCTGCCCGCTCTATAACCAAAAACACGTCTAATACTACGGTTTTTTTTGTTTTGGTCAGAAAAGACCATTTTTTTAACTGGGTGTCCAAACTCTGTGTAAGCTAACTCGTATAAATGTTCAAACATCCGACACTTACCTCTGTATACGGAAACAAGGTTACTGCTATTTCCCCCACACTTTAAGTTTTCATCTCCACTGCAATTCTGCGAACAGTAATCCTCTCTGTTTCTGGTCAGTGTCTGGTCATCGTTGATACAGAGACATGCTGAATTCTAGATTCATATATATATATATATATATATATATATATATATATATATATATATATATATATATATATATATATATATATATATATATATATATATATATATAGAGAGAGAGAGAGAGAGAGAGAGAGAGAGAGAGAGAGAGATAGAATTACAAATATACACCAAACACAGCGCAAAGTGCTATCCCTGGATTCTACACGAGAATGCTTGATAACATTAACAGAATTTTTAAACACGAATAAATAATATTATCATACAAGTTAGAGAATTTTAATTCGTACTCTACGAAGATTCTAACCCGGATCCGCGGGTTACGGCACCCATCGCCTTGCATGTAAGCACAAACCACTATTATATATATATATATATATATATATATATATATATATATATATATAGATATATATCTATATATATATATATATATTGACATAGTTATTGTGATATATTGATATACATACAGTAAAAAGTAAATATAAAGACAGCTGACATCTACCCCTCAATATGGCCTGCATCAGGAGGAAAGGTAAAGTTTATCAGTCTCTATGCTTTAACATTATTTTGAATTTTTTTAAATCACAAGTAACTACTGAATTTCTAATTCAGTCAGGGTGTATACTGTTGACACACTAATTCGTGCTCAAAATGTGGCCTGTTCCAAACAAACGGGCCGGGGATGGAAGAATGGGTGGGTTACCTTCATAGTAGATTGCATGGGGAAGTGCCGATCAGGGTCCAGCAGAGAAACCCAATTATATACCTCGGTAATCTTAAATTCATATACCTCGGCATGTACTGGTCAGTGACCTCATTCCTTCATGTAAATAACGCTTGCTAAAACCTGCTGACCGTAGAGTGTTAATTCGTATCTAAACACTTTCATGGAAAGGCAGATGAACAATTCTGTAATCTTGCACTCAATATTTTATTAGAATAAGGTGACGACTTTGAGATGGTAAACAAAAAATTATAAATTAGGGACCTATTCATGTATTGAGACCCAATCGTGCACGCAGTGGTCAAGAATATAAAATGTCAACGCCAAAGTAAACCCCCTTATATTTTGTGCAAATTAAGACCAAGATGAATGATAGAATGTGAAAAATTAAACTTACGATGGAGGTCGAGCAGCCCCCCCCCCCCACACACACCTTTTCAAATAATAACTGAATGATGTTTCATCGTATTACATGCTTTAGTGACCGATAGAGGTTGGGGTGGGGATGTGATGGCGGAGATTGTTGAGCAGATATGCTATGAATAACTTAGAAAATGGGAGGGATTGATTGATTGATGCATGGAGCTAGTGTTTTGGAATAAGAGCTACATAGCGATAGAATAAGAAAAGAAAGAGGAGGACTATAACGATGATGATGAAAGAGCTTCAATATTTTTATCCATTAACAAAATAATGATGAACTGTACCTGCAGAGCAACTGTTTTGGTCCCACACCATTGTAAACAATCTCCTGGTTCATTGGCTGAAAGACTCGTTTGATTGTGTATGGTAGCGGCTCCAAGTGAATGGCATCCTGTGAATTATTTGTAGTTGAATGCAAGAATGTTCTTTAACTGTAGTAACCTGTTAGATCTTAGATCATATATTCACACAATATGTTGTGTATACTTCTTCAATAAGGTGTACAGTTGTGTCTTGCAAATCGATATTTTTGATTAAATTTCGTTTTATAATGTTTCAGTCGTTGATAAATACCAACATCTCTTGTATAAATCTAAGATTTCTGAATCAGTACAGTGAGTCATGGAACGGTACTTGTGTGAATGAATCAATTGATCTTGTTTTATCTTCAATATGCATACAGATTTTGCCCTGGAAAACTATCTGTCCTGTATTCAATCTATACATTTCAGAACAACTCTTACTAGAGTTAGAACGCACTATCACTTTGTAAGTATTAAAACAGGTCTTTTGCTTTATAAAAAATAGGACTAATTTTTTATAATTTTTATTGAAATGAGTCTGAATATCATTTTTACTGTTTTGTCCAAATTATTCAGATCTAAGAAAAAATATATTCCTCGTTATTTCTGGTGCTGGCCGGCAATGATGAAGTTTGTACTTGACGTCGTCCAGTTCCAGAGACGTACTTGTAAAATTATCCAGAGTTTAAAAAAAGATAATTTACAAAATTTATATCTGCTTGCAACGTATATATTTCCCGATGATGCTCCAAATAATAAAATATAAAATTGATTTTTTTGATTGATTGAAATTTGAACCTACCATCGATTTCAAACCATTCTCCGATGGAGAATCCGAAATCTGGAATAATAATAATAATAATAATAATAATAATAATAATAATAATAACAATAGAAGAAGAAGAAAAAGAGGAAGAAGAAGAAAATTAAGCACCATTATTTCCATCATCATCATCATTATAGTCATTATTTTGTGATGGTCCACACTGCCCAGTTTAGCTGATTTTGCTCAAGTGGTCTGAATCTTTTTATTGAACTGTCAAAGTTTAAAGTGTACTTTTCAACAAAGTTAATGTCTTGTATGTGAATAAAACTGTTTCAGTGTAGTAAATTTTATCCTGCTAAATTCATTTAATAAATCGACTCGGTTAAGGCAAGTTAAACGGTTTAATGCATTAAGATGAGTTGCAGGACAAGAGTAATGAACTGTACTAATTATTGGCATTGTTTTCTACAAGAAAGTGTTAGCTTTGCTAACCCCAAAATCAGAATGAAATTGATTTTTTTGTGTATATAGCGTGCACATTTATTTACTATTTTTCCACACTCACATAAATTTCTCTTGTTTTTGCGCTCTAATCTTGTCATCTCTAGTTTAATACCAGAAATATCTCATTTGTTTTGCGCCATCTCTGCATCTCTGGTATTTTGGCGTTTCATGTTTCCATTTCTTCCACCAGTTTCTCTCTTTGACATTTGTAACATTTAACAATGGTTGTTCCATTTGTCGTTCCTTCGTGCTTGGCATAGCTGTCTTAAAAGGTCGTCCAAAGGCAGAACAACGAGGCGCTCTGGAGTTGGAACAAATATTGCCATGTCTTTCACGTACTACTGCATGTCTGTAAAACTTAATCTGCAAAGTCTGTATATCCGCATAGTATGAAAGGTGTACTGGTTTCCAGATCATGAAGATGTCATGGAAATCTTCCCAAATCAACTGATTCGACTAATTTTCTGGTAATTCTTTGCGACTGGGCGTTTTATGGATACTTTATAATTGAACGTGTTACAAATTTTGTCATGGAAAAATGCATAGTTAATTGAGTTGTATGTATGAGTCACTATCATACCTTCTCGGAATGAAATATGAAATCAGTTTAAATGTCATAATGATTGTAGCAACGTATATATTATTTTCATTGGCTTTTATCATGTTCACAATCTCATTGACCGTCTTGTAGCATTGTATTTGTTGTTTAGCTTCTTTGTGATGTAATATGAATAAACTTCATATTGTCTAATTTCGACTCTTTGCATTTCTTCCACAATGATATGTATTTCCGTGTTAGGATATTACCTATGCTGCTATTTGTTATTTGTATCTTTTGCTGTTTAACTGTGATGTGTTTCGACGTAGTTTCTTTTTCCCCGCTGGTTTCGTGATCTATACGATTTTGCGTGGTGTCATTGTTGAACTCCTTCAGTTTGTAAATGCACTGATGTCACCACATCTGTCACCTTCCATAAATTGGATATCTTAGACAAATTCAAAGTTTTCTTTTTTCTCTTTGGAACTAATATCTACGTATGTTGATTCCATCATGTATTTTAATTGAATAATGTTTTCTGCTGGATTCCAAAATGTTAAACAATTCGTCATATCCTCTCCATTTCACAAAGACATCCAGTTTACTTTTATTCTCGTGGTGTTCAAGATCGTTTCAACTTTGTACCACTGATCCTGCTTGTGGCACTGCAACAGCTTTTGCTCGTAAAACACTACCTCAATAGCCTCTCCTCCAAAGCTTCCAGTTGGTAAATAATAGGATACATAGTATTACTTCCCTGAATTTTAATATTTCCTCGGTAAAGTTATGAAGGTAACTCTTTGCAAATATTGTTTTGTATTTTGAAATTCTTGCTGGTCCACAAATGTTGAATTTCGGAGTTGCAAATGTAACAGTTATCAAGTAACTGATAAGACTGATCCATGCTTTCGACCTATTTTCTATCTTGTTCGCTTCGACCGGGGTCATGCTCATTGATGTATGATGGGCTTTATTGCTAGCAGTAGTTAGTTTTGGCAAAACACCAACTGATTTTCTGGTTTTGTTTTGTGTGGAATACTGCTGCATTCGATTCTTTAGTGTTGTGTTATATCTTACCACTACAGAACCATTTTTATCCAAGTAACTCGAAAAGTAAAAATATTTATCTCATCAAAATATATCGTTTCTGGCTTTCATTCTTTGAGGATGTGTCTAAAAGCGTAATGAATGTCATATCTCTTTTTTGTTTATACTCTCTCAAGGCATATATCACTGTCAACATGATGTAGTTTTGATACCCTTGCATATGAACAACGTCTGCTCGCATCCGGTCAGCTAAGCAAGTAACATGGACCCTTTTATCGACCCTTATGAATGGAAAATGTCAGTCCTTTTCTACGTGTATAATGTTTACCTAGATTGTTCAGTTAACCATCCTTTCAATTCAGCATACTTGTTTTGAGTATCTCCCATTTAATTTGTTCTCGCAATTGATTGATATTATTTTGTAAGCAATTGTGCTTGCAGATCACTGTAAAGAAGCCTTAAATACCGTTGTTTTGTCAGCCATTTAAAACGGTATAAACAAACATCCACAGAATACTTTACGGTCAACAAATTGTCTTTAGTCATTATCAACGAGCCAACAGAGCAACCAACTACAACTGGAAATATTTGTTTTAGCAATTTGCAATATTATTTTCAAACGTATTATCGATTTACGATTGACATTAAATTTTGTCATTTCTATGGTTGGTTCAAACACAGATACTTCATACAATTAATCATCATGTGCTGTTTTAAATCTAACTTTGTTTTCCATGAATTCTGTCTCGGATTGTGCCCACTAGTTGTAGAGGTATCTCGTAAAGTTTCTGAGCTCTTCCAATTCTACTGTAAATGTAGCAGTATACAAATTTTCATATTTATCTATATCTAATACGTAATTAATTCCATCCTCATACTGCACTGACTTTATGCTATCAGATTTGATGCTGCTTATCTTAATACTATGACCATTAAATGTAATCTGTAAATCTGCATCTATTCTGAAACATTGCAGGATATCTTTTTTATGTTTAAAATCAACAAATCAAAATTGTATTGTCTGGAACGTTATTTTGTAACATTGCTGCTTATTATTAATATTAATATTACCTCTCGGAAAGCTGTTGAGTTTATCACAATGTAGGTTTGTACCATTATTTATATTGTAACGGGAATTTCAAAATTAATTTAAAACTTTCTTTGCAGTACGACAGATGTAGTTTTGAATTAGTAACGTTTCAATAACACAAAGTGTTTCGGAAGTCAACGGTATTTTTTGCCGATTATATATATATATATATATATATATATATATATATATATATATATATATATATGATATTATTAAAAATAATACTAATAATAATAAGAAGAAATGAATATTTTCAGGAGTCGATGGTATTATATGGTTGTAAAAATGAGCTGTCCACACTGTAATTAGTGTAGTGGTATTGTAATAGTAAGTGTTCAATACCAATATAGTGTTTTTACATTAAGGGTCGTGTGTACGGTGACGGCGGGGGTGACAGTGCGAGGATTTTGAAATTTGGGAGGCATTTTAGCTTTATTTACCGTTTTAAGCATTTTCCCTATTTTGTCATCTTAATTTTAATCCACCGTTGATCAATTAGGCGTGTAGTGATATCTCATTTGTTTGTAAAAATTAAATCCGATTTCACTCTTCCCTCTACCCATAGGTATGCAATGGATAGATCTTCATAATGAAATATAGCAGTGAAAACCACCATTCAATGACGTTCCAACCACAAATGAAAAATCTACACTTTTAATTGTAGCTGTTATTCCTGCAACGTTTTGAATGAAATAATTGAAGAAATCATTCCGTTTCAATAGCCACAAACTGTTGCTTTCAGTTTCCATTTCTTTGCTGTCAAGTTTTGCCTGTATCAACTCCTTACAACATTGCAATAACAACAACCACCTCCTTACCACCTTTCCCACCGTCCCAACTGTGACTTCAGATCAAATGTTGAGAACGACAGACAAAATATACGATTAGAAGTCTTTCCTACACCCAAACACTCACCGCTGTTGCGTACAAAGCAATTGCAGGCTTTTAGAGCAAATGCAAGGGCGGATCCAGAGGGGGTGGGGGTGGGGGGCAGAGACGGCGCACCTCACCCCCCAACAAAAATGAGCGCAAACAACCGAAACGTTCCTGAGAGTAAGTGTTCTTTACAGTTAGATGGTTAAAATTATGCCATTGAAACAATTACAAATGCATACTCCTCGCCTACTTGTTTACGCTCCCCCTAAGCGATATCTCTGGATCGCTCTTGAAATATACATTCATAAAGTACTGCATTTGGGCTTGACTTTGTGTTTTCAATCAGATGTTATTTAGCGCCATAAAGCAGCGGATCTGACTAAAATGGATTGGATTTTTTGAGGAACGATCGAACTGCGTAGATAGCAAAAACAACGAATACTAAATGCATAAAGTATATTTGCTCAATAAAAAATAATGAACTCTTGTGTTGTGGTGCGATGTATTCTGACGCAGTGTGAAAAGGCTAATAAAAGAAAACTACGAGCTGCCTAAAATCGAATGCTTTGTTGATGAAAGCCACTGATTTGACAACAGGAAGGAGTAAAATTGGAATTATAGGGATTAAATGATCGTGGTTGTGCATTTATGGAGGTGTACATTTCCACCTAGTCACTCATAAAGTTAACATAAAGTCCTTCAAGCTTTATTTACTTTGTGTGATTAGGTAAAAATCAACACTTCGATAAATACCCAACCACAATCATTTAATCCTATAATAAAAAGCAAGGGCTTCAGGGCAATTCAAAACGCTCACTCTTTACATCAAAAGTCTTTTCCTAACATGCAACGGAAAAGGCCGAGAACGTTCCTATTGCACAAGATTCCCGGAAAATTTATTAGTCGTTGCTATGTATCATATATGGGTATATAATAAGTCCTTGTATAGGCCAAAATCAAAAGTCAATAATCAATTTTTCATATGATTTATACTTCCTAATATCTCTTGTTCGCTTTTGTAGTATGAAGACAACACTCGATGAATTTTTAAGTGTATAACAAATGAAATTTCATTTCAAACTTCAGGAAATGTTTAAGCTTGTATACTTGTATATCATTATATTAAATGTTAATATGATTTATTCGATTGAAATAAGAGCAACAACAAAAAAAAAAAAAAAAAAAAAAAGATTGAAAACAACGATAAAGAAAAATGTTTAGATTTGTGTTATTTTCCCCGATAATTTTTTTGATAACACTCATTTAAAATGAAAGTAAGGACTATCGTTATAAGGGGCAGGTGAGCCCATGAACCAATGTTTTGAAAATAAAATAATTTGAAGGCTAGAAAAATTACCAGATTTCGTGAGTATGGTCCATAAGAAAGTTACAATTCAAGAGGTTTTGGTTCGCAGTACTCTTTACGGAGATGACTACTTTGAACTGCCGAAAGAATTTCAGTATATGAGATTATCAAATGCAACTTGGTAACATATATCAGAACAAAATAAAAATAAACTGTAGCACAACAATTCATTGAATTATTAGTGCAAGTGAGCCAAGATACTGAACTTTGTAAACGTCGTCAGTAGTCCAAGTCTCCGACATCACCGCGACTACGACTTCGTTGGTAGAGTGACGTCAGATCCTTGAATTTAACCCTTAGGCGAGCTTGTGGAATCTTACATCATCCTAGCGTGGGTATATGAGGTTGCTATAATGTTTTATCAAGGACAGTTTATCGCAATTAAACCAATCAAAACAAAGCAAAATTAGAAGTCATATAATAAATATTGTTCTTATTTGTTTATAGATGTAAAAGTTACCTACCATACGTTGGAATGCAGAGCAAAATGAGAGTAATTATACTACTCCTTTCCATTTCAGTTGAATGTCCGTCTCTGTTGAATTCATCCGCTCAGACTCATCATCCTAAGTTGTCAGTATGAGCGAAGTAAACAAAGAAGCGATTTGTATCACCCGTGGGGTCTATCTGCAAATGAGGAAGTTAGAAAAATTGTAATAATTGGCTAATAAATGTATAAATAAAACAGAAAAACGACATTGATGTGTGATGATAATCAAGATTGACCGTTGACAGGTAAAGTAAATTTCTTGGAATATAAAATGCTTTGTTTTAGTTTTTGAGACATGGAATGTATTATCTGGATGCGTATACCTACAAATCTAAAATAGACTCCACTCGATACTTCTATAACTCTACTCTTTCCTCCAAAAAAAAAAAACAACATTTCAGTGCTATGATACCCGAACAAACAGTCAAAATCGTACAGGACTCTATAATTTTTAAGATAAATGTCCCACTTCATCCTAATCACGTTACCTTTACCTAAAGGAATTTTGTGTATCATGGAATTTTATCACCAGTGTGCGCTGTGCCCAACAAACGTCTATTTTGCTTTTGTCAAAAACAACACTTTGGTGCAGGAATCAATTCAACTTTTGTCAAAAACCCGACATGTCGTACAGGAATCTATTCTGCCTTTGTTTAATGGTAGAAACAGACTGAGCCCTTTGTGTTACCATTTGCTTTATCACGAGGGAAAAATGGCTAAGTATTGACAATATTAGATGGGAGGTAATTCTTTGATAACCAGTCTAATTTCGGAGCTCGTTGTTTCCTTGTTCAAACGTACAAATACAGTCTCCTTCTCATTTAGTGTTCAATAGGGATCTTGAAGGACTTATAGAATGTTGAAAAATAATCTTTTTTTATAAAAAGAACTTGTGAATTTGATAGTGTTAAAAAAAGTTGCGGTGCATTATAAACATATAGACTAACTTCGTAGCAATTATTCCTCTCAAAATCCCTAACGATGATTCATCTCATCCAGTTTATATACCGGATGAACCACAGTGGTCAACAAGATAAACTCATCTATTTATAAAATAAACAACTTCCGAAAACTGCAAACAATCATACTGTTCTGTTTCCTCTCTCTCTGTCTCTGTCTCTCTCTCTCCTATTTCTTTCCACTTATAGTGAAACAAAAAAAATTGTCTAAAACTGCTTATATGTTTGTCTTATTGAAAAGTTGTTTTGTATTTTGAGAAGTAAAATAATAAAGCTCTCAAAGGTTAACAATATTTGGTTAGATTATGCTAGCCCGAAAGAAAGATAATAACATATAAAGATAACTAAAGATGTCCATAATGCAAATATTGTCAACGTAAGATATCTTGTACTGTTAAAACATACATATAAGGTAAATAGGAATTCGAGATTAGACCAACCCATATATGCCATTATATTTAAAACCAATGAGCACTTAGTTTCCAACAAACACAGATAGGTACTGAAAGTCTTGACAACTAGCAGATTATGGACTTCACACATAATGGAGATAAAGGTACGCTACCTAATAAATCATCTGCTAATTCAAAGTAAATTATCCGCCTACGGACCTAACATTTATCAATGTGTCTAGTGTGCTAGAATGATTACCACGAAATAGTTTCAGTGGACAGCTGGTGACTTGTCAGTGCAATATTTTAGTGAATCGCTTTCGGGTTATCTTTCTATAATATTATCCAATATCAGACTTTTCTCACAAATTGGACTGGTAGGACCATACAAAAACAAATACAGCATATAAATTGACGCTTACAAAAGAAGATGGTTAATTTTTTTATGATGCAGTTTTGCACATAAATGTAATAATTAAACTATTCTAATAAGTCAGAGAAATATAAATACGATCTTAAATGTTATTTCGCTAATTTCCTTGTTACAGCTTATTTACCGTGCCTATTCAGATGGGAAATACCTCTATTTTGTTTCTAATATTTTTGCTTGTCTTAAAATATAGAGCTGCATTCTTTATGTATTTTTAAATTGTTATAATTTATTTATGTTTTCTTTCTGTATCTTTATTGCAGAGCTTATCGAATTTCACCATATGAACGGGCTATGATGGTAGTACTGTAATACAGGTTCTACGTTATCACATTAAATGATTATCTTTGATAATCACTGTCTTGATTGTTAAATGTATTTATAGAAATGCCAATGTATTTATTTGTCTTTTGTGTGAAATTAAACAAAATCTGCATTTCTTACGAAAACACCAAATTATTCCCAAAACAGTCATTTCACTGATCTTGTTTTGCAATCTTTTGAACAAGCATTAGTGTTGTACCTATCCTTGTTTACAATAAATCCAAATTTATAAACATATATACGGACCTTTCAGTGTCTTTAATCTACATAATAAACTTGTTCATAACGCCCTCTCATCTCACCATCGTTGTGTGGTAAAAAAGTATAATGTGACTGAACACGTGCAACTCTACATTCAAGCCGGTACATGTTGGAAGGACCTCAAAATTTTCGTGAATGAATGGATTAGCCTGCTTCGACGAACTAAGAAGAAATACAAGAATGCGACTTCATCAGAGATCTAAACATCTAGTAAGGAAAGATAAATATAAATAGCAATCCTAAAACTTGACTCACTTCTTTCGACGCCATAGAGGTTGTACAAGTATGCACCTGCAGCATTAATCACTGCAGAAACCACACCTGCGATATCTCACTCTGTGAGGTAAAATATTGCCGAGTCATGGGACACTCCCAAATTCTCAGAGTGTGAGAGTAATATATTACAGAAAATTAAATTTCTTCAACCGAAATCTTGGATACTTACGTAAAGTGATTGGTCTAGAAATCTAAAGTCAAAACCCAGTGACCATGTCTTTAAATGTTTTTCTTATATATATATATATATATATATATATATATATATATATATATATATATAAATAAAGTGGTCTTTATGATCTTTATTAATCGGTTGTCTTTATCCAGAGCTATTTGGCATTGATCTGTATATCAATGAGACCGTCGGAAACTTATCTTCATGCACATTTGGCCCTTCTCTGAAGAGAGTCGTTATAATAATACTACTACTACTACTAATAATAATAAAGATCAATTGGTCATTATCACTCATGAACATCACACACTCTCTTTATGTTGCCCACATTTTGTCGAAAGGAACTTAAATAAAAGTTATAACAAATATATTTGCATTTTGGATCCATGAAGGTTAATTAGATCTGACAGAGAGCCAATCAACTCTCAAAGAATATTTTGCCTGATCGCACAGTCTGATGTCTGGAAAATATTACACTCAAGGAAGACTAATATGAATAGAGAGCAGAGACGAAAAAGATGTAATCTATGTATAAATTCAAAGTTTTCAGGTGTACAGCGTAAAAGGAAAATGAATGTTCTAGTCTTCTGTCACTTGCTATTGCTAAACTGTCACAGACTCAAGCCAATATGCTAAACTGGCAAAGACGCAACCCAATATTCTGTCCACAAAGATGATGTTTGGGTGGAAGGGGGAGGAATTATTCTACATTGTCCTATAATCATACCATGCAAGTAGCACTTAAATGTATCCTCCAAAACATGTTTTAAGCATTTAAATAAAATTCATATCCCTTAGATTCAAACATGAAATATCTCATACTCTTGGAACATAAAGGACAGAATCAGTGTGCTCAACTCATATACAAATCTCAGTTACTGAATTTCAGAATTGAAAATATGAACATTAAAAAATAATACGTCGAGCAAAAATAATTAACAGGAAAATTATGAATCTCTTTCGCACGTAGACACACACACTTAAACATAGTCTTTAATTTTTGAACACAGTTAAGAGACTTAAATATTTTTCCGATCCTTATAGCATTATAGCGTTATAGCATATAGCGTTATAGCATTATAGCGTTATAGCGTTATAGCATTATAGCTTTATAGCATTATAGCGTTATAGCATTATAGCGTTATAGCATTATAGTTTTATATCATTTGTTAATGACTTGACTTTGCATCCAAATATTAATAAGACCTTTTTTCACTATAAATAGTCCACTCCCAACCTTTTTTCCATTTTACGCTGAATATGTTCTTCTGCCAAAGATTAACCCCATTAAGAGCATGCGCCATACACCTACGCACGAAAGCACGCACGTACATGTACATATTCTGTCTTTTTAACATTGATCCGTTTACCCTAGATACGTTATTGACTATCTCTGATAAGACACTTTTAATCCGTTTCTGCTAAGCAATAGTATGCGTCATGCGCCCATGCACGAAAGCTCGCAAACAGATGTACATTTTCTGTCTTTTTAACATTGATCAGTTTACCAGAGATACCTTCTTGACTGTCTCTCATACGATAATTATAATCAACCTCTACTAAGCAAACAAAATTATATTGCATTTAAGATAGGGCGATCGATTATTTCATTCTATGGTCTGCTTTGCATTTGATTTTTGGATATGATTGTCTTCTTGTTATCCAGCCCAATTAAATCAAGCTGGAAAGCATTACTCAGCAAGACAGTATAACCAAGCAATGGCTGATGCACATATTAAATTTTGGGTGTAGTTGGCACTATGTAAATATGTATTTTTTCAGGGCAGCGATAATTTCTTTTTCCTTCACTCATACAAATACAGCCGTCTGAAGAAAGTAACATATCTCTAAAATGCAATTTAAATACTTTCATTAGTACCAACATGAAAGAATGATTAAGTATCAGTAAAACATATTTGAAACACCATCAAAGCCTCTTTCTTGCAATAAATGATCTCCGCAAGACAATTGCTAGATTTATTTTCTAATCTCTAAGATACAAGATAGAAATAAACCCAATATTCTACGACTTCTAGGCTCTAGATGACATCGAAGAAAGGCTTGCTACTGCAGAGTAGATGTAAAAGTGAAGCGATAATACGGCTTGTATTACACCTCTGCGGATCCAGGTTCAATCCTTGGAGCTCAGACTAAATGATAATAGCAACCTAATCTTAACGCCGTCATAAGATACCCAACCGAAAACAAAACCCCCAAAACGTACACGCTTATTTATTCCGTAAAGAAATATATAATGCTTTTCTGTTTATTATTTGGATTATGATGCCATATCTTAACAATATACTGGATATTAATATTATAATATTTTTGCTTGTCGTAAATTACTGCAATTACGTAAGGACGAATATCTTGCCAGTCGTAATGCTCTCGGTGGGTCATTGGAACTTGCGACATGTTTACGTTTGAATGACAGGTGGGTGGGATCAGCAATTCATCAATTACTGCAAATGAAAACAAATAGAGTTTTCAATCATGTCCACGATTAGCAGATAGTGAACAAGTGTCATTTTTTTCTGTACATTTAAATCAGAATTCTTACATTTTCTATCCAGTTCTACATTGTTTTATACGTGTGAAATTGTCATGTAAGTTGATTTAAAACATCAGTGTCCCATGTGCCGATTCAATATACCTTATATTACCTTAACTTGTGCCGGCAAGTGTTATGCGTGGGTTCTACTCTTTAACCTATGAATGCGCCCATAATGAACATTGATAAAATTGCAATTATCTTTTCTATATATCAGTTTGCGAGAATATTCAATTGGGACCATAATTTGTGATCATAACAAATGGCAGATCGGCTACAAACCGCAAACAACTTGGAGCCTTTTTAGGACTTTCTGCTTATTACCGATGGTTTATATTCAATTATTCGATCATTGCCGCCCCATTTATATCTTACAAAGAAATCTTCCTTGTTTACTTGGACAGAAGACTACCAGGTTGCTTTTGAAACCTTGAAACATAAACCTAGCGTTACCTCCACTGTTAGGTTACCCAAGGTACGCGAAGCCCCTTAGGCTGTTCACTGACTCAGTATCCTTTGCTTTAAGTGCTGTTTTGTGTGGTAGAAGAGGCAGCAGAAAATGTCGTAGGAAATGAAGGTTGAGCATTATCAAAATCAGAGAGAAATATGGGTTCCACCGAAAACGTTTTTCACTAATGTTTGCAGTGAAACAATTCGATTGCTACTTCAGGTGTGCAATTTTCGAGGAGTATGTCGACCACTTTGCTCTAAAATGTATACTGACCTTGCCAGTACCAGCAGGTATGTTTGCACGCTGGGTAACCTAGCTGCAGTCACACAATTTTGAGGTTAAATACCGTCTAGGTCACATTCACCTAAATGCAGATTGTGTAAGTACGCTAACTTACAAAATCAAACCTGATCAATCAAACAATGACTCGTTACAAAGCCAACTGTCTTATTACGAAGCTGTTGAAAACGAACACGGGCAAAGTGACAACCCTGACCCAAAGCCCAGTGATTCAGATCCAAAATGTTTGCATATTTCTCCCGTGATAGTCCATACGTCGGCTAAACAATTGAGGGAAATTTAAAATCTGTGATCTGTAGAGAGCGTCAGAGAAGATCATCAAGGATCAGACGAATGGCACTGAGATTTGATTATCTACTTTGAGACAGTTGAAAGAGACAAGGGATACTTGTCTTGTCAATGCATGCTTCATGCGCAAGGGGTTCTATTTCGCTTCTACGCCCAGGACGAGACAATACGGATTCAAATTTGTGTTTGCAAATTTTTGATTGGTCGTGTTCTCAAAGATATGCACGATTCGCTACTTACAGATGGTCACATGGGCATACAGTATACCCTTGCTAAAACTAGGTCCAAATTCTACTAGCCTACACTTAGCTCTGATGTTATAAATTGGATCAAAGCAATCAGACATCTAGCCTAGCACTATTACAGAATCAAAGATAACTCCAATATATATATATATATATATATATATATATATATATATATATATATATATATATATATATATATATATATATATATATATGTCTATTAGTCCATTTTCATTCTGCCAAGGAATCTGGGAAATATGTCTTGGTTTTTCATGTGTTACCTGACTAAATATATGGAGTTAGTGCCTCTACGCGATATCAAATCTGCAATAATATCGAAAGCGTTCGTTAATGCCATTATCTTCAGTAACCGCATCCCGAAATTCCCCATTCCGATCGCGAACGAACTGTCAAACCTTGTTCGCAAAACGTGCAGGTTACTTAACATTTAAAAAGTTTACATTCATAGTGTACGTACAGAGCGAGCGCAAGATGTGCGCAATCCTACATTCTTTGACAAAAACACATACATGATGACCAAGATAGTTGGCATTAAGTACATCTAATTCCTTTTGTACAATCATCGTACATCAAAAACTTGTGCCTCGACAGTACGTAATACATATCCTTTTTCTTTTTTCACGCTGGTTATCCACCCTCAGTTCCGAATGTGGACATTGATAACTATGACACTTTGCCCACATGTCGGGATTATGTTATTCCACTCATGGAGAACTAGTTATTTAAGACACAGAACATGATTCTAATACGCATGAGCCTAGTGTTTATAAATTTACACAGAACTAAATTTGTAATCTGATTTATATTTATTCTGAGTTAGGCTTGAAAATGGATTGGCTTGTTGGGTGCATGCTTTCCACAGTTAATCTAGCACAGGGGAGCACATACATAACTTATGCTTCAAATGAACGGCCAACTTGGTTTACCGACTTATGTATGCCTGCTACAGCGGTAAACATCTCAACGAGGGGTGTTGAAAAGTACCCCAGTTTGTTCTGATAACAGTGAACTTTAATTATACATAAGGCCCATATTGGTTGTTTGAGCCGCATTGTCCCTTGAAAATATTCAAAATATCCCGTGACTGTCGGAAATGAACATTGTTAAAGAGGGGTTGGGGTAATATTGGTTCATATAAAAAGTATCATTTGCACTTAGAATTAACCCGAATAGTTTAATAACAATCTTACAAGCATGCTTTCGGCAAGAATCATTGGTTACTTTTTATTTGTATCTTTAATGTAGAATTACTCTCATTTTTCTGCGATCTGTCGTCGTCCGATGACAATTCACCAAAACAAATGTCCAGTGAGACCTTAGGAAGAGGGAGAAAAGGTTGAAAGGAACTGCCAACAAATCGGTTTACACCCCGAATTGTATCTTAGATGAAATTGTTTATGCTTACCTTCATGTTGTGACCCTGGGCACCATCAGAAAGTTACAGATACAATAGAGGTACGTAAATATATATGTGTCCGAAAAGCTCTTGACAATATGCATACGCGTGCGCGGAAAGTATGATGGCAAATTAATACATATATATATATATATATATATATATATATATATATATATATATATATATATATATATATATATATATATATATATATATATATAAAGAAATTCACATAAGTAGTCTAAACTGGATAATCAATGGTCCGTTAGGCCCACAAATGTTAAACCCACCGTAGGGAATCGATCGACCCCATAGTGCATAAAGATGATATTTGCACTTTTGGTCAATTTGACATTTTATGATAAAACACTTCAAAATGGTCACATCTTACTGTGAAAAAAACATGACACTATATTACACCAATATCTATATGAAATATTAAAATTATGAAAGTCATATCTGCATAAGTGTGAAAACTCTATGCATAAAGGTGCTATGTGCATTGTTTGCATGCATCAAGGTTCTATTTGGCAAATAGCACCTTGATGCATTTAATGAACGTGCCTATCTCTACATCGTAGATCTATAGGGGTTTTGTTCACTTAGCCCCCTCAATAAGTTAAACTGACCAGTGTGGTTTCAAATTGCACATTAATGGTGAGATGAGAAACCTGGCTTATCAACAGTGCACTAATTGGTTGTAAACTTCTTTTGCTTTATTAGCAAGTTCACAAATTGGTTGTAAACTTCTTTTGCTATTTCACAGTGGTTTTACAAACTAAATGGTTGACTTATATAATCTGGGTCAGAGAATATTATGGATATGTTAAAGGTAAGTATTAACGCATATTATTCATTTGTATTTTACATAATGTAGTAACTCATTTCGAATGTTTCAGTACTAATGCAAGTAATAAAGCATATCATTCATTTGTATTTTACAGAATATAGTAACTCATTTCTATTGTATCAGTACTAATATTGCTCCAATTGTTTTTATTTGTATTGTGTTTAGTTGATGTCTTTAAAAATAAAACCAATTTGAAATAAAACAATAGTAAATTATCAGATTAATGATTTTCTGATGCATATAATGATCTTCTTGTATTTGCATGTAATGACTAAAATATTATTGTAATGTTACAATATATGTTACATGCAGGTACAAGACGAAGAGATGTCTGACTGGTCAGACAGTACAATTAATTCAGTCATTTATGAAATGGACAATCACATCGGAAATGAAAATGAGAAAGCACGTCCTAAAAATGATTCTAAGAATCTCATTGATGATGAGGGAGATAGCGAGGATGAACCCTTGGCCGTGTTTCTGAGAAGGATATGGGGGATTCATGAAAAAGGCCAGTGTGAAGGTATGGATGATATAAATGATGATAAGGATTACCAGCCTTCAAAAGATGATTTCAATTCATCTGATTCAAAAATATCATGGTCCTTAAACAGTGAAGTAAAGACTGACCAGAAACAAGCATGGAAGAAAAAGACAGGAAAGTCAATCAAGAGGAAACTGTTCAAATCCAAATATACACATTTACTTTCACGAGATCTGAAGGATAAAATTAAGAAGAAGGGCGCATCATTATAGGCAATACAAACACGAACTGAACAAAAGAGAGACACTGGTCTTAAGAAAATCGCTAAGCTGAAGATTACACGAGTTGAAACAAATTGTTAGAAACCACCATATTAAACGACTTGACAACTTGCTTGCTTGCAATGGATATAAACGTGCTGCTGTTACCGCTGATGGGGATTGCTTCTTTGCTGCACTTAAGCTTCAAATACAGCAAGATTTATCTATTGAACAATTTCGTAAACAAATAGCTGAGCACATGTAAGAAAACATACAACTTTATATAAATTTTCTACAAGATAATGGATCTTCACGAGACAGGACAGTGCAGTTTGCTCGTGAAGTTGAATCAGTCAAGGGAAAGGGACAATGGAACACAAACATTGCTGACTGTATACTATTAGCTGCAGTGCATATACTGAACAGCCAAATAAAAATATTCTCAAGTGAGATTTCTAATCCAGTGTATGACCTAAAACCAGACATGACAGACTTTGACCAAAACTCATACATGTATTTATCATAGTTGAAGATCAAAGGTGAAGAGCATTATAATGGCGCGGACAGCAGTGTAGAAAGAGGAAACACTGCTGGCAGAGAAAGTGCTACTAACACTTTGCAAGCACCAGCTAAAGCAAAGATGGGTAGATGGGCATGTTGATGTAACACCACATAAAGAGGCAGCATATGTTGGTCCAAAAACTAAAGAATCTATTCGAAAGAGAAAAGCAACACCAGAGCTATGGAAAATAAATATTCGGAAACGAAACAGGAGCTGTGGCTTGGCATACATATCACAACGAGGCAAACAAATTGAGCAACGTAGCATGAAATTGCAAGACTGTTCTAAATGTAAGTTTAAATGCAATGAAAAAGTTACGGAAGACGACAGAAAACAAATATTTGATACGTACTGGGGCCTACAAGAGTGCAACAGGCAGCGGCAGTTTATTTGCCAGAATATCAAGGACTGCAGTCCGAAACGAGTTAAGATAGGACGCAGGAAGACTAGCCTTCAATATGCTTTTGAAGTAAATAATACAAGAGTGAGAGTGTGCAAAATGTTGTTTATCAATACTATTGGTATTGGTAAAAAGACAGTTACAATTGCTATGAACAGAAACTCTAGCGGTGTCTCTTCATGTTCTGACAAGAGAGGAAAATGTTCACCCTGTAACAAAACACAACCTGCGTCTATTCAGTTCGTGAGTGCACATATCGAATAATTTCCAACAATGGAAGCACATTATGTACGTAAACAATCAAGAAGAAAATATTTATTACACGACTTGAACATAATAAAAATGTGGCACTTATATGTAAGTCAATGTAAATCAAAGGAGGTGAAGCCAGTAAACCAAGCAAAGTATAGACAAATATTTTGTGATGAATACAATTATTCATTTTTCAAACCAAAGAAAGACCAGTGTTCCCAGTGTACAAAGTTCAATATCAATATGGCTGAAGGAAATGTTGACAATACTCTAAAAGAAATGCATGATTCCCATTTAAGGCGTAAGGAGAATTCACGAGAGGAAAAATCTAATGATAAAATTAGAGCAAAGACTGACAATTCATTCTATGCTTGCAACTTTTGACTTGCAAGCAGCATTGAATACTCCATGCACACTTGTTGAAGAACTTTACTACAAACGAAAACTCTCTTGTTATAATCTATCATTTTACTCATTAGGAGATGAAAATGGCATCCGTTATCCTGAATACAAACAGTAACATTCTTTTTCACCTTATTATTGTGCTCATATTTAAAAGAAACAGCAGTCTAAAGCTTAGAAGTTGTTTTAAGGATTGCATATTAAATGATGTACACTACAAAGAAAATAAATCTGCAATATTGCACATCAAACATTCATTGTTGACTATTTTATTGCAAAAGGGTTTATTTGACAATAACATACTTTTTATAGCAAGTTGTCTGTAAGCATCAAGGTGCCATATGCCAAATAGGTTTCAAATATTCTGTGTATGCATCAAGGTGATATTTGAGTGTCTCAATATAAGTATTGCACCATTTTTATTACACTGATGTAAGCTACAAAAAAATATATATATACATAATGCTTATATCATTTACATAAAGAGTGCAAATCTTTAAACAGCGTTTTCTCAAAAATCTTAAAACTGCAGATAGCACCTTGATGCACTAAGGGGTCGCGATGCAGTATAGGCTGCAATTTTAGGAGAAGATCAAATTCTTCCTGAAGAACTCTCATATCCTAACAAACCGAGTAGTACCCAGGTTGATTAATTTCAGATCAATGAATTAGAAGAAGACAAAATCCGCAAAAAACAATTTGTTGACGATACAGGATTTACAGAGAAATGTAGTTGAATTGTTACTCAAAATATGATTCCTGGGTAGAATACGCACGTGTAACTGCTGAAGCCCAGAATTAACCAAAGTGCGCAAACAAATTCTCACTAATAATAAAAGTCAAACGAAAATTTCAGCATTTATTTCCGAACTCAAAGACATTGTCCTTACATATGAAAGATACCCGTACTTGTGTCTGAAGTTGATAATCAGATATGTATGGTGTATGTAACATATGCACGCAAAAACAAGTAGGTAAAAATGATAATGTTTAAGAAACGGCGAAATCCATGCTTCTATTCAAAGAATATTTTATCCGAATATAATTTTTATATTTTTCATATTTATGACAAAGTCAAGAGACAGTGAGCTTTCTGAAACGCTGCATTCATTCGCGGTTTTGATGGCATTATACTTCTGATGACAGTTCAGAAAAAAAGTATAAAAAATAATGAAAAGAAATAATACAACAACAACAACAACAACAACAAACATTTTTGTTATACAAAAAACAAACGAACAAAAGTTTAGAGAAGCACTTTTGGATTGTCTTAATTATCTAAATATTGAGGAGAAATTATCAGAAATTACCACAGTATATGTTAAAACAAACGTAAAAATTCTCTGATTTGATACCCGTGAAAAGAAAGGAAAATAAGTTTTGAAACCAATACAAATCTTGGCTTCTGAAGAAAAGATCCAATCTGGCTAGAAAGAGACGAATCAGTATAAACCGTAATGACTTCGCTCATAAATAACACACATATTTTTTGCAACACCACCTCTTCCTTGAGAATGGTTGAAATAGTACTCGAGGGATACTGATGCTCGCGGGATCTCAACATTGTCTCAAATTTTAGTTCCATGACGTCATGCTTAAAAAAACTACTTGCCGGACAATATTTATGACAACATATATGTACCATTTAACATCTCTGACTAAAATTATTAGATGTATGGTAGAAATATGACATCGTATATGTACCATTTAACATATCTGTTATAAGGTTTTAGATACATTTTGCAAAGATATGACAACGTATATGTGCCAATTAACGTATCGGAGTTAAATTGTTAGATGTTAGGTACAAAAAGCATTGCAGTTTGGAGCTGCTAAATAACTTTACGACGCTTTGATAGCTTAACAAATGTCCGGTACGACGAGCATTGATAACTGTGACTGGTTCTCAGCAACCGCTCATGTGGTTATCAGTATCGTAATTAATAACAATGGGACAAGGTTAAGTCTCGACTAAGAGCTGATAAAGTCAATTGTATGTTGCTTTCCTACTTTCGGAGAGAAAGAAATATGCATGTTTTATCGCAAGCACCGGTATACCTTCTCTACAATATTTTCAATCAAAAAGATGGCAACTCATCTCTCGTTGTATGAAATATACGTTATAATCTATAATATTATGTAACATAAAATTTACATAGTGCCAATTATATTAATTTTTTACCTTGCATCAAGAAAATTCAATTTCAAACTTAACATATTGATAGTTGTTTTTAAAAAGTATTATTTGCTATCTTTACGTATCATTTGAGTAAACTTTCGACTTTTTACTGATTACTGTATACTGATTTTACTAGAAGACTTTATTATATGGTCATTACAAACAAAAAGCAAATGTTCACTTCAAACTAGTTAAACAAAAATTATGGTAATATTCGATTGTTATCATCAGTTTCGCTATCATCATATATCACTGACTCTGTCTACTTATAATTTCAGATACAAAAAGTGGAGCACAGTTTGGTTCCATGTTGTTATATTTGACATATACAATTTTTAAATATGTGTGTTGTAATTTATCTTGGTTTAGAAGGTTGCTAACACCGCTATACGACAACTAATATGTTTTTTTGGTATGTCCATACAATCCAATTTTAATATAAACATCGAAGTACTAACATCCATGTATTGTAGCAAGACACGGTGGTAACAGGTCGTTTCAGAAGGTTGCTAGTACTGCTATATAACAACTAAGATAGTCTTTTGGCATGTTTATACATTCCAATTTTAATACAAACACCGAAGTTCTAGCATCAAGGTATTGTCGCAACATAATGTAAAGAACCTTTTAAAAAATTATTTGTATTAAAATAAAGTAGCTTATAAGGGGGTGTGCAGCGCATGATAGAGGCAAATATGATTCACACAATGTATAGGACAAACACCGAATAATTCATTTAAAACCAATACAATGTACAGGAATGAAAGAAGGAAATAATCTTGCCTGAACTTTAAAACTCTGAAATTTGGGAAAATTATCAATTAATACAAATCTGACTCAACAGTTTAATTACTTTAAGACAAAAAGAACAGTGATATCGTAACACCAAATAATTGCTCACTACTAACGTAATATTTAACATTTGATGTAATGCAGAATCTAAAATTGTTTCGGGAATAAATAATCTGTATTTGATAAGAATTATGACATAAGAAATTGTATGTATCTACGCATATTTAAAATAATTAACATGCATATCATTGGTGTGGTAGAAAAAGATGCGGTGCTCCATAATAGATTTTGATCAAAATCGCGCTTTTCTTTGATAAAAAAGACACTTTATCTCTCTCTCTCTCTCTCTTTCTCTCTCTCTCTCTCAATTTACACAAAAAACTTTCCAAAAGGAACTTTCACGTCGCCATCGTTTTGTGGTCCCATAATACAAACAATGGAACAAATGCACCTCCATGTAGATACTGTGCATGTTGAGAGAGCAACTCAGACTTCTCGCGAACCTATTAATGATTATGTTCCTTAACGCTGAGTGGGGATTCAAGAATGCAACTACATGAAAGATGTCATATATCCAGATTACAAAGATAAATGTCAGTGATACAAATTCGACTCTCTGTGTTTGTGCCTGTACTGAGTCTTCGATGTTGTATGCGGTATATTGTGAAATAATTACACAGGAGGTGGGGTGGAGGTTTAGGGGTGATATAGGTAACAATCAACAAATTCCTCAGGTGTTAAGCATAAGAAAGATATATTCCAGTTTTCTGTAACATTTTATTTCTTTATTTTACAAACTGATTTTTATTTCTACAAAGAGATAGATAATATTTGGAAAGAGAGGTGCTAATAATGTATATTCCTTTTTCACATACCATTCTATATTCCATATCCCTACATTTTGTCTCATAAACTATTCCATATATATATATATATTATATGAAGAAACAAACTTAAAGATTCATATTCCTGAGATTCAGACATTTCAAAAATTCGAACCACACATAATCTTTATCCTAAACTCAACTAAACTGACTAATAATATAAAAGTAGTTGATTCAATACTAGTATAAAAATTATTAATATAAAAATAAATATAAGAAAAGACATGGCAATAATAGATGCATGGATACTGAAGGGTACTTTTACTTCAGGAGGCATTTACTTGCCTGTTATCATTGGATAATAAGTACAAACCAGGACTTATGACTTACTTATTTTCTTACTTGCAACCACATTTTTGCAATTAACAAAACAATAAACATATGAACCATAATTGTAAAAAACTATATACTTATATAATAATTCGCTAGAATTATCACTTAAAATATATATAAAAGATCAATAACAGTAAAATATATAAATATTGTTAAAATTTATATTAAAAACAAAAAACAAAAAACAAACAAACATCCTGTGGGGGGAGCCGACCCGATCCCCACGCACAACTCATCATCACCCTTGCATTCCCTTTCGCGTAACAGTACGTGATTCCAACCACCGCCCTATGGACACAACGGCCATCCGAGTGGCACAAATGCTAAAGATATCGTACACAGACCACTACCCGTTCAAATGGTCTTTCTCTCTGTTTAACCTTTGACTAGCATTTTGGGGATTGGAAACTCCCTACCATCAAATATCGCCCGTTCCCAAACGAGGTTCCCAGTGCAATGTAAGATCGTAAGATGGATTTGTTGAAGGGGCCCAGATAGCTCATTTCTGTTGCATATTTTGTAAGCCACGCTGCTCCTATATTTCATCATTAACATAAGAAAAAATAAGACAGTATCTTTTTATTGGCACTGTACGTGAAAGTTTTTGAAAAATGAAATTTAAAAACTTAATTTTGAATTTGCTTTGAAAATTTGACCCACGGCATTTAGTAACCCACTTTACAAAACTGGGATGCAATATACTTGAATAAAAGGTACATTTATATACTCTCAGTACATTGAAACAATAATTAAAATTGTGTACCCAGCTTTTGTAACAAGCGATGTGATTGGTTAATCGCACCATGTGATGCAGAGAACAAGAAGTTATTAGTGCACGACTCCAGAAAGGAACTACTTTGGTATTCATGAAATTTGCTTGTGTCCTTTGACAATATTTGTAAACTATGGTCAAAATATAATTCTGCTCATTGTTTTGTGTGTTTCATTAATATTTTTATAACTGTTTGTAATTATAAGTATTGCACATCATATTTACAGATTCATGAAGTCATGATCAAGCTTGAAAATTGATTACATAATATTCATGAATGGCCTTCAATTCGGTATGGCCGTACAACATGAAGTTCACTTCTTAAATGTATTGCAAACTAACTCTCTGGATCTTCCAGTCCCCGTTTTACGGATGGAAGATTTTACATCATAATAGAGAGTAGTGTTCAAAAAAAACAACAAAAAAAAACAAATGAAAAACGGCAAATTTCATTTAATTTTTTGCAGAAATACTACATGGATCAAAAAAGTACCGATAACTATCCTGCGCCATCGCCGAATTAGCAGATTTGACATCTTACAGTAATCGCTGACATGTGTGTCACCCCGCACGTCTCTGGACTATTTATGAAGAAAACAATGGACAAGACACTTCATTCTCCTTCCAGCGATTAGATATTTCATGATAAGGATGAAATTCTTAAAGGAATTTGCAAAAAACTCCATCAACTATCATTCACCTTAAGGGACACTGATAAAAAATGTGATGCTTGTTATATAATCGCACAATTTCTTACGGCTCACTTAAATCTTTAACCGCTTTCCTCTTTAAACATTGAATACTAAATATGAAATGACACTATGCACAGATGAAATACGTGATAAAATCAAATAGCGAGAAAACATGAACGACCCAAAAAGTATGACTCTCTCTCACTGCGATAGTTATGTTATATGGGATTTTATCTATATCCTAAGTTATGTGAGTTATAAAACATATTAACTTACAACAACATATTTTCGGACGTTCATGTATATTATCTAGTGTTTCTGTCAACGTGCACGTTTGTTTAAAGTGTTATTGTATTATCCACTGGAGGCCTAAATTAAAATTAAGGATTTTCTCATCTCTCTCTCTCTCTCACACACACACACATAGACAAACACATACACATACCAGGGACATTATATAATCTGTATATTAGTCTCAGTACATGCAGAAATAAAGACCATTTATCCGTTTGTTTGTTTTAAAATGTATTTTTAACCATGAAGAGACTGCAATCTTTGTTCCAGATGTAAGTTGACCATATGATAAAATATTAATATAACCATATTATTTCAATAAACATTTGCCATCAATGTAATTGTACACTACAGATGGTTTTGAGCTAAAGATTATCAACATTAATGTATACATTATCGTTTTCTTTTACAACAATCCCATTTACACTAGATCCCTTCTAGACCCCCTCCCATCAAATAATTTCAACCCATTCCTACTAAGCAAACAAAACTATACAGAGTTTGAGATAGGAAAATCAATTATTTAATTGTATCTTCTGTTTTGCATCTGAATCCGATGTTTGGACATGACTGATCTTTTTCATTCTTATCTGACAAGGTTTAATCCAACTGAGAAGCATTACATGCATACCGGTGTAACCACGCAGTGGCTGATATTCATGCTAAACTTGAATCTATACAATATCTTCTTGTGATGGGGTAATGTTTTCCTCATTCTTGAAAAAATAACGCGGCTTGAATACATTACAGAGTTTTCTAACACTTCTCTTCATCCCAATTTAAAGGCAATCAATTATTTTTGTGCACACACAATAAAGAATGATTAAATGTCAGCCACACATATTTAAAACACCAGCAAATCTCATTTTCTGTAACAAATGATCTCCCGCTACCAGGTGTCATACTTATTCTATAATTTCCAAGGTACACGCATGAAATAAACTCAATATAAAACGACTTTGAGGCATTAAATAGGAGTTATAAATGTGAAGCGTTAATATGCTTTTTGTGCCCCTCCGCTCGTTCAGGTTCGATCCACAGAGATTGGATAGGTAGCCATCAATGCAATATTGGTTTGTATGTTTGGTATTTAACGGCACATGAACATATAAAACATTATATCATGCCGAGGCAATCGGAGAAAAGTGCCTCGCCCTGGGACACATAACGATGGCGACCAAGCCTAGTCTGGGATTAGAACGCTCATCCTTCAGGCATCGAAATCGAATAACCACTAAACCACCGTAGCTGTCCCAAATTCAATGTGATTATCTTAATTTGCTCCGATTTCCTCCATTTATATGCATATGCCGCACAAACATCTGAGCGGTGGAATATATATATATATATATATATATATATATATATATATATATATATATATATATATATATATATATATATATTATCTACTCGTTATCTTAAGAATACTTTTTTTACAAAATTGTGTTTCTTTTATGTGAGAAGGTGTCAATTTCTTATAGGAAAAGATTTTAAAATAAATAAAAAAAATTAAAATCAAATATTTGAGATCATACACTAATTAAAGTTTCATATCAGTCATGTGATGCTATACTATCACATATTCTGATATTTTCTTTATTTTTAAATTATCTTTATATTATTTAATTCACGATATCAAATATTTAATTTAAAAATGCTTGGTTTCAAAATTATTTTATGATAGCAACCATTCAGTGGCATAATCTGCAACTATTTGATTAAAACGTTTCTTTTTACTTACTTACTTACTTATTTATTATTATTATTATTATTATTATTATTATTATTATTATTATTATTATTATTATTATTATTATCAATATTATAAATAATATAATAGTTCTACAAATATCGTCAGAAATCTTCGTAATGAAACACTTCCAGATGAATCTAGTACGAAAGCCGAAGATAAATATCACTTTATTCATGATTTTGCAACGTCACATTTGACCTCTGGGAAAAACTAGTCCAATGCGCCTTGAAATAACACACTTTTATTTTCGTAGCTCTCCTGTAATTGATGAAAAGTTTTATAATTTGAATTTGAAGGAGAAACTTTTAGCTTGAATGGATAACAACTATTTTCCTCTATAGTCATTTGAAGACACAGATACTGTGTTGGAAGAATGAAAAACGGTCGATTAACTGAATCTGGACGTTTTCAACTAGTTTGCGGCATTTTATTTAGAACTGTGCGTTATTTTTGAAACATAAGAATTTCACTTGCCGCTTAAGTACAATGGTTGTTTTAAACATGCTCATTCCGAGCCGTATACAGTGGACAGCGAATAAATATATGTAAAGTCGGACGTGCATATGAATATGCGTAGTACTGAATAGTATATGTCTCACAAACTTTTGCATCTACTTCAGACATTTAAAAAAAGCACACGCACACACAACACAAGCTAAGTTTTTGGGGGATATCTCTTGAAACAAATTGTTAAGATGCCTAATAATCTAAAAATAATAGCCGTACATGATTTAGAAACCTCTAATCTTTTTAACCGATATGGGAAAGAACTTTGTCCTGAGATTCCAAATTTTGCCCCATGTTCTGGCGAACGTGGAATTGTATACACCGTGTATAATTTTATCCACGAATCGCTCTTGGACCTTTTTACCATATGCATGATGTCATATGAAATCGCTCATATGAATATCATAGTTGAAGTAAAGAGCGCTTGGACAAATTTCTTAAACATGTTGCTTGTCATGGACTGGTTATTTTGAGTAGTAAAATCACAGACTTGTTCGTCAACGTGGTTATCTAAACATAACACGAAAATAAATAAATAAATAAATGCATGAATAAATAAATCAAAAGATTTGAGTGAGCACGAAATTGCGAGGTTTGATAACTGATGGTCCCTTTCTCCAAAACTGTTTTCTTTTTCCTTTTTTTGTAAACAAGAAGTATCCTTTCTTAAATCATGAATTTGACGGTTAGAAAAGTAAGGCTTCTGCTCTTTTTGGACTTTGACATATGCTCGTATCTTGCACCGCAAGAAAAAAAATGCCCTATTAGTTCTAATATTATTTATATCACATATCTCCGATAGAAAGTATTAGTGGTGTGGTACCCAGCAACCTAGCAGAGTAGGGCTGACACCTCTCTCCACCCTTAATCGTCGTATTATTGTTAATTTGAAGATACAGTTTTATGTACGAACAGAATGTGTCCCATATAAGTTTGTTCCCGCATATTTGATATTTTTAGATCATAATAAGAAATGTTGAAGATGTCTTACCTCATAAACAAACCAAAGACTCTTTGATGAAATCGACTGCCTTGCGCAGGATTCTTCACATACCGAAACTGATATCGATCATTTCTTTGTTTAAAGTCATCTCCTCGTAAGCCCGTCTACACTCCGCGCATATAATACGTCGCTCTAAACGCTAAATATGAAGTGATAAGGACAAAGTATGGCAAGCCCGTGCGGACATATATTAACGTTCTGTCATGGATTTTCACGCCACAATATACACCACTATTACACAAAAATGATGCTTCGATCAAAATTATATTCTTAGCGATTTTTCTTGAAGATATGTTAATTCTTTAATTTTCCACACTAATATATGAATCTAAGTTTAATCGTTATGGAAAAGACAATCGTACAGTTAAATTATGGCAACTTCTTCATACTGACAAAGGTAGATTTTTTCCGAAAATAAAATCTGAATGAATATGGAAATCAAAATTTTTTTTTGGGTCTAATTACCAACACTTTCATGAATAAATTCCTTTCAGAGGTAAACAAAAATAAAATGTCTGTTTTGTCGATTGCGGTCTGCTGCATAGTGGCGACGATAGCTATCTGAGTTACAAAGTACCTATCTTTTAGTAGACTATGGAAGAGCAGGAAGTATCTATCTTAAGAAGTTAAATCCGAACTCTGAATAAAGACAGGACTATTTTGAATGAAATAAAAATTATATTTAGTCTATGCATCCTATAATTACTGTAATTAGATGGATTATAATGATTATATAACTGAATATTATTTTCACCAGGAGCGGATTAAGGTTTTGGGGGCCCGGGGTACTTAAGATACAGATCTACAAATACATCCTGAAAGCAGTCGTTAAACTGTCCATTATATATGTAAAATTATTATAGCTATATTAGGCTAAGTATTAAACGGTTTAGATCTATATATGGTTTATTTAAACACATCTAATTTTTTCCATGGCAACCAGGGGTGTCCGTATTACAGGGGGTGGGGGTGGGGCAGGGCACACCCCTCATGCGCCTCCACCATAATCTGGCACTAAATGTCACGCTTGTACTGGTACTATTTTTACACTAACACACTCTAATAGGGATAAAACAACACTAACATAAAAAATAAATAATATTAACTAGCGCAGTAAGACTACATACTATTTTTACACTAACACACTCTAATAGGGATAAAACAACACTAACATAAAAAATAAATAATATTAACTAGCGCAGTAAGACTACATACTATTTTTACACTAACACACTCTAATAGGGATAAAACAACACTAACATAAAAAATAAATAATATTAACTAGCGCAGTAAGACTACATACTATTTTTACACTAACACACTCTAATAGGGATAAAACAACACTAACATAAAAAATAAATAATATTAACTAGCGCAGTAAGACTACATACTATTTTTACACTAACACACTCTAATAGGGATAAAACAACACTAACATAAAAAATAAATAATATTAACTAGCGCAGTAAGACTACATACTATTTTTACACTAACACACTCTAATAGGGATAAAACAACACTAACATAAAAAATAAATAATATTGACTAGCGCAGTAAGACTACATACTATTTTTACACTAACACACTCTAATAGGGATAAAACAACACTAACATAAAAAATAAATAATATTAACTAGCGCAGTAAGACTACATACTATTTTTACACTAACACACTCTAATAGGGATAAAACAACACTAACATAAAAAATAAATAATATTAACTAGCGCAGTAAGACTACATACTATTTTTACACTAACACACTCTAATAGGGATAAAACAACACTAACATAAAAAATAAATAATATTAACTAGCGCAGTAAGACTACATGGTATTTTTAAAACAATCTACTCTAGCACAGTAAGACTACAGGGTATTTTAAAATTATCCACTCTATTGCAGCTACTGAACCTTAGCTAGAGAATGCGCAGGGAAACAGCGAAAGATGCGGCAGGAACACAAAATAAAACTGTACATTTGTTACACATCATACATATTGATACAAAGCTACATTGTATTGAATTCAACAATTTCAGAGAGGTGATGGAAATATTTCATCAGATTAACATAGAAGAAACAATGGCGGCATTCAGAGATAATGTTTGTTTATAAATTTGTAGGGGATAAAACTATGGTCAAAGCTAGTTGTGTTGAAGAATATTATTCGAAAGAATAAAGTTTTCGTTTCTTGATTTGAAACATAAAAAGGATATACTCCAATGTTTTAAAAAAGATGCAGATATGCAAATTACTTTCACTGATGATAACATTGAAATAAGTAGCAAAAACCCAAATTGGATGATTTTTAAAACAACCAACCATAGGAATTGTAAAATGTGACATAAATCTAAAATCATGTATACGTTTGAAAGGATTGAAGAAACGTTGTAAATTAGTGAAAATAAACGTACATGTTTTAGACCTTCATTCCGCTGGCCTGTTGATTATACCTACAGATAATGTATCAATCATAAATTATTATATCAATGTTTTTATTTCGTTTAAATTGACTGAATAAGAACGATGTTTAATATATCTGTGCTACTGTCATAAATGTTCTGTTCTGACATAAATATCAATCAAATGTGGGAACAAAAAAATGGAAAGAAATGAAAATAAAAGATGCTGAATTGAGACAATGGTTAACTGAACAGTCTAAGCATATGTTTACACTAGTAAAAAAAAAAAAAAAAAAGAATGGCCATATTGAAGAGTTTATGTCAGTCACGTTGACAATGTTGAGATGACGTGTAAGTCGCGTGGACATTATTGACATGAAGAATTTATGCCAGTCACGTGAACATTGTTGAGATGACATGTCAACATGTCAGTCACGTGGACATTGTTGACCTAATAAAGACAACAAGAAATATAAGTACATTTTGACAGTGATATATATTTTCTCGAAATATGCAAGGGCTGAAAAAGTATTAAAAAATGGGGGGGGGGCGGGTATTACATTCACAATGCGTTTAGAGAAATCTGTAAAGAAAGAGAGCCTGATAAGATACAGTTTGATGAACGAAAAGAGGTTTATACCAAAAACTCAGGGATGTGCTGGAAAAAGATATTAAAATCTTGGAAATAAATTTCAAGACAGTTTTAGCAAATATATTTGGTTGTAAACCATAAATGTCAGGCTGGAGGATTTTGCTTACTAGCAAAGTTGAAGGCCTAAACGGATAAAAGCCTAGTCAATCATCTGCTCAAATGAGTCAAATAAAAGGTTTTGATTGATTGAATGTCAGTATTGACGTCATATCAAAATTATGGACAACATGCCTTTCAAATCAAACCATTTATTATGAATCCCTCGTATTTACAATAAATTGAATGTATACTCTTTCTAGCATGTCAATGTTCTTACTCAAATATCAGTGACATTAAAAATGAAAATAGCTGAGAAGAATCTTGATATATGAAAAATAAGTATTGTGGATGGAGACGTTATCGATTATAAACCAGGGGACACTGCTGAGTCATTAATCATTTACACATTAAATGGCATTCTAAATTACTCATCTCAAAGTTTTAAAAAAAACTTCATTAATATTTCATGTTTTTGATGCTAAATCTGGGTTTCTAGATAACACGTGGACATCAGATGAAGGTATTGAGCCGTTATTTAAGGACGGATCACCTGTGAATAATTAAGTGTTTACCTCTAAATCTACCCAAGCAGCTTTAGAAACGGTTGATACAATACAGTTTTTGTTCATGATCAAGCTTTGTTTCATTAAAATAAATCAAATAAAATTAATTCTGCAGACTTGTTTCAGTCTTTTGGTTGTCTAAATGTTTAAACCGAATACACAGATTTCAGATAAGTATGATTAACTGGACTAGGGTAATGGAAATGTAACTTGTATTGCTTTGTCTCGTGTGTGATACAGCATATCATTGAGAATGTCTAGTAAATACAGTGAGATTCTCTCTGCCCTCTACCCACCCCGTTCTATTTTGGCTTCCCAACTCAGCTACTTTAATGGAATCTCTTGATTCTTATAGGGCTGAGGGTATGCAGGTGACTAGAGCAAAAGAGAAGCTGTATATAGTAGTATAGCGCTTGTAATATGGGGCACCTGTTATAGCTTATTGTCCCTCGGCTATACTAAAGTGATCAAGACACTAGATCCGCATTTTGATGGTGACGAGTGTAAGCCAAGTGAAGCTGTATATGGTAGTATAGCGCTTGTAATATGGGGCACCTGTTATAATGCAGGAAACAAGACACTAGATCCGCATTTTGATGATGACGGGTGTAAGCCAAGCGAAGCTATATATGTTAGTATGGTTCTTGTAATATGGGGCACCTGTTCTAGCTTATTGTCTCCCGGCTATAATAAAGCCAAAGATTATCTTTGGTATCTCTTTCATTTTTTTCATACCACGTCAAACTTTATAGCTGAAATATAAATGGTAAGTAGGGCAGTATATGACAATCGTTGGTTCATGTACATTTCAGATATTTTTGTGGGAAAGTAAATTTTCCCAATAAGAAGTAAAGATTAGTGGTGTCTTGGAAGCTTTTTTTGCAAACATCACAGCAGAGTAAACGAAACCCTATTATCATCAGAATACGTTCACTGCTAAGTGAATTTGTAGTGAATAGGTTTTCCTAATTGTAAACAGCTGATATATTCCTATAGTTTGTGTGATGCGGATGGAAATAAAGAGATAAAATGTTTTACTTGCAATAAAGTGCAAAGAAAGTGATGCCATATCTTTCCTGATTTAAATAGCGAGCTAATAAAGAAATACACGAATGTAAATATTTAGGTCATAAGTCAACTTGTATCTAGCCACAGAAGAGAGAGAGAGAGAGAGAGAGAGAGAGAGAGAGAGAGAGAGAGAGAGAGAGAGAGAGAGAGAGAGAGAGAGAGAGAGAGAGAGAGAGAGAGACGGGGGGGAGCAACATAAGTCAACTTGTATCTAGCCACAGAAGAGAGAGAGAGAGAGAGAGAGAGAGAGAGAGAGAGAGAGAGAGACGGGGGGGGGGAGCAGATAAATACTGTAAGCCCTCACTATCACAGAACTGACTACAACAAATTCCTTAACATAACGAACACATACATTATACTCCAGAGAGTACTTTTGCATGAAGATAATATTTCATTATAACAAATGCCTCGCTGTAACGAACCCAAACTAGTTCATTCAATAAGATGAAGTATTGTAATGAAAATAGAGGCGTTTTTTTGAAAAGCAGTGTGATCGTTTCTTGCACATGTCAGCACAAAAACTCTTTCTTGAAACGTTGATCCCAAACCTAATCTGGTGTAACGTCAAAACCAAAACCAACAAGCGGATACTATAACTAACATCAATTGAGAGAGAGAGAGAGAGAGAGAGAGAGAGAGAGAGAGAGAGAGAGAGAGAGAGAGAGAGAGAGAGAGAGAGAGAGAATAAAAAAGAAGTCTTAGATATTAAAGACGGTACCAATCTAGTACCTTAATCATGACATTTTATTTATTTGAATAGCAGGACACCGGTAAGATTCCGTACTAGTCTTTAATGGGGGATTTTCCTGAAGTCCATCGTGTCAGAGACAACGGTTGCCGTACACACACTCACATTAGAAGTAGAGTCTATTCCTTTGAGATTAGATTCCTCCAATCTTGTCTCTCGTTTCTCTAGGGTCTACAAAAACAGTATAAATTCTGCGTCTAGTAAAACTAGTTAAGGCTATTATATAAGCTTTAAAACAGTATGTGAAACTGGTTGTTCATGTTTAGAAATGTTGAGCTTATATTTGCTATGTGCCACATTCACATGTAATTCTATGCTAATTTCTCTCTATAATATTTTCAGTTCCTCCATTGTATTATCATTTAATTCTCGTTGATTGTGCACAATCTTTACATGGTTGATATTTTGTGTTTCGTTTCTAAGATTAAAAGAGAAAAAAAAAAAAAAAAAAAAGATATAAAAACAACAACAACAACAACAACAACAAAAATAACAAAACATAAAATTATGCAACTCTTATCAAGCGATAAATACACTTTGGATCGAATATTCTGAACGCTTCTGAAAGGAAAATTTTTAGAAATATGTTTAGCATTTATACGACAACTAAGCTCTTGTATATGAATAGATTTAGTGTGTGTTTAGGAAGTATTTAGCAATGTAATAATTATTTCATTTATAAACACATTTCATCCGTTTTGCTACTTTATGTATTTACAAGCTAAGTATGTTTTATCCCGAACACGTTCAACGAGAAACGTGTTAGGTTATCGTCATATTCATAAACACGTATAGATCTGAACACATAACACAAGTGTTTTCATAAACGTCAATTTTACAATCTTCAAAAAAATAATTGAATTTGTAGAAACGTGATATATCTAAACCAAATCTGCACGCAGTTACTTGATATGTTAAGTTTGATATTATGATATTATTCTCGTGGTAAGACGAGTGTAAGGGTGCAAATTTCTGTCGATATATTTCGGTAGAGCACATTAGTTTGGCAGATAACAATTAATTAGATTTATGAGAAAAGGTACCGTATTAAATCGCTAGAGTGCGATGGTTTAATGTCCCTGTTTGGTACGAGATTGATTCTTAATTAACCCTTCATTGTATAACTGTCGGACAGAAGGTTAATTTGGGTCTAGGTATCGAAAATGTCAAAATTGAGAGGATGCAGAGACTATTTGTAAAGCCAGTTGAAGTTGTTTTATCTTTTGAAATTTTCCAGACTCAGTTATTTAAATTGCGCGCGAAATCAAGAGGGTTACGCTAACCACGATGGGCGTGTATATAAAAGGCGGTAGATATGTTTAATCTGATTGGCTACGCTAAATAAGGGGTGTGTTTCGCGGACAAAATTTAATGTTTTAAATATTCTATATCGCAAACTTTAATCAGTCCAAGTTCCTGCGAAAGGCTGGAAATTTATTAACTCCGAGCAGAATAAGACGACATTCTCTCGTATACATAACTGTTCAAGGGACAGGTGTCTGGAAGTTGAGGGACACAATTCTGGCGGTAGAAGCGAGTGAGTCTTGAAAGCACGAGGTATTTGCATCAATCTTATGTAATTCGGTGATATCAGTATAATTATTTGTTTGAATGTATTTGTTTAAATTCGTAGTTCAGTTTTCTTGATATGAGTATAACTATTTGTTTGAGTTCATTTGTCTGAATTCGTACAATAATCATCTTTATATGAGTTTGACGAATTGTTTGAATTTGTCGTCTTGATTGTTATAGGAATCATGTATTCTAAGAATTTCATGCATTACTTTATTTAATAGAGTTGTGAGAATCTTGTGTGACTTTTTCTGTCTTAGATGATATGAATAATGCACGCGAAAGAGTTGAGTGAGTATTCACTGCCACTAATGTAGCTTAGCCATGAAGTGAATTGCATTGATTCATTTGTATAATTAAGACGTGAACTGAAACTGTTATGTCTCGTGTGATGTTATAGTGAGTTAGTGATGAAATAGCCGTTAGAAAGTTCATTAATCTTCTGAAACTAGGTTTGTTTATCGTCTGTCAGGTTTGGCCTAACCAGATGGCCTTTGGTATCTGTTTAAATTCCGATAGGACGATATCAGAAGTAACGAAGGTGGGGTAATATTCTACTCCCCAGAAGGAATCTGACGGGTTATTTAGGTTGCTTCTTGTTTAATTTAAAGGGGAAAATAGCTCTACCTACCTACCCACCTATCTATCAACATATCCACCTACCTACCTACCTACAAAGCCAACCATCGATGCAGGTATAAGTGTAAACGTAGAGGTTAGAGAGAAGAGGCATCCCACACAAAGTTTGAGGACCAAAAGAGGCTGGATAAGAGAGAGAGAGAGAGAGAGAGAGAGAGAGAGAGAGAGAGAGAGAGAGAGAAGCAAAAAGAGGAGAACATCAACCTTGACCTGACAGCAACGTTGACCTTGGAGTGACCAGCAATAACAAGGTTATGCAGGCATGCTGGGCAATTGATTCCATTGTTCACTTGATTCCATGATGAACTAAGTCTATCGTTTTAAACGATCGGCTAATTACATAATTATATTTGTGTTGAAATTCGGTAAATTATATCAAAAAGAAGTGTATCTTTCTAATGTTATGTATTATTTCAATTTGTTTTACGTAATTGATTAAATTGTTATATATCATGTACGGGGACTCGTGTTATTTTGTTCTATATATCTGCTCAGATCTCTATTTATCCCCTCTATAAAATGTCATATTTTATTTCACTATTTATTCGATCCGGGCAATAACACCGAGGTCGATCATCCTCTAGATAACGATAACCAAACGAATCGTACACCTGTTACGAGAGGTGCATAACAACGAGCAATCAGAGTGTGTTGGGAAGAGAGACATCGTTACTTGTGAAATAGTGAAGTCAAACGTTCCATTGTTTAAATAATTAGTCAACTGAAAGCAATTCGTAATGCATTTTACATTGACGATGAAACTTTTATTGACTTCGTAATTTACTAATGTTCTTTAACACAGTAGGTCCACTGGAACATCATGACTGTCGTGCCACCACTGTAACTCATTCTGATATTCCTGAAAGCAGAGTTATCTGAGTATACAAGACGAAATTATTCTTCCAAAGGAGATCGAAGATGGCATTTGTGAAGCTGCGTGTAGGCCTGGTGTGTAGGCAAGAACGTTGTCAGAAAAAAACAGCTTAACTACGGAAGAAGGAGAAGCGAATTCATACTATGTATGAAATGGAACATCGAGGTCGAGATATGAATATGATAGGAATATATATATATATATATATATATATATATATATATATATATATATATATATATATATATATATATATATATATATATATATATATATATACTTTGACACTGTGTGTTCAGAAGAGAGTAACGAGAATCTATCAAGAAACAATTTGATAGCTGAGGTAAAGGACAATTGGTATAGAATCCTTCTGTACCAAATTCATAGCCTATATGAAAGTATTCAAGAAGAGTGAGGCTGTTCTGAAATGACAGGGGCAAATCACTAGGCATTGAGAATCATGGGTGCGTAATTATATTTTTAATTTACTTTTGAATTTACTTATGTTCTTTGAATTTATAAGACACTCCTACCATCTTTATTATTCATTTATAACCTGGTATCTGTCTGGATCATGTACACATTCAATAGCCTGACAAAGGCAACTATTGTAGCTACGTAAACAAGATCAATTATTGGAGCCACATAAACAAAAGACAAAATATGTAAAAGTACAAAAAGAGCGGGAACAAGAATACATACCATAAGAAAATGTAATGCGACGTACACGTCTACAGTTTTCTACATTCTAAACTCATAAGTAACATATCTGCATATATTGAAAACTAACCATACCTAAGATGTAAAGTGCATGTCTATCTCATGTATATAACTTGTGCGATCGGCACTACAACCAACACAATTTCAATTCACACTGTCTGCAATGTCACGGATGTATGATTGAGGCTAAACTTAGAATGTCATGTAACGTTTTGTTTTAGAGGGACATGCATAAATCACATAGTTCGGTCTGGTTCATAGTAATACAAATTTTTTGATAAAGTACTCAACTTACTTGTATTCCTAAATAAATGTATTTTCACTATATGCAGCTGATAATATAGCAAACTCTATAATTCAGCAGAAACAACAGTCACGTTTTATATGGTTACAAAGCCTGTAAAGAGTGATTACATTTAAATATATAAATTTCAATAGGAAAAGATAAGGCAACAAATACAACATGTGCGTGTGTATGTATATGAGAGAGGAGTTTTCTGCATATATACTGTAAACAGGGACATTTGCTAACGAAGGTGTGATAGTCACTGGAAACTGTTTCTTTGATGAAGAACAATTCAAAAAAGAGATTTTGCAGCAGTACGTTTACAGAGACAGATCTTCTATTCTTTTAATTCTCAGATGTAATAAGGAAAATTGATCTCGCTTTATGTGCACAAAGTCGATACACGAATATATAAAAAAATAAAATAAATACAAAATAAAACAAATTGGAAGTAGTTTGAAATTGTGTGTTAATAAGAGAGTAAACAAGAATCCATGAAGATGAAATCTAATAAATGAAGTATAGGATGACAGGTAAAGATTCCCTTAGCACAAAGTTCATAGATTGTATGAAGGCATTCCATTAAGAGTGAGACAATTTTGACTGGAGAGGATCAAATCAATTATCATTGAGATAGCTGGGTTCGGAAATCACTGAAAAATATGATTAATTGACTTCTCCATATATTCATTTTGACATGAGATAGTTGGCTATACGGACAATACTCGGTGCAAAATAAAACTATTTTTGACAAAAATATGATAAATGGGATGTGGGTCGATGGGATGGGGCAGAAATATATAGCACAAGAGAGTAGCATGATGATATATAAACCTCTTTTGTTTCCTATTATATGAACTAAAAGAGCATAAAAATAACCACACTGAACTTGTCGACGTAAAAACACCCACAGAAAAGAGTTTGAATTCCAGCTGTTTTCTTAGTGCGGATATATCATTAGAACGTTGTGTAACTTTTGTTACAGAGTGCACGGGATGTTGACGATTTTTAAAGATAAAACCAAGAGTCGTAGCAAATGTAAAACATAAAAATACATCAAATGCGATACTGTTTTAAAGAATATCAAATTATTGATACATTTTCAATGCAATTACAAATAAAGTACATCAGCTATCATCCGGCCGCAGTTACCAATCTTTTGGTTTTGCTCTTAGTCTTGATTTTAAAAAATGCTGTGATTTCTAAATTATTCTCAAGCAAGAGTACCGTGAACGGTACATTATACAACCCCCCCCCCCATGTGCTAAACAATATTATTACACTTGGAGTACCTCTGACTAAACCCTTTGACATTTTATCAACAAGATCCAAAGGTGTCGACCTTGTCCCAAGTGAAACACATCTACAATGTTTAGTCAATGTATATCGTACAGAACTGAAGTAGTTTGTGGAAATTGTTTTCCTTCTTTAAGTCCCTGTGACCCCCACCTTTGACCTTGTCGCCCCAAAATGAATAGTATCTTCCTTGTCTCAAATACAAGTCATCGATAAAGTTTGGTTAGAGTAAGATATCGTGTGGAAACCATTTTGTCTTTTTATAATCACTGTGATCATTATTATGTGTGTTCTGATGTCTATAAATGCACATATATATGCATACAATAGTAGAAAACAGGATATGCTATTACCGTTTTGAAGTGGAACTATCTACTTTATTCATAACAAAATATTAACATTGAACATAACCGGATGTTGTATAGTTTTCACAAACAGAATATACTTACATTTTGACTAATAGTGGAGTGCATCTATCAACAATACTTATACCTAAGTTAAAAATAATTGAACGATTGATGATAAAAAATGTCTTGAAAAAATCGAACTTTTATCGATATTGGACGGTTGATAGTAATAAAATGTCTTTTATTCACTATCTCATTTGCTTCTGCCGACATAACTGGCAACTTAAACGATCGCACACACACACAGACACACACACACACACATAAAATTTATATCGTCAATACATATGGTGGATTGAATATATTGCCTATCGTGATATGACTTTCTGTTATACTATATCTAAAAGACATACTGATTATTAAATTTTTAAATAAATAGACATGTAAATTACTGATCAGTTTGTGAAAATATCCTATTAGATATCGTAAAATATGAGATATCGTCAATATGTCTATCTTTCTTGTAAAAAAATGGATCGAAAACCGTATAATTCGACTTGAAGTAAGCTTCTCGTAAAATTTTAATGTATTCGCATTCGGTAAAAGTTGCATTTTTGGAGTGCGTTCGTATTTACGTACAGTGTAAGTTGCATTTTGATCTGTGTTAGTATGTCTATACAGTGTAGTTTCCTTGACATATTTAGCAGAATCGAAGATTGCATTAAATGTATCTACAATTAGCATGTACATGCATTCCAGTTTTATCAAGTACAGATCTATTATGAAGAAAACATTATCGATGAGTGTCGGCCGATTTTTATTTTTAAAACCCATGATGGATATGTTGAATTCGTCAATCTTTACAGAGCCACCGTTATAAAATCAGCGTCATTTTCTTCAGCTTTCTCATGATCCCGTGAAGTATCACTGAAAGAAAATAGAATTTACATTTTAACATATTTGAACAAAAAGATGTTTGAACTTTACATATGTTTTTTATAATTATATATAGCATAGGTCTTTCGACTAAAACAGAATCAATTTTCTGAATATTAATATATATTTAAAAGTAATACAGTTTCTTTTGGAGAGGAATGGATAAAAACGACAAAGAAAACCCGTTTTATTGGCTAACTTTTACAACAATGTAAAGTACTGTCTGTCTCGTTATGTATTGAAAAAACAAATTGAAGAAAAAATGATATTTAATAACATTGGTCCTAAGTGATGTTACTTGTTCTGTCACAATTCGTAAAATTCATTAGGACATAATTATCGTCCATATGACTTAGATCCAATTTTCGCGAGGTGTCAATGGAATTCGATGTCCCTAACCCCCACCCCACCCCGAGTTTCGTTCCCGCACGTTTCTCGTAGCACGTCAAAATCGCCCTGCACCTCTTGAACTACCTGCATGCACCCTTGGGGCGCCGGGCCCTTTTCTGTCCGGGCTGTATTATGTCTCGCGGCAAGGTTTTTGAATGTGTTTGCATATGCTCTGGTTCCAGATGTTTTTTTTTTGTTTTTGTTCTTGTTAATTTAGATATACTATGTGTATTGGGATATAACTTCTGAGAAATTATATACAGTCAAAATGCGTAGAGGCAAAAATACATGCGCTTGGCTTACACAGGCGAGTGCGGAAAGGTGTCGCGAGATAGTATCGACGAATACTTTGAAGGTGAGGCGGGACTTATCCCTGCACAAGATGCGGAATTGGAGTTTGAACCCGCTACGCGCTTTGGAAGGCCTGTGGGTCGTGAGCTTTTCGGGCTCGCATCAGGAGGCAGAAAATAGCTCAGTTGCACAGTGAATTCAACGACAAAAGGTTATTGATGTGCAGTATATAATTATAGCCGTGACTCTGTCGAGCCTGATGTTTTTGTTGTGTTCATACGTTCCCAAAAATAGAACGAGCAGTCGTTTGGTTGGCCAAAAAGGAGCTACGCGTGGGTGGCACAAATCAACTTTCTGTATTCTACCAGTGGGTGGATAGCTCAAAGCCGCTCTGGGATAGCCCAGATTTCCCTCCGAATCGATGCTTTGTCAGTGCATACAAGCAGGATGTTGAGAAGCGCCGTCTACCGGTTAAAACTAACCTTACATACTAAGGAATATGGGAGCTTACCCGCCCTGGCCAGTCTCTCCCTGCCGACGGCGAGGAGACCTGGAAGATGTCCTGGGCTGACGTCAAGGTTTGGCTGCGCAAGTGGCTCTTACCTGGTATTGCTATCGACATTCAGAGCAACGTGGTCTGCTGGTATAAGAATGCGGCGCAACACATGAGACAAAACTCATTTTGTACTCCTCCTGCATAACAGTCATGTTTGGTTTGTAAATAAGGACGTCAAGGCCTTCGATACATTTTACGCCAACAAGCCTGTACGGGTAGGACCCCCACCACCAAAAGCCAGCGACCAGCTCAGAGGCATGTGGCCTCGTCCCAGCAATGCCGAAGAGACGGTTAACCCGGTGGACTCTGCAATCAACTTCTTGAAAGTCCTTAACTTGAGGAAGACGGCACAAAAGTGGTATGCATTACCGGTGAGGAGTCCAAGGATCTTATTCCCGAGAAATACCGTGCTCCGCACAAAACCGAGCCCGGCGTCGTGGACGACTTTCCGTTCAGGTAGGTAAAATGCTCGTTTCAGTTCGGCGCTCTGCCTGGCAACACTGAGGGCAACCAGCCGGACGACTGTAAGAAAGGACCGAAAAGCGCTGCCAGCTGGTCATGGAGTGGGGCGAAAAACTCGCCTCAGAAGTGATAATCTTAGGCTGCACTCTCACATTACAGCCAAGACGCGCTTGCCCTCTTAGGCAGCAATCGCCTTGTCCGCGCTGTGGATTGCTTTGCGCTCAAGAGCTGCCGGAAGGCACTAAGTTCGTTGGCGTCGACGTCATGGTTACTAAATTACCGTCTTTGCCTGTGCTATCTAAGTTTGTCTGCCTGCGAAAGTCCAGAGGTGGCCCAATCTGGCCAGCCTGATTTTACCTGCTAGAGGTTGAAAACACATATTCTCTTTCCATTGAGGCATGACTTTGTCTCTGGCACTGATCCGCGGAGCGAAGTATCGGCATAACGGTCTTGGGAGAGATTATCCCCACAAGACCGTCCCAAGCAGCGCCACCAAGGTTCTGTCTCAGCTATACGCTAGCGAGGTCAGCAACTGCGACACAATGTACATTGCAAACCTCATCATCGGACTTGCTGGCAGGCGCTATAACAAGGAAGCCTCGGGTGAACTCTACCAAGACAAGAGAGAGGCCTTGGCATATGGCAACGGCCGTCCGAGCACAGATCTCGACCCAGACCTCTATCAAACTATTGACCAGGTACAGCAAGAGCTCTCAGGGGGCTAGCATCAGGTCTCGCACCTCATTATCAATGGCATACGCGTCCTGCTCCACAAGCTTGCCAACGTGCTGGGTATCATAAATTGCGTCTGCACGACCCTGTCGTAATAGAAGGCTTGTTGGCGGCTGAAAGAGGCTGGGTTTACGTTTGTAGTGTCTAGCACAGTGGGAACCACGAGAACAACAGCATGCAGGTGGTTCGAGGTGAGCTGCCTGGGTATCAACGCCAACTCCCGTTTGCCCAAACGCCTGCTAGAAGAGGAGGACCTGGATGAGGCTGTACGACATTGAGTACCAACAGGAAATTACCATGAGCGAGGAATGGTCGAAGGCCCCTCGGGTGCAGAAGACATCGATAACTTCACGACCTATGACGTCATTTTCTTTGACGAGGTGGATCTCTACACAACATACTAACACGTCACCTTTGCCAACAGCGACCCTGCTGAGAACGATCTCGTCGTGACGTTGGCGTCGAGAAGAACTTTGATGAGGCCCAGGTCTTCCCACGAGACCCTAACCGGAATGCCGAAACAGCCTGTTTTCATAGTACAAGCTGCAGCAGTCTGGTCGGAAGGACGAGAGGATCGAAAAAATGCTGCCTTTGCACTCATATGCGTTTACCAACTACAGCGTGGATTGCGTGAACATCTGGGTGTAGGACATTCGGCACGTAACAGACGAATGGCAGGTAGGAGATGGCGTGGTCTTCAGCACCTAGGCACGAAAAAGATAAATTCATTAAGCAGGCGGTCACTGAGACCCACCTCACCATTCGGGGCTGCATTGGTGTAAACATGATGTTTGACGCGAAACAGCGTCCCAAGCTCCTTCGTAGGCTATTGCGTCGCACAGGCTACTAAATGCAGGGAACGTCGGCAACAAACTCTGCATCTAGTGCTAACATACCCCTTGTCACGGACCAGTGACTCCGCACCGCAATTACCTCGTGTCGTACACTACATGTCATCCTAGCTGCCTACTGTGACACCGTGCGCCTTTCCCGCCTGATCACCGAGAAGCGCATCCAAGAGCACAAAATTGCCTTCGGCGAGCCGCCTGGCCGTATAACATTGCCAGTAGGTGGAAACGACAAGAAAGGAGACTTAGGTTTAGGTCAACGTCTACTGGGCCCGGCAAAAGGTGATTGCCCAGGGCTACAAATGCGCCACCTGCCCAGAACCGATAGACAAAGACCGAAGCATTGACCACATTGACCACATTTAAAACGCCGAGCGCACACAAGACAATTGCCAGATTTCCTGATGGCGCTCTCAGAATGCCAGTGCACCCCGTACCTCGTCCTGCGTACAGCACAGCGCTGCAGCAGCAAGTGTGGAGGGCCGTAAAGCCAAGTTTGGGCTCAATGGGGGTCCTCCTGGCACATATCAAGCTTACATATTGTTCTTTAACGAGCTGAGCTGGACGAACTATGGCTACGAGAGCATTCTTACGGCAATCGATTTCAACAGCCACTATGTCTACGCCGAGCCTCTGAAAAACAAAAGCGACTCAACTGCGACAATTGCTCAGATTTTCACTCAAGCATCACGACAAGCCCCGGTCCGCAAGCTATGGACATACTGCGTTCACTTCCCGCCCCATTGTCCTGATGAAAGCCAATGGCGTTGACCGCAACGTTGGCGAGCCAAAGAAGCATGCCCCATTCGCGCGGACCGACCGCTTTCACCACAGCATCCGAACCTTGATGGAACGCTAGTTTTTGGTCACTGTTAAAAATAGCTATGTGAACACCCTTCCTAAAATCATCGAGAGATATAACGGGTATTGACATAGAGGCATAGGGCAGGCGCCGCTCAAAGTCGACACAAACGCCATGGAACTGAGACAAGCGGACGACCGGGCACGTTCAAGGCGCGTGGCTTCTCGTGTTCGCAGAGGCTCTTAGTCTACTTGCGCCGTAGAGATAACAAGCAAGTGCTGGAACGTCACATAACAAACCGGGTAGGGCTTACCGAAGAAGAAACCAAGCTGACGGAAGCAGAGGACGAAACGTCGCGCCAGGACATATTAAGGAGGAACGTGGACAGCGGCTAGGGGCTGCCAGCACCAACAGAGAGGACCAACGCAGCCAAGTTTCTCAGATTCGGGAGACCATCGACAGAATCATGAACAAGGACATAAAACTCGTCGAGCGACCATGAACAGGGTATCACTATAGCCCAAAGTCTCACGGCGCAGGGGTTTATTATAAGCACAATCGAGCTAGTAACTACAGGCGGCGGAGCAGGCGTTACAACGCCACTGCATCTGACACCAAACTCGGACCCCATCACACCGGAAAAGGTTAAAAGCAACTGGAGTGGCTCCCCGGATGTTGGAAACGCAGGCATGCAAGGCTTTGGCGACGCTACCTGGCATTATTGGCGCGATAGTTACATTTCGGCTGAAAACCGCCGGCAGTGTCGTTGGCTGCCTGGCCGAGCATCTGTTGGCACTCGTTATATTGATACTAGACGCGATATTTGCCGCTCTATGCAATCACGTAAGTAACATAGTTAGCAGACGCGAGATTGAAGACGGCGCTGAACATGCTGTTTGTTGCCCAAAAGCTGAGAAACCAGATGGCCGCAATCCCCGACGCAAAATCAATTACGACTAGTGCTGTTTTGTTGGCATCGTGGTTTTTGGTTTCTTGATACTAAAGACGAAAGACCGTGCTATTTCAAGATCTAGTGATACCAAGAAAACTGACATCTTCTTTGACATCCGCCATGTATAGCCTATCAATGTGCTGAAAAATGGCGCGAAACCCACAAAACCAAACCATCTTTGACATCACCGCCGTCTTTTTAGTAAGCCAAGGCGAAATATTAGAGGTACTCGTGAGCAAGGGAGCTACCTCCCTCATCCAGATCAATTAAACTTTCATATCACGCTGCTTATAGAGGAATTATAATGTCTATATATGCAAACAATTTTAGAGCCACAAGATTTTCGCCAAAAAATGATCAGCGAGGCTGAAATCTCCCTACTGACAGAAGCTGAACAGCGGCGCGCTCTACACAAACAGTACAATCACGCAGTAAATGCGGTGGATGGTGTTGACACCACACTGAAGGGTGTGTCTAGGAACGACATGCTAACACCAATTGTGCTGGCGTTGTATTGCTTGCACGCTTTTGGCACTGGCGATAAGCCGGCCCCTGGCCTTGTGCGGACCCTTCTTTTACTTAAAGTTAATCCCTCAGCCAGTTATAGTTAGGACCTCATGAAACTTTTGACAGTGACCTATATGTTACCCCGATACTACATTGGAGGCATACAAAAAATCGAAATGTCAAGTTGAAACTCTACACAAAGGTTAAAAAGACCCATGTTATATGCGAGGCTGAACTTAGTGCCCATATTATCGGTTTGACATATCCCTCTATATTCAACCATTACTCAGAGATTATTGTCAATAAACTAAGAAACGACTCCTTCTTCATTTAAGAGTTCAAACATATCCCGGATGATATCGGCAAATTCATCATAGACATGCACATAAAAAAAGAGCAGCGAGCTTGAAATAATCGGCGAATAGTTAAAAGAAAATATAAAAAACCGCTAGTTGATAATAAATAGGCATTTTGCCACTAATGGTACTCGATACAAGTTTTTTTGCTTTTTTGTCTCTAACGGCTCATACACGTTTGCTAACATTTCCCGTGTTTGACTACCCAGATATTACTATATAGTAATAAAATATTGCTGACTAGCGCTCACATGAGCTTTATAATGCAAATATTGCAAAATATTGTGTAATGTTCCATACACTTCGGTGTGACACTTATTATATAAGAAATCTGTGACCGATTTTAAATCGGTCATAAGTGTGACACTTTTCTGTGTGTGTGACACTTTAATATTTTGTGTGAGACTTTATTATTTAGCGGGACACTTTACCAATTAATGTGTGATGGAAAGGATCTCTGTCAGGGGTAAACAGCGTAAGGTAAGTAATAAGCATTATATTTTGTCTCAATGCAACGGGTGGGACCGGCGAATCTGTAAAACTAGTTGATCATAAAACATCATAAGCATTGTGTTCCTATGTCATGTCCTTTGCCCTGTGCGGACCGGTGCTCAGCCGGTCCCATTTTTGCTCCATCGGGGCCCAGCGAGCCAACGGTGGATTCAGCGCAAGAGCGATTTTGACGTGCCATGAGAAATGTGCGGAAACCGGGTTTGGTGGTGGGAGATAAAACAGCATATTCCACTGATACCTCACGAAAATTGGATCTCAGTTCTTGGGGCGATGCATAATACTTGCGACGGGTCCTATAACATTACCATTTTAATATGGCTTCGACGCTGGATGAGATCAGTTGATCAGTTATTATGCTTGCTATCAAGAGGTTAAAAGTTTAATTCTTCAAAATATCTGATCGTGTGCATTAATGGAGTCAGCTGTGCTCATAGAACGGAATGTTACGTACTGCTTAAGTACAGATTTCTTGCTGCGGTTGCAAACTTCTTATTCTTGCTATTTGGTTTATAAGCTGTGTACCTAGTAACTGATCATGTAAGAATAACAATAATACACGGTTTAATGTGTGTACCTGGTAATTGATCATGTAAGAATGTCAGGAATACATGGCTTAATGAGTGTGTCTAGTTATTGATCATATAAGAATAACAATAGTACACGGTTTTACGTGTTTACCTAGTAATTAATCATGTAAGAATAACAAGAATCACGGTTTAACGTGTGTACCTATTTACTGGTCATGTTAGAATAAGAAGAATGCAACGCTTAATGTGTGTATCTAGTAATTGTTCATGTTAGAATAACAGGAGTACACGGTTTAATGTGTGTACCTTGTAACTGATCATGTAAGAATAACAAGAATACACTGTTTAATGTGTGTACCTAGTAATTGATCATGTAAGAATAACAATAATACACGGTTTGATGTGTGTACCCAGTAATCAATCATTTAAGAATAACAAGAATACACGATTTAATGTGTGCGCCTAGTAATTGATCATGTAACAATAACAAGAATATACGGTTTAACGTGTGTACGTTGTAACTGATCAGGTTACTATGGCAACAATACACGGTTTAACGTGTATACTTAGTAACTGATCATGTAACAATAACAAGAATACACGGTTTAATGTGTGTATCTAGTCACAACTGCATTCGTGTCTTGTACTGAGTCGGAGGAAAAGACTTGTTTGATTTGGTGTGTGAATATATCTCGGTATGTCAAACTCATTCCTTCTGCCGACTCGTAACAAAGTACCTATGTAGTTTTGTGAATGGCTCATATTACCAGCCATGCGAATACCTACAGCGATGACTATTCCTCATAAAATGTATCCTTCTCTTTGGAATTTTTATCATTATTTGAATCACGGAAGTCAATTTACTCTATGTCTATAATTTTTAAAGTAGAGACATTATGATTGATTGAAAGATGGTCTTGATACGACTCATTTTAGTCATAATGCCGTTGTAACCAAACCATGTAAAGAAATCTCTTTTGCTATATCAGTCGTTCCACTAGTTTAACGTGAAATTTCTCGCGGCCTGATTCTTATGTTATTCATTTTGATAATTTCCTTTTATGGCCAATATAAAGTTTTCTAATAGAAAGTTTTGACACAGTTCTTTTCTTGTGAAGTGTAACTTGCAAATTCATGTTTTCCTCGGCAAGCGCACGAAAATGCATGGTGATGAATCGGTGAATATATTTTGAACGTTTAGATACAAGCTTTCACGTTATCACCCTTTAGTGATCGGTAACAAGACTAATGATCGGTAACAAAACTAATGTGGATACAGATCGTTCGTCCTTGACCCGACTTATGCATAATAATATACTAACTACCCGCATCGCTAGTACTTGAATCTGCAGATAAATGACTAAAATGTGACTCTGTAGTCAAACACCTGGTAAGATGAACACACACACACATCTTACGTCATCCGGGATTTGTAAAAAATTTACATATTTATGTAAAGATAACCTGGGATGATCTGGAAAAAAGGTGGTTAGCATTTATATGCGAACGATAAATGCAGACATGTGTGCAAGATAGATTCGTGAAAAATGTTGGATGTTGTAGACACTCCATGATTTTCGTGTTTAAGTTATTCATCGGTCTACACAGATCTAATAAACATCAGGATTCTGTCAAAACATAAATATTTATATCAACAAAGATGGAATCGTCCAGAAAAAGGGTGCGCAGCTTTTCTGAACGCGTAGCAAATTCTACTATTATGTACTTGCAGACACTTACATCATACTGAGTCGTGCAAGTGTTACAAGTAAAATACATGCAATTCTACTGTATAGTGTACGTTGTTCTCATTTAGCATGTGACTCTGTGTAAATCAAATTAGGAACATGAATTAATTCTTGTTTACATACAATGTTCAGTGCCAATCCCTTGTTGACAAAGCATTGACTCGCCCATATTTGAAAACAGTGTAGACCAATAATATGGCCTAATTCAGCGTAAATGAATTTGGTACTGTAACGGGTGTGAATATTTGTTTAGATATTGTTTTCAGTCTAGGTACTCTGCTGAAATAAGACTGACTCGCATATGTTCGAAAACAGGTGTATCATTAGATCGGTGTAGTCATATAAATATACAAATTAGACTGTTCTTCATGACCTGGTCTCGTTGAATATTATAAGAATCTCTTATTGTTGAATGTGAGAAGCTTGGAGGATTCCTAAATGCGTGTTCTATTGAAAGGCCTTGCTTTAAATTTGTTCGTGCAGTTTTTGTTAGTACAATTATTGATGAATTGTTGATATAGGAACATACATATTTCCATTCCCTTTCCCTTCATGGTTCAATGGAGATGGAACGTACATGTGTCCGTGAAATGTCCTGGCACCAAGTTGGAAATCTGACAGATGGTTGGAATTGTTTGACGTTTCTCTGTGGTCGTCGCTGGAATTAAAAAAAAACATAACGATATACCGCTGCGCTAAAAAAGAAAAAAACAAAGGGGGGGGGGCGAAGAAGATTAAAGAATACGCAATGGCGTACTTCGGTAAACAAGGTGAGTTTACGAGGTTCCTTTTCAAAAAGTGTCAATCCTTCATTCAACATTTGTGAATCATTGGTTTGGGGAAGGGATTTATTTATCTTTCTGAGCATCTGCAAAGGAAAGAAATCACAAAATATGGCCCCATCTAAAAAATCTATGACAATTTCAAGATATCTGCAATAGCGGGCGGCTGCATTAACTAAAAGGGAAAGAATCAGTACTGCCATTTCTGTGACCTTTGCTGACATTTTATGGATTAATGTACAGCTAAGTGGCGGTAACTGATGACGACGTATGACCGGGCAACATGCCGACTCCTACAATCAATGTTTTTAAGGAGTTTTGTTTCCTTCTCACAAAACATTACCGATTTAAGGACTTAGAAGTGTTTCTGTATGTGTGTCACCATCATTCAATCAGATACTGTATCAACATACGCACAAGCTTTTGTTAAAATAAAAAAATAAAAAAATATTTGACTTTATGTTAAAACTTAGATATGCTTATCTAAGATCGGACGCATGATAAACGTTTTGATGACTAAGATCAGCGATGATGTAGGAACCACCGTGTGTTGAACATGGAAGATGTTGAATATGAAATGTCAGTCCATCAGATACAGTAGCATCATATGCATACACTTTTTTTTATAAAATAAAAAATTTTGACTTTATGTTAAAACTTAAATACGTTTATAGTTATTTGTATAAGCCCTTTTCCTTCAATTCACATAAGATTTAGTCCATTAAATGTTGGTAGATACGATAGTGAGACTTCAATAAATGCATCGTAGGCCTTGAATCATTCAAATCAATGTATTAATAATAACATGAATTAAGCCGTCTTTACATAAAATATTCAGTGTAAGTTTCCAGTTGACAAAAACATTCACTCGAGCATGTTTTTAAACAGTGGATCATCAAATCTGGGTGGATGTATAATACTGGCTAATTCTGCGTAAACGAATTTCGTACTGTAACAGGTGTTAATTTTTCTTTAGGTATTCTGATGAAACAAAACTATCTCGTCTATGTTCGGAAACATTGGATTGCAAGATGTGTGTAGACTTGTAAATATACAAACTAGTCTGTTGTGTATAACCTTGAATGTTATAAGACGCTTTAATTGTTGATTGTGCGAAGCTGTGAAGATTACTAATTTTTTGGGTTATTGAAAGTGTATGCATTAAATATGCTCCTGAAAAGATTTAGGCCAATATCTGATGAGTTGCTGATTTTGAAACATACGTATTTCCAATGACTTTCATTTCATTGTTTGATGGAGTTGAAGTGTACACGTTTTGGTCAAATGCCCTACCACCAAGCTGAAAATCTGAAAGTTTGTTGGCACTGCTTGACGTTCCTCTGTGGCCGTCGCTGGAATTAGAAAAGAAAACGTATGACCATATACCGCTGTGCGAAGAAATGTAAAATAATGAAAGAAGATACTAGAGGATGCAATAGCGTTTTTACTGCAAACAATGTTGGTTCACAAGGGTGAGTTCGAATAGTATCAATGTTTCAATAAGCTATCGTGAATAATTGGTTATGGAACAGGTTTTTGATGTTTCTGATGATTAGCAACGGCATGAACACACAGATTATTATCCAATCTGAAAATCCATAGCATATTGATGAAACTTGCAATAGCGGATAAAAAGATGAAATAAATGGGGAAAGAATCAGTCCCTCACTTCCCTTGACGTGATCTCTAGCGACACTTCATGAATCAATCTACAACTAACTCATGACGACGTATGGCCGGTCAGAATAGCGACTCTTACAGTCAAGGTTACCAAGGAGATTGTTTTCAGGACATGTACAACCCGTGATATGTTTCAGATGCCTAAATTATAGTTGTACCTGTTTCTAGCAAAAGAGGAGTTGCTACTAAACACTTAAACACAGGATAATGCCAAGCAAAAGTCTTTGTTATTCGCAATAAATATGAAAAGTGTCACTGGATTATAATTAGTATCTTTATTATACGCAATATTATGAAACGTGTCACTAGATTATAATTATGATCTATATTATACACAATAAATATGAAAAGCGACACTGGATTATAATTATTATCTTTATTATATGCAATAAATATGAAAACGTCACTGGATTATAATTAGTATCTATATTATAAGCAATATTATGAAACGTGTCACTAGATTTTAATTATGATCTACGCATAAAGTTAACAAAAGCCAGTAAAATGTAAGATGTAGGTCACAGTGCCCTTACTTTTATAGAGGTGTGGTACTAATAGTGATGTATACAATCATCTCGTCTTATAAGTCTAGCATAAACATTTAAAACAAAATTAAAGCAAAGTCACTGATTGGTGAAATATGGGATACAGTGACCTACTTATATGATAAAGGTACATAAGTCATCAAAATGCTTCTCCTCACCAAGTTTCGTGATTCCAGGTAGAACAGTATATATACAGAGGGCGACACACCTGAGAGAAAACGCACAAACATAACGAGGACTGTACAGCCCACACCCTCCAAGGAGGTAGGTGTTACGAAATCCACTGGGGGTGGGGGCTAAAAATCAAGAATTCATCTGCACACAATGCGTGTTAACAGGGGAAACGACGTAAGTTGTCAAAGTCCTCACAACAGTCAGTAGAAATAGTGCTGTTATTAGACCACAACACAATGGTTTTGCTCCAACGAACACGCTCGCAATATTACATTTTGGTAATGAGAGGCAATTCGGCTCTTGGCGTAACTGAGCTCCGTGCTCTCCTGCTGAGCCAGTACGACGCCGCGAGTTCAAGTTGCATACTGTTTCCCAACGAAACCTTATGTCAGAAATCAATAACAAGTGGAGGGGAATTTTTTTTTAGTCTTACAGTAAATTACACAAGCAATTTATTTATTAATACGAAGAGGTCTATTTTCTCCCAATCACACGCTACTGAATTTTAAGATTTTGTAAACAATGATATTTTCCAATGGTAAGTTAAATGCATCAATAATATTCGGTAACATTAGCAATAACATTACCTAGAGCAATTCCTCATCCGGCAGTAGGCTATTGTAATCGAAATTAAGAACCCAACTAAAATTCCTATTCCAACACCTGAAAAGAAATCATCGGATGAGACTGGTTAACAAATCTCCAGAACATAATTACATATACATACACTAGGGTAAAACTGATTCAGCGTCATAAATATCAGTTATTACTCTTAACGTTGGAGTGACTATTCACAAATAAAAACGACTATAGTTTTCTCAGAGACCCTCTGCAGCTCATACCCTTATCTACATCTGACAAAACAAAGCACAATATGCTACACATTGAATCAAAATGACTGAATTATTTTTTAAATGATAAATTATCAAACTCACCTTCTGTATCTCAATGCCAAGATTATTGTATCCATTTCCACTCGACGTGATAGGCTTTCGCAATGTTTATTTTTCGTATTTCAAGAGGAATCTGGCAAATTGTGATCATGACTAGATTCATACAAATTCATGCTGGGATGCTGGATGAATCTATATTTGGTAATGGGTGCATGCTACAAAAAAGGTCCAATTTGCTACTTGCAAGATTAGGGCCGTATCCCAAACTGTCCGAACAGTATGAAAGAGATGAAAGAGTTCAATCCTGTATGCACAAACTGATTCACTCGTCCAAAAATAGAAACCTTTGAGAGATCTCCATCATCACCAAACGTCTCAATCATCGGGATTTAGATGGCACGGGATTAACATAATGAAAGCCTATCACTTCAGTGGAAACGGATACGACAGTCTTGGCATTCAGATACGGAAGATTGGTTTAAAAATCTAAATTATTTTAAAGAATCGAATTATAATCATGCAATTTTAGCAATATTATACTTTTATTTAATCAGATCTAGATATGGATACAGGCTGCGATGGATCCGGTCAAAACTTTAGTTCAAATCCCATTGCTGTCCCACACATACTTCATATTACCCTTTTGTGCTGTTCCATCTGTTATATTTTGTCAAATGCCCTTAAAAGATCAGTGTCTGCCATTGTAGATAAACTCTATCACTATTGGCTGCATAAACAGTTGAATGACATTTGTAACCCTATGATCATGTTTAGTTCCCCAAGAGCTCCACTAAATGCACATCTCTTCTACATGATATAAGCGTGTTTTCTTCGAATATCTTTCGCAACCTGTTTGACTAATGCAGCATACCTACTCTTTTTAAGATTTTCCTTGCGATTTATATTATGTTTGGGAAATACTTCGAGTGGTATACTATTCCAATGCACCTTTTCTTTCTATATTTTCTCGATAGGATCTGTCAGCACTTTTTGTTTGGTTTTCTTTCTATATGCTTACGATAGGGTTTGTCAGTTAGGTTTTTGTTTCTTTACTTTAAGTTCTTGACCTTGTTTATGACACTCACTCGCATCACTGATTTGTTTTCATCTATCTAAAAGGCCACAGGGGTTAGCTTTTTCATATTCCTATGTATTTTTAATTAGTCGATGGTACTGTATGATGTTTCTGCGACATCATTGATGTCTGCATGGTTTCAAATATATTATACTGGCATAAGATAGAGATAGTGATCCCTGTTTACAACAGATACTTCGTTGCAGACAAAAACTATATGCTCTTTTAGCTTACGTAAAACTTTGAAAATATATTCTGATGGTACACGAAATCTGGTGTATAATATTTAGGAAAGTAAAGTATCAATTTAAGTCATTGTAACGGACGGAGAGTATAGTCTTAAAGTCATTTTATCGATCGCTTATTATCTAGAAATTCAAGATTGTAATTAATCGAACTTAATCCAACCAGATTTAAGCATTAGTCAAGTTTGAATATATGTTAAGTTTATTTTACAATGGGTGCTCTTTTGCAGCACATACATTTCGCTATGTAATGTGTGAGTTCCTTTAGACGAGTGGGTTAACTGATTAGTCGAGAAGGAATATTTCTAAATCCAGCAGTCTTAGATGCACGCTTACACGATCGTTATATGAATATTGTACCATGCTGTATTGAAAAATTAAGTTTCGTCACGCACAACAACAGTAAAAAGCAGCAGCAGCAATAATAATTGGTTTTCACGAACCTGCATTGTCGAAAGGGAAAATGAATTAGGATGATCATTGTTACAAGGTGTCTCTCTTTTACATACAAGACTGGATTAATATGGCAAAATTAATGAGTGACCTGGCCAAAGGGGGAAGAAAATTGAGGCTATTGGTAAACTGTGTTGGTCATGGCATAAACGATGAAAATTGCATGGATGATAGAAATGAGGATAAAATCGCGAATTGGCTAGAAGGGGCATTTTACAATGAATGCAGAAACAAACAATTGTTGTGTTTTTTTTCAAAGTTCGTAAAGAGGATAAAATGTAACGGACTATGAAGAGAACAATAAATTCACGTTATGGACAAGGAAGGGAGAAGAAAAAGCACCGATAGAATGTATTTCCTGAAATAGCATAATACTAAGACTCGTTAATAGGTAATCGTGGATAATCAATGTAGACGAAAACACATAATACAGCTATAAAAAAGGGAGATAGACAAATGGTTAATAGGGCGAATTAAACAAAATTATTTGAATGATAAAACAAAGAGAGAAATGTACCAATACAGAAACGACATGTATATAATGCCTTGAAACGTAAACACAGCTCGTAAGAAAACATATAAGAGCCGGTAGATTTGAGACTGGATCAAAACCTTAAACTGACAGCCGAGGAATAATTGAGCTATTGCGAGTGGCAGTAAGACCTGAGAAAAAAATGGAGGTAGTCGCAGAAAGAACACAAATATACTTCCCTCTGCGATTATGGCTATTGTTTTCTCCTGCCCTACTGTCACCCACAATAGCTCTGCTATTCTTAAGCATTGTAGCGCACTGTTCCACTGTAGTCAGCGCTGTAGCTTAAGGGGCAAAATATGAAAAATAGAATGCTGACACACTAAATTTGTATTACTGGAATAGAATGTTGACACTCTAATTGTGTTCTACTGGAACAAAATTAGAATGAGATCACTCTATTGTCAAGATAAAAATATCTTTTATTGACAAATTTATATATCTCGATGTATATGGAAGATATAGCGTACATGTTATACATACAATTTATTTATACCACATGCATTTTCCATGGAGTTAAGACGAATTTCAAGAAGATGTGCATGGACCGAAGGAGTTACCTCTTCACATTCCTGCTGAGTGTGTCCGCTTCAAAATATAGTTCGTTTATGCCAAATCTTGTTGCAAATTATTCATTTGCTTCTTTTTAGATTTGTTTTTATTCATATTGAATAAATAAACAAAAAGAGACACTTGAGATTTAAAGGTGAAAGTTGGTTTAAATAAAGAAAGTACAAGCATCGTATGGCTACATTAGCGTTCCGAAAAGGGAAAGCGCGGCCATGTTTCTTATATCTCCGGCGTGTACGCCAAATGGAGAGTGGAATACGCCAAGAAAAATGACAAACAAACAGGAGACAATTCAACATTTAAAGTTATATAGAATTTATCCGAGTCATTATTATGCTCGACTTACAATTGCTACTGACCAATAGATTGTTTTTATCATTGGATCTCTCTCTCACTTTCTCTCTCTCTGTAAGTTGGTCAGTCATGGTCTATCAGTTTTACCTCCATCGAGTCATCTCTCTCTCTCTCTCTCTCTCTCTGGATCTATGATGTTAAATCTGTCAGACAAACCGACCAACCAGGAAAAGTGGAGGGGATTTGGATCAAGTTGTGTAAGATGCTTCATTTAGAAATTGTGTATTAAATGGTGAATATTGATATTTTTCTCATTATCTTCCTATTTAATTGATGGCCAGTAACTGTAAAGTCATCGCTTTGTGTGGGGAATATAGAAGCAATGGTCTACTGTTGGACCTATAATTATGTGAGTGTTTATACGCACTTGGACGAATCACAAACTGATACACCCACAGTATTGGTATATCAAATTACTTTATAACAATTCATCAGAACCCATGTTATATATATATATATATATATATATATATATATATATATATAGATATATATATGTATATATATATATATGCAAAGGAATGATAATGATGGTGGCTGTGGTTTTGATGATGATGATGATGATGACGACGACAATGATAATGGTGTTGTTGGTGGCAAAGATGATGATAATGATGGTTGTGGTGAACAAAAGGAGCAATTGTTAAAAAACTAACCTAATCCTAAGTTTGATGGGTCTATTTTGAAGGTGCTTGCCTCAGGAGCTGAAGGCTTGTTACCACCTGGAACAAAGAGAAAACCAGAAACATTGCATTTATTTTATTTCTCTGGTCAGAAAATAGCAACTATATTGGAAATAATAACACGATGATACTGTATATGTACCCAATCTGGATATATTCTTATCTTTTTAATAATTATATTTGATTTTGAATTTTATGATTTATTTAAGGCTTGCGAAACATGTGAAAAAATTATTTGATAAAGTTATATTAAACCACTTTTAGCCATTATTATGAGCATGAAAGTAATTTGCATTAACGTAAATTAATGTAAAGTATCGTGATTTGTGAGATAAGGAAGTGTACAAATAACTAATTACTTCGCCAGCAGGAGCACATTAGGAGTCGCTGACAGTCTAGAGACTGGAATGAAGGATTGATGCAAAGTCAATGAGGGTTAAGTGAAAATGAAGTCACTGTGAACTAGTTTGGTATAGTCAATTGCCTCACAGAAGACGCATCTACACACAAAGTTTGAGGAGTCTATACTATGGTCAACGAAATTAGGGGAGTCATGAAATAATAGTTGCAAATACAGGAGTCACTCAGTCCTGAAAGTTAGGTTACATTGAACAAGTTTTTATGTGGTTGAGTGACTATTTTGGAGATGTATCCACCCAAAAGGTTTGATGAGTCTAGATTTAATATGGTTAAAGATATTGAGGGCGTAACGAACGAAAAGCTGAAACCACCAGAGTCTCTCAGGCTTTACAATTAGGTCACAGTGACATTGCTTTGCTATGGTTGAGTTACTCTTTCCGAGATGCATCCAGACACAACGCTTAATGAGCCTTTATGTAACAGAGTCCAAGATATCTGAAAATACAGAAGTCACCAAAGAGTGTAAATTGCCTTACAGTGAAATAACTTTGATATGGTTGAACAACTCTTTTGATGAAGCAGCCACGTACAAATTGTCATGAGCGTAGGTGAAATGGGTTTCAAGATATTGAAGGTGTAGTGAATGCATAACTAACGAACGACCGAATTCACAGACACGAACGAGCAAATGTACGAAACTATATCCCCTCTCAACTTTGTTGGCCAAGAGTAAAAAGAAAATGAATATAAATCAACATGTTGGAAAGTGGTTCTAGAGTTGCCTCCCTGGCATTCAGAAGAGTGCCATTGCTGAAAGATTTGATTTGCTTGTTGCAAGTTTAACGGCTCTTCAACACATAGAAAATTCCAAGGCAATGGGAGCATAAAACAATACAGACTGCAATGTCAATCTAAGTTACTAAGCACAAAAATCAATCTATATATTTATTCGTTACAGTTAAGAAACTAATTCATTAAAGAAATAGTGATGTACAAGGGTGTGACTCAAATAAACTGTACATGTATATGAATATATTCAACTGAAAGCAATGGCAAAAGGAAAATGTTCCAGTAGCAGACAATTATAGCTTTTACCGGTTATTTAGTCAGGGATAAAATCCCATGTTAAAGGTATAAATCGGAGAAAATATAAATTGGAAAAGATCCCCGGAATGTTTACAACACAGCATATTCTGTCAGGAAAAGTCTATATTTATGTGTATTGCACAATGGAAGGTTTAATTCCTTCGACTTTTGTCTTAATTTAAATGGTAACGAATCGATACGTGAAAAAACGAAAACTGACAAGCTCTTGGTTGATGTGTGAGTATATATGTTAAATGTGTAAGGTGAGGACTTGTTGGTTGCTAAGTAGGGGTCGGTAGCACACACTACGTATTAATTATGATTGGTCGAGTAGCTGGAACTTAGTTACCTAACCGTATCAAACAAGGTGTAATAAACAAAATAAGAAAAAAAATTACAACAGCAACACGTATTGGTCAGTTTCGTGTAGTAGTAGGCAAATTAGTCTTCCTCTAACCCAATGTAACACTAACAGTTGCTCATTTAGGTGTTTAGCTTCACCTGTCAATCACAGCCTCAGGTAGTTTCCCATGTCTAACAGCCAATCAGTTCACAACAAGATGTTTTCACGACGAAAGCCAAATTCAGACTGAAGCAAAGATACGATCCATTCCCTTGTATAGTGTTTCCCTGGCATTTAAGTGTAAACTATAAACAGCAAATCAGACAATGTAACACAATAACGCATGACACAGCGCTCCTTTTATTTTATTTGTTGGAAAGAAAATTGATTTTCGATGAACGCCATGTGGAAAAGTGACAACTTCTATTTTCAATCGCATCACTGTATGAAATTTTTAAGCCTGTACAAAAAAAAAAATAATCAAAAAATCAACAAATTACTGAAAGTTACTTTCGAAACGGACATACAACATTCGTGAAAACAAACTCAACTTATACGAAAATACATGGGAATCAAAACTCAACGTGACAAATAAAGGCAATATGACTGTTCAAACCAAACAGTTGAAGAGGTGTTAATTTTCATTCTGTTTCTATGGAGAAAACCTACGAAGCAACTCATCCTGTTTAATAATTTGTGTATTGTCCAGTTCACTAAAACATTCACACCTCTATAGTAACATAGAGTCTTGAAGTAAGGGGGGAAAAAAAAAGACGAATCATGCAACCTTACTTGTTGAGGTAAGTGGTCCCGGGATTGGCGTTGATTTTGTTGAAGTAGATGTGGAGGTAGTCATTGATATCGATGAAGCGTTGGTCAATACAATGATAGAAGTAATAGCTGGTTCACCGTTAGAAGTAGATGACCCCTGGGAGTTTGTGACCGTTAGTTTTATCGAAGTATTTGGCACTGTTGTCGGAGAAGTTGTTGAAGTGGACGGTGATGAGGTCGTTGAAGTGGTCGATGTTGTTGCTGTTGTAGTTGATGAGGTTCCAGAGGTCGGTAAAGTTGACGACGTCATAGAAGTCGTGGAAGTGGTGGAATTTGCCATAATTATAGTTGACAACGTCGTAGAAGTCGTGGGAGTGGCTGATGATGTCGTTGTAGTAGTTGACGAAATTGTAGAGGTCGGTAGAAATGTTGAAACATTGAAATACGATAATCTGCATGTTGTAAAAGTTTTTTTTATATCTATCCTACACTTTTACCATCCGAGGAATAATATATGTCTTCAAAGCATATTGTTTTCATTACACAGTTATATTGTTGTAATTAATAAATTCAAATACCCATTTTGTACTTTTGAACTGCATTTGGAATTTGCGACAATGTCCTTTGTGAATTAAAAGCAAATAGCTATACAAGATAGATAGCCATATATCCGGTTGTGATTTTTAGAGAACGATTCGGTACAGATTCTATAGTTTCAAAAGAAGACGTTATTATTTTTATAGCAAAGAGAAAACAATAACATTTCAGAATCTGTCTTCCGCTAAATAATATTTTTAACAATTCATTCGGCATAGTTGTAAGGGCTAAAATAGATTCACTAACGAAAGCTACATTTACGGAAAAACTAGGCAGTCTCTTTCAGCAACAACAAGAACAACAAAAGAGAAAACTAAGTATTCTTAGTCAATGAATACATCTGAATAATACTATGAATTATGCAATGCTTTAGGCGCTGCTATTTCTTTTCTTTCTTCTTCGTATTATTATTATTATTATTATTTTATTAACTGCCTTCCGTCTAGTGTTACTCAGATTATATCGTCTCGTCTTAGTACAATGATAGAGTATCATGTGATGTAATCTTTATTTTTATTCAGATAAACCGGCAACTGAAATTCAAGGAGTATAAAGTTTATATCTCTGTATATAGTGCTTTTACTTCTTTCATATATTGTAATAATAGTTACTTAGTTTATTTGTAACAGTATTGAATAAGGTCTTATAATTCTTAATAAGAATGACTATGTACATCGAATATGTTTTATATTGTACATATAGCACAATGATTTTCTAAAATGTTTTATATTGTACATATAGCACAATGATATTTAAAAAATACAGCTATTATCTATTTTGAAAAGCCGTCAATAATAGAGTTAACAGGTAAACAACAATATTCAGAGATTCATACGAAGAAAATACCTTAGCCAATATACTACTTTTATTTTTGATGTTGAACACCCGGTTCTCCTTCTGTGTGAGAGAGAGAGAAAGAGAGAGAGAGAGAATATGGATGGACAAATAATGAATGAGTGATCCGAAGATGATGTTTACCCTTCGTCCACTGATAAACGGCCACCCAAAACATTTCGTCTGGAATATGCTCCTCGCTGCAGTTATTTGCGTCTTGGGCAGCCCATAGAAACTGAGGGTAGCTTGACCTGCAGGACTCCAGTGCTTCATACCAAGTCCTTTTGTCGTTTATATTATGTTGTCTGTAACAATCCTGTCGATCGAAGGTTGCTTCTACAAAAAGAACCATTTACATTATATCTTTTGCTTAACTTGCCTAATGTACACTTTATCGTTTTCATGTGTCTGAATTGAATTGATGTTAGAACTTGAATACGGATGCTTGTTTCAAGAAAGAAAATTTAGAGCTTATATTTGCATTACCGTCATGATTGCTTGTAATACATTTGTAAATATATGTGAATATTTAAATTTGCTATTCCTTTGCCTATATTCGCAATACGTTCAGTGGCATTGTACACACACAACCAGACACACACACATGCATATATATATATATATATATATATATATATATATATATATATATATATATTTATATATATTTATATATATATATATATATATATATATATATATATATATATATATTTATATATGTTCTTGTAAAACGTGACTCTTCAAAGATTCATCAAAAGCATTTGGGCGGGTGCAGAAATTAAGAGAAATATTGAGTTTACATCACTTTCCAAGAAACTGAAATAGATTGCTACAATGAATGTACTATACTGCGGAAATGCGCTTTATATGTCATCCTGGAAATTATTTAAACAAATTACCTACGATAACAACTTAGGTCAACGTATCATGAAGATCAGCACTAGTCGGCTCTGCCAGCAAAGGGAATGCTGGTGTTATTATTAATTGTTGTAGATACCAAATATGGGCTTGACAAGTAACTTACAAAATAAAATCGACGATGTTTGATGAAAATTTAATAGTGAACGTTTACTATATCACGTCCATCAAACTCTCTCATGGATAGTGTAAGATGTTTGTCAACAATATCTGTGAGACGGACCTTTGGAGTCCAATAACATACTTGGATTTTAAAAACTTGATATGTAAACATGAGAGATGTCCGTTGTAATTGGACAGTGCGTCTGCATTTGCGATCCCTCTTATGCATAATCAATACAGGTCCCTCTCATGGTTTTTATCGTAAAATACGTAAAAGCTTACTTGCCTTTCAGAAAACTGAGATGTGGCTTTAGAGAATGTATGAACAGATATAAAGACAAAAACATATCGACATTGCGCATGTTTTTACCTGAATAGCAGACAAAAGGATGTTTCACGGTACAGTTGTCTGGTACAAGCTTGCCTCCTATTTGATTAGATGTATGGCTGTAAGTCAAACATCCTGAACCATTTAGTGATCCATACTCGGTGCTCACATCCCTACGTTCTGTCTCCCCAAAAAAACAAAAAACAAACAAAACAACAAATATATATATATATATATATATATATATATATATATATATATATATATATATATAATGTTGTTAAAGAGATCAACATATAATACTTCAGCCTGTATCAGACAAGCAATAAAGTGTTAAACTGCACGAGGTAATTGAAAGGAGATGTTAGAAGTAGTAGAGAAGGAACTCCAATAACCTCCTTAAGAAAATACGTTAAAAACGTGTATAAAATTAAAATTAAAAATACGTACAGACGTTGCATGTACTACAGTTTCCTTGTCATTTAAATAGAACATACAATGTGTTTACGATGATAAAATAAAAAGTTTATCATTCTATACCTTAAATATATGTAATTAACAATAACTACTACCATGTCACATTTACGATCAAATACAGTGAAATTGTGAATGAAGGTGTTTAGATTACAATAAATTTACTCATCAAATCATTTTCTAACTTAAGTTTGCGTTAATAGATTTGTAGATTAAATATTCCGTAGGGTTTGATGCATGCCAAATGCTTCAGAATCAATCGTTAATGTAAATGTATGTAAAACTTACTCCATTGTACAAAAATGACAAATTTTGATACAATATATATATATATATATATATATATATATATATATATATATATATATATATATATATTCATTATTTAACTCTTTTTTTAGTAGATTTCTTCTGTCATTCAAACACGTAAATAGTTCAGCTGCTCTCTTGGCTCTGTGTTACGTGCATGTTATGTTTTTGTAAGTTGTTTCTTTCCCTGACGAAGAGCTTGGTTAGCTCACCGTTGCCAATCTCCGTCCGTGTGTACGTATATATATATATATATATATATATATATATATATATATATATATATATATATATATATATAATATTAAGATTTGAAACACCTGGAAAATAGTACCCCATAAATAATTGGGTATCTGCTTTCGGGAATGACACCTATTGTTGCAGTTTTTTTTTAATTTGAACATCAAACACATTGATGTAAAATGCTCTAATTACCAACAACAGAGACACAAAATGTTCCTATCTTAACTCTTTGTTACGACTTTAGGTCTTAAAATAATGTAATAGAAAGAAAGTGAAAACAACGTAAGTAAAGTCAACACGCAATTTATTTCTAGACAATTAAAGTGAAAATTCAAAAGACACTTACATGAACCTGAATTAAAATCCAAATAATCCAATTATCCTAAGTGTCCTAATTACAAGTGCTAAATATAGAATGTTCCGAATGAATTCCACTAGCATTGAATATCCTGATGTGTTAGTAGTCTTGAATGTTCTGATACGCCTGAATGATGTAATCCAGAATATCTTTGAATAAATTCACATAAATCCCAAAGTCAAGTATTAATCCAATATGAGAATGAGCACTTTTTCCAATGAATATTTCAAATAAATAATTCCACTCTCTGAATTTGCTCTGAATTTTCACAATGCAACTATAAACTGATTATTAAAATGATTCTGCATAGACTGATCATTTGAATAAGAATGAAATATTGTCCACTAAAATCTCTCTATATATAAACATAAGTCACTTGACAGAATGTTCTAGACTATGAGTAACACTAATGGGAAATTTCCTCTGCGTACGTGACTTTGCTCACATAAGATTTGGGAAATTCCAATTTAAGTACTAAATGCTATGTAAACAAGTCTGACCTTAAACTCAAATGCAGTAAATACGTTGTTTACAAAATGACTAAAGTACAACTTACCTCATGGACACATATTATAAATTCAATATACATAACACTATCACCTTGTGATTACTATCAAACCATAAACAAAATAAACTCGAGTTCCGATACCGCATTGTAATTTCTAGATTGTGCATAGAGTAGAGCGTAACCCGACTAAGAGATACGGTCCAACAGAAAATCAATAAACATCCCGGAAGTTTGGGCTCTGTTCCAGTGTCATATAAACTCCAACAGAAAATTAATAAATTATGCATTGAAGGAAAATTTACTGCTATGTGTTATAACAGAGTCAGAAAATACACATTATTGCATCCAAGGCCCAACAGTATGCATATAATTTTACCACGCTCAAATAAATGAAACAATGATCACTGAGAAATTATTTCAAGCACTGTCTTTACTTCTCTAGTATATTACAACCTTACTAAATTATATTGAAATCGTCCTACTAACAACAAATGTAGGTTTAAAAGTGCATAAATACTGCAACACAGTGAGATAAGCAATCAATAGTGGAAAGCTCGGTGCAGTGAAAACCAATTGTCTTCGCTTTCTTTTTTCATATAGAGTTACAGTTACAGTGGTAGTAACCAAGTTCGGTATGATTGCAGTATTTCAGATCAAGAAGTGTGCAGTTCCAGTCTCGGTTTCTGAGAAAATGTATTTTGCCTCGCTTGAGACAATATAAAATTAACGTAGAAGGTTCTCTAATTGCTTAACCCTTTGTCGACGGGATACGATTCAGTCGCATGTCAACTGCATTCCGTCTACCACTTCGCGGACGTGTGCATTTAACCATGGAATACGTCACAATTTTACGTGTACTCCTTGAAAAGAAGGAAATAAAGGTAGAAGATACACAAATGCAGTCACAGAATGAGTTGAAAAGACCATCAAAACTGGTACAAATTCGATTTAAAATTTTAGTTTTAACATGCTAAATTAAAATGGCAGTCAGTACTCAAAAGGAGAGTGGTGGCATGTGCTTGCTGAATTAGTTGGAAGTAAAGACAATTTCGTGTGGAAAATTAACATTTTAGGCAATGGGGATCGTTATCTTTACTTCATCAAAATGAACGGAGTTGATGATAACTGGTTATTTGAAAATTTGATTTCAAACATGGGTTTTAACGTGCGGAGATACCGTTACAAGGGAATAAACATTTATCAAAATAGGTGTCGTCACAAATAAACAAACACGATGGGAATACATATATCTGTAAAACGGTTGAATTTGTATATAGGGCAAAGCTATTAGAACACAAAAGATTACGCCACAGTGTAGATAAATTGATAGATAAAATGCTTGAAAAAGGCTCAGTTGTAACACTTAGAAATCATCAACATGAATTAAAAGTTTCATATCTTGTTTATTGTGATGTTGAAAGTATCATCGTGCAACAACATTGCAATAGTGTAATGCAACAATCAAATATATCATGGACATTGGAAATATAGAAACATATTCCATCAGAGTTATGTACATACTTCAATTCAATTAGTAAATGTTACAGACCAATCGTTTATTGGTATTGATTGCATTCAGGTGGTTTACAACTGGTTGTGTGGGATCTCGAAAATAGAGTACGACGAATGAATGGCCAAAAATACCTATGGTTTTCACAGATGATGATAAAAACATTTTAACTCAACAAAGACATGCCATACCTGTGAACAAAAAGATATTTAACTAGAAAGTTAGAGACTATGATCAAGTAACAGGCAATTACGGAGGAGCTGCTCATAGAGAATGCAATGTGAATTTTGGAGACCAAAGAACTTATCCTACTATCCTTTTATAATTTATCGGATACTTGTAAAAAGTGATCCAGATGAGGAGGCAAAATTCATACCCAACCACCTTGAAAGAAGTGTTTCATTCAGCAAGGATTTCATAGTTGATGGGTTCATGCAGGGTGGTAAGGAAATAGTTGTAACGAGGATAGTGAGATTTTTAGATAGTTATTGGTTCATGGGACATTCTATAGAACAGCTGATACAAACGCATGTGATAAAAAATTTACAGAAACACTGACAAAGTTTGGAGACATGATCATGTAGTATACTAACGCACATGACAAGGCTTGCAACGTAGGTGCAATGATAATTGTACTAGTATATCGAGATTATTGAACGGAACAGCTATTCCACTGATAGAAACATTCTATTCAAGTCTGAGTGATTCAAACATTTCAGATGATGAATACCAATGCATAGAGGATGTTATGGTTCATTTCAGTCTGAACACACTCAGTGACCTTCATGCATTTTACACGAAAAAGACACATCTTCCAAGAATTTAGGAATGTATTTATGAAAAACTACAAGTTACAGTCCGCGCACTATTACAGTGCACCCGGTTTAGTTCATGATGTAAGTTTCAAGATATCTGGTGTAGAACGTAAACTTTTGAAAGACTACGGCATGTTTCTGATGATCGAAGGCGGAATAAGAGGTGAAATTAATATGATACCACAGAGATACGCAAATATAAAAAAACAACGAGTACTATTCGGACATAGCTTTCAATACAGAAAATAATTTTTAAAAATGTTCGCGAGGACGAAAGGTCAAGGTTAAGGTAATTCATCATGTACATAACACCAAAACTTATATGAATGAGACATTAGGTAATATCTAAAAATGTACTCTACCTACAATTACTTGCCAGATTTTGAATATTTCCTCTGTAAAATTAGGAAGGCTACCCGTTTCAAATATTGTTTTATATTCTGAAAATCTGTTTCATCAATTTTTTTATTTTTGATGTTTCCAAATGTATCAGTTGTGAAATAAGCAAAATGACAGATTTATACTTTTGATCTGTATTCTTCCTAGTTCACTTTAACTGGAGTCATGTATGTTGATGTGTGATTAGTGTTATTATATCCATAAATTAAATTTGGTAAAACGTCAACCCATTTTCTGGCTTCATTTGAGTGAAATACTTCCATATTGTGAGTTATGCTAAACTTTTCCATTTCAGATGCTTTTTTGTCTGGGCAAGCTGTAAAGTAAGCAATATTTTACTTTTCCAACACATGCTAAAGTTTCCTGTGGTATAATATGTTTCCCTCATCAAACTGTATCTTTTCAGGCTTTCGCTCTTTAAATACTGCGCTAAAATATCGTATACATCATCTCCATTATTCGTTGTTACCTTTTCAGTCCAGCCGTGTTTTAGAGAAAACATCTATCACTGTCAATATGTGCTTGTATCCATCGTTTCACTTTTAATGCTTGCATGTCAACAATGTCTATCTGCTACCGGTTATCCACGTGACTAACATGGACCCTTCTGTAGAGAAATCTTTGTTCGATCATGTACTTGTGTAATGTGTAAGTAGATTGTCCAGTTAACCATTCTTTCAATTCACAGTATTTTATTTAATTGTTTCCGTTTTATTTGTTCCCACAATTGATCGATAGTTGTGTAAGCAACTGAACGTTCAGGATCATAAATATGTCTTAAATACTGTTCTTTTTCAGCCATTTAAAACTGCATAAAACATCCAGAGAATACTTTACGCTTGAAAAATTGCCTTTTGGTGTTATCAGCAAGGCAACAGAACAATCATCTACAACGGGAACTTTTATTTTCAGAATTTTCAACATTTCGTCGATCTTTTCAAACATATGAATGATTTCAGATTTATGTAAACTTGTGCCATTCCCATTGCTGATTCAACGCCAGATGGTTAATATACTGAGTCATCATCTGCTGTTTATAATCGAACTTTGTTTTCCCTAAATTCTATCTCTGTTTTAATCGAATCATGGTATATCGACCTTGTAAAGTTTACTAGCTCTTCGAATTGTACTGAAATGTAGCCGTAAATAAATTTGTATATTTATCTGCATCAAATACGTAATTTATTCTTTCTTCATTCCATGCTGTTTTAATAAGTTTGCTATCAGGATTTAAGATGCTTATTTTAATGTTATCATCGCTGAATATAATCTCTAAGTCTTCGTGTTTTCTAAAACATTACAGGACGTCTTTTATGTTTGGAATCTACAAATCAAACATTTATTTTCTCTTGTATGTTATTTTGTAACTAACTTTGACTACACGTTTGTCCCATCCAAAGCAATAAACAAATGGTCGTTGTCCCTTGATACTGAGATTCTTGCTTTTATGTTAAGCCCATGAACTATTTTTATCACCGCTCTGAAAACTGTTCCATCTATCACATTATAACTCTATCCCATTCTCTATGTCGTGTTAAATTTTTTAAATTATTTTGTTTGCTTTTTGACATTTCCTGTATCGGCCTTTCGAGAAACCATGTTTATTTCTAGACGAAGTTAGTTTCAGGTTCATTTAATTTTCAAGGGTTTGTGTTCGCCTTATTAACTGGACAAAAGTGCCATTATGAAATGTGCTTTGTTATATAATGTTGCGAGATGGATGACAGATGAACATGCGTGCAAACAAACACTAAACTTATTGCTTGAAAGAAAATGATAATTCATATTTTATTAATACAAGTTTTAAATTTATAGACGATAAAGAGTAGAAAATAACTAAAAAATCAAATCAACTAATAATAAAATTACATTTAGCTCCTTCCAATCTTTGACGAAGGAAGTGTCAGTTCTCTGGGGACAAGGCCACACAAAGGCTGGACAAACAAAGGCTGGTTATCCTTTTTATTTTGATACCAAGTTTATCATTATTTGGTTTCCATTATATTGAAATTTGGCCCTCAATTGAAGTGGCATTATTAAATATAGGCATTAATTTGTATTCCTTTTTTTAACAGCTGCTCACGCTGTAACCAAGAAGCCCGTCTGATGTCATGCTTTTTATGTTTTAGTCAGAACAGGTCATTTTTGTATGGGTGTCCAAACTCTCTGTCTAAGCTAACTCGTAAAAAAGCGCTCATATCCGACACTTACCCCTGTATACGTAAACTAGGTCACTGCTATCTCCTCCACACTTTAATTTGTCATCTCCACTGCAATTCTGCGAACAGTAATCATCTATTTTCCTGGTCAGGATTCGCTCATCGTTCATGCAGAGACATGTTGAATTCTAGATTCATATATCTATACATATACATATATATATATATATATATATATATATATATATATATAGATATATATATATATATATATATATATATATAGTGTATATAGTTTGACAAAGTTATTGACCTATATAGAGCTATAATTAAATAAAATGACATCTACCCCTATATCATATGGACTACGCCAAGAGGAAAGGTTCATCAGTCTCTATGCTGTAACATTTATTTTGACAAATTTATCACAAGTAACTACTGAATTTCTCATTCAGTCAGGATGCATGCCGTTGACAAACTAATTCGTGCTCGAATTTTGCCTCTTCCAAGCAAACTGGCCTTAGGATGGAAGGGTTGGTTGATTAACTTCATAGTACATTGGATAGGAGAGTGCTGATCAGTGTCCAGAACGAAAACCCAAGTATGTGCCATAGAAATGTTAAATTCATATTCTTCTTCATGTTCTGGTCAGTAACCTCATTTCTTCATGTATTTAGCGTTTGATAAAACTAGCTGACCGTGTAGTGTTAATTCTTATATAAACAAATTCATGGAAAGCAGATGTAGAATTATGTAATCTTGCACCCAAGATTTTATTAGAATAAGGTCACGATTTTGAGGTGCTAAACCAATAATTATCAATTAGGGGCCTATTCATATATTGAGACCCAATCGTGTACCCAGAATTCAAGAATACATATTTATTGACGCACTACCAGGTTTAATAAATTAGTCATATGGGGGGGGGGGACACATCCCATATACCTACAAATTATTATATATGTACCCCCTCCCCGCTGAATGGTATTTGGTATGCATGAAAATTGTCCCATCATATTGCGTTTTTTGCTAGTAACCCATAGTGGTTGCGGTAGGGAAGTAATGGCGGAGATTGTTGAGCAGATATGCTATAAATAACTTAGAAAAGTATAAGGACATTTGTATTTTTCTACCTTCATTAAACGGACTCAAATAAGTTTTACATATATTTATTTTTTAACTGTTACGATGTTTCCATCTCTCATCTGTTTAGATAGGTAATGGACAATAAAGGTAGACGCTTATTCATGAATATACACCACGGTGCGATGTGGTTTTCATGTTATACATATATACTGTATGACACGTGTAAAATATTCTTGGATGATTGATTGATTGATTGATTGATTGATTGATTGATTGATGCATGGCAATATCGTTTTAGAATAGAGCTACATAGCGCAAGAAGAAGTAAAAAACAAAAAGAAGCGAACTATAACGATGACTATATTCTTCTATTAGCAAAATAATGATAAACTTTACCTGAAGAGCTATTGTCTTGGTCCCACACCATTGCAAACAACCTCCTGGTTCATTGGCTGGAAGGCTTGTTTGATTTTGTATGGTAGCTGCTCCAAGTGAATGGCATCCTGTGAATTATTTGTAGTTGAATGCAACAATGTTCTTTAACTGGCGTGACCTGTTAGATCGTACATCATATATTCACACAATATTTGTGTATGCTTCTTCAATAGTTGTGTCCTGCAAATCGATCTTTTACGTTTTTTCAATGTTTCAGTCTTTGATAAATACCAGCTTCTATTGCATAAATCTAGGATTTTTGAATCAATATATCAGTCATGGAACGGTACTTGTGTGACTGAATCAAGTGATCTTGCTTTGTATTCAATATGCATACAGATTTTGTCCTGGAAAACTATGTTCTGTATTCAATTTATACATTTCAAAACACCTCTTACTAGAGTTAGAACTTACTCTCACTTTATAACAATTAAAACAGGTCTTTTGCCCTAGAAAATATAGGAATAATTTTTTATAATTTTAATTGAAATGAGTCTGAATATCATTGTTACTGTTTTGGTCTAATTATACAGACCCAAGAAAAAATATATTCCTCGTTATTTCTGGTGCTGGCCGTCAATGAGGAATTTTGTGCTTGATGTCGTCCAGTTCCAGAAACGTACTTCTAAAATTATCCAGAGTTATTTATAACTTCCAAAATTAATACATGTTTGTAACGTATGGATTTCCCATTGATGCTCTAGATAAAAAAAGTAATAAAAAAAAAATAAAAAAATTCTGATTGATTGAATTTCGAACCTTACCATCGATTTCAAACCATTCTCCGCTGGAGAATCCTAAATCTGGAATAATAATAATAATAATAATAATAATAATAATAATAATAATAATAATAATAATATAATAATAATATAAGAAGAAGAAGAAAAGTAAGCATCATTATTACCATCATCATCATCATTATCATCGTCATCATCATCATCACTATAGTCATCATTTTGGTATTATTTCTACTAAACAAAACTGAATATTATAAGTGTATTACTGATGATCATGGTAATTTTGTCACCACAGTACTATCGTCGCTCTCATCAACATGGTGCCTTCATCGATATTGTCATCAACATTGTCCCATATAACCCCTCGCCACCGAGAGAGAGAGAGAGAGAGAGAGAGAGAGAGAGTCATGAAGGAAAAGGTTTATTAGTTTGAGAATCTTTCTGGATAGATAGATAGATAGATAGATAGATAGATAGATAGATAGATAGATAGATAGATAGATAGATAGATAGATAGATAGATAGATAGATAGATGGATGGATGGATGGATGGATGGATGGATGGATAGATAGATAGATAGATAGATAGATAGATAGATAGATAGATAGATAGATAGATAGATAGATGCCGTTAGAAAGACAAGACAATGTATATTTAAGAATTGTTATGAAATATAACAAAAATGCATTACATTAATTAGGCCTCCGCTGTCACTGTTGCCCCCAGAAAATGATAGCTATGTCTCTATATATCCTAGGTGGTGTCAAACATAAAGCAGAATATAAGAAGAAACAAAACAAACTATATATAAAGGAGCAGAAAAATATGATCAATCACAAACTAATCTGTTAAAGAAATTATGTGATCTGTAAATCTGTAAAACAGAATTAGTTACGATACTAAAAATAGCAAGACGATAGATAGATAGATAGATAGATAGATAGATAGATAGATAGATAGATAGATAGATAGATAGATAGATGGATAGATAGATAGATAGATAGATAGATAGATTTTATGCTAGCTTCTGAATTAGTGGATTTTCCAAAAGAAATAATTTGGATAATTCACTGGAGTGAATTATATTTATAAAAAAAAGAAAAAAGAAAAAAGAAAAATAAAGTAAAAATAATTTGTTTACTGCGGTCAATATACATCGATAACAGCATATGATTGTTCTAGTGATAAGTACGGCTACCTGCCACGCAAGAATATCGTCGACCTTCCTAACTTCGTAATACCGTAAGAAAGCTGCTACTTCAATCTGTTACACATATTACTAGCCAATACATTTGAGCAAGGGCGTAACTATCGCCCACGCGGCTCCTGCAATGCGGAGGAACCCATTTAAGAAGGGGGCCCAAAATCCCAAGTTTTATTACATTGGGTAGCCCATATCTGAATGTTTGCGGGGGAGGGGGGAAACCAAACTTTGAAGTTACGCTACTGCGTTTGAGCATAAAATAAAAAGAAAATGTGCTTCTTCAGAGTAAATAACGGATATATTTCATCTTTGCCACTCTTGGAAATACAGAGTTTTTCACCCACTCGATAAAATATATCCGTTATTCGCTCGATACAAGCAAATATCAGCTCTCTCTCTCTCTCTCTCTCTCGATATATATATATATATATGTTCATCAACAAAAATGATCAAATCATAAATAGTTCTTGATGAAATAAGAAAGAACACCACATACTCTGTGTAGTACCCGCGGCCACGTGAGGATACATATTTTGGCTCAACAATTATTAGAGCCTATGTCAACACTCTAGAGTAGATGACTATTTTACGGACTAGCACATTTACGATTTAGCAAATAATGGGTACAGTAAAGAATATATCTGACATTAAAAATGGAGAAATCCAGTCTCATGGTCTGCAACCATAGCAACCTCAGATAAACAAAAAAACAAAAAAAAACAGAACAAAACAAAAACAAAAACAAAAAAAAGAAAAAAAAAAAAAAAATGAATAAAGCGTCCTTGCACAAAAGTACAAAATGAGTACAAATATAATTAGTTAGCATCTGTATATAATTAATACTTTGTATGTGGCATCCTTTGGCAATCTATAAATTCAAAGTCTACCTACTGAACTTTAATATACTGAGCATCATGAGTATTATTATGATGTTCCTTTCCATAGTAACTGACTGGTACCCTCTTGAATTCATCTGTGTGATATCTGCATCATAAGTGTTCGTTATCTGCACATTAGACTAGGACGAGTTGTGTCACACGTGGATATTATCTGCAAAGTAAAGAACGAGGAAAATATGACGATTGTATAAATTGTTTTATTTGTTATTTGATTAAATGCCATGGTAGCCAAGACGCTTTAGATTATTTTTCAGGTTTGCAATATATCTTCAGGATGTGGACTCAAAAAACAATTTAAAAATAAACCCCACTTATTGCACATCCTTCAGCCATCCATCAGAAAACTACATTCCATAGCCATGATAAGCTAAAGGCTCAAATTCCAAGTTTATTTTAAAGGATAGGATATTTAAGTTTAGCATCTCCCTAAGCATGTTTAAATTACCTTATATTTTAATAATTACCTTACTTGAAATACACGAGATATTTCCAACCGTCATTCTTCCCCCTGTATCATTAAGTCAGCATTCTTATATATTCTAGACCGTTCTATGTTGTTTTACAGATGCGAAATTGTGGTAAAGGTAGATTTGAAACAACGGTGTTTCACGTGCGCATTGAATTAAGTTTGTGTTCATCTATACTTGTGCCGGACTGTGTCATGTGAACGCTTTCCTCCATAAAATTATACATTAGTCCACACTGGGCATTTATAAAATTGCGGTTATCTTCCGGATACCAGTCAGAATTCTTTATTTGACCGGTAATATTTAATCAACTTATTTTAAACTAAAACATAATGTAATTTATGGTGATTACTTAATGTAAATACTAATTAATAATAATTAACAAACTATTTTTTAAAGGTAATTTGATTTTATAAATTACAATTGGCTTGCGCGTGCCTATATCTATTATAATGTATTTATCCTCATACTCTATAGTACGTATACATGATTCATAATCTTAAGCCTTACATTGCATCGACGAAGTGAAGCGATAACCGGCATTCCCTTAAACTATCGACGATTGTGAAAACTATCCTTTTCTTCGGCCTGCGTCTTAAAACTAAGTAAAGACAACCAGAAAGCTAATTTGTTTTGGTTGGTTTTAACGGCACTTTGAACACAATATTGGCTACAAAGAGTTTAATGATATGGTTTATACACGCATCTACACATGTACATACATACATATACGCACCTACACATGTGCAGACATACATATACGCACCTACACATGTACATACATACTGTGGCGCGGGGGTGGTGGTGGTTGTGGTTATCGTTATCTAGAGGATGATCGACCTCGGTGTTATTGCCCGGATCGAGTAAATAATAATATAAATTGTGAAACTTATAGATGGAATGAATAGAGATCTGAGCAGATATATAGAACAGACTAAAACGGGCCCCCGTATATGAAATATAACAATTTAATCAATTACATAAACAAACTGTGATAATGCATTACATTAGGAAGATACACTTCTTTTTGAAATAAATCATTCACCGAATTTTAAACACAAATATACTTATATAAATAGCCGATCTGTTTAAATGATAGAATTAATTCATCATAGAATCGAGTGAACAATCGAAGTCATTGCCTTGTACAGCTTCATAACCTGGTTTCCTCCGGTTCACTCCAGCTTAACCGTGCTGTTCAACTGGTTCCTTCGCTTTCTTCTCACTCTGACTATCTTGCCTCTGCCGGCCCTCAAACTTTGTGTGGGTAGGTGGATACGTAGGTATGTAGATACGTAGGTACGTGGATAGGTCAGTGGATTACGTCAGTGCTTGGATAGGTAGGTAGGTGGATGGAGCTATTTCCCCTTTCAAAATAAACAGAGAAGCAACCTAAATCTTCTGTCAAATACCCTTCTGGGAATAGATCATTACTCCACTCTCGTTATGTCAGATATCATCCTATCGGAAGTCAAACAGATACCAAAGGGTATCTGGTCAAGCCAAACACGGCAGGCCATAAACAAATAAACCTAGTTTCATAAGATTAATGTATTTCCTAACGGCTATTTCATCGCTGACTCACATTAACATCACACGAGACATAACAGTTCCGTTCTCGATTATACAAATGAATGAATGAAATTCATTACATGGCTTAACTACTTTAATTTCAGCGAATACACACATTCAAGTCTTTAGCGTCCATGAAATCTCACTTCATTGCTTAACAACGTTAATTTCTGTCGATACGCACTTAAGTTTTTATCATACATGAAATCATCTAAGATCGGTGAATTCACACGGTTTCTCATACTCATATCAACTAAAGTAATGCATGAAATTCTTAGAATACATGATTCCTATAACTCTCAAGACAACAAATTCAAACAATCTGTCAAACTTATATATAAGATCATTGTACGAATTCAGATAATGAACTCAAACACAGTTATACTCATATCAAGAAAATTGATATACGAATTTATGCAAATAAATTCATGCAAATATAAGCAAATAAATTCAGGCAAATAATTATATTGGTATCAACGAATTACATGAGATTGACGCAAATACCTTGTGCTTTCAAGCCTTGCTCGCTTCTACCGCCAGAATTGTGTCCGTTAACTTTCCAGACATCCGGTCCTTTGGATAATTGTTTTACGAGATAATTTCTTGCAAATTCAATCTCGAAGTCTCGTATACTCTCACGGAAAAAACGTAGACTGGCTAAATTTTGCGGTGTGTCATATTAAAACTATGAAATTTCGTGTGGGAAACACGCCCCTTATTTAGCGTAGCCAATCAGGATTAAATATATCTACCGCCTTTTATAAATAGGCGCCAAAATTTGCGGTCATCCTGACCCTCTAGATTTCTAAGTAACTGATTCCTGACAATCTCAACTCTGACATTTTCGATACAAAGATTGAGTTAACCTTTTCCCTTCCAGTTTCTCTGACTGTTAAATAAACGAATGCTTAATTAAAAATCGGTTCCTCTCACAACACAGACCTTAAAATCCCTGCAGCATAGCGATTCAATACGCACCCTGTCCTCATAAATCTAATTAATTGTTCTCTGTCCAAGTTAATGTTCTCTTTATAGATCGACAGAAATTTGCACCCTTACACATACATATACGCACCTACACATTTACAGACAAACATATACGCACCTACACATGTACAGACATACATATACGCACCTACACATGTACAGACATACATATACGCACCTACACATGTACAGACATACATATACGTACCTACACATGTACAGACATACATATACGCGCCTACACATGTACAGACATACATATATGCACCTACACATGTACAGACATACATATACGCACCTACACATGTACAGACATACATATACGCACCTACACATGTGCAGACATACATATACGCACCTACACATGTACAAATCCTATATGTCTATTAATAGCCCATTCTGATACTTGCTATTTCTACCTTGCTGCCTACGAATAAACTGATACTCAATATACCGTCTATACTCGCATATAACTTGAGTCCAATTGCAAACTGCACAAACCCAGATCTGCCTTTGTATAATGCGCCGGCAGATCTGGACGTATACAGTTTGTTGGGAGTAATCAGTAGAACAAACAATATAGACGCTGATCTGCCGGCGCATTATCTGCCGGCAGATCAGGGTCTAAGTTGTTTGCAGTAGGACACGATTTATGAGCGAGCATAAACGGTAATACTTTTAACTTTTGACCTCTTTATCTCATCGTCTCATGCTAATGGTTAAAATATGGATACTTCAATGATATATATGTGTCCATACTTGTTGAAAGAATGTACTAATGTTTAGAAAATTGATGCTTGAAAGACATATCTAAATCCATACTTCTATCCAGATGAAAATCATATATTTTCGCCTATTTTCGAATATGACTTATCAAATGTTCATATTTACGACGGTAAAATTGATGAGGCAGCGAGTTTCTTGTCATTTTGATGTTATGACATTTCTGAAAAACCCAAAACGTTTCCATTAAATTCCGAAGATTTAAACAGCGAATTAACTACGTCAAAATTAGTATTGCTTAACGTCTTTACATATTTACGACCTTAGATAACATATAATGTCAGTTAAAAGGTACATGTAAGGTAGAAAGGAATTCGAACTTAGACCAGTTCATTTTAATACAATGATATCTAGAATTAAAAACACACAGGTGTATTTTATTACAGCGACTGAAAGTCTTGAAAAGTATGTAAGTATGAGTTTATTTCACATAAAATGGGGATAAAGGTATGCTGCTTAATAAATCCATTAATTCAAACAGAAAAATCCGCCTACCTGTATAAAATGTATAAATAATGTGATAAACTTTGACGCTGAGAATACAACTTTCCTATGCAACACCGATGCATAATAAAACTTGTCCCCACATTCCTGAACGAAAATGAGGGTCGAAGTAAACATTTCGTATTGTAAATACTGATATACATTTTAAAAAGCAAAACACAAAATTGAAAATTTCAACGTAAGAAGTTAGGTTTACACTGAAAAATTAGGTGTAGGCTAAACTTTAAATAACGTTTAAAAACATATCAGCGTTTAAAGGACAGCGCTGGAGATCGCTAAGGTAATGGCAATACACATCGTCCGATTTATGTACTGCAGATAGCTCGCGCAACGATACAGAGGTGAACAGGTCAAAAAATCAAGTCCACGTTTGTCCTTAAGATTAATCGAGACAGACAAAACATAATGATATAGTCCTCAATTCAGTTTGGATCTAGAATTGATTTACCCATCACAAACAATAATGAGAATATAAATTAAAAAGATAAACAACAATTACAATAGCGGCTTTTTCGACTCTAACTCGGACTACAGAAGCTGTACATGCTGCGAGTTCAATCAGTGCTAAGCGTCCTGTTTGCAGGACAATAATTTCAAAAGCTACTCGTTTTAGAACGATAATGTGTTATCTTGATTACTGTGAAAGAATGCTAAAGTGGTAATGGGAATCGGGGAGTTTTTTCCAGTTTGTGTGTTCGATGCTGGCAGTAAAAAGTCAGGTGATGACAGGAGAGCAGTCACGAAATGAAATATTAATAGATTATTCCATATGCATCGTTGTAGGATAGGTAAATTGCACCCAAGGATCAGAAGTTTGCATCAGAGACTTACATACTTGAAATTGTTTTAACACACACACACACACACACACACAGACACAGACACACACATACACATACCATGGACAGTATATAACCTGTATGTTAGTCTCAGCACATACTGAAAGAAAAACTAGATGTTCTTTTTTTTAAATATTTTTTTAAAGTCATGTAGAGACTGCCATAGTTTTTCTAGATGCTATTGACTTCCATAGATGGATTGACCTTGTGTCAAAATATTATTATAACTTTATTATTTTAATCCGTAGCATCTCATCACTTTCATTTATATTGAATGCGGTCTTGTGCCAAAAAGTTTCAAGATTAATGGTATACATGATAAACGCCTTTAAACAACATATGCCAATTTTATTTTAATTCTTTTTCACAACAATCCCGTTTATATAGATCATTCTACACCCCCCTCAAATCCGATAGTTTCAACCCATTCCTACTAAGCAAAAAAAAATTATATTGAATTTGACACATGGAGATGAATTATTTCATTATATCTACTGATTTTCATCTGAATCAGATATTTAGAATTGCTTTATTTTTCTCTTATTTGACCAGTTTAATTCAGTTCAAAAATATTACTTCTAAGCCGGTGTAATAATGCAGTGACTGCTGTTCATGTTAAAACTGAATATATACAATATCTTTTGGGGCAGGAGTAATTTTGTTTTCTCTTCAATCGTGAAAATATCGTGAAAACTTTACAGCGTTTTATAACATTTCCCTTCACTCCAATTTGAAGGCAACCAATAATGTTTGCACACACAATAAAGAATGATTACGTATCAGTCAAATATATTTAAAACTCCAGCAAATCTCTTTTTCTGTAATACATTATCTCCTCTGACAGGTGACATATTTATTCTCTAATTTCTAAGGTACACGCTTGAAAATAACCAGTTTGCAACGACTTTGAGCCGTTAGATGAAAGTTATTGAAGTAAGGCTTGTCAATACAAACCAGAAATAAATGTAAACCGTGTAATATGCTTTGCTGCACCTGAGCGGTCTTTCTTTGGTGTTTAACGGCACATCAACATGTAAAAGGTTATACAATGCAGAGGCAATCGGAGTAAAGTGCCTTGACCAGGGACACATTACGAAGGCCGACCAAGCCCAGTCTGGGCAGGATACGAACCCGCACTCTTCTGGTCGCACGCGAACCACTGAGCCACCGCGGCTCTCACAAATTCAATTTAAATCTCATCTAAATACACAGTCCATCTGGATTGCAACTACAGAAATCAATGTATATAGACGTCGACTTCTATATACCTTGATTTCCGTAGTAGGAATCCAGATTGACTGTGTATTAGATGAGAATTAATTACTGGGTCGACATGCGGGTATGTCTGCTACGCACGAATGCCTATACCACCAACTTTGTAGCATCATTTTTGGTGATGTGTGAATGGTTGAGATGGCATAGGGGTTGGTGCTCACAGGCAAGGTGATGGGTGCCGTAACCCACGGATCCGTGTTCGAATCTCCGTAGAGTACAAATTCAAATTATCTAACCTGTATGATAATATTATTTAATTCGTATTTACAAAATATGTTCATGTTATCAAAGCATTCTCATGTAGAATCCAGGGATAGCACTCACCGCGCTGTTTGGTGTATATTTGTAATTCTCTCTCTCTCTCTCTCTCTCTCTCTCTCTCTCTCTCTCTCTCTCTCTCTCTCTATATATATATATATATATATATATATATATATATATATATATATATATATTAGATGAATGACATGATTTTATGATTTATTTGTTTTTATGTGATAGTTCAGCGACCACAGCATCGTCTTAAAATTTTTACTCGGGTCCGAAATCGTCACAAACGTAAGTCCTCGTAGGCAAAAATTGGAGCAGTTGAATTTAAATCAATCATAAAAATTCAAGGTTTAGTGTGCTTACATTTTTTATTTTGTGGGAATATTTTTCTCGAACATATTGTATGTTGTATATAGCTATGTATTGAACACAAACCGACCACTTGACGCAACGAACCATTCGAAGATCTCTTTCTGTCCTGATACAATTAACCTCTGCATTATGACGGTGCCAAACACACTGTAGATAAGGTAGAAATCCAAAACTTCTGAGCTTGAGATTCTGTGTCAATCAATGAAACATAATTCGCAACGTCATTTTTGTTTGGCCTACAGTGAAACTCAAACTGAAACTCAGAGTTTTATGATCTCCAGTCCAGCTAATTTTGAAAATTATTTCCACAAGCATGATTTTTTCCCTAACTTCATCTGCATTTTTGTCTTTGTGAAGTAAATATGTCTCAAATAATAGGTGAAAATCTTCATGGACTTCCCTTTCAATGCAATGGGTGTGTCTCATATGAGTCTAGCCAAAAGATAATTATATATATATATATATATATATATATATATATAATATATATAATATATATATATATATATATATATATATATATAAACCAAAAAAACAAAACAAAAAAAACTCAGTATTTGGAAATTATTTTTTAAATTGTTCGACTATCTAAGAATAACAGTCAATCAATGTGAGCACTAAAAAAACTCAAGCCTTACAAAACCATATGAGAGTATATGTTTGCTCTTTCGATTTGTCATAAGGTTCAAAATTTGTACCAGTAATCTTCATAACGTGTGAATTTTATAAACGGTGTATGATTTTATCAATGAAACACTCTTGGACTATTTACTGACCTAGCACATGATGGCCTTTATATCTGAACCTGTAATTCGACTTCGTTCTTATAAACATCGACTTTGATGTAGAGTGCGCTTATAAAAATGTCTTGAACATATTACTTGCAAAGGGTTGTCATTTTCATTACTTAAATCAACGACTTATCCGTCAGCGTGACTATCTAAAAGAATCCCCTCAAAAATAAGTGAAAATATATAAAATATTATCGTGCACGAAATTGCGATGTTTCATGACTGTCGGTTCCATTCTCCAAAACATTTATTGTAAACGAGAGGTACCAGTTTTGCAAGCATGGATGTGACTGATAAAATGGTAAATCTCTTTTCAGATCCTAATATATACTCCCAGAGATCTGAAGAGAAGAAATTACCCACCCACCTATGAGAAGAGACCTGACTGGCGTACCTCTCCTTTCTTCCTCGATGCCATATTCTAAATTTAAAAATACAATTTTATGTTCCTTCAGAATTTGTCTCCACATAATATTATTCCTGCGTAATTATTAATTTGGTATTTTGGATCAAAAAGAAATTGTGCAGATTACTTACCTGATCAACTACTCCAACCGCCTTTGATAAAATCGACCTCTCCTTCTTAGAATTACCACATACCACGAACGATATCGGCCGTTCCTTATGCTGCGTCATTATGATAAATGACTGATATGAAGTGATATGAGAAAATGTTCGTGATTTCTGTTGTGTGTGGTTGGAATAACACTTGAAAAATATCTTGGCACTCTAAAGACTGAGACGACATTCTCAGCTGAATCGGGTTGAAAAACCACTTGCTTGCCATAGTATGTTCCAGTACAAATAAACATGTATTAACACAGCAAATCGTACCAAGCACACGAATATTTGAGACAAGGGAGGAACGACCGATGAGATATTTATCAGCAAGTACAATGTGACGTATTCAGTAGTAAAAATACATTGAAGGTAATCATTAAACGCTTAAATCCCCATACTTTTCCTCATTCCTCTTTTATTTCTAGTTTTCACCACATTTGTATCCATGTCGATGGAAACAACATAAGTGTTTTACATTGACAAGAAAGGGGGGCATTTATTACTAAAATACATTAGCATTTTCGGCTACAAGACGGTAGGATTGAAGAAGTTCCGTTGTTTTACACACAAGACAAATGCTCAGATAACATTCGCCTTTAATGAGAAGAAATAACTTACTAGTGGGATATTAACACTATTGGTACTGTATGTAATGTTGAAGACATTTCTTTCAAAGATAGACCTGATAATGGACGCTAATAATGAGAGAATCTTACATGAAATTTATTAAACACAAATCACACTATTGTTTCTGTGCATCCTGAGGCGCAGCATAAAATGAGATCATATTTCATGCGTCACAACGTCACCTACCTCTCTTGGGTTTATTTAATCGGAGCACGTTGGGGTCTATCCGCCAATAATCGGAAGAAACCTAAGAAATATTACGGACACATACACATGTACATTTGACTGTATACGACAACTTGGTAGACTCAGTACGACACTCTTATATATAAGTAACATTTTGATTAGTCTACGTCAAAGTTGTATATACGCGTCATCAGTCGAGCCATACATATCAATAGAAAGCCCTGGCAACAAACAACAACATGGCAAAGACGTCATTGTTCCGACCAAAGGTAGACAGATCAGTATTATAATCAGTACTTTACGTCGCATTTTTAATTACAATATAAAAAAATATGACGGCCTGAATAAAAGATAATCTTTATGATGTAAAGATAGGGTCTGTATTTCAGCACTTATTTGACTACTTGTGATTATAAAAAGACGTGTACCAGTCTACTCAATTTACTTCCTTTTTCTATTTTGCCTGATATAATGTATGAAAATTGGCCATAATTAAATAGTGGACATCAAATTTCATAAATTAACAAGCATGTCATCTTTTTCTTGCCTGGCAAGAAAGTTGAATACTTCCTTAAATCAAGGAATGACATACGTTGTGATATTTTAGGTGTTCAAGTTAAAAACAGAGCATCTAGTACACAGTTTGTTTAAACTGCTGGAGACATTGTCAAAAAGGTATTTTGATCAGTTAATTTTAGGCGAACAAGGTGGTTATGACTTAGATCAATTTATGACGATTTCAAGAATATGTTTTAAATTCCAAAGTTTTACTAGACTATGCTGTTGGAAATGATGGCATACTATTTTTTTTTATTGCAGAACGATATGGTGATGAAAACGGGCAGCATTGTTGAAAACATCCACAAGTTGACAACGTCATTCGATAGCTTTAGATTAGGGTTGAAAATTTCTATAAATACCAACGTGGTAAAAAAAAATATGATTCCAACAGTTTTTGAAATAGATGATAAATGTTTGAACCTCCTTCTTGCTGTGTCTGTACCGCTGATCAGAACTGCAAACAATAGGCCATCAAATGCTAAAATAAACAAACTGATACGCTCAGCTAAAAATGTCAGATCCTATTTTACTCCTAGGGCAGGCCCCAAGGTCCGATTATATCTGATTCTGCTGATGGACTGTCAGTGTTTGTTTTATTTGTCGGAAGTTTTGTTATCCGCATGTGTGATTTTCACTCATGTCAAATTTAGTTGCTTCTAGATTCCCAGCTAGCTGTTCAGTAGAGGTACATTAGGTGTTTTAGATTTTTATAGCCGGGATAAGTCAGCCCTTCTATACCCCATGACGTTAGTATTTTTTTGTCTCGATCGTCACATATTAGTGCATGCGAGGTTGGGTTTTCAAAATATAATTTTGTAAAATAGTGCAAGAAAATGATACGTAACTTGTTAATTTCATATTAATTTTAGCAAAACAATTTATTTTTGAATGCAAATATGCTAAAACTTTTTCTCCAATTGAAGTTATTTTGCTCGATTCTTTATGATCGATACGACATAGAGAAAGTCATCGGTTGTCCTCAAAATAAATAAAGTAAGATACATAAGAGATGGAAGTCTGTCGATGCTACTCCCAGTCCTTTTGTTCTTGCTAAAACTGCAGCTTTTGTCCGTGCTGTTTTTCTGTTTTCTTTTTCAAACATGTATGTAAACTATGTTATAGTATAGGTATTTATACGACTCTATCTTTCTCTGTCGCTCACTCTCCCCTTTTCCTCCTTATACACTGAAAACAAGTAGAATTGTCAGTATAATGCTGTAAACATTTAAGCCTACTTCTGTATTAAGATTACATAACACTTTGTATGTATGTACCTTTTCTTACGTAAAATAAAGAATGTTTTAATAGTGTTTTCATAGAGGTGTTTGTTTATTTGAATTTGACAATACTAATATTTATTTCCCACAAATAAAATGTGCATAGCCACATTACATTTTTCTTTCCCCTTCTGTCATTTTCATATTTATGGATGTCGTCAATTTTAATCGAAAGTCTATGAAACTAATTTTTATACATATCAAGGTTATATTTGGAGGCTCTCCACGAATGATCTTTAGCAGGATTTAAGATAGATTCCACAGCGTAAAAAAATCATCTCTTATCTCTGTTGTGAACGTTAAGACAATCATTTTATTCTTCAGCACATGTTGGCAATTCCATATATGATATTCATCTCATTCGCTGGTATCCCTCCTCATGTAATGTTACGTACTCTCTCTCTCTCTCTCTTTTCAACTCTCTGAGTTGTATCTTGACTTATTTCCTGGATACATTTTATGTTAAATATATCAAGCATCCTATCGATTACCTATCCATTTCACTTTTGTTGATGTTGTTGAGAATTTTATTCCTGTAATACCACATCCTAAATGCAAATGCATCACCATCGGATATGTGTTCATTGGAATGAAATAGTGTCTCAAATATACATTCATTGGATTATAAATGTCGCACACAATTGTTTCGTTAATTGGCCGTGGTCACATTTTAAAAATTAAACGCTACATCAAATTAGGATGTATGCATGTAGATATGTAGTGAAAAAAAATAATACAAAAAAAATACAGCAACTTCAAAACTTACTAGTAATTGCATGTATGTCTTCATAGGACTGCCGCGTTCTTTAAAACGGTTTTGATTTTCATTTTATTCTTATCAATGTGGGTTTAGTTTTGATAAGAAAAACTGTTTTGTGCTATCGCTAGGGGCCAGACCAGGATAAAGTAGTATGAATATAAGTATGTATGCATATTAAAAAAACAAACAAAGTATTTCGATCCCTCCATGTATCTCATCAGGCAGTAGTAGCAAATGTCGCAATACCTGATATGTGCTACATATATCCTCACTATACTTAGGTTTTTGTTGTTGCTTTTGTTCAAATAACGTATTTCAATCTGTTTCAGGCATACGGGTGTTCCTCATTTTGCTTTTGTATATCAAATTTGTCTTTCCTATAGTCAGATTTCCTTGCTTTATCAAGATTTCTGTATTTGTCATGGACATATATTATGTCGCCGTGTCTTTTGAGAGTGTGGCGCTGACATCCGGTATGGCACGGTATTGCTTTTAATATTCAGATTCTTGTTCAACTTGATTCAAGAACCTTAATGTTTTAAAGAGGCTGATACCCAAATCGTCCAACTTCTTTGCACACAGATTTGCCCAATTTTTGTGTTAATTCTGTGAATAGTTGTTGCACATCTCCCTTCGAAGTTACTTGAGTAGTTGACATTCTTAGGTAGAGGAATACCTAGTGATCTGTTTAGGACCGCACACTTTGGCGTATTTGTGTAAAATTTCATTGTCATTAAAGCACTTTCACTTAACTTCATTTTCAGGATTTCGTCTAGTAATTGACAGTTATTTTTATTCATTCGCAGATTGGTGATTTTACTTGAAACGAGAAATGTGGAACTGAGTCATCAATTATTTCTCTGACCGCCACCACAGACCATATAGTGTGTAAACTTGATTATCTGTAAATTGCCTTCATTTTCTTCGATTTATTTTGTTTTAATACTAAGCTGCAGCCGGCCTTAACGTCTTAACAAAGAACATTGTTTTCTCTTGTTAAAGCACCAGGAAGCATCGCATTGCTTAATTTGGCTAATCTACATTTAGTAAACTGGAACTTTCACATGTGAGTCGAATCTGCTAAACGTTTCACTTGCCACATGGAATACAATGTTTTGTACGCTGCTTGAAAAGCTAAGAGCTGTTTTCGCATCACCATCTGTAGTCACAAACGTCAAAAGAACTTCTTGAAGCGCTAACTGTGTCCCAGTTTCACATATAATTTCAAACTCAGAGTGAGGTGCTACATATGAAATATTGATGTGCAATCTGCAGGACCATTAGGGCATTCGACATCATATATTTTTCCTCTAAGTCAAGCTCCAGTCCAAAACAGTTTGTTTTAACACATTTCAGCAATGATGTACTTCAGATTTGTCATTATTTCACAAGCATTTGCGACAGCTTGAGAAGATGTTTGTCCTGGTTTATCGGCACTAACTACATGATGTGCTGCCGCGATTTTCGCTCATGTCACGCACCAGTGTAAGTTCGTCTGATATATCGTGCTTATTTAGTTTAGTTGTAATGGTAGCTATTTTATTTGCAGTCCTTTGTATGCCGCTCCGAGCTGAAGTATGAACATCTATGGCAGTAAGCAACAATGTGGCCCTTGTATTTCACTGAAGTTTCTGATGAACGCCTGCCTGGAATCCCATCTTGACTGCAGCAGCACTACAACCTGGCTTGCCGGATGGAGCCTCTTTGCACAGTTTTAATGTAGGTGACACGAAGCCACAAATCACACATTGCACAATCATCTACCAGCTCAAGCCCCACTTAACGTTTTGGTGTATGTTTACCCCCATTAGTGGACAATCTGTAGCTCTCGCATGATGTAGCTGTGTCATCCGGTTGAATAATTCCACAACATTTGTGTTCTTCAATATGAATGAGACATTCCTTGTAAAATGAAAAAGAAGATATTTAATGAAGAAATTTAATGTCAGTTTTAAACAAATAATTTACACCCAATTGCGTCAGGATTATCTGGACCAGATTGTCTGTCATCAAATTGTTGTCCGGTTTGGATGTCTTGGCAGAACACATCTGACAGGTAGGTGCGAAATACAATTCACTCTGCATGATTCGTTTTAGGGTCTTGGTATTTGGAAAATCGTTATGCCTTTGTTATATAGTACATGGCCTTTCTTGAATCGTGTCGGTTTTTACCTTATTTCGCCTTTCATTTCACAGATAAAAAATGTATGTGCTGCTGAAAGGTTTTGGGCTCCATTTTTGTTAGGATAGGGACAGACTTACATATGAAAGGCATAACTTTGTAATTAGTTTTTAAAAAAAATAGTGGTCTCTCTAAATTCAGCTATCAATGATACATATTAATGGGATCAATAATCAGCAGTCACGAGGAGTTCTAATTAACAGGGGTGTCAGGATCCCAGTTTCCAATTCACACCTCATTTGGCACATATGTGCACCTCTAGTACAAAGCCTGCGCTCTTTATGGTAGATTTATGCTAGCAATTGTATAGGTGACTTAAGTTAGTTTCTTCTCGCACATCTTTTGTCAAATTACATTTTCAAAGTATTTCAGAATATAAATTTACATTTAAAATCTTTAGCTAAAATTTAAAGAAAAATTTAAATTACTTCCATGTATGTGTTGTTTTTTTAAAGGCTTGGAAGCTGGACTTAATTTCATTGTTCAGATTGTGCCAAATATATGTGGAGGTATCGGCGGTAGACGTGTTTCTTTATGTTGTGTTTGTTGTGATGCCTTACATCTGGCTTAGGTTCTTTATCTAGACGCAGTGGCTCTTTTCATTTTGTGTTTCGCAAGTAGGTAGCAAGAGATCTATGGAATGTTGCCTCGTGTGTTGCAACTTGCAAATTCCCAGCGGGTATAGGCCTTTTCTCTTACCAAAGACACTAACTGCGATAGTTTTGTTGCAGCGCTACAACTTGCCAACATCAGTATTGTTCACAGCCTAACAATCAGGCATTTTCAACCGGCTAACAGTCGTTCCAAGCCCCCCACCCTCCAACCAAGTGACATATGTAATCGTTCCGACAAATGGGACCCTCCAACCGAAAGACAGTCGTTCCGATGGAGCCCCCCAACTGGGTGACCACTCGGTGGGGGCAAAACACCCCTTTTACATATACTATTCCTACATCCAACTGCACTGGTGAGAAAGTGCCTTCTGTGTAATCTTGAATGAATATAGCATGAAAAATCTAGATACTGTTCTATCTAGAATAATATTGAATCTTGAATGAATATAGCATAAAAAATCTAAACAAACAAACTTAAACATTGTTAGTAATGCATAATATATAGGTCACATTGACCTTCTTTAGTTGTAAGGGTGTAGTACTAACAGATATGCATCCAATTGCAACGTTTCATGATTCGAACATGACTCCAAAAATGAACCTGAAACACACAATTTCAACAAAGTCAATAAAGCATGAAATATGGGTTACATAGACCTCTCTTTACAATAAGGGTGTAGTACTTATCAGAATGCATCCTCTCAACAAGATGGATGATTCTCTGAAGGATAGCATGCATATACCATGCATACAAACTCATGTGGTTATACGCTTAACGCAAATACTTAACCAACTCCACTCTAAGATGAAATATAGACCATGATGAGTTTTTTGTATTTGTTGTTGAATGGTTGTGGTACTTTCAGAGATGTATATCATCATCAATTTCGTGATTATAGCGTGACCAGAACATGAAAAAGGAACATCAAACACATAATTTAACCCAAATCAGGGAAGGGTACAATACAGAACATATTGACCGAATTTATGCAATGTTAGAGTGGCGCTTATCAAGATGCATTCCCTTGGCAGGTTTCATTATTCTAGATAGAACAGTATCTCTATAGCATGCAGATAACGTATGTGGTCATGAGCTAAGCGGACTAATTTAACCAAAACTAGAAAAATGTGAAATGTAGGCCACAGTTCCCTTAATTTTATAGAGATGTGGTACTAACATAGATGTATAAAAACATCTGGTTTGTTGAATCTAGGATCGGCATTTAAAACACAATTAAACTAAACTCAGTGATGCATGAAATATGGGGCAGAGTGATCTACCTTTGTGATGAGGGTGCACAACTGAACAAGATGCATCTCCTCGCCAAAATCCATGATACCAGAAGATTCAGGAATTTTTATATGTCACAAAGATTGGTAGCTATTTTGCCCTTTCGGCAACCAGCTGAGATAGGGATATCATTCTCATCTCTAGGCCCTATGGTTAAATGAGCAGTTTTTAAAAACAATTCAATTGTGACGACCATTATAAATATAATCCGACCATATTTAAAACATTCAGTCAGAGAAGATGCATCATAGATTTGACAGACTTTGCATTTTGATCACAGATTCAATGTTTAAGACAGTGTGTGTGAGTATCAGAGTTCAGTTTCAGAAAACGTAAGCCACATATTTCGTTCAGTTTTTATTTATCCAGTAACAAGCTTGCGAAAAGTTTTTGTGTATGTTGTCTTGCAACATGGGGCCCAAAGTAGTTTGGGGCAGTGGGGCTTGAAGAGAGTGAGAAGTCAGGCTATGAAACCTATTTGAATGATCTTTTAGGTAAACCATGTGTATAATACAATTAACAAAAGCTTAGAATTAATATTATCACAAAAAGATTTGTAGCAATTATGAAAAGGAAAAGGAAATATCCACATTTATAACTACAGTTAATTAGCACTAATAAAGCTTTGATTCAATTCTTATTATAATTTTTAAATGGATTTTTTTTCTAAAAGGAGTTTTCTTCAAGTAAAACATGCCTTGGACCGAGGGAAAACACTTTTCAAGTTTGGTAGTCATCCATACTCGTTCATAACGTTTGTGCTCTTTGTTATGGAAATCAGAATAATTTGAGCACCGTGGCCGGAAATTTTACAAAAATAAAATGCATTCGACAGGTAAAATTGCATTTTTGAAACAGACATTTCTTGATGACATTTCTACTATATGATGGCAAATGAAAGTGCATTACAAGATAATATAACTTACCAAGAACTTGCTATACGTTGTAGCAGTCCTGGCTGCAGACCAGAAAGGATTTGTTATGTGGTTGATCCCCTTCGGCAGTTCTGCCCATTTCTTATGGGGACTAGCCTATGCAGAAAAACAATCAGCGGGAATATGTGGGAAAGATACATACATGGGGTATATGTCAATATTAGGGCATAAAAACAGATACATGTGTCTCTATCTTGTGTCTGTTATAAAGAGAGTGTCACGGGTTTCAACCTGCCCAGGACAGCCCAGGTCGGCTTTCTCTTTGTGTCCTTGGGAAAGCCATTTCCCTCAGCAAGATATAGCCAACTAGATATGTTGGTAAGGGAGTGCTTATATAATGCCTCCTTTAAATGTAATAATCTGAAAGAGCCAATTTTCACATATGACATAAACTCTTATCATGATACGAATGTATACCATATTTCAGGAAGATTTCTCCTAAAATAATGACTAGACAATGTCCATTCCTTTACAAGACTTATTGTCTAGTCATGATACAATAGCATACTATTGGTAATCGATATATTAGGCAAATAAAAGCGACAAGCTGAATCCAGCATATCTTTCCCTCCCCAAGAATTCATCGGGTTATAATAATGTGTTAAAAAAAAGCAAGCAAACAACAAACAATTTATTTCGAAAATAAATTCTGTATAGCCAAAAGCTAGTACTTCTGCTAATGAAACATGGTCTCTCATACCCGTGTCCAGTTAATGATAAGCGCCACAATAGCTGGTTTTGTCTTCAGGTCAAGTTTGCCATTCAGAGTCCTCTAACGCCCCAGATAATCACTCATATTCACACAAGTTTGAGCCTTATCAAATGCCCTTTTTTGTACTTTTTTTCTTCGCAGATCTGATTAGACAAAGATGGTCTGCCACTAATCTATTCCTCGTGATTCCTTGTCAGCACGTTGCTGTTGTTGTTATGTTTATCACTGGGGTAATTTGTCTAATGTATGACGTTATTGGTTTGTGAAGAGACACAACAAAGAACGGAATTACAGACGACTTCGGAGATTGAATTAAGAGGTGGCATATCCTAATTCTAAACTGAATATTTGTAAGGCGTTGAAGTTTAGTTAGATGCGAAGTATGGTAAAATTTACGCCAAACGGCGCTATTGGAGTTTTAAATACAAAAAGAAGTCATTTTAATAATACTTAACTATGCATACTTGTCAAATGAAGACTGGAACATCAAAAATTTTAATATTATATACATTGCTCATTGCTTGCATTTCGTAGCATACGTATGACAAGATATGTTTAATCTAAAATATCATTTTTTAGTATGAATAACATACAGTATGATATAAAGATCTCTTAAAATTCTAAGGTCTTACATTATTTCAAAATGCACTCAGATATATGCTTAAATTATGGGCGTTGATGAACCTACGAAGTACGAATGAAAAGCTCATATCACATTAAACTTGCAAGAGGAAGTCCTTTGGACATAAAAGGTCTAAAGTGACTAGTTGTTTAATACTATAGTTTCACCTGAGATTCAACGGAACATTTTCTAAAAAATATAGGCTAGGATTCAGGTTATTATTTTTAAGGTCAACGTTTTTTTCAGCAAAATTATGCAGCATGCAAGAGTTCTGCTCATTTATTAGACTTTTCTTCTGTATCACAGATGTCACAGATGTGCAAGAGATCTTACTGGACAGTTTTGTGGTGAATTTTCATCGGACTAAGACAGATTGCAGAAAAATTAAAATAATTCTACATTAAAAATACAACAAAAAACCAACCAATGACTTTTGTGGAAAGCATGCTTGTCAGATTTTGATTAAGGTATTCAGGTTGATTCCTTGTACAACTGGTAGGTTTTACACTGAACCAGCATTACCCCAACCCCTCTTTTATAGTGTTAATTTACGACAGTCAAGGACTACTTTGCAATTTTTCTCTGGCAAGGTGGCCCAAAGAAACAATATGAACCCTATGCATGAATGAATTTCACTGTCACTATAACAAATTGGCATGTTCTCATTACCCCTCAACCGTGTCGTTTGTGAGATATTTACCTCTGTGGCAGACATACATAAAGATGTAAATCAAGTTGGCCGTTCATTTGAACCCCATGTTACGCATTTGATTTCCTGTACTAATCTAAATATCAGAGGTAGTCACCAAACAAACCAATTCATTTTCAAGGCAAACTCAAATGAAATATAAACCAAATTGCAGATTTAGTTTCTGTGTACATTTATAAACACAAGGCTCATGTTTATAAGGCTCATTTCGTGTCAAAATACGAACGTTTAGAGTGAGACCAGAGAAGGCTCTAATGGCGCCGCTCTACAGTTTTGTAATTTGTATGGTGTTTGATTTTTAAAGAAAAAGATTTTCCCAGATTTTCCTCACGGGTAACCCTGGCTATATAAAACAGCCTTGTATATCTTAGGTAGTGTTAAAAGGAGTTTTAGTTCCCTTTAGTTTGGTGTATGATTGATGGGTTTAATTTGGGTAGGAGAATAGACAGCTTGGCCTTACTTTAGATGTGCACCTATCAAAATACTGCTAGCTTCGCGTGATCATTTTAGCTTTCTGGACTTCAAAGATGAATTGAAAAAAAAAGAAATTATAACTTTGTTTTACTTTATTAGTGTATTTTATAATTCATTTATTGCACTTTAATAAACTGGCATTGCCTACTCTGGCAAAATTCATTTTCCTTTTTGAAATAGCTGTTTACGTTAGTGTACTCTGGACTAGTTCGAGCTCATTTTTTGAGGGCATATGAGCAGCCATCTTCATAAGCTGTCTGCTTTAGATAGTGCATGATTTTCACAATTACCACATGTGAAGAAATATCAGTCACAGTAAATGAAAGTAGCAAAGAGTTATGCCAACATTCGCTCCTTGGTGCATGTTTCGAATGCAAACAACATTACCTTATACCCCTCCTCCTTCCGAACTACGTAATAGCTGTAGAGTGGAACCTATGCAACACATTCAATCATCTACATCGTTAAGAGTAAGGATCTCACCAAACTGCTCTCCATTGACATAGGAAAACAATGGCACTGCCTGCACGACCATTTAACCCGTAGTAAGCCTTATTGGGATTTGTAATTTCATTTTTCGTTGGATTTTTGCAAGAAATAAATAAACAATGGAATTCAACAATACCAGTGATAACGTTGCTGGCATATAGTTTAAACAAATTCTATATTTTCCATTGCTTTTTGCAAATCCCGTGAAAAATGAAGCATGAACAAATCAGGCGTTTCTGCAAGAAAATGGCAGATTTCAATTAGTGGTGACTGTGGCATTTTGAGATCACCTATTGCGGAATCGTTTCAGCTACCAAGTGTGAATACCACAAGATTGATGACGTGATGAACTGTTTACAAGTGAAATAAAGCAATGGGATTTATGGCGAATCTGATTAACAGATGAGATGGTCTTAGTGAACTGAACATATGCACCAACAATTTTGATCTTTTATTATTTTTATCTTTTTATTCATGCATACTATACTTCTGAGAAGGCGGAAGGAGGGGAGGGAGTGCTTAGCTGATAAAAAGATCAGCTATGTTAGAAATAGCCATATTCATACTAGAATCTTACTGGCAGACCACAAATACAACGTTCGGGGGAGCTACCGCAACAGATCCTTTCTACCACTGTTGGTACCGGGAGAATACCCACCGGTTCGGCTGTGGAGATCACTCTGGAAGCTGATAGCATCTGGGTGGCGCTATACTGCTTGTGTGATGTTGATGGGCCGACTGAGGTGATGTTCCACCATCTGCAGCAGTGTGTCCGTCGTCTGCCACACTGACATCCTCGCAATTGCTGCATGTCATATATACAGAAAACTTTCATAAAGTAAGAATTGCTTAGTATAAGGTACAAAAATATTGTCACAAACATAGTAAATACCCAAAGATCATGCTATAAATTTTGAGTATTCACAGGCAGTAACAAAATAAAATATTGCTATTCTTCAAAAGGTATATTTATGAACTAAGGTTACTCTACAAAACATGCCATGTCATTAATATTGAAATATTATCTATCTCCTGTATGTGTCGTATATTACCAAGATTAGATGAATATCCATTTTATATTGCTATTAATTGTTATTAATTGCCTGGAACAAATGCGGAGCAAAGCATATTGTACATTTTGATTCATAGGTTATTTTCTTTTCTTTCAGGTGACGAGATATTGTTTGTTTCTAAATATAAAAAAATAAACTTAGTGTATAACTGTGTTTATAATTCTCTGTTAAAATTTACCCAACTCTGAATGATTATTTATAGAGCCTCACGGCTGTGTTTTGTGGTGGCTGACATTGACCCTCTCTGCCTCTCCTTCTTTTTGCACCACCTTTTGTTCTTACTCTATCCCTACCTCTACATCTCCCACATTCATCCTTGGCAAAGGATCACACCAGGTTAAATGATAAAGAGGACTGGTATATAGATTAAAGGATGCAGAATCATTCTAAAATTCTAAATTTATAGTAAGAAGGATTTATGTCAAAAGCCATTTCTATAATTGAAGATACATATAGAATATATGATTGCATGGATCACACTCATTTCTTAAAAACTTGTACAACATAATCGAATGCATGCCAATTGTACATGATAATTTCATTGTCTGATATAATCGTTCTTGAATCCTCCATTATTTTAATATACTCGAACTTGTATGTGGATGCACTAATTTGAGTCAAAGTTTGTACTGGAATGCACAAGGCTGAAATTTGTCCGGCACATACAAAATGCATGTTATGAGTTCTTGATATTGCACACCAGTCATAGTCATTACTAGATTCTCATTATAAACGTCTCGTGACAGTTATTGGTTGCAGTATTATAGTATAAAATGAATACTGGATTGATTTTACAAATCAGACAGCTAATTCAGGTAATCAAGACTATTCCGTTTTGCATACAGGTATATTATGGCAAAAACTCTTATGAAAAGTCCAACGTGAAAACTGCATAGGAATATTACATGCATGGTATACTCGTATGCGTTCAGTTGTGATGCTCTACACTAGCAATTTGTATTATATCCAACTGACTAATAATTTAAGCAAACACTTTTAAAGCTGTTGCTCTGAAGTTCCTAGAATGTTTGGTTTAGCATGGACTACTATATGTTGCAAAGTAGCAGCCCATTGTACTAAGAATTGACAAAATGGCGTTTACCACATTGTTTATGAGATATGAAACTCTATCTGTATAGGGAAAATATTTACGAACGATCCCCTGCATGGGAAATAGAATATGCTATCCAATTATTCTCCTGGAGGCACAAATTTCTTGGATCAACTTCTTGTATTAATTGTAGCAATTGGATTAAATATTTATAGCGTTATCTATAATCCTTCACTTTACCTTATTAAAAATTTAACTTTATATTGTTTACCTGTAAGTCAAAAGAACAAAACGGACACCATTTTCCGTCGTCGGGAAAAAAAATCTTCCAGATATATAGTTATTTTTTAAGGTCCACAATCAAATACGTTATTCCCCGGGTTTGGAACTTTCAAAGTATATGTTTGTATTGTATTTGCATACATTGAACTGAACTGTCAATATTGCGGAAATCCAATCATGAATCCAGTGGCCTTGCTGGGGTTGGTTTTCTCATTGTAATTCCATCAACAATTATAAGATATAACAGTATAGCAATTGGCAGTTGTTTGTTTGCACGGAAAAGGTGCAGCGTTTGGTTGATTAGTGTGAAATGGGCAAAATAAGATAGAATCGTCTACTAAGTTTCGAATGGTGCGCTACAGTGTTTGTGTCAATACGGATTACAGATGTGATTGAAGATAAGCATTCCAAGTTTGAAATTGAATAAGTTTTTACACAAATCATAAAAAATACACATTACCTTTTGCCTTCAAAGTCATTTCGTATACGATTTAATTATATTTTCAACACAGTAACTAAAAATAGCACAGAAGAACCTACCGTAACCGACATGTAGAGTGGTGTTGGTTTCTTTGTGTTGATAGCAGTGACGTCATCAAATCGTGTGTTCCAGCTTTCGGCTGAAGTCAGTTGACCCAGATGATGTCGCCGAACAAGATCAGATTCATTCGTACCAATGTGAACATGGCCGCCTTTCTCGATTCGAAGGAGACATTACATAGCTCGAAATGTGATGAAACTTCGATCCTTTGTTTTCAAGGTAACAAACAATGTATAACACCAATATCTTTCACGAATCAGTATTATTCAGACGGATTGGTTTATACGATTTTTGTTACACATAACGGCGCTATTGGAGCTTTAAGATATATGGAAAGACGTTAGGTATTTTTAGTGTCGATTTTGTTGCTGCCTTTGAACGAAACTATTTTGATGGAAAGCAAATGTCATACTTCACTCTAAACCATATGCATATAGGGTATCAATCTGAACCATGGGATGAAACTTTTTCTTGATTGATATCTAATCAAGGCCATAATTTGAATGACAACTAGTACATCATTCAGTACTTTGGTTAAATGTAAAACGTATATATATATGTATCAATGTATCAATGTACAAAAACTCATTGAAACTTACTTTTGAAACTGACTTTCAAAATGTATGAAAACAAATTCAACTTATACGAAAATACACTGGAGTCAAGAACAAACGTAACAAATAAAGGCGTAATGACTGTTCAAATCATACAATTATAGAGGTGTTAGGTTTCATTATGTTTCTATAAAGAAAAATACTGAGAAACTCATCATCATCATTTTCTTCCTCTTCTTCTTCTTCTTCTTATTATTATTATTATTATTATTCACTGCCTTCTGTTCGCTTTTATTCAGATCTTGTCTTTTCTTATTACAATGTCTTTTTGTACAAACACCATTTATATAGAGTATTGTATCATGTAATCTTTATTCTTCTTCATATAAGCCGGCATCTCAAGTTCTATATGTAAAAGGTTTATATCTGTGTATATAGTGCTTTAACTTCTTTCATAACAATATAATGTATTAATAGTTACTTAGTTTATTTTTTATCAATATTGAATAGTGCCTTATAATTCTTAATAAGAATGACTCTGTACATTAACCATGTTTTATGATGTACATATAGCACACTGATTTTTAACAAAACTTAGAAATGATTACGTACATTGAAGAGAGGTCAATACTATACGAGAATAAAACAATATTCATTGATTCATATGAAGAAAATACCTTGGCTAATATACCACTGTTAGATATGCTTTTATCATCCAGTCCTCCTTCTTCAGAGAGAGAGAGAGAGAGAGAGAGAGAGAGAGAGAGAGAGAGAGAGAGAGAGAGAGAGAGAGAGAGAGAGAGAGAGAGAGAGAGAGAGAATAAATGAATGAATGAATGAATAATCCGAAGATGATATTTACCCTTTGTCCACTGATAAACGGCCACCCAGAATCTTGCTTCTTCAATATAACTCTCACTGCAATTATTTGCGTCTTGGGCAGGCCATAGCATTTGAGGGAAACGTGACCTACAGAACTCCAGTGCTTCATACCAAGTCCTTTTGTCGTTTATATTAGTTTGTCTGTAACAATCCAGCCGATCGAAGGTTGTTTCTACAAAACGAACCATTCACATTATATCTGTACACTTTAACTTTGTCATGGGTCTGAATATTATTGATGCTAGCGCAAAGCCATGATGGTATTTGTAACTTGCACACAGATACCTATTTTTAAGAAAGAAAGTTAGAGCTTATTTCTGTAATACCGTCGTGATTGCTCCTAATACATTTGTCAACATATTAAATTATGCTATTCCTTTTCCTATATTAACAATATGCTCAGGGGCATTGTACACACACACACACACACACAACACACACACACACACATATATATATACAAATCTAGCCACCCAACTTAAGTTGACGCTACCATCCAAGGTGTAGAGAGGTGTATTTCCGATGTGAAATCATGGATGACAGGTAACAAGCTGCAGATGAATGATGATAAAACGGAAGCCATTCTGATTACCACACAAAGACTTTCTCATTCACATCCTTTACCTCAAACAATAAATATCAGCAACACCAACATAAAATTCACACAGTCAGTACGAAACCTAGGTGTTACTTTAGACAGTGCACTCTCACTGCACCAACATGTCATGAACATATGCAAGGCTGCATACCTTGAGCTGAGACGGATCAGCTCCATTCGCAATTATCTTTCAGTTGATGCCACTAAAACACTTGTGTGTTCCTTAGTACTTTCAAGACTGGACTATTGTAACTCAATTCTATCTGGTTCATCTCAGTATCTACTCCAGAAACTTCAAAAAGTTCACAACACAGCTGCTCGGATCATTCTTAGAGTACCACGAACAGAGCACACCTCTCCCCTGCTCTGTATCCTACACTGGCGACCCATTCGATCCAGAATCAAACACAAAATTTGTTCTCTGTGCTATGTTTCACTGACTGGCACCAGTCCAACATACCTATCTCACCTCACCGATGTGTACACACCAGCAAGATACTTAAGCTCCTCTTCCGACACCCGTATTCTTATTATTCCCAATACCAAAATGAAGTCATACGGACAACGTTCTTTAGCATACCAGTGCCCAGCAACGTGGAACCAATTGCCCACTGAACTTAGATACAAAGACACGGTGATCTCATTCAAGAGTGCTCTTAAAACGCACCTATTTCGACTGCAAGAATATACCTAAAGACTTAATGTTTTCTTACCTTAACTACTTTCAGGATGTTTTTGTTTTCTAATTTCATGGTGTTTGTTTTTTTCTTTCTTTTCGTAATCATATCATTACATATGTTGTTTTTACTTAGGTGTTATATAATGTTGTAAAGCGCTTAGATCTTCTTAAGATTAGGCGCTATACAAAGTCCTCATTATTATTATTATTATTATTATTATATATATATATATATATATATATATATATATATATATATATATATATATATATATATATACATATTCTTGTAAATGTGACATTTTACTATATAGCTATGGCCCTTCAAAGTTTCATCAAACGCATTTGAACGATACAAAATATGGACTTGACAATTAACTTCAAAAATAAAATGGACAATGTTAGTCTTCAAAACATTTCAACTAAGTTTGATGAAAAGTTCATAGTTGAAGTATAATATATCATCCCCACCAATATATCCCATGGATAGTATAAGACGTATGTCAATAATATCCTTGAGAGGGACCTGAAGAGTCCCACAACAAACTTAGATTTTGAAAACTGGATACGTAAACATTAGAGATGTCCGTTGTAATTGGACAGTGCCATCTGCATTTGTGATCCCTACCATGCGTAATCTTAAAGGTCCCTCTCGTGGTTTTATCAACATAGCCTTTCACTGTGCCTGAGAGCGACAGTGTTCACGTATATGCTTGCTTGCTTGCCTTTCGGAAAACAGATTTAGCTTTAGAGAACGCACATGTGTGAGCAAATATAACGACAACAACAGATATCAACATAGTGCATGTTTTTACCTGAATAGCAGAAAAAAGGATGTTTCGCAGAACAGTTGTCTGGTACAAGTTTGCCACCTATTTGATTAGATGAATGGCTGTAAGTCAAACATCCTGTACCATTTAGTGGTCCCAACTCTGCAGTCGTATCCATACGTTCTATGAAGAAAACAAGAATAATATATATATATATATATATATATATATATATATATATATATATATATATATATATATATATATATATATATATGTCACCTTTAATATGTATTCAGAAAGCACTAATCTAATAAGCACGATACACATGAACATAAGAACATGTTAATATAAAGTGATATTTAGACTCATTAGCTGACAGAACAACAGATGGATAATCAACCATGCTTTAGAATCTGAAAGGGTATACAGTCAAAGACTTTAATTCTTGATTGACTTTAAACTTTGGCTCGTTACATGTAGGTGCACATAAACTAATACAGGCTTGTAAGTCTGACTAGATTGAATTAAACTACTTCTAGACTAAAATTGACTAGAACAATAATACTGTGATGAATCACTCAAATACCTATAATACAACTGAACTAATTGCTTCTAGCATACAGAATCAATTCATACTAAATGTTGCAACTGTACACATTAAGTTTACAAAACAAAATGCTCATTAACAAACAATATCTTAGACTCATTGTCAGCACAATGTCTGGTTTTAAAGGATAAACAGATTAATATCGCCAGTGAAACATGACACATGCCACTCATCTGTAGTTCTATCAACAAATCTCTGGACTAAACTGCTAACCAAGTGTTGTATTATAATACTAGTATTACTGGTGTAAGACCTTGATGCCAAATGTGGGTGTGATAACATGTACTCGCCACAAATAACCACGATTCCCGACATATTAGGAAATTGCAATAATAGCCACATCTGATTCATTAGATAATGATACTAGGAAATCAAGCTGTACCTAAATACATTAGAATCATTATTGGTCATAATTAATACTGCAGTAGATCATGCACTGAAGGTAGCACGCTTGTACTTCATGATCTTGTACAGAACAACTCGGATATCGATTTCACACTCGACTTTCATACAAATGCACACTACATAAACATGTTAGAAGGAAAAATATCAATCCTACCTACACACGAGTTTATATTAAAACTGAAAAGTACGTACACATAAACACAGAATCATTCTAACCCGCAGAAAAAAAAGAGAAAAAGAATGCTGACTTGTGTGGCAGTCATCTTTAATATTTATTGTCAGAAAGCACTAATCTAATCAGCGCTTTGCGGGACCTTACTTCGAGTGCATGTCTGTGATATGGATTTGGCTTCTACTGAATATAAAAGAGGTGCATGGTAGATAGAAGAAAAAATAAAAATGAAGGGTCCTCGAAACAATAAACAACTCGTCACACACACACACTCTCTCTCTCTCTCGCACACACACACACACACATGTATATATATATATATATAATGTTGTTAAAGAGATCAACAGATAATACTTCAGCTTGTTATCAGAGACATATACCTGAGAAACCGTGAAGTGTTAAGCTGCACGTAAGCAATTCAAAGGAGATATTATAGATAGTAGAGAAGGAACTCCAATAACCTTGTGCAAACAATGTGATCTAAGGCTATTTTGATTTTAAATAAACTCAGTTTCGCATTTTCTGTATTTTCCAAGAGGCTTTTTTTCGTATGAAGTTACATGCAAGTTACTTCTCCCTATCTGCTTTAGAAGCAAGAAGTAGGAGCATGGTAATTTGCGAAACTTCAACTCTCTGGCATTTTGAAAAATCGCATCATGTCCTGCTTGTGTCTTCAAAACCACATTGGTCAGAACGATAAAAGCTCTTTAGACAGTGGTTAACATTCGTTCAAATGGATAATTTTTACTTAGAATATTCGTATACACGTTTTTGTTTTCTTTCGCTGAGTTTACTAATTGGCAGATCAGTCTAAAAATTAAGATGATTATTTGCGAGTATTAGTTCAATGATCAACTCATTATTCATTTGAAAAGACAGACTATACCTTTTCACAGAAAGATTATTTTAATTCGGATTTTATTCCAAACTTTTCATACCGATATTGTATTTATATAGTTGTCAACAACCGTTCGTCATGCATTTCTGAGAGATATACTGTTGTTTGTTGTTACTGCCGCTACTGTTCGGTTAAAGCAACAAGGAGGAGGAGATACCTCTGGTAAATCATTCACTTCTAGACTACTCATATTATTTAAAACAATACACTCCTGTTCGTCGGCCACATTAAACTTTTAATTTTTAAATTTTTAAATCTTGTATCCTTACACTAGATCACTAAAATGTTTAAAAACAAAAATGCACCCCAAGGTCCCTGGACCACAGTACTAATTCAGAGCTGGGTCACTCGTATTTTCTATATAAAAAAATAAAAATTTAGTTTCCATACCGCATTGAAATTTCTTTATTGTGCATCAAGGTGAGAGTAAACTGACTAAGAGATACGGCCGAACAGAAAATCCCATCCCGGACGTTTTGTCTGTGCTCCAATATCATACAAACTCTAACAGAAAATCAAGAAATTATGCATTCAATACAATATTTATTACACTGTGTTATAAGAAAGCCAGAAAACATACATTGCTGCATCTAATATGAAATATAATAGACTATTACTGTGACCATTTATAGCACAAGGCCCAACATCATACACATAATTGTACCACGCACAATAGATGCAACAATGATCACTGTGTAATTATTTCAATAACTGTCTTCATTCACTACTATATCACACCTTACTACATTGTATCAAAATCGACCTACTAACAATAAATGTAGGTTTAAAAGTACATAAATACTGCAATGCGGAGAGATAGTCAATCAGTAATGCAAAGCAGTGAAAACCAATTATCTTCGCTTTCTATTTTCATATAGAATAACAATTACAGTGGTAGTAACTAAGTTCGGTATGACTGATGTATTTCAGATCAAGACGTTCGCTAATTGGTAAATATAGCCTGTGTGAGAACTGAATTGAATTAAAATATCTGATATTTTTAGCTATGGGGGAAATATTAGACAGGGGAGACAATGCAGCAAATTATATGAACATCGTTCACTCAGTTCTACAAAAACAAATAGCCCCAGTAGGGTTTAAAAATCAACGACATGACAATACATACAAAACAAATACAGGCCGCTCATTCGGTATGACTGATGTATTTCAGACGAAGAAGTGTCCAGTTCGAGTCTCGGTTTCGGAGAAAAAACTATTTTGTTCTAGTCCGAGACAAGAGAAATATTTATGAATAACGTTCACTAGTTGGTTCAATAGTTGGTTAATTTAGCTTTGTAGATAACTGAACTAAATTGAAGTATCTGACATATTTAGCAATAGGGGAAATATTAGACAGGGGAGACACTGTAGCAGAGTTAATGAACACCGTTTACTTAGTTCTAAAAAAGACTTAGCTCTGGTAGGCTTTAAAACAACGACACGCCAGTACATAATACATAAATACCAGCTGCTCAGAGGAAATTCGTACATACATTTGCCTGAATGGATTAACAATAAAAATCTTGTATAATTTATCAAAATTAGTGCCATCACGAAATAAACAAACACATACATATATCTGTAAAAGTGCTTGAAGTTTTCTGTAGATACAAAAGTTATTATAACACAAATGATTATGCTACATTGTGGACAAACTGATAGATAAAATGGCTGAAAAGATCTCAGTTGTAAAACTTAGATATTATCAGCATGAATTAAAAGTTTCATATATTGTTCATTGTGAAGTTGAAAGTATCATTGTACAATAAAAGTGTAATGGTGCTATGCAACAATTAAATATATCGTAGACATTGCAAACGTATAAGCATATTCAATTAGGGTTCTGTATATACCTTAAGTGAATTAGTAAATTAGTAAATGTTACAGACCAATCATTTGCAAAGGTATTGATTACATTCAGGTGTTTTACAACTGTTTGTGTAGGATCACGAACATGCCGTATGACGAATTAAGGCCAAAGAGCTAAAAGTTTTCACAGAGGATTATTAAAAAGACATTTTAACTCAACAAATACACGTCATACCTGTGAGAGAAAAAAATAGTTGAATGCAAAAGTAGAGACTATGATCAAGTAACAGACAATTACAGAGAGGCTGCTCATAACGAATACTACTTGAATTTTGATCGCCAAAATATATCCCACAATCCATTCATAATTTATCGGGTATGATAGCCAAATTCGTAAAGACGCTCGTAAATATGATCCAGATGAAGAGATAATTCGTTCAGGAAGGCTTTCATAGATGATGGCTTCATGGAGGATGGTAAAGAGATAGCTATGAAGAGGTTATCATTTCATGGGACATTCCATGGAACAGTTGACAAATTGCAAGTGATGAAATGTTCACAGAACCATTGAAACATTTTGGTGACCTGATGATGTCCTATGATAACACACCGGACAAAGCTTGCAACGTTGGTGCGATGATATCCATTTTCCTGCGAAAAGATGTCCACATATACTAATATTATCGAGAGCAATGAACGGAGCAGCTATATCACCAATATAAACATTGTATCCAGGTCTGAGTGATTCAAACATTTCAGATGGTGAATAAAAATACATGCAGGATGTTGGAGTTCATTTCAATCTGAACACAATCAGTGACCTTCACGACATTTACGTGAAAAAAGATACGTTAATGTCGTGTGACATCTTCGAAGAATTTACTAATGTATCTATGAAAAACTACAAGTTATATTCCACGCATTTTTACAGTGCACCCGGTTTAGCTAATGAATGTGAGTTTAAATATATCTGGAGTAGAACATAAACTTTTGATAGACTACGGCATATTTCTGATGACTGAAGGCGGAATAAGAGATGAATAAGGCTAAAGTCATTCATAATGTACCAACAACAATAACTGATATCACTAGGCTATGAGACAATATATGCCGGTTTAAAACGTTTGGTGAGCAAATGCTGAGCATATTAGATATTATAAGCAAATCCATTTGAAATTCCTAACAATTGTGATACTGGTTGCATATTAGAAGTGGATTCGGATATATCAACACATCTTCGCGACAATTTCAAGGACTACTCGCGCCAGAGAAATAAATACCAGTCAAACTGCAATATATGTATTGTGATTCCATAGGCTCCGCTGAGAGAATATTGCTGTGCAACAACTCTTGTCCTGAAAGGACAACGAGGTGTGACTTTGACACATCATTAAATTAAATGGAATAAAGTTTTCTTTTCGTTTCCAACTATTAAACAATTTATCATATTGTTTCAATTTCACAGGTACACACTTTTTACCTAAAATTATTTATTACATTCAAATTCTGTTGAACTTTATATATGTCTCCTAGTGTTATACAAAGATAACTCTTCTTCGTAAAACATCCTTTTTTAAAAGTCTTTAAGCTTGTAAACTAGCGGATCACCTAAACTTACTTGGGTGATTCAGAATATTTCCTCCGTGAAGTTAGAAAGGTACCCATTTGCAAATTTTGTTTTTTATTTTGAAAATCTGGTTTACCAATTTTTAATTTAGTAGTTTCAAATGTGTCAGTTCCGAAATAAGCGATAAGATTGATTTATACTTTTGATTTGTTTTCTACCTAGCTAGCTTCAATTGCAGTCATGTCTGTTGATGTGTGACTATTGTTATTATATCCATAAATTAAGTTTGCTAAAACATCAACCAATTTTCTGGTTTTATTTTGAGTGAAATACTTCCATATTCTAGTCTTCAGAGTTCTTCTAAACCTTTCCGCTTCAGGTTTTTGGTCTGGGCAAGCTGAAAAGTACGCAATATTTCCTTTACCAACACATCCTTACGTTTTCTGGTGTAAAGTATGTTTCTCTCATCAAACTGTATCTTTTTTTCAGGCTGTAGCTCAATACATACTGATCTGAAAATATTGTATATGTCATCTTTGTTGTTCGTTTTTACATTCGCAGCCCACCCGTATTTAGATGAAACTTCTATCACTTTCAAGATGTGTTTTTATCTATCGTTGTATCTTTTTTATGTTTGCATGTTACCAATGTCGACATGCCACCGGTCATCCACGTGATTAACATAGACAATTCTGTAGTTAAATCTTTGTTTTTCTCGCTTACTTGTGTAATATGTGAGTAGATTGTCCAATTATCCATTCTTTCAAGTTACAGTATTTTATATTATTTTCCCATTTAGTTTGTTCCGACAGTTAATCGATATTTGTGTAAGCAACTGAACTTTCAGGAACGTAAATACTGTTCTTTGTCAGTCAATGAAAACTGGATAAAACCTCCAGAGAATAATTTACGATTGACAAATTGCCTTTTGGTGTTATCAACAAGCCAAATGGACAAGCCAAGCTGCTACGTTAACTTTTATTTTCAAAATTTTCAACATTTCGTCAATTCTTCAAACATGTGAACGATTTCAGATTTATGTCAAATTTTGTCATTCCCATTGCTGATACTACACCAGCTGGTTAATATGCTAAGTCATCATGTGCTGTTTAAAATCAAACTTTTTTCCCCTACGTTCTATTTCTGATTTTGTCGAACCATTGTAGATTTACCTTGTTAAATTTACTAAATCTTCGAATTGTACTGTAAATGAATCCGCATATTAATTGTATATGTATACACATCAAATACTTAATGTATTCCTTCTTTATTCCGCGTCGTTTGAACAATGATACTATCAGGATTTATGATGCTTATTTCAAGGTTACCATCCCTGAATATAATCTGTATGTCATCGTGTTTGTTTTCTAAAACATGGCAGGATGTCTTTTATGTTTGAAATTAACAAATCGAAAATTTATTTTCTCTTGCATGTTATTTTGTAACACAACTAGCTATGATCACACTTTTATCACATGCAAACCAGTAAACAAATGGCCGTGACCATTTAATGCTGAGATTGTTGCTTTTATGTCAAACTCATGAATTGTTTCTATCATCGCTCTGAGAAATGTTGCATCTATAACATTGTAACTTGATTCCATTCTTTACATTGTGCTTAATTTATCAAATATTTTTTTTTCTTTTCGACATTTTCTGTATCGGCCTTTGCAGCGACCATGTTTATTCCTAGATGAAGTTAGTTTCATGTTGATTTAATTTTCAAGGGTTTGTGTTCGCCTTATTAACTTGATAAAACTGCTATTATGAAATGAGTTATATAATGAAAAACGGCGGATAGATGAACATGTATGCATACAAACAGTAGACTTGGAGGTCGAAAGAAACTGATAATTTATATTTTATTAATACGAAGTTTTGATTTATCGACGATAAAGAGTAGAAAATAACTAAAATATCAGATTAACTAATAATAAAATTACATTTAGCTCCTTCCAATTTTTGATGAAGGAAGCGTCAGTTCTCTGGAGACAAGACCAAACAAGGGCTCGTTATCTTTTTTCTTATGATACCAAGTTTATCCCTATTTTTGGTTTCCATTACATTGCCATTTGGCCCTAGACTTAAGTGTCGTTATTAAATATACGCTTTAATTTGTATTCATCTTTCTATCAGCTGCTCACGATGTAACCAAGAACACGTCTGATATCATGCTTTTTTTGTTTTGGTCAGAAGAGATCATTCTTTTTCTGTGGGTGTCCAAACTATGTGTAAACTAACTCATATGTTCTCAAATCTGAGACTTACCTCTGTATACGGAAACAAAGGTACTGCTATTTCCCTCTCACTTTAAGTTTTCATCTCCACTGCAATTCTGCGAACAGTAATCCTCTCTGTTCCCGGTCAGGATCTGGCCATCGTTGATACAGGTACATGTTGATATCTAGATTCATATATATATATATATATATATATATATATATATATATATATATATACATGATAGATATATAAATATACTTGACAATGTTATGGTGATATATTGATACAGATACAGATAAAAGTAAATTTAAAGACATCAACCTATTAATATAGCCTGCACTTAGAGGTAACGTAAAATATTGATCAGTCTCTATGCTTCAACATATATTTTGACAAATGTATCACAAGCAACTACTGAATTTCTCATTCAGTCAACTGGCCGGCGCATGAAATGGTGGGTGGGTTAACTTCATAGTACGTTGGATACGGAAGTGCTGATCAATGTCCAGAAGAGAAACCCAGTTATGTACTACAGTAATCTCGAATCTACGTACCTCTTCGTGTGCTACTCAGTTACCTCATTTCTTCATGTAAATAGCGTTAGATAACACTTGCTGACCGTGGCAAGGTAGATTTACAATTCTCAAATCTTGCACCTCAAAATTTTATTATAATAAGGTCATAACTCTGAGGCAGGAAACCAAATATTATCAATTAGGGACCTATTCATGTATTGAGACCCAATCGTGTACCCAGAATTCAAGAACAGATATTTATTGATGTACTCTCTCAGGTTTGATAAATGAATCCATATGAGCCGCACATCCCTATATACCCATAGATCATTATTCATCACATAGTTTGTACACTTTATATACAGTATTTGCGGTTTATTATTTGTGATATCTTAACACGTTAACATATCATTTTCTGTGAATCTGATTGGTCCAAATAATCCCATGAGATCGTTGCGCGGCATTCTCATTATTGTTTGGCTAAGGCTCGCAAAAGTTGGCAATTATTCAACGAGTTAAATTCAATGTTCAATCATTACCCCCTTGAGATCCTCTATATATGCATTCCCCACCCCCACTCCCACCCCCGCAACTTGGTCGCCTTCCTATACACACTCTGCATAAAATGTCAACGCCAATGTAAGCCCACGTTATATTTTGTGTAAATTAAGACGAAGATGGAAGATTGAAGGTGGAAAATATAACTTGTGATTGAGATCGAGCCCCCCCCCCCCTCCCTCCTTCTGTTGTTGGGGTTTGGATGTGATGGAGGAGATTGTTGAGCAGAATATGAATAAGTTGGTAAAGTGTAGAGACATTTTTATTTTTCTACCTTAATTAAACAGACTCAAGTTTGATTTACATGTATTTATGTTTTTACAGTTACGAGGCATCCCCGACAAAAATGTCCTCACCTATTTAGATAGGTAATGTATAATTAAGGTACACACTTATTCATGAATATGCATCACGACACGATGTGGTTTTCATCTTATAGATATATATTGTGTGACATGTGTCAAATATTCTTGGACGATTGATATATTGATTGATTGATGCGTGGCACTAGCGGTTAAGAATAAGAGCGGCATATCGCAAGGAGAAGAAAAGTAAAAAGAAGCGGACTATAACGATGACGATTAAAAATCTTGCATACATTCATCTATTAACAAAATAATGACAAACTTTACCTGAAGAGCTACTGTCTTGGTCCCACACCATTGCAAACAACCTCCTGGTTCGTTGGTTGGAAGGCTTGTTTGATTGTAAATGGCGCGGCTCCAAGTGAATGGCATCCTGTGAATTATTTGTAGTTGAATGCAACAATGTTCTTTAACTGTCGTGACCTGTCAGATCTTACATCATATATTCACACAATATATTTCTGTACTTCTTTGATAATTTATTCAGTTGTGCCCTGTAAATCGATACTTTATGAAGTTTTTTCATCGTTTCAGTCTTTGCTAAATACCAACTTCTCTTGCATAAATCTAAGATTTTTGGATCAATATAATCAGTCATAGAATGATATAATGTGAATGAATCAAGAGATCTTGTTTTGCATTCGATATGCATACAGATTTTACCCTGGAAATCTACGTGTCCTGTATTCAATATATTCATTTCAAATTAGCTCTTACTAGAGTTAGAACTCGCACTCACTTTTTAACAATTAAAAAAGGCCTCTCTGACCTACAAAAAAAAAAAAAAAAAAAAAAACTGGAATAGTTTTTATTTTTTATTTTTAGTGAAATGAGTCTGAATATTATATTTACTATTTTGCCCTAATTATACAGACCTAAGAAAAAATATATTCCTCGTTATTTCTGGTGCTGGCCATCAATGATGAAGTTTGTGCTTGAAGTCGTCCACATCCAGAGACGTACTTCTAAAATTATCCAGAGTTCTTTATAACTTTCAAAATTAATATCTGCTTGTAAACGAATGCATTTTCCATTGATGCTCTAGATATATACAAAAAATATTTGTTTAATTGATTGAACTTTGAACCTTACCATCGATTTCAATCCATTCTCCAATGGAGAATCCCAAAGCTGAAATAATAATAACAATAATAATAATAATAATAATATTAGAAGAAGCAAAGAAGATTAATCATCATTATCACCATTATCATTATCATCAACATAGTCATCATTTTGGTATGATTATTACTAAAATAATTAATATTAGAATGGTATTTCTAATGATCACGTTAATTTTGGTAATGACGATCAGTATGATGATCATGATGGTGAAGGACATGAGCATGGTAACTTTTGTCATCACAGTACTACCGTCGCTTTCATCAACATGGTGCCTTCATCGACGTTGCCATCAACTTTGTCCCATATAGCCACTCCCCACCTTAAGAGAGAGAGAGAGAGAGAGAGAGAGAGAGAGACAGAGAGACAGAGACAGACAGAGACAGAGAGAGAGAGAGAGAATCATGAAGGAAAAGGTTCAATCATTTCAGAATTTTTCTGAATAGATCGATAGATCGATAGATAGATTAACGACGCATCCGCAGTCACTGTTGCCACTTGAAAACGATGACTATGTCTCTGTATCCACTAGGTCGTGTCAAACAAAATGGAGAGTAAAAGAAGAAAAAAAAAATAAAGAATGCAGGACCGGAAAAATATGACTGATTCAAATCAATCACAAAATAATATTGTAAACAAATAATGTGATCTATAAAAAAACCCACTTGCTATGCTAAAAAAAAAACAAGACGATAGACAGCTACATGTAGTTTATACATACATTTTTGTAAACAAAAATGATAAAATCAAAAATAGATGTCGATGAAATAAGAAAGAATACCACATACTTCATTCAGTACCCGCGGCCACATGGGGATAAATATTTTGACTGAATTATTATTCGACCACATGTTAACACTCAAGAGTAGATGACTATTTTACGGACTAGCACATTTACGATTTAGCAAATAATGGATACAGTAAAAAATGTATCCGACTTTAAAAATAGAGAAGTCGAGTCCCATGATCTGCAACCACGACCATAACAACTATAGGTTCTTAATAAAATCTGATTGACCTGAGATGAAAAACCGAATAAAGCGTCGTTACACAAAAGTACAAAATGAGTACACATATAATTTAATAGTATTTGTATACAATTACTATTTTGTATGTGGCATCCTTTGGCAATCTATAAATTCAAAGTTTACCTACCGTACTTTAATAAGTATTAGTATGCTGTTCCTTTCCATAGTAACAGAATGATAACCTTTTGAATTCATCTTTGTGATATCTCCATTCTAAGTGTTTGTTATCTGCACAACCGACTGGGAAGAGTTGTGTCACACTAGGATATTATCTGCAAAGTAAAGTATGGGGAAGATAGCATGATTGTATCAAATGATTTATTTTTTAGAAACAAATGCAAAACGTACTTATTAAAAACGGTATGCTGAAAGTTGGGTATGAATAAAATGGACTGTTGCTAAATAGATTAAAGTCCATGGTAACCAAGACGCTTTAGGTTATTTCTAATGTGTGGACTCAATCATAAATAAGCCTCACTTATTGCTCTTCCCTTAATCATCCCTCACAGGAACACTAAACGATATATTTAAGTCCTAATTACCTTACTTGAAATGCACGAGATATTTCCAACTATAATTTCTTTTTATGTAGCTTTAAGTCAGCATTCTTATATATTCTAGCCCGTTCTATATTGTTTTACAAATGTGAAATTGTCATATAGGTAGATTTCAAACATCGGTGTTTGTCATATGCATAGAATGAAGTGTTTGTTTCATCCATACTTGTGCTGATCTGTGTCATGTGCGTGTTTTACTCCATAAAACTATGGATGAGCCGGAAGCATTTATAAAATTGCGTATATCTTTTGCTAATACCACTCAGCAAGAATCATTATTTAAAGGTGAAAAAAAGTAAGAATAACAATCATACACGGTTTGAAAATTTAAGATCACAGAACATTCGGCAAAGATTTTGAAAAGTCAAGTTTTACATTCGTATTCAAACTCTAGATTCGTGTTCGGAATATTTTAAATTTTGATGGATTTGTTGGACAAGTAGACAGCCTATGACGCTATCTTAAGTCAATCAAATAGACCCTTTTCACAATCTCTTGCAAGAGTTGCATTCCGTGCTGAGAACGTTTAATGACGATACGGTGAAAGCTTTTCCCGTATTTTTGAATACATTCAATTTAAAATAATCATCCACTGGATTCATTAAGTCATTTTCTTCCTTTTTTAAAAAATCTTTTTTGTCGACAGATCTGTTATATATACGAAAACGTTTAGCTACCCTCCTCCCACCAACCCCAAACCCCAAACCCATCGCCGCAAGTCATTTTATCGAATCCGAGTTATTTATTTATTTATTTAGAGTGAGATTTTATTTAAATTATGCAGCTATCATATACACGGTATATTTTTGTTGTTTATAATTATGCGTAACATTACTTTGTATGACAATTAAGGGGGAGGGTGCGTTCCCACTCGGGTCCACAGAATATATTTTTTCTTGAGGCAATCACTTTTCCTTTCAAAGAATTTTTATCTCTTATTCCTTTTTTATTCCATACTAGTTGATGTATTCTTCCGTAAAGAATTGATAGAAAATCTCTATTTCTCGTGGCAAACTTCACTAACTATTTCTCAATCGTATTTATTTGTCCGTACAACTAATAAGTCAATCAGCTGCTAAAAGTTGCATTGTGAAAATAATTTACAGCAATTATTTATTGTAAATAATAATTATAAAACTTAACAGTTTTTTAAAAAGGTAATTCCTTTTTATAAATTCTAACTGGCTTGCGCGTGTCTATAGCTGTTATAATGTATTTATCCTTGTACCATTTTCATGACCTTTATTTTGTACAAACTTTAATGGTTTTCTTTCAATTAAGGACTATTCATGTCCAGTAACATCTAAGTAGGCTGTTAAGTCACAATAATCCCCATACATGAGGCATAAACCATAAGCCTTGCGTTGGATCAACGAATAATGCGATAACCGACATTACCTTGAATTATCAGTATTTCCTCGACTTGCGACTTGCAATAAATAATGACAATCTCAAAGCTGGCAAAAAGCTTAACGCTAAGGTTTATATATGGATCTACACATGTACAGACATACATACACCTATATGTCTAATAATAGCCTATTTTGACATTTGCTTTTTTTTTACCTTGTTGCAGACGAATAAACTGGATACCAGTATAACACTCAAGAATTGTTACCTCTTTCTCTCATTGTCTCCTGTTAATGGTTAGAAGATGTATACTTGAATGACATATCTGTGTCCATACTTGTTGTAAGAATGTGTTATTGTTTAGAAAATTGATGCTCGAAAGATCCAGTTGAAAGCAATATATCTTCACATATATTAGAATATGATTCATACAATTTTCATATTTACCACAGTCAAACTGATAAGACAGTGAGTTTCTTGAAACGCTAGCTTCATTTGTAATTTGACGTTTGCAGGGAGAAATCCCTTCGCATCCATTCCAAGCCTAACACAGACCATCGTTACTTGCCTATATATGTAATTGACATATAGAGCCAAGATAAACAGTACTAGTCATCAGCAAAACATTGTTTTAAAAAATCAAAGTTTGACAATGACCTTGAATAGAAGGTTATATGAATCTTAAACATGTACATGAAAACTTTGCGAAATGAAGATACAAATGTTGAAAGTTTGACTATTTTACTTTGTTCGTAACACAATAAAGGTCACATAGGCATTGGACTGGAGAATTATGACAAATTATTTAATATAGCTGCAATTACATGAATACAAATATCTAGCTAGTGATAGTTTTGTCAATGATGTTCGCTTAAAGCTGATAGGAGACAAATGACGAAACATTTCTAAGTGTCATTGTTTTTATGTATGTTTAAATGAGCATTCTTGTCTAGCCAGTTTTATATTGTTTTACACGTGTGAAATTGTCACGTCAGTTGATTTTAAATATGGACGTTTTATGTGCCGAGTGAATATAGGTTTGGTATCGCCTTACTTGTGCAGGATAGTGTCTACTCTTTAAGCTATGGATAAGCCCAAAACGGACATTAATGAAATTGGAGTTATCTTTTCCTGATATCAATTTGACAGAATACTAATTTGGCCCTTAATTTGAAATGACAAAAAATGGTGGATCATACACTATTTGTCAAGATAAAAACACTCGGAAAGGTCTTGATTTGGGGTTCGTGTTCGTAAAGATTTTGAACTTTTCGTGAGAATTAAAGGGTAATTATCATAGACGTGTCCAGCGGAGGAAAATAGACCGACTATATGCTAATCTAGACCAAGGTTAAAGTAAGCTTCAGAAAATGTATGAACAATACCTTGACAAACACACTGATAGGTTGCTAAAGGAACAAAATAAAAATGCTTAAGATTATCGGGAAATGCTTTTGAGAAACTCTGAAATTTCTGCAGTTTCATTATTTTCCTTTTTTAAGCCAGTAAATCAGTTAGAGGATCCTTTATTCATTTTACCTAATGAAGAAATCCAGACTTATAAAGATTATACTGGAGGATGGGGAACTTTAATTTGATGAACTTAACAGATTTATAAGTAGTGACGAAATTTTTACATCCATTAAACAATTAAAACCTGGGAAAAGTGCTGGTCAGTATAAAATATCGAATGAGTTTTTGATACAGTGGATGGCTCAACAGAGTTGTTCCCTTATTGACAGTCTTTATATAATGTTATTGTTAATACTAGTATTTGTTCCACAGTTTTGGTCAGGAAGTTATGTATGGCCCTTACATAAAATGGACCATGTTAGTGACTTTGAAAACTGTAGTGAAATCACTTATTTTAGTATATTAGGGAAGATTTTGTAACCGTGTTTTGAATAATAGATAAAAGCTGGATTCATGGTTAATGTGTTTACATTCCTATACCTATATATAATATATTTACACTTTTCGTGGATTAATTACATATATAATTAAATCAGGCAAAACAGTATTTAGTGCATTTCATTATTTTAAAAAGGCATATAATTATATTGTAAGCGAATTTTTATGGTTTAAGTTTGTTAAAATTTGCATTAGAGGTAGAATGCAGAATATAATGAAATCATTCTTCAAAGTATACAAGCTTGCAGTTCTTAGTTTTGTACATGTAGATGAGAAGATCACAATACAGATATAAACATTATCATAACATTCTTGTGACTAATTCCCTAAAAGCTTGTAACGGCGTATGTTATGTATACTCCGAAAAGCAAACATGTAACAGTTGGTGGAGACATTCCAACGGATATAAGGTATTGCTTATATATGAGGTAATGGACACCGATGACAAGCCAAGAATGAACGATTCCAAACTGCATTTTGATCGGAAAACGATAACCATGGCCCTTGGCCTTTTTGTTTATAATCCAACTTCATTATTTTTTCGTTTGATGAATGAGAATTCTGTTTCTGTACTCGCGTGTACACACACAGATGTAAATTGTATTTGTATTCTTTTTCACAACAATCCCATTTATCTAGATCCCTTCTAGATCCTCTCAAATTGAACAGTTTCAATCCATTCCTACTAAACAAACACAATTAAGTTGAATTTGACATATGGAGGTGACCTATGTCATTATATCTCATGTTTTACATCTGAATCAGATGTTTCAACATCATTTATTGTTGTCGCATTTGACCTGTTTAATTCAGTTAAAAAGTATTACTTGCAAGCTGGTGTAACCATGCAGTGGCTGATATTCATGTTAAAATTGATAATATATATATATAGTATCTTTTTGCCCAGGAGTTATTTTGCTTTTTCTTCACTCGTAAAAATTTGAAGACATTATAGCGTTTTCAAACATTTCCCTTCACTCCAATTTAAAGACAATAAATCACTTTTGCACACACAATACAGAATGATTACGTATCGTATATAGAACGCCAGCAAAGCTCATTTTCTGTAATAAATAATCTCCCCCTGCCAGGTGACATATTTATTCTCTTCTTTCTAATGTACATTCTGGAAAATTACCTATTTCCAACGACTTTGATACATTAGATGACAATTATAGAAATAAGGCTTGTCATTACAAACCAGAAAAAAAAAATGTGAACCGGTGATTTGCTTGTTGCACCTCTGCGGTCTTTCTTTGATGTTTAGCGGCACATCAACATGTAAAAGGTTATATCATGCCGAAGAAATCTGAGTAAAGTGCCTTGACCAGGACTCACAACGACGACCAACAAAGCCTAGTCTGGGCAGGAATCGAACCCGTACCCTTCTTATTGCGAGTAAGACAAACTAACCACTGAACGACTGCGGCTCCACCTTCCCCAATTCAAGTTAATTTTCTTAATTTTGTCCGATTTCTTGCATGAATATATTATCATACGAAATAAACGTACATAGAATGTCACCGATATAATGAAACATTTTAGAGAGTTATAATTTGTTCTAAGCAACAATCAAACCCGTTATTTTATGCATATACTTTGCATTTCTAAATGGAAATCCACCGGGAAATGCATATAGCTGAGTGTAAATTCCATTTGCCTAGCAAGTGAGTTAACGTGTACTTTGAGTTTCTTCTTCGATCCTGTTCTATTTTTTTCTCTTGTGATGGTCTAGTGGATTCGGGTTGTGGTGCATGAGAGTTAGACGATAGGTGCTGGTACTCACGGCACAGGTTCGATTCGTGCTTGGAACGAATTGTAACTTGAACCTATTTGACTTCGCCTGTATGATATATCTGTCTATATATCCATCCGTATATACATACATCCATGTATTCATCCATGCATCCATCCATCCATCCATACACAAATACATACATACAAAGATCTTGTTACTGTAACATCGAGGACAATAATGTAGTTTATGGACTGTTTACTTTTCTCACCCTTTCTCTGACTTTTTTGTTCCCCTTTCTCATACAATTACCGTCTCGGATTTATTAAAAATGTATCATCCACGAATCAGCATTGGTATTTATTTTAAATCACCGTTTTTCTCCATGAAAAGGTCATGGTTATTGACAGAATACATTTAACAAAGTTCTAAAAATTTCATGAAAATTGAACGAAAAATGTCGAAGAGTTAGAGATCTGAAATTGTACATGTTTTATAGCTCGAACTGTCTAAGTAACTCACTCGGTTGAACAGTCTTGTTCTATCACCACACTATACTTGAACAAATGCAGTTAGGTAAACACCGACATCTATTTTAGTGAGCTGACATGGCAACGGTTGTTTGGAATGTTTGTTATGGGTTATTGACATATGCCGCGCCAAGCCGAGAGGTTTATTTACGACACTGCTTAAGTCACGTTGTCTAGTAAAATGAAGGGAGTGAGATGAATGTGTGTGTTTATAGTCGCAAGATATCTTAGGATATGGTGTAACTCAATAATTTATCCATTAATTAACCTTCATTAGTCATTTATCTCTAGACTGGATGGCCCCAGAAAAAAAGTTGGTCCATATCATGCGGATAAACTTTAATCTTACTCCAATGCAATTTTCAAATACCAAATGCAGCTTTTGTGTTTTATAAATTTACCAGCAATTAAAAGTAAATATTTTGTTATTAATATTCGGAATAAAGTTGATATTTGCTGCCATCAATAATTTTTGTTTTCCAATTTTTAATTTCCTTTCTATCTTGTTTAATAGCGCAGTCCATTCGAAGTTTACATTAGCGCATGACAATATGTACAAATATTATTAATCATTACCATGATAAAGGTGTATTTATGTTGTAAACATTACTCATCAGCATCTTATCATTACATTCAGAATAATTTGTATATGGAAACTTTTTCTTTGACTTGAGAATGGTGACAGCTTCTGTTTTTCCATAGGTAAAGATTTCAAAATGAAATAGATGATACAAACCAAATATTTGAAACCATATGCTATTTTGAGTTTTTCATAGCAGTCGTGTGATGTTACACTCTCACAGATTCATACGTTTTCTTCATTTTGAAATTATATTTTGATTAATTAATTCACGATGTCGAATATTTAATTTAGAAATGATTGTTTTAATATTTATTTTGTGATACTAACCATTCAGTAGCATAATCTTCAAGCATTTGTTTTGCAAATTTTATTTATTTGTGTATAATATTTTATTGATAATAATAATAATAGAACAACATCAACAGGAACAACAACAAAAACAACAACACCAATAAGAATTATAATAAGGTTATTATTAGTTTTATTATTATTATTACTATTATTATTATTATTATTATTATTATTATTATTATTGTGGTGAATAGTGGCATTATACTGGAACGTGATATTTAAAAAAAAAAATTGCATTATTGTATGCGGACGATTTGGTGACATTTGCTGAAACTGCAGCTGAGCTACAGAGATTGCTTAATGAGTTCAAGGATACTAGGAAATTGAAAATCAATTTATAGATGATGAACATGATTGTATTTTAAAATGTGGGCTATTGAAGGCAATATGAAAACTTGCGTTTCAGAGACGGCCTAATAGCGATAGCTTCCTGCTATAAATATCTCGCCTGTGTGTTCTCTTAAAACAACTGGTGGTATATGTGTCAGAAAACACTAGCAGCACAGGCAGCAAAGGCACTGTATGGCTTGAAATCCAAATTAAATCGCTTTAATAAACCGTCTTCACAACTTCTTTTTCAAATATTTGATTCCAAATTAGCATCGAGTCTAAAGTATGGGTCAGCGGTTTGGTGATTTCACAAAACTAATTAAATAGAAGCTGTGCATACTGGCTTATATAAGTATTTCTTAAAATCACTAAACAAACACCAGATGTGTTTATCTATCATGAACGAGGAAGAATGCCAATGCTGGTTTAAACTGCTAAAGATAGAAAACACTAGAATTCTAAAACAAAGCTATAATTTACAGCTGACTTGGGGTAATCACTGTGAATGTTGGAACAATCAGGGGATATATGATAAAAATGTTGTTTTTTTATTGCGTTGAAACAGAGGTGTAGAGATATTTTCTTGCAGCGATTGAATGAATATTTAAATTTACTTGTAAATCTACGATTTTAGAACAGGATATGAAATGGTTTCTGCCGTCAATATTACATGGACAGTTTGAAAACTTTGTTTAGTGTTTGTTTACAATGCATGTTCAAAAGTGGAAACTTCCCTATCATGGCTAATTTAGATATATTTGAAAAATATTCCTTATATACAACGACTGTGTGATTTTTGTACAGATATTGAAGATGGATATCACTTTGTTGTTAAATGTCCAATATACAGTAACTTTATGTCAAATATCTACAATGATGCTAATTATTAAAATTGTTACAACTTTATCCAAAAGATCATGTAATAATTACAATATCTTGCATTGGTTTGTACTAGTCCTCTCGAAATCATTGAATATCAGGAAATGAATGTGCAAATTAAGACATAATAGCAGAAGATGTATTAACAGATTGAATATAATCATGTTATTTTGGCCATTGTCCAATGTTACAAGAGAGAAGGTTATTATTATTATTGTTATTATTATTATTATCATCATTATTATTATTATTATTATTATTATTATTATTATTATTATTATTATAAATACTATAATGGTTATGCAGTCAGTCTCCTTAAACCGTGGCTTAATAGTGAAAACTTAGTAATGAAGGACTTCCAGATTAGGCTGAAAAAATACGAAAGTCTGAGATAAATTTTACTTTATGAAAGATTTTGAAACTTAACTTTTGACCTCTTTGGAAACCTGCCCAACACACCTTAAATAAATATAGCTTTATTTTTAGAACTCTCTTGTAATTTGATGAAATTGTTTTGTAGTTTGAATTCGGACAAGTACATTTTAGCTTCATCAATTAAGAACAACAACAAAAACAAAAACAACAATAGCAATATTAACATTAATCATCATCATCGTTGTTGTCATCTACGTGATCGTTATCAGCATCATTATCTGATGATAAAGTAATTGAATTCATGACAAAAAGTTACTATTTTTATCATAAAAATAAATATTAGATATAAAATATAGACAGCTTCTACTTAAAGATGAATATCGCAGAATCAGAAACAATTTTGTAATTAACTACTTATTTTATTTATCTATTTATATATTTCAAGAAAGTAGTGTAAGTATGCAAGGTTTTGCCCAGAAAGACACCATTAAGTTGTTTTTGAGATCTTGTTGTCTTGAAATAAAATATATAAAAATACTAGTATACGATTTTGTTCGGATTGAAACGTCTTGTTTATATTTTGCGCTTAAGTTTATACAAACATATTTCATCCCTAGAGGATGTTATTATGGAAGCATACATTTCTTTCTAAGGGAAACATAAATAAAACAAACACAGAGACATATTAAAATGGAAAATAATAGACTTGTTGGAGCTGGTTTCTGGTGGCGCCGCCTATCGAATCAAAGCTGAAGTAACTGACTTCGATCCCCATTACTAAAATCTAACAGTCCTCAAGACTTTATCGCTCACTGCTTAATAGTCACATTGAGACCTTCTGAGCGTCCATATAAAGTAGAAACAAAATGTCTTTGATTTTGAATGTGTAACAATTGCTTTCATCTATATTAATTTTAAGACGCATATGCTGGGTTAGGAGGATGGAAAGCGGTCGTTTAACCACTGAATCTGGACGTCTTCAACTAGTTTGCGGCATGTGATTTTGCGGCATGTCATTGCGGGTCGCATAAAGTGGGTAAGAAATATATATAGGTAAAAGTGGACGCCAAACAAAGTCTAGTTTATTGACCAAATACACTATGTTACCTGAAATCAAACCCTCTGAGCCGGTTTCGCTCTCATGAACATCATAATTGATGCAGATACCAGTTAGAAAAATTTCTTAAACATATGCCTGGTAATGGACTGATCATTTTCAATAGTAAAATCACAGACTTCTCCGTTAACGTGACGGTTAGAAAATCCGATGAAGATAAATAAATAAATAAATAAATAAATAAATAAATAAATAAATACACAGATAAATAAATAAATAAATAAATAAATAAATAAATAAATAAATAAATAAATAAATAAAGAAAGAAAGAAAGATTTGAATGCGCACGAAATTGTTGTTTGCTGACTGATGGCTCCATTCTCCAATACGTTTTGTTTTTTTCTTTCTTTTCTTTGTATACAAGATTTATTATTTCTTAAATCACGAATGTGACGCTTACAAAAAATAAATCTCCTGCTCATTTTGAACTTTGACATTTGCTCGAATTTTGGACCACAACTAAGCTATTACTTCTAATCCTAATTCTCGCAAATATCTTGGTTAGAAAGTATTAGTGGTGTCGTGCCCAATAACCTAGCAGAGTAAGGTTGACACCTGCCTCCATTCTCAATCAATACAAATTGATGTACCAAGAAAAGAAATTTGTCTGTACATAATTGTAGTCCCGCTCCCACATTGTGATATCAAAAATGTTTTCAAAAATAGCCTCCAATACACCAGTAATGTTTATTTCTTATTTGGAAGATTTACTTTTGTAAAAAAAAAAGTGGAACGTTTATGGACCATGCATTGTCATATCCAGCCCTGTTTACAATCTGTATTAAAGACTATACAGTATGACGTAGTATATATGGACCATACATTGTCATATCCAGCCCTATTTACTATCTGTATTAAAGACTATACAGTATGACATAGTTTATATGGACCATACATTGTCATATCCGGCCCTGTTTACAATCTGTATTAAAGACTATACAGTATGACATATTATACATGGACCATACATTATCATATCCAGCCCTATTTACTATCTGTATTTAAAGCCATACAGTTTGACGTAGTATATATGGACCATACATTGTCATATCCAGCACTATTTACTATCTGTATTAAAGACTATACAATATAACATAGTATATATGGACCATACATTGTCATATCCAGCCCTATTTACTATCTGTATTTAAAGCCATACAGTTTGACGTAGTATATATGGACCATACATTGTCATATCCAGCACTATTTACTATCTGTATTAAAGACTATACAATATAACATAGTATATATGGACCATACATTGTCATATCCAGCCCTATTTACTATCTGTATTTAACGCTATAAAGTTTGACATAGTATAAATGGACCATACATTGTCATATACAGCCCTATTTACTATCTGTATTAAAGACTATACAGTATGACATAGTATATATGGACCATACATTGTCATATCCAGCCATATTTACTATCTGTATTAAAGACTATACAGTATGACATGGTATATATGGACCATACATTGTCATATCCAGCCCTATTTACAATTTGTATTTAACGCTATAAAGTTTGACATAGAATAAATGGACCATACATTGTCATATACAGCCCTATTCATTATCTGTATTTAAGGCTGTACAGTGTGACATATTATACAAAGGTGAAAGAGACAACAGAGGTACTGTTTTACTTTAATATTGCGGTTGGGGGGGGGGGGTGATAATAAATGTAACGTTCCAGAATACTGCGTCACAGAATTTCTTCATTGCTTGAGATGCACATGGAATGCACATCGAGGTTGGATGGTTCTAGTATTCGACAATGCATTCCTTTGTATGGCGGACTCAATAAGAGAACTTATTGTTAACTATATGCATCAACTTCAAGTGTATTACCTAAAAGCCAACATAAGTGCGTGAATTACAGTGCGTTATTTTGATCGCATGATCCACCAGCTATATTAAGGCAATCGTGATCTATACTGTGCGCCACGCTTAAGATTTAGGCGTAGACCCTGATCCATCAGTTATATGACTGCAGTTTTGAGTCTTTGCTGTTTGTCATGCTAAAAGTTTAGGCATACATCCTAATCGACCAGCTCTATGACTACAGATCTGCACTTTTGCTGTTACATTCTTATTGTTTAGGTGTAGACCCTGATACACCAACTGCATGACTTCAGATCTTTGTCTACGATCACTATAATATATAAAGTTTAGACATATACGCTGATCCAAAGCTATATGAATGTAGTTCTACACCTTTGCTGTTTGTCATACTGAATGTTTTGGCATAGAGTCTGATCTACCAGCTTGGACTGTCTCTCTGTCATGTTTCAGGTTTGGTCATAGACCTTGATTTACCAGCTATATGTATATGAAATCAGATTTGGGTCAATGTTGCTTGTCATAGTTAAGGTTTAGTCATAGACTCTGGTCCACCAATTATGACTGTAAATCTAGGTCTATGTCGTTCATCAATTTTAAGGTCAGATCCCAGTAATAGCATCTATGTATAGGTTTTAACGGCACATAAGCACAAGACTGTTTATATATAATGTGTGTGTGTGGTATTTTATAGTAGTAATATAAAATGAATTATGACGCCACTTTTATGATATCCCACAGGGCAATGACGCCACTTTATGATATCCCCAGCTCTTGGCCTCGCATATGGTCGGGTGGAACTGGGGGTATCATAAAAGTGGCGTCGCAGCCCTGGAGGATATCATAAAAGTGGCAACACTAGCCCCATTTTCTATTGCTAATATATTTTTGTTTACATAAAAATGTTGGCAGATCAGAGTGATCCTTTTATCGTACAGCCTGTAGTCGACAGATTATGATATCTCATATATACTATATTTAGATAATTCGACTAATTAAGCAAATAATGTATAGCATAAACAATAGACCTGAACGCTATCTTGGAAAAAAAAATTGTGAAATTACATCAGATGAAACAGAAGTTGTCAGAATGGTATTCAATCATGTCGGCCACGGTTGGTGGCTCTGAGTTGACCACAGTTCTTGGGGTCCGTCCGTTTGCGACGCCAGAAGACATAGCCAGAAGAAAGCTTGGCACGCATATATAACTTTGCCTTGTCTTTGGCGAACATTATTTGAGCCAGTTATCAGAAGATACATTGAAATCACAATGGACGAGAACGTTATTGACAACGATATCAGCATTAGAACCATAGACGGCTTCAGATACAGTCCAGATGGTTATATTGTAATCGGCAATACAAATTTGCTGCTAAAATTCATGTGTCAATTTGCCAGAGGTGTCCGCAAGCTGCCTGATTACTATTTGCCGCAAGTATTATCGGGTTTAGAAGTTTCAGTTGTCACCTCATATGGTTTGCTTATTGACACAAGTTTTCGTAAGTGCTCTTAAGATCGGTTTGGATTTTACCCAGAATATGACAAAATATTTTATATCAGAGATCATGGCAGACATGACAGGGATTCCTTCTCGATAGGAATCATAGGATTCTTTGGTGATTATGATGACTTTATCGATCTTGGAGAATCTACTGAAACATAATTATCATCGTGTCTGAAGAAAAATCCGCATAAAGAACATGAGTACGTTATCACAAGCATTCAAGATCAGTCTGACGGCATTTCTGACGCGATTGATGATATCACTAAGAAGTGTCCAGACAAGACCCTGGTCGCTGTGCTACCATGGGAAACATTTCCAGATTACCTACAACTAGATTGCTCACGAACCTGGCTACGACAAAACAATCAAGCGCGCCGTATCAGACCTGCAACAAATTGTACTCGAATTAGAGACAAATAAAAATAAGTCATATATCATGTTTGAATACGACTCAAGACGAATAATGGCAGCCTATGAGCGCACATACGTCCCCAAGGTAAAAGTTCCACTAGGTTGGAACTTACAAGACTTCAGCTGGATGACGCAAGAAATTAGAACATTAAATAGCGCCCACAAATTTGTCAAGGACGCTCTCAAAATGATTTATCAGACCTAAAATGAAAATCTGGAGCACTTTGACTTTTACGCAGAGATTCCCATAGAATTAGAAAAATCCAGAAGCATGCTAGGAGAAGCATCCTAGCATGTGTCAGGATTTTTATAATTATATGTGATGAGATAATATGCCTCAGACAATTTTGCTTTTTTCACCAGGTCGAGTTGATCAATATGTGGCGAGGGAGTGATTTTGCTAAGTAATATTTTGTATATCACCTGCCTTTCATCTTCTTTTAATTCTTTATGGATAATCCGTGATAAAGCGGTATAATGCTGTCTAAATAACTTCGCTAGCCTCTGGTAAATTTATGACGTTGCCCTCGGGTATTTCGTCAGGATAATCTGGCTCCTACACAATATATGAACCAAATCTAAGAAGTGATTTTAGGTAATCTATTACTGAGGACAGTACATTTACATCATAGTCGTGTTTTGCATGGTACTTTATAACATGATAATACGTTTCTTTAATCTTTTTAGTTTGTTTTGAAATTTCCTACTGTTGCAGCTGCTCTGGCAGAGGCTGTGACTCTGGTTGTGGCAACAGCTTTTCTGCTTCAGGTAAAGGCTGCTCAGGTTGAGGCTACGACTTTTATGCTTCAGGCTCAGGCTGCAGCTTTTCTGCTTCAGGTTGTGGCTGGTGATCATTAGGAAGATCGTTTTACCGTCTTTTTTATCAGGCAGTGCTATCACTTCTAAAATCGTTTCTGCGTCTTCATAATCCAAACAAAGTTCTTTGTGAAAATACCGCTTGTCGACTTGTTCTTTAAGCCTTTCTTGTTTTTCAAAGTTTTTTGCAAGATTTGATTGTACATGCATGCGTAGTCAGACTCTAGATCTTTTGTTTCTTTTTCGTTCAATTTTCAGCGTTTTATTTTTCTGGTTAGATAAACTTATATTAAGGTAACAATGGTCAACTCGTTTAGTATGTTTTAAAGAGCACTCCTATGTTTGTAGCAGCGCTGGCCGATTCCTTGTCATTGCAGAACTTTTTTAGCTTGTCATATTTGTCCATCTCGTCCCGCAAATGTGGCGCTCTCATATGAGTTACTGAAAAAAGATTGTGCGTGCGATCATCTATGTTTCTGAATCCGCCAAAAACTTTTTATACCGTTGATTGTTTTCACCAATTTTGTCATAATATGTCTTAGTTCTCAGGTTATCAAAAGCCACGCCCTCGTGTTTTTCTTCAAACAACAGCGTGTTAAATGTGCCTGCAATTCTTACGAATTCTGACAGCTTATATATATGTTGTTTACATAAGATCATCTAGAGTAAAAATATGAAAATAAGTCAGACCTGGATTGATTGACATCGCAGAAATGCAATAAAATCTGTAGAGACGATATTTTGTCGTGCCATGGCTTGCAATATCAAACGTAGCCAGAGCTGATCCTAATGTATCGGTACTTGTGTAAAGCGTGGTCCAGTTAGCGCAATCATTGGACGCTTCTAGACTCCAGTTGTCGATGTATTCAGTTACAAGTGATCTGCCTCTAAGATGAAAGCGCGAAATAGCAACCGGCATAGGACAACCAATTCTGGTCCAAAAATTATTATAAACGCCTGTTGTAGCCCATTCGCTATTTGATGCAGTCAGCAAAAGCCAAATGCGCTCTAAAGGCTGCTGAATATTCCGATGACATTATCAGAATTGGACGACAGCGATAGAATATGCCCGATCGTAATTTTTATTCGCTTGAAATTCACATACAGTTTAGTTGTTGCATCTGCATCATCAGTTGGCAAGCCCACATACTTGATCTGATCAAAGGTCGCATTGATTCCAGCGCTAGTAACTTCAAACATAACTGAGTTTGCATTGTTGGTAATTCTAAAACCTTCTGGCGCCTGAATAATGATTGGATTATAAGATACTTCAGATGATCTTTGAACAAAAATCCACCGTGTCTGCCAACCAAAAACAAACACAGGGATTTACCCAGTGGCAGATCCGCAGTCATCCCGATATATCAGTTTACTGTATCTGGCTCGTTAACCAAAATGTCGCCATCTGCGCTAAGTTTTGTATCTGTTACTCTTTGGTGGCCGCATCTTTCTCAGTTTCTGGCGTGGTTAAGTTTGTAATTTCTGTAGAATTCATGTCGATGTCGCCAGTCATAGTTCCACCAGCTAGCGGCAAAACATATGGCGCTGACAGTAAAATTTAATTGCCAAGGGTTACTGATGCCAAGTTTTGTCCTACAGAAAAAAAGTGCCCTCGACGAAGATTTGTATTGGCATCTGTTAACAATACCCTAGTATTTGCATATTTATCTAAATATTGTTTATGACCGCATCTGCGTTATCTGCTGGTGTAGCCACATTTGTAATCTTTTGCATAGACATGTTTAATGGTCCAGACATAGTATCACCAGTTTTTAGCAAGCAATTATTGAGTTCTGCATTATAAATAGTTGCTGTTGTGCTTGATTCAGCACCGCCGTAAGTGTTCCAAAAGCTGTATAATGATTCATTATATGTAACTCTGCTATGTAAAAAATGCGCATCATGAACTTTGATTCAGAAGACATCAAGAAATCTTGACATCACCTTTTGTTCCCAGATTGTCATTACATGATTGTCGGTCCAACTGATCGCGGCGAAACCAATTTGCTTTTGAATATTTTGCATAACAATGGGCTCAAGTATGGCCGGGTAGTCATTTATACACTCAATTTAAGTCAAGATGACTATAAAACACTTAGCAACTTTGATAAGCCTGTTAGCAGTTCTGCTGTTGCTGATTACAACAAGACTGATAGCAAACAACAAAACATTTACAATATTAGAGTCAGAAGAAATAACTCCCGTAGAAGAGCTTGATGGCGACAACGATTCTGTCATTGTGTTTGATGACATCAAAACTGACCGCGATAACATGAATAAAATCAAAGAATACTTTTCGTTGTCACGAACAAGCGCTTTAATTCTGTCAACTTGACACAGTCTTTGTATGATATGCCAGAATACATTAGACGCAACACGTGTTGTTTTGTATTGTTTTCTTGTCTGGATAAACGCGACGTAGATTCCATTGCGCGCGATCATCGTGGCATAGACGTTGCTAAATTTAAGCAGTGTTATCACGAGGCCTCTGACGGCAGCAAACATGATTTTATGACTTTTCATAGAGATGCAGAACATGTGTCGTCGCGGCTTTGACGAATTTTATTTTTTAAAAAAATTGATATCAATCTGTCTGATTAATTGTGATAATAATTTGGCAGATAACAAGCGGTGAGAATATTTTATGCAAATATATTGTATACAATGCCGTTTGTACAAATAGAAGCGCCAAAAGACAACGCTGAAATTATGCGAAATCACTTAGAGCTGCAGCAGCAATTACATGGTCGCATACTCGCACAGAAAATAGACGAACAAGAATTTCAACGCGACGTAGCAGAAAAAGTATTTCAACCTATAACCCCCCAAAAATAGAACAGGCTGCAACGACGCATAATATTAAGCAAGAAAAACTTATTAAAGCGTTAAGTGAGCAAGCTAAGGATCAACAGGCTGTATTAGAAAAGATTGCTCCAACTCTTACCGAATAGAAAAATCGTTTGATGGACAAAAGAGAACGTACAATGAGGTAGCAGGCGATGCAGGAATATTGTTTGATGAAAATGATTATCTTATAAGAAGTGATTTAGAACCAAGTGTAGGAAATTTTAGTAGAGTGAAACACGCAAGAAAAGAGGTAACTAAGTTCAACAGAAAATATGGAAGAAGACAAAAAGACGTTCCTAAAATTGTAACGTATTTCGAAAGAACAAAATAATTTAATAAGGACTTGCGACGCGCTGGAAAAAGGCTTAACTATCTGCAGGAATTAGGAGAAAGCTGTGAAACTGAACCATAAGAAAGATTTGAATGATCCAGATTTGTATCCGAAGATGAGAGAAGTGCGTCTTGTAAAGGAATCAGAAGAACAGTTTTACCTTGCTCAGAACAACCAGCAGCAGCAGCGGCACATGAGACAAGTGAGACAAGTGATTGAATCAAAACTATGACTGCAATAGGATGCAAATCTTTTATTAATGAAGCTGCTACTATGTATGAAAAATTTGAAACGAAAAGATCCGTATCTGCTGAAGAATATCAAAACATATTGTCTACCAGAAAGGATCCCGCTGAAGCAAATACAAAATTTAGTAAGAGAGCTGGAAAAACTGATGCTGTTTTAAGAAATCTTGTTATCGAAGGCAAAAAACTTAAGATAGATTTTAATAAAGTTGCTAATAAATTTTAACCTAGGACATGCAAAGAAATAAAGTACTATAAAAATTTTGCAGAACTTGTCACGCGACTAAAGTTGCTAGTGGCCAGTAAACAAGCAGGTTATGTGGGCATATAAGTTGACAATGAAATCGTAGAAATACAAGACCATTTACTTCAACAAAGTTTACTTAGTAATACAGAGTACAAAGTTTTGTACAATGATTTAATATAGCCATGTCTCAATCGCTTCTCTTTGATTCCAAGTTGGCTCACGGAAGCAGTGGTAATTTTACTGTCATATATAGAGTTATCACAAGATACACATTATGAGATCGCTTTAATTTCTGCAGAAATATGGAGCTTGTTTCATAATATTACAACTAGCAATAACCAGTTTTTTATTTTACTTCCGCTCATGATGCAGGAACATTGCTCACCATCATTCCTGGCGCCTACAACATTGTTGATATCACTGTTGAAATAAAGAGAATGATGACAGAAAAAGGTTATATTGGCGAAAACATAATAATCGAACCAAATTATTCTACGCTTAAAACACGATTGACGCATAAGGGCGGCAACCGAGTTAGCTTTACAGTTGACAAGATCTTAAGAAACCTATTAGGTTTTTGTTCGCGAATTATACAAGAAAATGGTGTTTGTGATGGCGACTTTCCCGTAAACATTAGCAGCGTAAACAGCTTACTCATAAATTGTTCCATAGCTGAAGGATAATTTGACGCGCGAGGAGGCCATGGCCACGTTATCTATAGCTTCAGTCCTAATCCACAGCCTGGATCATTGATGACAATAAAGCCATCTCCGCCATTTTACTACCCTATCAGGAATGTTTACAGTATACCAGAAAATGTGATGTCTATCACTGACCAATCAGGAAACATTGTTAACCTGAATAACGAGTGAGTAACATTTTATTTGCACCTCGAGCGCAAATCTAAAACTATTTATTTTATTCTAGGCAGTGAATTACTTGATTTTCCGAGTAAAATAATTGTGATATTTCACTGCAGTGTAAAAATATGATATTTTTTCACTGGCCGTCAATAAACAGTGATAACGTTATAACTAAGAAATTCCGAACTTTTTGGTGTAAAGGTTAAGATGGCTGCTTCGCATCCATGCTAACCGGGTTCAAATACAGCAAAGGACAAATATGTTTTTTTTTCATTTTCTTTTTATCTGCTGTTTGACCTTGAATTGGGAAGGATCATTATGTAACTACTGATATTTTATGTGCAAATATACACAAAACAGAGCAGAAAATAAACGGTAAACTGCTAACATTTTCGCGCGGGAAGCAGTACGAAATCAGCTATTTCAGTGTGTTGTACAAATTGCTAGACAATACGCTTGAGCATAAAATAAAAAGAATATTTACTCGTTTCAAGCAAATATCCTCTCTGTAATCGGGTTGTATAAATGAAGCCAAGACGAATTAAGCGCAGAAAGATCAGAGGAGGATTTTTTTCAACGCTGTTCTCTAAACTTCTTAATGTGATGACATGTATAGCCAGGACAATTGCTCCTGCTGCCTCTGGTTTTGCAACGGGTGCTGTCACATCAGCATTAATTGCAGCATAAAAAGACATCGTAGATAAACTTTCGCCAACGCCTGTGTTGGAACCTGTCAACAAATCATCAAAGAAATCGCGCCAACAAACGATGCTGAGCCTGTGATGACTAGTACAGCCTAACAAATATTGTCTAAGCGCGGCCAAGAAATTATGAATGAACTAGATATCCGATTGGTGCCCACAACAGACAAGAGTCCTAGAGCAGCATTAACAAATATTATCATGGGATCTGGTCTAAAGAGAATTTTTGTGTAACGAGGATGCATAAACATGTTGTCCCGATTTACTCCAGACTATTTGAAGCTCTTTAATGAGGCACAAATGAATATGCATATAATGGCCACAATGAATTATGCATGCTCTGAGTATGAATATGTCAAATACTTAGACAAGGAATCGCACCAGGTGAATAAATATGCGAGATGAAGACGTTTGCTTGCTTCCTCATAAAGCTTTTCTTGAAGTCAGAGGTTATTTGCATACAACTGCTGCCTCGCCTGTCAATGTTCCCGCTAATAAAAATGTGGTGCTGACAAACAATGGTTGTAGTCTGTTTAAGACAGAGCGATATCAGCTTAATAACAAGACTGTTGAGGACATTAGCAACTATCTGCATGCTGCCAGCACCATCATGAATTTAATTTCGATGAGTGACGACCACAGCAGAAGCTCAGCAACAAATCTTTTTTGGTACAAGGATACTGGAGGTGTTAGCGGTGAACTTAAAACTGATGCTGATTGAGATAATAGGCTGATCTTAAACCCAGCTGGCCTTAATGCTGGGGAACAAAACGTTCCTGCTGCTAATACCGTTGCTGGAATTGCTGCTGCAATCAGAATTGCAAATGGTAGCTTAAGATGAGCTAGTTACAACTCTGGCTTCACATATTGGTGCGCTCTCACTGATAGCCACAATGAAGTGTGCATACTCTAGCCACTAAGTTCCATTTTTGATTTTTACCGCGACTCTGATACAGTTGTTAGAGGCGTCAAGCACAGGCTGGTTTTGGAAAGATCAGATCCTACTAATTATATGCATAGTCCAGCGGGTGTTAATGACGGACGATTTATGTTGACAAAACTGTCTCTTTGGATGCCAAAAATAACGCTTTATATTTATCATGCGTAGAATTGGATAATGTTTTGTCCAGGTTTAGCAAGAAACTTTATTTTGAGCAAATGCGCGTCTACAAAAATGTTACATATTTACCAGCGCAATTATCTGTAAATTAGAGAATGGCTGCATTGCCAGGCAGTGAACTACCAAGACATGTATTTATACCTTTCCAATTTGCCGCACGAGATGCAGATCAAGAGACAAGCAGCCAGGTATTTGACAGAGTCAATAGCAGACAATATATTCAACGTGAGCGTAAGTGTAATTTTACAGCACTGAGTAAACATTATTCACGAGCGTACTTTATGCTTCATGGTGCTATGAGCAAATATCAGGATATTGATACAGGAACACAATTATTTATTGAAGAATTTACAAACCTGTATACTATTTATCACTTTGATGTTTTTAAGCATTTGGAACGCACAAAAGATTCCATGGCAGATATCGAAGTCAAGTGGATTATTCAACCTGTTGCAGCGGCAAACTATCATGTGTATGCAGTAGTTACCGCTGACAGAATTGTTACACTTGATGCTCTTAGTGGTGAGATGATAATTATTGTGTAAGACAATTGTTATAATGAGCTACGCCACAGCGAAAGTTGTTTTGATCCCCGTTACAACAGTCCATTGCAGCAGCGCAAAATAAGCATGCGGACGTATCCATCAGACTTGAAAACAGCAAACTGTGTCATGGACAACATGTTCTCGCGCTAACAAAAAACTACGCAGATTTTAACGCGGCAAAACAATCAAATAATGACTTAACACTAAAGCTATCGTCCAAACAAATATCTCGAATGGGTGGCACTTTACCTACAATTTTACGACTTCTTGCAGCCTGCGAACCAAACATACTGCCAATTCTTGGTTCGCTAGAAATAGCAGCGGCCTTTGGAGCAATATTTGGTGCTACGGTAAAAGGCAACAAGCTGCAGAGGACTGCGACGCATCCAAAGTTGAAGACATCAGCTACAGAAAGTTTTTGTCTAATCACTCTACATTGAAATGTCGTATCAGATAGTTAGTCTATCTCTCTCTGAAGTTCAACGTAAGACAATTGCGCTGGCCGCTTCTAGAGGTTGCCCATTGTCAATAAGACTATCAGCAAAACAACTATTTTCAGGCTGCGACAAGTTGATGCCAACAAAACGCAACATGACAAAGTAAAAAAACAAAGTGCAGTAGACAAAGGTATTGCACTTGATATGTCTGCGACACAACTTAAAAAAATAAGGCGGAGTCTCACCACTTCTACCACTGCTTGCTGCTGGTAGTGCTGGTGTGGTGTTGATTGGACGTCTAAATAAGGAGAACGGGAGGATTGCAATACCAAGTAACACTGCACCGCTAAGCAATTTTGACATTGAGAAAGCGCTTAAAAATATAAAATCATTTCGCGACGTTTTTTTTCTCTTCCAAAGATAGGATGCCATGGAGGGTCAGGAATGAGGAATGCTGGGTTGTGAATATAGACAATTATTGTTATAGCTCTAGAACACATTGGGTTGCCATTGTCAACAGGGAAATTAGTTTTGCCCAGAATATTTAGATACGTTTGGTCTGCATGAAAACATTAAAAAATATATTTCTAGTGCGCAGCGAAGTTGTATTTATAACTCAACATAAATTCAGCGTATTAATAGTTCAGCTTGTGGTCTTTATTGTATTTGTTTTATCAGATGACAATGCCAAGAAAAATCCGCATTAGATATCTTACTGGAATGTAGCCAACTGCCAACTCTAGACAATGACAAGTAAGTATTAAGTAAGCTTAATAAGCAGAAATGATCTCCAAGTGTGTTGTATGTAAATGCCAGCTTCGTGGTGCTTATCATGCAGAAAGAATACGGACAGTCTTAAAGAAACTTCATTTCAAACTAAAAAAGGACGTTATGTCGTAAAATCAATGTGGACCGTTTGCAGCAAAAGAACATCCATGTTAGTTAAAACAATTTCTGGTGGTTGTGCTGATGCTCAACCTATTGTCTTACTTGACACATAGTCTTATGTTTGTTCGATATATATATATATATATATATATATATATATATATATATATATATATATATATATATATATATATATATATATAGATATGCATCCCTGCGATGACAATATTTATATTCAAGGCAATAGAATTATTGGACACTGTTCTGATTGTAAGCGTCATAAAATATATGGCAGCGCTTTTGATCTTCATGCGCTTATTGGACAACTTCCAAAACCAAAGGCGGCTGGACTTTGCCAGGATATAAGTATACTGGTCCATGGAATACTTTGGATAAACGGCTGGATGCCAAAGATAAACCGCTTCCTGGTCAACAACCTTATAACTAAGTAGATGCCACGGCAACGCGGCATGCCATTTACTACAGAGATCATCCAGAAGCAAAAAACCGCTGCGACAAAATTATGTTGCATGAGTTAGCCGCGATAAAACTAAAAGGGCTGGGAGAATGTATTGACAGAGCTTTGGTTAAAGGCGCTATGGGACTCAAATATAAGCTTAGAGTTGGTGTCAAAGTTTCAAGAAACAGAATTGTTAGCACCGACAACAGAGATGACATACTTGCCTCTAACAAAACTGCAGGTTTCGAAAATACTTGCAGGTGAGTTTCATAAGCCAGTAAGAAAACGTTTTCCAATATGTTGAGTGGTTGCTAATGGTGTTGATGACATTTGGTCTGCTGATCTGATAGACCTTAAAGAATATTCCAGAAATAACAATGGCGTTAAGTATTTGCAAAATATCATTGATGTTTTTAGTAAGTATGCATGGAGTTTGCCACTAAAACAAAAAAAAAAAAAACAAAAACAAAAACAAAAAAAAAAAAAATCTGGCTCCACAATCAGAGACGCTTTCGAAATGGCTACAAGATCACGCAAACCTGCAAAAATTTGAATGGATCATTTGAGAACTGGTTCGAACAAAATAAAATTTATAAGTATTCCACATTTAATAAAGGCAAAGCAGTAGTCTTTGAAAGATTCAATCGAACGCTAACAGTGCGATGTAGAAACACTTTACAAAAATAAAAAGAGTAAATATGTAAATGTGTTGCAGTTGCTGGTAGATAAATACAACAATACTAAACAGAGAAGCATTGGGATGACGCCAACACAGGCTAGCGACAAACTAAACCACGATAGTGTTGAGAAATAAATTATTTGTTAGACAAAAGTTTAATGTGGGTGATCGGGTCATGATTTCTAGACTAAAGAAAAATGTGTAGAAATGGTCATACGATCAACTGGACTAAATACATTTGTATCGATATATTTAAAACGATTCCTGTAACGTACCGAATAGCAGATCTTAATGGCGAACCTATCTCAGGAGCTTTATATGAACAACCTCTGTCTGATATGGACAGTGCCAACCATCTTCTGGTGGATACTGAGAAATAATGTTGTCATGCTCTGCTAATATTGTTTTGCTGGCTACAGGTTTGCACATGACCACCTTATCTTGCATACCTAACAGCAGACATATTTTTGGGAACACGTAATGAAACTTAATAAATTTTTGTCTTCCTGGCACGTTTAGCGTGACGAATATATCAATGATCTCATTGAATCGCGCCAGCTCATCGCTTGACAAATGAAATCGCGCCAACTTATTTATGATGTGATACTTTCTGGTATATCTATGCGGTCTTGTATTGCAATGCAGGAAAGCATTTTCAACATAGTTGTATTCATCGTAATCGCGGACAATGGCATCTTCGTTTTCATCGGTATTTTTATCAAGCGAAGTTATATAGTATGTCAGATGCAATTGTTTATATTACAGACGTTTACTTAGAGCGCCCAGAACCGTTGATTGATGCCGTTATGACATTGCAAAAAAATCCTAATGCGGATTTTCACCTAGATCTTACTGTGGTATCTCCAACGGGAAATCTTGAAATCCAGAGGTTGCAAAACCTACGTTTAAAAGAGGAAAGCCAAAAGTTTTCATAACGCAAGTTTTGCTTACGGAAGAACAGAGATGCGAGTTACGGTCACGCGGTCGAGATTTTATTTGCTACGACAACAACTTGCTAATGCGACATAGCGTTTCCTGCATCAAGCAAAATACTGTATTGGCTGCGTTAGAAATAAGCAATTAGAGAAATAATCTACCTATATACCATATATATATATATATATATATATATATATATATATATATATATATATATATATATATATATATATATATATAATGAGCACAAATATGAACGTTGTTCTACGAGAGCGGCCTTTGCCGGCTATGACAAAACGTTTTCTATGGAAAATGACAAGTTAATACTGTTTGATGTTTTTGCAATGTTAGCAAAGCCAAGCATAAAACAAATTCTATCCAATCAGCTGTGGTATACATCGGGGAATAAAAGTTTCTATTGATATTAGCGTGTGGCTTCTACAATAAACGGCTGACACTGAAACTGAAGCACATTTTATTTTCAAGCCAGTTCGTGCATTTCATCACCATTTTGACGTCCAAAGCATTTTCGAATCTCTTCGAAATAGTATTAATAATTTTCAGAGAAATGGTTCTGACCGGATTATGCTCGGTGTTTCAAAATCAATTGATAATACTTCCAAGTTCAATCCTTTACGCGGAAGCTAGTTTTTGGAATTACCAGCCAAAATTCAAAAGTCAAATTTGCGTTAACGTCAAAAATAAGGACAACCGTGCTTTATGTGGGATGTATTATCTGCACTCTACTCTGCGCCAAACGATCATCAAACCGAGTAAGCAGCTGCAAGACATATCAAGAAAAGTTGAATTTGACCTGGATTGCTTTTCCAGTTCAGATCAGTGATGTTTCCAAATTTGAAAAACTAAACAATATTTCGATTAATGTCTTTGGCGTGGATGATAGAGCAAGAGTCTATCCCCTGCATATTTCTTCGGTTGCCAACATTGCTGCTGAAATTGAGTTGCTTTACATTCGTGATGACAGCAAAGACGGTCCTATTGTTGTGTCAAGAACTTTTCAGGATTGATGAATGGACAATATGGAAAACACAAATGTAAATTATTTTTACTGCAGAAAATGTCTTCAAGGTTTTTCGCGCGAAGACTTGCATGTTGAACATTGACGAGATTGTCTTGACACTGCAAAAGTAATCATGCCAAACAAAGAGCATAATACGGTATCATAGCATGGCTACAGTTAAATGTCAAGGGCTCCATGTGGTATTTATGCTGACTTTGAAGCGCTACTTATTCCGATTGACGGTGCAGATGGAAATCCAGAAAAGTATTTTACCAGAAAATATCAAGAACATGTTCCTTTCGGTTATTCTTGCAAATTAGTTTTCATTAACAACGCGCTAAGTAAACCAATAAAACTGTATCGCGGCGACAACTGCGGTGAACGTTTCACACAAGGTCTGCTTGATGAAGTTGAATATGTGCATACAATTAATCTTGTAAACATTATATATACGACTGAAGACAGAGACAACTTTATGATGTCTAAATTGAGTTGGATTTGTCAAAAACAGCTCGGCGTCGACCGAGTTCGTTATCATTTTCATTTTACTAGAAACTATCGTGGGTCTGCTCATAACATGTGTAATCTGCACTTGAAGTTGCCCGAGTTTATTCCAGTAGTGTTTCATAATCTGCGTGGTTATGACTTCCATCTCATAGTAAAGCTTTTTGTATAGTTTGAAAAGAGAATAATTTGCATAGCAAACAACTTGGAAAAATATTTGTGACTTTCACTTAGTGAACTGCGTTTTATTGACAATATGCAATTAATGAGCATGATTTTGGAAAAACTTGTCGGACATACAAAAACGTCTGCGTTTGACATGACATCTCTTTTCAGATACACTGCAAAATATTCTAACACTGATGGCGCTTGTGATAAACTTGATCTTGTCATTCGAAAAGGAATTTATCCATAAGATTACATGTCTTCGTGAGAAAAATTTGATGAAACCAATCTGCCGCAAAAAAGAAGACTTTTATAGCAAACTAAACGGAAAGATGTTTCTGACAAAGACTATTACCATGCCGTTAACGTCTGGAACACATTTAATATAAATAAAACTTAGGAGTATATAATGACCTGTATCTGAAAACGGAGGTACTGTTGCTTACATATGTTTTTGAAAACTTTCGTGATCTCTGGGTGTCATATTGCAAATTGGATCCAGCTTGGTATTTCTCTTCTCCTGGTTTAGGATGGGACGCCGCTCTCAAAATGATTGAAGTGCAGTTGGAGCTGCTAACTGACATTGCCATGCATACTTTTATTGAAAAAGGTATCGGAGGTGGCATTTCTGTGATTACACATCGACATTCTGTGGCCAACAACAAATATCAACAAAATTTTGATCCCACGCATGAATCAAAGTATATGACATATCGAAAGTAAATAATTTGTATGACTGGGCTATGTCTCAGACGCTTCCAGTGGGCGGTTTGCATGGATGTCACCTGCAAATTTTACGAATAAATTATTGAGAGTGATGATGATACTGGCTGCGTTTTAGAAGTTGATCTCGAGTATCCAGATGAAATTCATGACTAGCATAACGATTATTCTTTGGCGCCTGAAAGTATGATTGTAGATATCTCCTAGTTAAGCGATTATTCGACAATGTTAAAGGAAAAACATGGTGTTGGCAACTTTAATGTTCCAAAGCTATTTCCAAATTTGTTAGGTAAAACGTCCTATGTTATTCATTTCAGAAACTTGCGGCAAAGTTTAGATCTTGGTTTAATATTACTTCAGACACACAGAGTTTTAAAATTCAAACAATATACGCTTGTCTAAAACCCTATATCGTTTTTAACATGTCAAAGAAGGCCGCTGCAACAAATAACTTTCAAATCGAATTTTTTAAGTTGATGAACAACGCCGTCTTTGGCAAAACAATGGAAAACATCAGGAAACGAGTTAATGTTAGAAATTGTCAATGATGTAATGCGGCAAGACAAATTAGTTGCTGATTGAGCTTTTACTTCGATGAAGATATTTGACGAGAACTTGAAAACGCATCTGAAGTTAAATAAACCGATTTATGTTGGTTTTACTGTATTTAAGGTGTCAAAGTTTCAGATGTACAATTATATATAAGTATCTTTATCTCTCTAATTTGACATTCATGCAACAGAACTTATGTCCAATCTCACAAATTTTTCCAAGATAGTGTTCAGATCTATTTTTATACTATATTGTTTGTTCAATTAGATGAATTATCTAAAACCAGTATATATAAGATAGCATAATCTGTCGACCACAGGCTGTAAGACAAAAGGATCACTCTGATCTGCCAACTTTTTATGTGAACACAAATATCGTGGTAATAGACAGTGGCGGCACTTTTTTATATCCCCACTACACACGGCGTGTTGAAACTGGATAGTAGATGACTGGATGTTGGTCACTACACACACAAGTGCCGCTCCCATGTCAATTTCCTGTAGACCCCTCAAGTGTAGCTACCATGTTACTTTCCCTACGTCCCTCAACTATTGCTCCCATGTTAAATTCCCATAAGATGCGTGGTACTGTTCATTTCCAGTACTTCCCTCAATGATGAATTCCGGTTCGTCTTTCAAGTGTCGTCTTATGCTACAGAAAAGTAGTTTGAAACAATATACTTTACATAGAATTCTTATGTAAGTTTCATAAGTTTCAATCTTGAGACTAATTGCCTATTGTTTTTACCATTATTACACCGTTGTTTTCAAACATATTTGTATCATAAGTTATTGCTTTGCCATGTTTTATCATCTTGCCTAAAAATAATATGGTATATCGGAAAACCTGATGCATCATCATATAAAAATGATGGTTTCTCACTTACAAATAAAATGAATTACGAGTAACTTTGAGAAGAAGATGAATATGTCAGAGCAGATATTTAAGATGTCATATTCAGAGTACAATAGCTGGCAGCATTGCAACTTATGTTGAGATAATATGCTGGCAATTTCAGGTGAGAGACGATTTTCAGAGTCGTCGTTTTTACAACATTTAAATAATGTTAGTAGTCCCTAACTTCAAATGAGGGCACACTATGCTGTATTTGTCCTTTTGATTTTGCCAAACCTCACATCGGCTAGTTTTTGGCAATTAAAATATTAGACAGCCTACAACATTATATCTGAGGGGAGAGAAAAATAATAAAAGAAAATATATTTCTATATTAAAAGAGTACAAACATTCCGAGGTTTTCATAATAACGAAGACATGAACTGAAAGTTAGGTGGGCATCACGAAAAAGATAAATTATAAACATTGTTATTTGCCAAAAGGACTTAAACCTTAAACACACGAATAATAAACGTCACAATTTTTGACTTGAATGGTCAATATCTTGGAATGTAAATTGACTTGTATCTTTCGTCCATATTTATCATGGGTAATAATCCCGACACAAACTTCCTTTCTTACATTGTATAATATTCTCATAAACTCGCTGACACACACACACACACACACACACACACACACACACACACAGTTCAAGCAACAGACACGCAGAACCTCTGGAATGTACATGAAATATTAGAAAAGAAGGATATATGTATGTTAAATATTAATACAAACAATATAAAACATGACGGTTTCATCATAGATTTAATGCAAAAATAATATTGCAATGTGTTATGCTATGGCTGATCTAAAGTAATAAATTATCTTGGTTAGTTGTCTGTCAGACAGACTGAAAAACATTATGATAACTGATTGACAGATATTATAACATCTATATGGCCCATGCATCCTGACTGCATTAATATATACATGCATATTGTTAAAAAAATAAAACTGATTTTTTAAAATCAAGATGACCAGCAGATAGATGCGTTATATATAATGGAGATACATATAGTATTCTCTAACGGACAGAAAGACAAGTTAAAACTGATGAATATAAATAAGAATAATCACTTATTGAAGGGTAGTTTGTTGACATACGATATACAGAAAGATGACCACTTGTGGACAATAATTATAGGACAGATACATGGATAGCTACTTGCGGATGACTAGACAGGTAATCAGTGATGGGCAGAAAAAAGATTGATTACGGAAAGCCAATTATATGCCATGATATCACGAGAAAGATTACAAGAAACTACTAATAAACGCTTTCTAGCAGCATCCTTGTGTGTATATTATGTCTGTGTTTGTGAGTATTTATAGGAGAGAGAAAGATATTAAAACAAAAGCGGACTTACATATAAAATAGGGTACCTATGTACTAGCTTATTCATGACATTTTATTTATTTGAATCGCAGGACACCGGTAAGATTCCGTACTAATCTATTTTGGGGGATTTTCCTGAAGTCCATCGTGTCAGAGACAACGCGTGCTGCAGGCAAAATCATAGTAGAAGTAGAGTCGATTACTTTGAGATTAGATTCTTCCAATCTTGTCTCTCGTTTCTCTAGGGTCTGCAAAAACAGTGTAGTGTCTGCGTCTAGTAAATCTAGCTAAGGCTATTATATAAGTTTTAAAACATTACGTGTGAAACTGTGTTTTTTTCGTTCAAATATATTGAGCCTCAATTTACTGTGTGTCACATTCACATGTAATTCGTTGCTTATTCATCTTTCTAGTATTTTCATTTCCTCCACTGTATTATCATTTTATTCTCGTTGATTTTGCAAAGCTTTATATCGCAGTTTTTTGTGTTACGTTTTTCCGTTTCTAGTGTTAGTGTTTTTCTGTTGTATTTGTAATATTTTAACATCTAATTGTACCATACACAGAGTGTCCCTACTTCGTCCCTCCGACAAACGTTGTTTCTGATAGGTTATATCCCCGGAGTACCTTACTACGCCGACTTCATTCACAGCATCGTGCTTTGCATGTGTGCTCGTACAATTCAATATTGATTGTACCATTACCTTTGTAGTTTAATTTATATTGTTATTACATGTCAAATGAAAGGTCTGAAACAATCTTCAAAATCTGTATACCTTCACACCGTAAAAAGTGTATTGGACTTTACTTTATCCACGTCATTTAAATAATCTCCCCATATCAACTGATTTTAGTTAATTTTGTGGTAATTCTTGGTGATTAAGTGTTTTGTGGATGTGCTAAAATTGTATATAGTAAATATCTTGCCGAGAAAAAATGAATAGGTGCTGCTTCATCAAATGTAATTTGAACGATTTGTGCATGTCCTCGTGATTACAGTTACAGCTGTGTGATTTTTATTGCATCTTATCTTGTTCAAAATATCGTAGACTAGCATGTAGTCCTTTACGTTGTATCTGTTTTAGCTTTCTTGAGATGAATATAAAATCAAGTTGATATTTTTAAAGCTATCTCTTTTTTACTTTTGTGATATCATTTATAACCATTCTAAGACATTGCTTACGTTGTAATATCCCTTATAAGAACATTTTCATCTGTACCAGTTATTTTTGTTTATCTGTGGTATTTCTAGATGTACTTTCTTTTTTATCTCAAAGTTTGCAATCAAAACAAATCCGCATGACGTTCATTTATAAACTACTACATGCTCTAAGGTACTGTTTTCTTTGTTCATACCTGTCACATTCAACAAAACCATTATCTTTGAAAACTCGAAATGTTCATTTTTGTTTTTCATTTTCTTTTAATACTTCTTCTTAAGCACTATTCCTTATTTCGTTTCTGATGGAGAGGTGTATTATTGTCATATCATTTGTTTAATAGCATAATATGTTCCGCTGGTTCAAATCTGTTAAACGATTCATCATTTTCCTTCCATTTTGCAAGTAAATACATTTTACTGTTCATCCTTTTTTTTTTTTTTTTTAGGTCGTTTCAACTTTGTATATGTCATCTTGTTTTGTCTTAGAGAGATAACTCTTGTTCGTAACGCAAGCCCTCTATATCATCTCCGATCAAATCTTCCAGTATACAAAAGACCGGATCACTTAAATGTTCTTGTCTAATTTTAAATATTTCTTCGGTAAAGTTAGAAAGGTAGTGCTATGCAAAAATTGTTTTGTATTTAGAACTTCTGACTGTTTCACACCTGTTTTAAATTTAGGTGTTGCAAATGCATCGCTTGTCATGTAACAAAATAGGTATGTCTGTATTTGTTATCTATTTTCTTTCTTGCTTGCTTTAACCGAGGTTATGTCTATTGATTTGTGATGAGTTATTGTAGCCGTCAGTTAAATTAGGTAAAATGTCAACCCATTTTTTTATTTCAATTAAATGAAATACTTCTACATTTTACCTTCTAACGATATTTTAAATCTTTCACTACATATGCTTTCTTTCGTGCCAGTTGAAAAGTAATCAGTGTTTTCCCTTTCCAGTAAATCCTTAACTTCTCTGTTGTCCTTCATCAAACGGTATTTGTTCAGGTTTTCGCTCTCCAGAATGGAATGTATCGCCTGCGAGATGTGTTGTGATGTACTCACCACTGTGTCTGATTTGCATAACATATGACATCAATATTAACGTTTTTAACGCCGTTTTCGACGCCGGCAAAGTGATGACCATATGTAGACATTCTCTAGCAAAGGTGTAAAACTTATTGAAAATGTTTCGTCTGATAAAGAAGAGTTCCGACATCAAATTTTACAGCAGTAAGTTGAAAGAGACAGCAGTTCTATTATTTAAATCCACAGACGTAACAAGAAAAATTGAATTTGCACTAAGTGAGAAATGTACCTAAAAGTCGAGACACGAATATGAACAGTGTTTGGTATAAGTTTGAAATTGTGTGTTCAGAAAAGATATACAATAATCCATTTAGAAAGAACTAACAGATGAAGTAAAGGATGACAAGTAAAGACTCCCTTAACATAAAAGATTGCATGAAAGCATTCCAATGAGAAAGATACAGTTTTGACAGGAGAGATACTTGGGTTTGGAAATCTCTGATACATATGTTTAATTGACTTTTTCGTATATTCATTTTGGCATGAATTATATATAATATTGAAAACATGATAAATGGAACGGTGGCTGCTGGTGGTATGGGTGGGGGTGGGGGTGGGGGTGGAAAGAAATAGCATAAGAAAGTAGGGTGAGATATAAATCTCTGGATTTTTCGATTTAAAAACAATAAAAAAAACGGGCATGTTTTTAATAAAGTAATTACACTAACGTTGTTGAAGGCAAGTCCTGTAAATTGATAGAAATTATTGTGCAATCGACCTAAAAAGAAAATAGTTTTAATTCCAACTGTTTGCAACTGGTAAGATTGCCAGGGATGAATGATGATATTGAAAGACAACGATAAAGGACTCTATTGAACGTTTTCGAGAAATATATTTATTTCAGAAGGTAGAGCTAATAATACTAATAACTCTGGCATTCAACAACGCACACATTTCTGGTTATTTGGTTACAATACTTGCAAAACATGAATAAGTTCAAATAGAAAACAAGGCAGATAGTACAGTATGTGTATTATCTGCCAAGAAAACTATAACTCAGGTAAATAATACATACATTCACACATACAAATATACATATATAGATAAAGGTTACAATTCTACACAGGTTTATGAAATTTTCATTTAGAGACACCTATAATAAGGCACATAAACACACTCATGCATTTGTCTGTGTGTACTGGTGTCTTATATATACACTTACATGCAATAAAACGGTTTTTTAATAAATGTAATTATGCTTTGTCAGTGGTACTTAGTATCTACTTTCTTCTTGACAGACTCAAGTATTTATAATATTGAATATAACAGCATCTATCATGGTTTTCACAAATGGACTATGCCTTCAGTTTAACTGAAGCTTGACTGCATGTATCCGCAATACTTCCATTCAAATAAAAACGTAAAACATAAAATATATTCAGTACTATATTGACTCGAATAATATTAAATTATTGACGCATTTTCAATGCAATTACAAATACAATATATCACCTATCATCCCATTGTAATTACCAATTTTATTTTTTTGTTCCTAATCCTTATTTTAAATATTCCGTGAATCCTAAATTATTCTCAAATTAAGTACTGTAAAATGGGAATTATGTACGCCATGTGGTAAATCGTATTTTTATAATACTCGGAGTTCCTCTGACTTGACCTTTTACCTTTAACCCCAAAATCAAGAGGCGTCGTTCTAGTCTCAAATGCAATCCATCTACAAAGTTTTGTCAAGCACTTAAATATTTGTGTGGACATTCTGTTTTTTATTTTGTTGTTGTTGTTGTTGTTGTTGTTGTTTTTTGTGTGTTTTTTTTGGTGTTTTTTTTTTTTTGGCAGCCTCTGTAACTATAACCTTTGACGTTCTGACCCCAAACTTCCATGTCTCAAATGCAAGTCATCCACAAAGTTTGATCAGAGTAGGTGATACAGAACATAAGATCTCGTACGGCAATCACTCGTTTTCTAACATTCACTGTGATCTTGACCTCTGATATTTTGGACGCCCAAATCAGTAAGGTTCTTTCTTTTCTTAAATGCAAGCGATTTGCAAATTTGGTCAAGGCATCTAGTATCCAAGTCAAGTTATTGCGTGGAAGCTGATTTATTTATTTCCGTCCATGTGATCTTGACCTTTGACCCTTTGAGCTAGAAATCGATAGTTTATTTCTTTCCCCGAATACAATCCACTTATAAAGTTTGGTAATGGTAGATGCTGTAGTTATTGTGCGGAAAGTACATAGGGAACATACAGACCGAATATCAGAACATATATGATATTTAATTGATGTAATGCAAACGAAATCTACTTTATTAATTATTATGATAAAAAAGAACTACAACGACAAATGAAATATAGTGAAATGCGCGAGTTTCACTCGAAAGTGATATATTTCTGCTTATATGATTGAATATTTAAAATGCTAATTATTCAACACTACATTGTATCTTCCTGATCATAGCTTCTTGTTTTTTTACCGTTTGAAATAATATGGTGTATACGATATATTGTATGAACTCGTTACTGACACGCTGAATGAAAATATAAATATAAGCGTACCATATTATCCATTCCATGCGTTTAATTTTTTTATTAACTTAAATTAAAGGTTTGTAGGCATTTCGTACCTTACCATGTGTCTTCTGTAGCCTCCTCCAGATGGACACTATGCTGAATTTTGGCATGTACTTTTTGCGATGACAACTATTCATTCTGTAACAAACGTCACAGTCACAGTGTACAATACATTAGAAATGAAAACACCTTTCATAACTCAATACAAATCCTGTACTTGCCTGAATGAGACTTTATATACCGCAATGACTGAGACGTTATATACCGCAATCTATTCTTATTCTCAATGATAGAAAAAAGTGTTCATCTGAACTTTTTTCATTGATATAAACGAATCTGATTTATTTTATGATATTCTCTTACAAAAAGTAAAAGTCAGGTTTATTGGAGAGGAATGTTAAACTTCTGTATTTTTTACAAGTAAAACTCAAAAAGGCAAACTTGTATTAAATGTAACCACAGCTTAGCTACCAAAGGCAGTTCTTATACATCGTTATAACTTCTTGTGTAGTCTAGCACCCCACTCCGAATAAAAAAGAAAACAAAAATAAAACAATGTTGGATATCAAAATGTGTGCTAAGTGCGAATGTGTGATGACAATACCATGTAACTTTTGAATTTAAATAGTGCAATGGATGAATGAAGATATTGAAAATAAAATTAGAGTACTTGTTTTTGTTGGGTTTTTTTTCTTCAAAAATAATACTATTTTAAACTCTCTGATTCATCATCTCACACATTTAGTTGTTATTTGGTTACAATACCTGCAAAACATGAGTCAGTTTAAATAGCAAAAAAGGCAGCTGATACAGTATGTGTATGGTCCATTAATAAATATATTGCCCAGGTAAATCATATATGCGTAATTACAGACATACATATATACATACATAAATACATACATGCATGCATACATACATACATACATACATACATACATACATACATACATACATACATACATACATACATACATACATACATACATACATACATACATACATACATACGTACGTACGTACGTCCATACGTGAATACATCCACCAAAGTTAAAATTGTTCAACGTATAATCACATTTTTATTTAAAGATATCAGTGAGAAAACACAGATACACACTCATGCATTCTATATGTACTGGTGTTTATATGTACATATACATGCACATAATGGCAGAAAAAATATATACTATTACCGTTTTGCAGGTGAACTATCTAATATACTTTCTTCATGACAAAATCTAAGACTTATATTAATATTGAACACAATTATATGCTGCATGGTTTTCACAAACAGAAAATGCATTCAGTTTGACTGATACCTGACTGTGTATGTTCACAGTACTTATATTCAACCAAAAATGTAAATATGAAATACATTCTTATATTGTCTCAAAGAATACAAATTACAGACACATTTTCAATACAAATACAAATGGAGTATAACTTATATCTAAGGAATAGTGTAATAAACCTAGGATATATGGTATTTGTATTTACGTCTCCTTTTATAGCTTTGTTAGATTTTAGATATTATTTGTTAAATATGGGGAATTGGTGTTGGGAAGATATTTCACAAACCGTGTAATTAGCCAATTACTTGGAGCAGACGTCATAATGTACAGTATTCACGAGACTATATGGTAGCAAGGATTAGTTCCGCAAAATGGACCACTCCCTAATGTCTTAAAATAGGAAGTCACGGAACAAGAATTTGGGCATTCGAGATAGGTATAAATATGTGTTAGGCGTTTGGGTCATGTTTTGTTTCACGTGTCTTGAAATAGTGATCTACGGCTTGGAAAAACGTACTTGACAAGTCACACCAATGTGAAACAAGGAAAAGCATGCAAATGTGAAATTAAAGTCTCGTGAATGTGGGTCGTTAGTTGTTTGGAATAAAATATTGTTGGTATGTACATGCTTAAGAACTGTTCTTCAGACAACAACTGTTGTCCTTAGGTCCTTAGAAAAAATGAAAACATTGACCTTAAGCCAAGCACACGTAAGTGCTTCACAGTGCTTGTTCCGCTAGATAGTGAAGCGCTGTTGTACCTCTTTTGTGTTGCAATAGTAACCCCATATTTAGGTCCTTCTATATAACAATTGTCAATTCGTAAAGAACGCAGCAACATTTCGATTGTTTAATTTAATCCAGTAAATAATACATACATACATACATACATACATACATACATACATACATACATACATACATACATACATACATACATACATACATACGTACGTACGTACGTACGTACATACATACATACACTAGATGTTAATTTTTATGAAGTATAAATCTGCGTTATCTTGCATAGATCTACACAAATCTTCTATAAAATGTTGGGTTTTATTTGTTCTGTGTTTTTAAATGAAATTTGTCGATTTATTTGAATTTAAAATCTTGGTGCAGGGACAAAAAGAGCGAGTTTTGTAAAACGATAAAGTACAGGTATAAAGACGTGCTATTTATTTATTGGTAATAGAGTCTATTTAGTTTTGAGTCAATGAAATATCACAAGCCTATTCATTCTTGATCTTTTGTGAACAAAATTTGACATAATAAAACACCTGTTTTCTCTGTAAATACATATAGCTTCCAATGTTACACAAGATTGATAGGAAAGACCGAACACTTTCTTGGTAAACTCGAACGTCTGGCGATATTACACAATTGATAACAAGAAAATGTCTTAATAAAATCGAACCTCCATCGATATTGCAAGTTTCATGATAAGAAAATGTATTTTATTTACTATTTCATTTGTTTATAATTTGCAACTTAAACAGTCTTATGGGTCGCAAGCGACTATATATATATATATATATATATATATATATATATATATATATATATATATATATATATATATATATGTTTGTGTGTGTGTTGGCGATAGGAATAAAGTTCATATCTTCAATAAATATGGTGTATCGAATGTTGCATATTGAGATATGTTTGAAGGCATACAATTATTACAATTTTAAAAGAAATAGAACTGTAAATTACTGATCAGTTTGTAAAATATATCTGACGAGGTATCGTCAAATATGAATTATTGTCAATGTGTCCATTTTGACTTCTTTGTTTTCGAGAACCATTTAATTGGATTTGCAATTTGCTGGTCGTAAAATTTTAAATAATTCGCCTGCTTGATAGTCCAAAAAGTTGCATTTTGGTGTGCGTTCGTATGTATATAGTGTACTTTCCTTTTCCTTTTTAGCAGAATCGAATATTACATTAAATGTATATATGATTATCATGTGCATGCATTCCACATTTTACCAAGTACAGATCTATTGTATGGTTGATTGTAGGAGAACAAATTTATAGGTGATCGGTCAGTGTTTATTTTTAAATCCCACGATGGACATGTTGATTTTCTCGGCCATCAATCTTTACAGAGCCACACCGATAAAAGCAGACTCATTTTCTTCATCTTCGTGATGATCCCATAAAGTGTCACTGAAAGAAAATAGATCTGACATTTTGAAGTACTCGAAAAAAAGATTTTTGAACTGTACGTATGCTATTTTTTTATGTAAAGCATATTACGTTCTTTCGACCAAAAGAGAATCAATTGAAAATGACTATCTTTTTAATAGTAATCCACTTTTTTTTGAGAAATAGGGATTAAAGCGAAAAAAAAAGCAAATCAAGAAAAACGTTAATGGCGAAATTTTACAACCATGTAAAGTAATGTCTGTCTCCTTGCGTATTAAAAAACATATTGAAGAAATAATGTAATGTAATAACTTTGCTCGTAAGTAATGCTACTTTTTTCTAACACAGTTTGTAAAAATCATTGCGAGATAATACTTCCGACGGGTACTATACTTTTGTGAATGTTTAAAAGCAGCAAATCGTTATAAACTACTTTAATAACAATGCAATGTGATTTATGTCCTCCGTCAATATTTGAAAACATTCCAAAAGGATCTACAAGTTGTATTTTGTTTGGGAGAAAAACGGCTCAAATCGGAAAGATCGTTATTGGCTTAACTGTTAAACAATGTAAAATAATGTATGTTCCTTGCGTATTAAAACATACTAAAGAAGAACAATAAAGCCATGTAATGACTTTGCTGCTAAGTAATGTTACTTTTGTCTAAGCACAATAAAAACAAAATCGTTAGAACATAACACTTGAGACGGGTACGATAACTGTGTCAATGTAATACAACTCTAATACTTGACGATATAATTTGATCAATTTTTGTTTATAATTCTGCAGAATAGTGAAAATATTGTGAGTAAAAAACTTTACATTTGACACATCAATAGTATCTGACCTACTAATAAGTTTTGAATGTGCGTCCATTAAAAAAAGTATCAAGACGAATTTTGAACATGGCCGCCAGTTAAAATTTAGTTTTAGTAACAATGGAGAAAACATTGTTGTTTGTAGATTAAAATCATGATAAATAATATTTACGTTAGAGCGCATGTAAATACCACCACAATATTTACTCCGAAGGCTCTTATAATAAAAAAACATTTCAACGATAAATTCAGAAGGTACTCAGCTGCACTTTAAACGAAAAAGTTTTTTTTAAAAGAATAAAAAATGTGGTTCGAAACTTGTAATTCTTTCATGATAAAGATAAGGTATACTTGGATGAAAGAACGTCATCGATAGAGGTCTTCGGCTGAATTCTGGCATAAGCAGACGTGCTTGATCTATTTTATAGGTCTGCTACCAGAGCACGAGATCACCTGTAAAAATTGTTTGCGTTTTTGGCGCTTGTGACCAGAATTGTGATTTAGTCTAAATCACACCTGAAATGATCAGATGAATTTGGCTCAGTTAAACATGAACAGGCATCTGTTCATAATAATTAACTTTACAAACAAAGACGACTGACCAAAAAGACTTACAGGTGAACTAATTTTCTGGTCACAACCTGTTTTGAGGCAACAACCATTGTTTCAATAGACAGAAAAGTAAATGCTGCTATATTACGATCTTTCCATGTGTATTTTTAAATAAAAACAACAATACATTGAAAACCATAGGCGATCTATTTGTCTATATAAAAGTAAGATTCAGACAGTTTTAATAAGGTATAGTAAAGAACAATAATATCGTCCATGAGTTTCGATCTTGAGACCGCTGTCAAACGTTTCGAACATCCCAGCGACTGAGCTAATTTGAACGAGGTTCGCTATGGTAATAATGTTTGATGACCGTATAACATTATAAGAATAAAAATAACATTTTCAAAAATATTCAAAAAGTATATTTTTCATGCAAATCCCTGTTGAGTACCTCTGAGGTTTATCTTTAAAATGATAGCACTTTGTTCGACTATTCTTTTGAGCAAAATTTACATAGGTATCCCCTTATGCTTTAGGGTAAATCTTGATTTAAGTCAAGGAAGCACCATATAAAACACAAATAATTGTAGAAAGTATCTTTTTGAATTATAAGTTGAAATTATATCAGTAAATTTGCTTTTCAAGAAATACACAATGATTTTGTGCAAAATATTTGAAAATATTTTGTTTTCTTCAAATTTAATTTTGGTGTTTGAAAACCGTCTTTTTTAAAGACAAAAGTTTGTAAAAGGCAACCTGTTCTTTATCAAGTTGTTGCCACTTGCCAAGGTGTTCGGGATAGTCAATGGACGATATATCAGAGGTAACGAGTTGCAATCCCGATGTTCTTTTTTTCAACCTATACCAATATATATTTTGTTCTTACAAAATTAAATTATCACTGTGTTTTAGTACCTTGCTTTTATTACATTAAAAATGAAACAGATGAGATTTTGATTAGTAGCCGTTTTATCTTATTGTCTGCAAAGGCAATATTGTGCAGCCTTATTAAACACCTACAGGTGATTCCAAATTCGTGTAAACGGCTTCGACAAATAAATCAAATACGTCGTGTGACTCATGCTACAAGCTAAACAAATACCTGCCATGAGAACTATTCCAAATTAACCCTGACATTCTCGTTGGAATTATCATCGTTATTTTAGTCATGGAAGTCAGTTTACTTTACGTCTATAACATATGAAGGAGAGAACATTTGGTTGATTTAAAGCTGGTCTTGCTAGCCGCTTTTTAGTCACAATGCATTTGCAATGAAACCCTGTAAAGAAACGTGTTTTCCTATTCAGTAGTTCCACCACTTATAGCTACAAATTTCTTTATGTCAGTCCTTGCGATAATAGCCTCTTTATGGCCAATATGAAGTATTTCAATATAAAGTTTCAATACAGCTTTTGGTGAAGTGTCACTTCTAAATTCAATCTTTTCTCAGTAAATGTGCCAAATTGCAGGTGATAAATTGACTTAAGGTTTGATATTTTCGATCGATTCTTTTACGTAATCACTTTTCTACGATCGGGAATGGGACTAATATGGATACAGATCGTTCGTCCTTGACCTGACGCATTGAATGCATAATTACATAGAAACTACCACTACGTAGGACGATTGTTTTGCTTTCACCTCGCTAGTACTTGGGTCTGCATATAAATAGCTAGAATCTGACTCAGTAGTCAAAACTGTTCTTTAAAACGATCAACACGCACACATACAAAAACATACGCAAATACGCACACACACATACACACACACGCATCAGGGCCTTGTCAAAATGTAAATACGTATGTAAACTAAACCTGTGATGATCTGGAGAAATGTTGGTAAGCATTTATACACCAACGGCATATGCAAAGTTTGCGCTACTTGATCAATTGAAGTTATATATGTAACATAACTTTGTGCAGATGTTACAAGTTGAAGACACTCGATGATTTTCATGTTTACGTTATTCAAAGGTCTACACATATCTGATCCGGGTTCTGTCAAAACATGAATATTTATATGAATAAACAGGGAGACGTCCAGAAAAGGGTAGACGGATTTTCTACACGTGCAACAAATGCAGCTCGTATGCACTTACAGTCACTTGCATCATACAGAATCTTACATATGTTGCAGGTACAATACTCGCAATTATTCTGCATGTAGAGTATTGTTATTTAGTATGCAGTTCTGTACAAATCAGTTTAGTAATATAACAGGAATTAATTCTTGTTTAGGTACGGTGTTCAGTCTAAGTCTCCTGTTGACAAAAAACATTGAATCACCCATGTTTGAAAACACCGAATTATCAAATCTGTGTTGACCTGTTCTATATAATTTTGCGTTAGCGAATTTGGTAATGTAGCAGATGTGAATGTCTGCTTAGATAATTTTTCAGCTTAGGTCCTGCTGAAATAAAACTGACTCGCCTATGTTCGAAAAACATTGGGTTATTAGATATGTAGTCCCTTAAATATACAAACTAGTCTGTTGAATATGACTGTGGTCTCGTTGACAATTATAAGAGGCTTTTATTGTTGATTGTGCGAAGCTGAAGAGATTACAAAATGTTTTTGCCGTTGAAAGGGTTCGCATTAAACATGTTCTTGAAAAGGTTTCGGACAATATCTGATGATATGTTGATAATGGAACATACGTATTTCCACTGGCTTTCACTTCATTGTTTGATGGAGTTGAATTGTACACGTGTTGGTCGAATGCCCTAGCACCAAGCTGAAAATCTGAAACTTTGTTGGCACTGCTTGGCGTTCCTCTGTGACCGTCGCTGGAATTAGAAAAGAAAAAGTATACCATATACTGCTCGCCGATAAAATATAAAAAAGAAAAGAATATACAAGAGAATGCAATAGCGTTCTTACTGTAAAAACTGTTTGTTCACATGGGTTCGTTCAAATAGCTTTTACTGCTAATTATGATAAGCTCGGGAATTACGAAAATTGTGTGTTATTGAAAAGGTTTGCATTAAATATGTTCGTGAAGACATTTTAGACAATATTTGATGATTTTATTTTATGATGGAACATACATATTTCCATTGGCTTGCGCTTCGTTTTTCCTTGGAGCATATATGTACGATAATTCGTCATCTAAAGGTTGGTTGGCACTGCTTGATTTTCCTCTGTGCCTTTCGCCGAAATGAGAAATGAGAAAAGAAACAGTATAACAATAAAGCGCTACGCGACAAAATGGAAAAGAAAGAAAGAAGACACAAGCGAATGCAATTGTTTGCTTACCATAAACAAAGTCTGTTTACGGGGTCCTTTCGAATAGTATCAATCCTTTAATACAAAATTTTGAATAATTGGTTAGGTAACGGGTTTTTGGTGTTTCTGAGCATTAGCAATTGCATAAACACAGAAAGTATTGTCCTATCAGAAAATCCAAGATACTTGTAATAGCGGGCGAATGGATTAAATAAATGGGGGAAAGAATCAATCAGTTCCGCCCTTTCCTTCAAATAACCTCCGACGACACTTGGTGCATCAATCTACAACTTAGTGGTAGTAACTCATGATGATGTATGTCCGCTCAACATGGCGACCCACAGTCAGTGTTACCAAGGAGTTTGTTTATTGTCTCAAAAAAGCATGAGTGACTTAAAGACTTAGAACTGTTTCTGACTGTATGTCACCGTCGGCCAATCAGATATTTTATCAATGTATATTCACCTAACCTGCGTAGTTATGAGCTAAATGCAAGAATTAACCCAAGTCAGTAAATGTGAAATGTAGGTCACAGTGCATTTACTTTTTGTAAGGTGTGGTACTAATAGAGACGTATACAAACATCTAGTGTAATGAGTCTAGCATCAATATTTAAACACGAAATGTGTGGGTTACAGCGACCTACTTTTATAATGAGGGTATAGTACTTTTCAAGCCGCATTCCTTCACCAAGTTTCATGATTCCATGTATAACAGTATGTTTACAGGATGCGAAACAACTTACGTGGTCATGAGCTAAACGCCAATACAATTAACATAGGCCAGTAAAATGTGAAATTTAGGTATCAGCGACCTTTCTTTTGTTGTAAGTGTATGGTACTCGTAAAGATGCATATAATCATCTAGTATGATTATTCTAGTATGAACAGAGCTTGATAAATACCTTTACAACGCACAATTTAACCAAAATCAGTGAAGCGTTAAATATGGGTCACAGTGACCTATTTTCGTGATGACGTTGTAGTACTCGTCAAGATGCATCCCCTCACAAAGTTTTATGATTCTAGGTATAACCGTATTTATAAAGGGTGCCTAAACCCCGAGCTAAACGCAAACACTCAACCAGGAATATATGTATAAATAATATACATATATGTACAAAATTATTCCCTCTCCCCATGGGGTAGGTGCTATGAAACCCACTCCACACTGTTGCTTGACCATAGGAAGAAAGAATGGTTGAAATGCAGTGAGGCTGCACATATGTATATTGTATATTCTTCAATATGTGAAGACACCGACGCCTAGGTTGTTTCTTTTTTGTTTTTTAGGAGGGGTAGTACAATAGCTCTCCTCCTCTCCTCTACTTTGAAGGAGCGCTAAAAATCAAGAAATCAGCTTAACATAGTGCGTTTGTTAACAATTTAGGGAAAGCAAGCCTAAATGTTAATATTGTTAGACCAAAACACAGTAGTTTACTGAAAAATAAATAAGCAAAACTGATGATCTTGGTTGATTTTGGTGGTAAGGCCAGCGTTTTACATAGCTAAATGCTGCAAAGATGTTCTTTGCATTCTTCCAAAAACTGATTTTACCTAATATTACAAGCGTATTACTCTTAATATTAGGTAAAAATCAGTTTTTGGAAGAAATGCAGGTGCAGACTTTGATTTCTGCTTCTGGCGGGAACAGACGAAATCTTGTAACTGAGCTCTTTTGCCACCCACCCACCCCTTCCCGGAACTAACACGCCGCAGCAAGCTCAAGTTTAATAGTTTTCCCAAACATTACCCAATATCAGAAATTACTAGTAAGTAGCCAAGAAAGATTTGTCGTCTTCTGATAACTTACCCAAGTACGTTATCTCTTTCTATGAAGAGTTCTATTATACGCTACTGAATTATAAGATTTATTAAACAATCAGGATATTTTACAATGATAATTGGGGAGCACAAATAATATTCGGTAAAATCAACAATATATATTCAGGAACAATACCTATGGGTATTCCTTGCCCGACAGTAGGCTACTGTGATGGAAATTAAGCACCCGAGCAAAGCTCCTATCCCGAAACCTGAAAAGAAATCATCGAAAGGGACTAGTTAAAACTTCTTTGAAATACAATTATATTACACTTGAGAAAATATCATTTGTGCGTCACAAATATCAGTTCATAATCTTTACTTTGGAGTGACAACTTATAATTAAGAACGACTGTAGTTTTCAATGCAGCTCGTACCCCTATCTAGATGTGATTAAAGAAAGCGAAATATTGTTAAACATTTAATAAACACGATTCAATTCTTATAAATATTACAAAATTCCAAACTAACCTTTCCTATGTAAATGCCCAGACTATCGTATCCATTTTGACCCAAATTGATAGGATTTCAAAAATGTAATCCCGCGTCATTTTATAGGAACCAGATACACCTCTAAACGATTGTAACCAGATTCATCCAGATGCATGTTGGGGTGCTGAATGAATCTGTATTTGAGAAGGGGTGCATGTTACAGTTTGCTACACAGTCACTCAGAGACGTATTTGAAACTGGTCGAAAGCATGAAATAGTTCAATCTTCTATGCACACACTGATTCACTTGTCCAAAAATGGAAGCGCGCGAGTGTCTCTATCATCAATCAACATCTCTTCTACAAGTTATGGGATTGTTTTCTTTTAATATATTTCGCAGCCTGTTTGATTCATGCTCTACACCTAATCTTTTCAAGCATTTTCTTGTGATTTATATTGATATTTGGGAAATGTTTCGAGTAATATACTATTCAAATGCACCTTTTCTTCTCTTTTTCCATATTCTGATGATAGCGTCTTCCAGCCTTTCAGTTTGTTTTTCTTTCTTTACATGAAGTTCTTGTCTACGCATCACATATTCTTTTTCATCTGGCTGAGCCATTGTGGATAATATTTCTAATTCTTACAGTATTTTTAATAACGCGATGGCACTGCATGAAGTTTCTGTGATATTATTGATGTCTGCATTGTTTTAAACATGTTGCAAATTGCAGTAGACAGCAATCACGGTTTACAACAAATACGTTGTTGCATACAAACCTTTTATGATTTTTAATTACGTAAACATTTGGAAACTATTATGTATCGGTAAGTTTACATACATGTGAATGATCTAGAAAATAAGGTATAAAGCATGTAGCACAGTAAAGTATCAATTTACATCGTTATAGTATAGACACCAGTATCCAATAGGTTACTAACACCATCACTTATTATCTAGAAATTCAAGTTTTTAATGAACCGAACTTTATACAAACCTACTACAAAAGCAATAAAGTTTAAATATATATTGAATTTATTTTACAATGAGTGAAAATGGAAAATGTTTTTTGATATGTTTCTTATATAATAGCAATTCAAAGAATAAATTAGCATTCATTGTCAAATTTTGAATTGAGACAGAAATGGATGGCATCAAAAACGTCGTCTTAAAGTTAACAATTGGTTCTTAAAGAGACAATAATTTCGAAATCTCAAAGAAAGAACATACATTCTTAAATATATAATATCATGATTTTTGTATTCTCCCTTTCATGGTAGATTTGTGATGGACAATGAAACTGTACATCTCCTTTTTGTTTCTTCGGCAAACAGTATAAAAAGAGGCTGGGATATAATTCACGTGTATACTTCCTAAACTAATGCAAAAGGAAACCTTGACTTCTTCAAGGTGTTATATACCGTAAAGGAAGATCTATATAGATTTTGGCAAACACGAAAGAATCATGCAAGTGCATGGCTTAAGTTACCAAGATGAACTATAAAAATCACGTACAAGAGAGCTGGATAGTAATGGAGCAAAGAATGATTTGGAAAACAATCTATTAATCAATGTAAAGACAAAGTAATATTTGTAATCGGCAATTGTCAATAGTTATTGTAAACGAAAGCACACACATTAGGAAACTAGACAAAGGAGTTGGGGGGGGGATTACGATAATCAACTCAATAAGGGAACGAAGAGAAGAATGAAAAATAAATCACAAAAAAATGCAACAGCCGATAGGTTTATGGGTAGATGAAATCTTAGTACTGGTAGCTGAGGAATACCAGTCATAGCTATTGTGCGTGGCGAACGTAAGGAGGGATTAGACAATGCCGGTAGTGGCAGAGGGAAACACAATGTCATCAGTGAACCAAATTATGCCCTAATTGTAAAATATTTCGAGGAAAAATTGAGAGAGAGAAAGAGAGAAAGAAGAAAGATATAATCAAACTATGCAGTATTATGTTTTATTTATTATGTCATTGAACTGTATCCATTTCCTCTAAGAAAATTAAATGTGCTCTGCACCACGTCATTAAACGTGCTCATAAACCAGATAATACCAAATTCATCTGTTTAATGCTATTAGAAAATGATTTCAAGATGAAACATTTCATCCATAAAAATGAAGGAATTTACTTGGAAACATTATACATGCACGTTCAAGAAAACCTGGAATGACAAGTTAATTGCATACTCTCTACAGTGTTTTAGAAACGGTTGACAAATCGTTTTAATATTGTACTTGCATCTAGACATTCAAATCCCTGCCTTACGTCATTTTTTCCTGCTTTTTTACGCCACCCAAAATATTTCTCTTTGGTATTACTCAGACAGAGATTAGTTTTAATTTGTTTCATCGATTATTTCTTTCTTATTTTCAGCACATAAAGGATTCATTTTAAAGATACATTCAGTATACATCATTGTAAGATTAAGACTGGACCATTACAAATCTAAATATATAGATATATTAGTTCATTACATGCAATTTATAAGATCTGTATGAAAAGAGATTAGTAATGTAAGCTTATCATTTTTTGTACTAATAACATACTGTATGACGCAAAGATCACTTTAAAATTTATACTTCATAAAAGTAAGTGTAAGATAATATCCATAAAATATATCTGAAAACATTAGGCATGGAATAATGTTAAAATAACCCAACCTATTCCTATGTTTGGTGCGTTTATTTTGAAGTTGCTTGCTTCCATAGTCGAACGATCTGCACCCTCTGGAACACCATCTGGAACAAATAGAGAAACCGAAAATGTTTGTTTCATTTTGTTTTTTATGATTGGAAATGAATATGTTTAAAATATATGATGACTGAACTGGGTATGTATCCAACCAAGATACATTCTAAAGTTTCTTCATCAATTATATGTATTTACAATTTAATGTTTTGCCTCTTGAAATGGGAAAAATATGAAAAATGATATAATGAAGTTATATTAACTAACCCTTGGCCATTGTAATATATATATATATATATATATATATATATATATTACATAGATTCGTGTGATACGGAAGCGGATAAAAAGAAAATGAATATACGTGTTGCAGGATGGGCTTCAGTGCTTCCTCTGGTTGTATCCGAAGACCTGGTTGCTGTTGAAAGAGACAATAGTATAAAACAGACTGGAATACAATGTGAATTAATGTCTGGCAAGCACCTAAACAATGTATATTTAAATGCCATTAGAAAGAGACTAATTCATTCTGGAAACAGTGATTAGCAAGGGAGTGGTTAATATAGAAATGTACATGTAACGGAATCCTATGGTAACGAGATGAATATATACATACATACATATATATATATATATATATATATATATATATATATATATATATATATATATATATAAACTTTTTCTAATTTTAGTTAAAATATTAAAAAAATAAAACTGTTAAAGGTCAAAGCCACGGAGGAAATAGCAGTAGAAAACATATCCGAAATTTTACGAAACGGCAAACAGCAAAAGATGCTATTTATATGTGAATATACGATGAAAGGTATATCTTTCTCGACCGGGGGTCCCGGGTGGCCGATTGGTGTAATGGGCTCGGCTTTACAAATCACTGATATCTCATCTCTTTTCGCGTTGGTTCGAGTCTCGGCTGGGCCAACGGTTTGTGAGTAAGCTTGCCAGTAGCTTCCGTTGGTCGGTGGTTCTTCCCGGGGTTTCTCGGGGTTCTTCCTCCAACAAAAATACTGGCCGCCATGTATAGCCTATTATGTGCTGAAAAATGGCGTTAAACCCATAAACCAACCATCTTCCTCAACTTTTGTCTAACGGTTTATACAATAATTTGAAATATCAGGTCAAAGTTCTTCTGGGCATATCAGTAACCCATTTGACACGAACACCGTTTCCGAGGACGTAATGACACTGTCATCAACCTAGTCTCAATTGAGATCCACCGGTGCTTGATTGTTGCCGGTGGAGTCTCCATCATTGGCAGATATATTGGCTTTTGGTTTTGAATAGCATCAAGGTGAAATCTACGGTGAACACATTGTTTTGATCGTTAAGCATATTAGATGTATTCATGAATGGTCATTTCATGCATGTAGATTAAATATCAATACATAAATCAGTTATTTGGCGTATCTTTGAAGAATACAATGCTGCAAAACTATATTCTTTTCCCTTTTTAGGGTGCGAAACACCACCTGTAGACAATGTATCTTTCTTACAAATGGTACTACTATAGGCATTCATTTGTCATATGATCGTATAGCTTTGAATTTATTTAAAACATCATTTCGATGGAAACAGAATTTGATCGCATACTGGTTACTGTAATACATTTTCATCACCTCCTGAATAATGTTACAGCGTGAATAGTACACATACTGGTAGTTTGGTTTTTCTAATTTGATGGGACCACAGTAAATATTTCAGGCTCTGCCACCATAAATAGGGTAATGTGTAGTTTGCCTTGATAATAATTATGAACTCAGATATGTCTTCGCCATTTTTTATAGAACATAGTTTGATTTCTTCTTTAAAGATGATACAGAGAACTTCAATTAGGTTCACATTTGGGCTTCTGTTCTGGTCATTTGTGAAGAATATACTAAATATTTGACGCTGACAACATCACATTCTAAAATGCGCCATTTTCAACAGTTAAGTTATCTTCTGACAATGAAAATAAACATACAAAAGAGATTATCACACTTGTTTTTATTCCAAAGTGTACATGCCAATTTAAAGGCAACGAATATTTATCCAGTTTTGACACTCCTTCTGATTTCAAAGTGTGATTGCTAATTTTAAGGCAACTAATATTTATGCAGTTTTGTATTTCCGGGCATGGCCCATGGATCTCAAAACTTATCATATTTAACTTTAAGTGCACACAAGTGATATACTTTATTCATATCCATATAGATTAAAAGTGTATGTTCACCTTTCTGGGGCATCCTGCTTCCAAAGCAACAACCAGGTTGGATGCTGTGGCCACAAACTATGAGCTTTTTCCTAGTTTATATTTAATTATTTAAAAATATACCACAATTGAATCAAAGTGGTTCTTACACATGATATAATGATTTATTTGTAAAAAGTATTTTAGCTAGCTAAATCATATCAAGGAAGCTTTATTTTTATGAGTATGGCACGTGAGTACTTGTGTTTAGACCTTACATTTGTCACCTATGGCATGCCATGACGCTTTATTTAGACCACTGTCTTGCAATATAATTTGTACTCTGGAGCAAACCACAATGGAGAAAATGCGACCAAACTTTGCAGCTATTCTTCAGTATTGCTACATACACAGAAAAAGTAAATGTATTAAATAGGTGCAGCTTTTTTCATGTCTTCAACGAGCAATCAGCATCTGCCACTCGAGACTATTTCTTAAAACATGACATGCAGGTTGATAAGAAACATCTCAATCTAATCTTGTCTTTTTGGTAGATGTAGATCCTTACAAAGAAATAACTCCCACTTCAACTAGCGAGACGTGCATTTTCAAATCTTGTACCATCACTCTCGATCAATATTTAAGCCAATATAGCCTGTATCAATGTCATCCCTAGCAAAAACCTGCCTTCCTAAGTCGCACAGTAGTTATCAAAGAGGAAATTAGTCTTGCTAAGGAGCATCACACATCAAAATGTAAAAGATAATTTATAATTGATTTTAAAAAGTCTTTTATAATGTAAGAAATTATTTGCTATATGAAAAAATCTCAAATATTGTCTAACTTGAAATTTATTTATTTATTTTGTTTTTGTACATTAAGGTTATCATTTTCTATCAAAGGATCATGCATAGAATAAGAAAATTATTACAAATGAGTAACAAAATTGTCTTATGGTTTCATGATGACTTATTGATTTCAGGGAACAAAAATCAAATGTAAAAATATATTAATGATTCTGTCCTAATGAATTCCACATATACATCACTGTATACCAAAATATATGTGATTCAAATATCTGATAACCTTTTTCAAGGTCATTAATGTTTCTCAAATATAAGATAATCAGCACAAAAATTATAATGAATATAAAAAAGAAAATCGTTAATCATTTAAAAGAAACAGTCAAAGGTTTATTTAAGCATTAGAAAATTGGCATAACCCACAAAGCTTGCTATATGACTAAGGATCCTTCCTTGTTCAAGGTATGCACATATCGGTCTCAGTAGATAGTAAATATTTATTTTGTAATGTTCCGTAAAATTGGAGTGATTTCATTCTGTTATCAAACATGCTGCATCTGAAAATCAATCCACTTTCATGTATTTTATTAAAGTATTCAGTAACATTTGGAGAACTTGTTTTTGTATATATATATATATATATATATATATATATATATATATATATATATATCCAACCATCATGGAAATTTTGTAAAGTAAATACGCTTTTGTGCTTTGTTCTTGTTTTGTTTGTGTAATTGTCCTAGGTAGCGTTGTGCCCTTGAGAAAGGAATCGGTAGACCACAGAAGCGTCTGGACTGGTTTCACAACAGTTTTAATCACTGTTGCTTGTCAGTTTTGCATTTCATATATACGAATATACGATTTTAGCTGACGAACATGATCTTTATGATCCAGTGCAATTCGAAAGGACTACAGTGGTTTTAGGCAAAATCTAAATGTAAAATGGTCGTCATTTATATTATCTACTTGTATTTGTGACGTACAGTTTCTCTTTATAAATCAAAGATTGCACTAACACAAAAACATGGGCTCTGTAATGTAATGTTGACCTGAACCGAAAGTAGATAAGTTCATGTGCGTGTCGGACCTTGAAATAACTTTTCTTCAATATAGCCAGCGTTATACGTAGTACCTAGTTATGTAAATATGTTAACTGAGAATGCTATTAGCATTAAACTAAATTATAACCGGATCTAGTCAACCTTACACACCCGCGAACCATTTAATTCATAAGATATTTACAGCTGCCATTTAGTTTTTCTGCATGGTGACCTTCACTTTAACTATTCATTTTTGAATATCACTGAAGCAAGATCGTATCAGTTATGAAATCAATGCTAAACAAACGCGATGTAATGAGACCTAGTGGAAAATGGTCATTGTCCACAGAGTAGTTAACTGTCAAAACAATCTGGGCTTTACGCATCTGTGTATGTTCGATAGCGGCTGTGGCTAGCTGCAATCGGGGCAAATTCGCGCACGTGTTAGGTCACGATGTCTGTTATATGCATCTTTGTTCACCAGAAACACTGCTGGATGGATGCATTAAAAAGGTGTCCGCTATACGAACAACATTTATGGACGGATATTCATTCGAGATCCTCGAAAGTGTCGGCTATGAAAAGATGTCTGCAGTATTGAGGTGTCCACTTAGACCGATTGATTTATTGCAATTTCTTTGTATGGAAAGGTCATATGACCAAACCTAACATTCTTATTTATGATGTTTATATACTTAACTTTTGTCTGTGATTATAAGCTATATGGTTATTTGAAAATACATACTTAACTTTTGTCCAGTTGTTTCGTAGGTATTTCGCAATTAGACTTTTGTGACATATGTCGGGTAGGCCGGTATTTTTCCATTAGAAATACTTATTTTCAGATGTGACATAGGTCATGTAGGCATGTATGTTTATATACAGATTTTGGTAACAAGTTCATTCCTGTTCTATAATTTTGGTTCTGAAAGATCAGTCTGTAAGGAATCTATTTTAGTTGTGTTGTTGAAATCAGATATAATTTGAGAGGAATTATTTATACACAATATTCATTGGAAATACTAAAGTGCTCACGCATTTTTGGATTAATACATGACTTGGGGATTTATGTGAACTCATACAAATACAGTCTGGATTATATCTTTGTGGTACATCAGGACATTCAAGGCTATTGCGATTCATTCGGAACAATCTATTATTTTGGACTTGTAATTAGGACATTTAGGATTATTTGGAATTTAACTCACAAATTGAAAGAGTCTTTTGAATTTTCCCTTCAATTGTCTGGAAATAAATTGCTTGTTGATTTTACTTACATTGTTGGTTTCACTTTCTGTTACATATTTTAAAACCTAGAGTCGTAAAAGTGATTGGGGCTCCTCCCGGATGTGAATTGTTTTAAATTGCAGTTTAAATTGACTTTGTTTTGGAATTTGCATTGTCCCTGGTAAAGATTTTGGTTTCACCCATTTGAGAAATCTTTAGCGAAACCGCCAAGCATTCGCAATGTCATCTAACATTGAGAACATTGTTTCAAATCCTATCCAGGTAGTCAATGAAAAAGAACGAGTTGCTTGAGCTTGCCACACATTATGATCTTTCTGAAGCGAAAGCGTCTTTGAAAAAGCAAGAGATAACGAATATTTTAATTTCATATTAGGTGGGAAAGGGAATTTTAGATGATAGTGCTTTGTGTTTGATTGAGAAGTCTGTATCTGGCTTTGATTGGAAATTAAGGGAATTACAGCTAAAAACCCAGATGCAATTAGAATTAAGAAAGCTTCAGCTTCAGAAAAGAAAGAATGCAGGAAATGCAAAAAGAGGAGAGGGAAATACAGAGGCAGATGGAGAGAGAGAGAAAGAGGAGAAGCAGAGGCAGAGAAAGAAAGATGAGAAGCAGAGAGACATAAATGCAGATGCAGAGAGAGAGAGAGAGAGAGAGAGAGAGAGAGAGAGAGAAAGAGAAAGAGAAATGCAATATAAATTAAAATAATTAGAACTGACACGCAGAGCACTTTCCCCATCTGCACCCCCACCCCTTTACACACAAGTTCAGGTTTATGGGATACATGAGCTTTTCAGAGTCTTTTGTTATCAGGTACTTTGCCTCTGTCTAAGAAGTCTTCTTCTATTAAAAGTGTACTTATTCAGGGAGTAGAGTGCGGCTTTGTAAATGTACCTCTCCTTGTGTCCATTTGGCATCAGGCTTAGTTTCTGGACCTGTGACCGTTTTGGCAGTGACTTCTTTACCTATATAAGGATTCCAATCGTTACTAGGCAATTACCTAGCTGGGGATAAGGTCGTGGTTAATCCACTTGTGACTGACAAGCGTTGTTTGGATAAAACAATTGATCCTATTGAGATTGAAATCCCTGATTTGTATCCTGCTTGTGCAGCTACCAGAGCTATGGCAAAAATATATCTTGAAAATGTTGTTAATAATTAACTTATTCCTTTAGCTGACACATTTATTGGTCAGTCTTTTGATGAGGTCACTTTCTTTCCTGATATTGATCAATCAAAAGTTATTGATCACAGTGATCCTATTTTTATAACCAACTCATTCTGTCTAATCATGGTGACAAAGACAATCACTCGTTGTCGAACAGGAAGAAGTTCCTGAGAGCTCCTGTTTGTTTCAGATGACTCTTAGTAAAACTGAAGCCATACAAGTCCGGAATTGTTACTTTGAAAACAAAATGTGGTCCTTATGAGAAAATGGAGGCCACCTGAGGTATCCGCTTTTGACGAGTGGTCAGTGAGCTATCAATTATCGTTCCTAAGTGATATCGGCAGGAAATTCTTAATCTAGCCCTTGAAACTCCATTGGCTGGTCATTTAGGAGTCAGTAAGACTTATCACAAGATCTTGAATTATTTGTATTGGCCGAAACATAAAAGTGATGTTTCTAAATACTGCAGTTCTTGTCAAACGGTAGGAAAACCCAATCAGAATATACCTAAGGCTCATCTGCAACCTATTTCTGTTTTTGACGAACCATTTAGTGAAATAATGGTAGATTGTGTCGGTCCCCTACATAAGACCAAGTCAGGCAGCAAATACTTGGTGACCATAACGTGTGCGTCTGCAAGATTTCCATATAATATTAAAACTAAAACCATTGTACAAGCTTTGGTAAAAGTTTCTATACTTTTTGGCCTTCCCAAATCTGTCCAGTCTGATCAAGGGTCAAACTTTATGACTTTAATTTTCCAACACGTTATGCATGAATTAGGCATCCAATAGTTTTAAATCTTCTACCTATCATCCTGAAAGTCAAAGGGTTTTGGAACAATTTCATCAAACTTTGAACAATATGATTCGGTCATATTGTTTTGATACAGGAAAGGATTGTGATGAGGGTGTTTATTTGTTGTTGTTTGCTGTTAGGGAAACAGTTCAACAATCATTGAGTTTTAGTCCCTCTGAACTGGACCATTGAAGTTATTAAAAAAGAAACTTCTTTCAAATGAAGATCCAAAGATTAATCTTCTTGACTATGTCTCTGATTTCAAATATAAGTTGTCAAAGGCTTGTGAAGTAGCAAGAACTAGTCTTCGCTCTACTCAGTCAAAAATGAAATTAAGGTATGACAGAAATACACAAGAAAGAATTTTTCATCCTGGTGATAATGTTCTCGCTGTCTTGTTCATACTTCAAAATTCTCTTCGGGCTAAATTGTATAGTCCTTATTCCATTGAAAAGAAAGTAAATGACTTAATAATATCATTAACACTCCTGGGAGGCGGAAAGAGAAACAACTTTGTCACATAAATATGTTCACGGAGTATTTTGACAGAGATAGCACAATTAATTATTTAATCAATCTAGTTGTACCTGTCCCACACAGTGAGGATGTCAACAATGGAATACAATCTGACTCTAGTGACTCTGGTTTATCCAAACTTCGGAATTTAGAAATATTAAACAATCTTGACCAGAAATGATCACATCTACAACAAAAGGAAAGGAGTGAACTAAAACTGCTATTATATGAATATGAGCACTTGTTGTCTGATGTTCCTACATGAACAAATTAAATCTATCATGACGTTGACATTGTATATTCTATACTTGTGAAACAGCATCCTTACAGGATGAAACCCCTCAAACAGGAATATTTGAAAAAAGAAATTAAGTGTTTACTGGAGAATGATTTTATAGAACCAAGTAAAAGTAACTGGAGTTCGCCATGTATTACTGTGCCTAAACCAGATAATGCATTCCGCATGTGTAATGACAATAGAAAAGTAAACAGTGTCAAAACGGATTCATTTCCAATGCCAAGAATGGATGATTGCATTGATAAAATTGGAAATGCGAAATATGTCACCAAGTTTGACCTTTTTAAAGGATTCTGGCAAATTCCACGCACGGAAAGAGCAAAAGAAATTTCAGCATTTGTAACTCAAGGTGGGCTTTATCAATATAACGTGATGCCTTTTGGTATGACAAATTCACCGGGAACATTTCACCCTCTCATGAATATGATAGCATCTAGTCTAGATAACTGTAACGCGTACATTGATGACGTCATCATCTACAGTGACACTTGGGAAAATCACTTGGAAACCATTCAGTAATTCTTCAATCGACTCAGTGATGCAAATCCGACAATTAATGTAGCAAAAGTGAGTTTTGCCATGCATGTGTCATATTTTTAGGACGTATTGTGGGACAAGGTTAAGTTAAACCTGTAGAAGCTAAAGTCAAGGCTATCTCTAAATTCGCTGTGCCTGTTTGTAAAAAGCAACTGATGCGATTTTTAGTTATGGCTGGATATTATCAGAAATTTTGTTTAATTTTTTCCATAATTGCCGAACCTTTGACAAATTTGTTGAGTAAGAAATCCAAGTTTCATCATGGTCTGACTCAGTGTCAGGACTTGTTTGATAAGCCATGCTTAAAAATCACCAGTTTTTTTCTGCACCAAATTGCAGCCAATTATTTAAAATGAGTGTTGATGCAAGTGATTTAGGATTTGTTGGAGTAATGATTCAAGAAGACAAAAATGGCGTGGAACATTCAGTGTGCTACTTTTCTAAAAAAGCTAAACAAGGACCAACAAAATTATTCTGCAATTGAGAAGGAATGTTTGACTTGATATTGGCTTACAACATTTTGAAGTATATGTTACCTCTGCTCTTTCTCCGGTTATTGTATTCAGTGATCACAATCCACTTATTTTCATTAATAAAAAGAAAGATAAAAATCGAAGATTGTTAAGATGGAGTTTAATGATGCAAGAATACAACATTGACATTAGATACATCAGGGGAAAAGATAATGTGATTGCAGATGCACTATCCCGTGTATAGAAGTACCATATTGCTTTATTTTATGTATATTTTGTATAATTCAGCTGAGTGTCTCATAAGACATTTCCTATGTAATGTTGATTATTATAGTATCAGGTGCATATTTCAAAGAAAGCTTTATTGAATAAATTTCACGATTCCATCATGAACAGTGCCTGCAAAATGTACATAAGACACAAAATGTAACCCAAGTCAGTGAAGCGTAAAATATGAACCATAATGACCTACTTCTGCAGTGAGGTAATAGTGCTTATCAAAATGCATCTTCTCACAAAGTTTCACGATTTTAGATATAATAGTATGTACACAGCATGCAAATAAACTATGCGGACATGAACAAAACAAAAGAACTTAACCTAAGCCAGTAAGGTATGAAATTTCATAGACCTACTTTATACGGGTGTGGCACTAATCGAAACAGGAACTGAGATGGTGCAGTAATTAGCATGTCGAACTCGCGACCGAAAGAGTGCTGGTTCGAATCTTACCATCGATCAGCCGGGGTCGACGACAGTAGTGTATCTTTTGGCAAGGCATATTACTCCAATTAGCTCGGTACTAAATAACCTACTTGTGTTGCCGTGCCATGAAACACCAAACAAAACAAAACCCAATCATTGAATCATTAAAGAATTTTTTAAGTACGCATTCTTAGAAACATAGTTCATTTTACTGGATATCTTCTTAAGTATCTTCTCTTCGAATACAGTACTAGACAAAAAAAGGAGGAAGAAACTCATCTTCATCATCATCATCACAAACAGGGAGAAAGCGCAAAAACAAATCTGCACAAAGTATTAACAGATAGGTGGTCTCGAAACTGACGCTGATATTGTTGAAATAACCGGTTAGAAGCGAAAATAAAAAAAAAGGAATAGACCTATAAACTCATCGTAGCCGGTCGATAGCAAGTCCGTAATTTTAAAGCAGATGGTAAACAGGTTTAGAGGGAAGAAAAGAAGTTGATGTGAAGAAGAAAACAAAACTGAGATAAATTATATAGTTTCAATCTTACATTGAGTGGCAGGAGATTCTGACAATTTACTGGTCCGAATTGTAGCTGATCCGGTCGTAGGATTGGACGACGATGTGATTGTAGAATCATCATGCTTTGGAGTGATTGATGTTGTCATAGTTGAAGTATAAGACGCCGTGAAAGTCGGAGCTGGTGAAGTCGTCGATGGTATCGTTGATGTCGTAGTTGTAGTTGATGGCGATGTCGTAGGCGATGTTCTAGTTTTAATTGATGGCAATGTCGTACTTGTAGTTGATGTTGATGTCTTATTTGTAGTTGATGGCGATGTCGTAGGTGATGTTCTCGTTGTAGTTGATGGCGATGTCGTGCTTGTATTTGATGTTGATGTCTTATTTGTAGTTGATGGCGATGTCGTAGGCAATGTTCTAGTTGTAGGTGATGGCGATGTCGTACTTGTAGTTGATATTGATCTCGTACTAGTAGTTGACGGCGATGTCGTAGTTGTAGTTGATGGCGTAGTAGAAGGCGTTAAATCTGTTAAGACACGTAGGATCTGATATAAGTGTTTGTTTCAGATGATATTTTTAAAACGAGTTAATTATTTGTTGTACCTTTTGCGATCCTTGTTGAGCACATGGTTGAAATTAACTTCATTTAAAAAAAATACTCATGGAAGATGCTTTTATCATATGAGGAATAAACTGACATTTGCTCATAAAATCACAATATTTCTGAACTACTCATATTTTTATAAAACAAAATACCACCAAGTCCCTATACTAATAATATTTTTCAAACAAAACTATCATCGAGTCCCAGCACCACAGGTTAATTTCTTGATTGTGCATTCCTTGAAGAGCCAAAAAAGCTAAGATATACGACAAGCAGAATCATCACTAAAAGCAAAACAATTACTCATTTATCTGTGACCTGTTATCTTAGTCATGTATTGCATCAGACCTGCTCTTAACCTAAGTATGTTTTTAATGTAAAAATCGATACCGCAAGGACCGACAGTGATTTATAACAATTGTTCATATTATGTTTGCATGGAGTTTGACCATAGATTATAAACGAAAACAAGGATCACGCTGAAAAATTATTTCCAGCTCTATATTTAAACACTGCTATATCACAATCCTTACTATGATGATACTCAAATAATTCTACTAAAAACAAATGGAGGTTTGAAAGTTCAGGGATACTACAAAATAAACAGACCGACAGGCACTCGCTAACTCGACAACTTGTGGAGTGCCAATGTCATACCTTACCAAAGGCGACGCGCAGCACCAAATATTGTCTGTTAGTATGTCAGTCTGTAGGGAATTTAACAGTATGATTAAGGAACTTCAGTCGTACAAATGGAATATGGGTTTTATTTAAATCGATAACCTTGCAGTTTGAATCTTGCTTTCAAAAAATGCTATATCATCGTGAACCACCTCAGTGTCTAAATTAGGCCCCTAAGAAAGCATATCAAATAATATGCTTCGTGTTTGAAATAAAATAGGTTAAATAGGGTTTAAAACAAGGCATACAAATAAATAAATAAATAAATAAATAAATAAATAAATAAATAACAATATATTGTACGGATAACGTGCAAGATAAGTGACACAGTCTCATGTTTACGTGAAACATGTCAAACAAAAGGATTGAAACGATAAAACAAAATTCAGCTTATACTGACATAAAACAAGTATGACACAGCCTCTAGTGCACGCAAAAAAATAGATCTATGCAAGTCCGCTCGGGGAGCATATACATGGATCTGCTATAGACAATGGGGCTTCCCCATGAGCGTGGTAAGTGGTGAAGTTCCGATGTAACAACCCACCCAACCCGGGGGGACGCTTTAGATACTGAGTTGGGTATTTTTCCAAAATGATTGACAAATGTTAAATATTTTAACTTGTTGTACATATTTAAACAATTACTAGTAGAAATATTGCTAGTTAAGTACAACAGAATGAATAACTCTAGAATAGATCCATCGATTCCAAAGCAAGTCAGATAACATACTAGTACCTTTAATACGGTTGAGAATTCGAACAGAATTGAGGTAAATGAAAAGGCACACTTTAAACAGAATGATCACCAAAATACTTAGAGATTCATCTAATAGATATTCAAATGAGTACAGATTTTATGGTAGTGTGAATTGTTCAATGACATTGAACTGCATTTTAATAAAGTCATCATTACAAATGTTTGGCAGTATGGTTGTGTGAAAGTGCATCTAGTTCTAACGATCAGAATTGAAAAAATACCAGTTCAAGAGGAAGAGCATGCTGGGTCCAGAAATGTTTGCCGTAGAAGAAGATCTGTGCACGTGATGACCAGAAATAAAATAAATGATATCATTGAACGTGTTATTTCTACATGCCAAAATTGAGCAGGAAATAAGCAAACATACAAGAGGATGTTTGACAGGGTTGAATATTTGACACATAGATAAATACAAGTCGCTCAGAGGAAATTCACATATAGATTTTCCTGAATGGGTTAAAAATTAAAAAGCTTGTATCAACGTAAAATTGCGAATGATGTTTCATTTATGCCGTATAATATGTGTTCAATATATGTCCGGTGCAAATTGAGAATATCAGAAAAATTGAAATGAATTTGATTACTCCGTAAATGCGTATGAAATATTGGAGTGGGGAAACAGCGGTACGAAGAGAAACTAAATTTCTCCAGTTAGAGTAACTGAGAGAGAATAAACCAGACACGGTGACATATTGATCATATTCACCTGAAGCGATGCTACGTCAGTTCAATGTTGTAGTACTAGTATAGAACAGAAGGCGCACCTCTCCTCTGGAGACGATCACAAATATGGAAAGAATCATTACGTTGCAATACAAGATTTATCAGAATTGTTGTCATACCAAATAAATATACACCACAGAGAGAAATATATTTGTAAAAAATGTGTTTTTTCAGTACACAAGAAACAATGTTTGAACGTAATAGATTAGCTTGCAGTGTATTTAACTCGATATATATAATGCCTGAAAAAGGCACAGTTGTAAAATTAAAAAAATTACCAGCATCAGTTAAAAATTTTGTATGCTATTTATGGTGACTCTAGAAGTATCATCGTACCGTGCCTGAAGCGTCCGTGCTGCGAACCATAGACGCAAAATTGTAATTGTGCTATGCAAAAACCAGATGTATCATGGACAATTCAAACATCTAAAAGCATTCCATTGGGTTTTGTATGCATCTCATGTCAATTTATACATGATAAAGTCCAATTGATTGGATTCCAGCGTTTTAGAACTGGACGAGTAGGATCGTAAAATAATGTATGACGAATTAAGGCCGAAAAATTCTAAACCAATGACATTCACAGAGGAAGAGGAATCTGAATTTCAGATACCCAAGATATATCCCGCTGTTAATTCACAACTTGCTTTGGTATGACAGTCGTCGGTTTAGGAAGACGCTTCTAAAAATGATCGAGATGAAGAAGTATCTTTTTGTTTGCTGTATTTCCCCTTTTTAATATGCAAGTCATTTAATACCATTTGAATACTACTGAATTTGCACAATGGGAAAATCAGAAAGCAATATACAACTCGGAATTAGTTTAGCTTTTCATTAAACTCAGTTAAGTTATTATCAATAACTTTTTTATTCATCCATCCGAACGCCTAGTGCAATACGCTGCATGTCCATTTCCGTGTTCAATTCTGTTTTTACTATCTCTATATGTGTGTTTACTTCAGTTTTAACTGCATCAATGCTACCACTTAATGCGAGAGTCTTTGTGTCAACTAAAATTTTTTTAACGCATCTGTATCTGAGGTCAAATTGTGCCTCAAATCAGTTAATCGCTTTTGTAACGGTTCATTCTTTGTCTATTTTGACAATACTATCTTGCACCACACTGATGTTATTGACTATTTTGGAATCAACATATTCTTTTGTGTATTTTACTGTTTATTTTCAACTTCAGAGTGTAATTAGTTGTAAATTTCGGTGTATTTAAAATGTTTTATCGCTTAGATCCTCTCACCCGAATCTGCAATTGTGACGCAATCTTTAATGTTTATCTCTGTTAAATTATTATTTTCTGGCAACTCGGACAGTATGTTAGTGTTAGCTGTTATCGTTCTCTTCGGATCAGTAATTTTAGTGACAAGCGTATTAATTTGCTTTTAGTTTCCTGATCATTTTTTTGTATTTCATTATTTAATTCCCTCTGTAATTGCTCCTTTTGGGATTTAAAGTGCTACGGTTTTCCAATGATTTTCTAAAATGTTTCTCCATGTCATTCTCCGAAGTCTCTAATTCACTAGTTATCGTAAGTTCGATTCGTTTTAAATACTGTTGGATGTTAGGTATTTGATAAATCATTTACTCTATTCATTGTTGATTGTAGAGTTTGTACAGCAGTATATAGAGTTTTTTTGTGTGTGTTCTCATTAACATATTTTGTAGATCTGCGATTCTTTAGTGCTTTCATTATCACACTGTTCACTAGCCGTTAATTTGTTGTAAACTTGTTTCCTCCACGCTTTACGTATTCCACTCTCAACACCTCTTTGTACATTATGAATGATACAATGCAATGCATGCATGGTCTGGTTTCATGACGATTGCGTAGGGATCGAAAGTGAAGACCAAATTACATCCTGGCAATGCTTTGACTGGATAGATTTATCATCCTCTGTGAAGTCAATAAAAGAAGAAATCGTACAACTCTTCTGCGTCACAAATGGTATTCTGAAGTCAATCACTGTCTGAATGGCAACATCCACGGTATCATTGAGCAAGCGTATTTCACTACAAAATCATAATGTCTCAATGGATCTTGAAAACATTCATTCTTTAGTTATATAAATCAAAACAAATCTTTACAAAAATAACCTGTAAAAATTTTAAACAAAATACACTTAATAACAGACAAACTTTCAAAGGTTGAAATCAATAGTTCTAGTATACTCTCATGTCCTGAAATACTGAGTAATACTACTGCATCAGCTCCTAACAACAACGTCGCGCTTGACGATGAACTTGATCACCAACAGCAAAATGAGCATCAGTAACTACTACCATCGAAACACAAAACCTTGTTATTGGTAGTTCCAGCCTTAAACATATCAAGCACTCTAGCTTACAACCTGATGTATGTGTACGCACTCTACCTGGAGTCACTATACTTTCGTGAAAACAAGAACTTGAACAAAATGGATCCAGCTATTCTTGGCACAGTAATCATACCTGTCAGAGGGAATGATGCCAATCAACGGATGGATCTAAGTACATTCTCCTCTCAAATGAAGTCACACATTAGATCGATTTCAGCAAGTGACAATGTGATGTTCGCTGGTCTTATTCCAAGCTGGAGTATTGTTATTGCTCACTATGATAGGGTATTACGAGATCTATGTTCAGAATTAGATATAATATATCTTCATAATTACATTTCAAATGCTATCAATTACTTCCATAGAGACGGAGTGCACTGAAGAAATGAGGGTGTTTCAATTCTACTCCGAAACATTAACATCATGCATCATATACTTTGAACGCGGAAAACCTCAAGCGACTTCTTTAGTAGCCAACATTCGCTCCACATGGAACGATTAGGACAGGCAAAACAAACGTAGTCGTATCTCACAATGAACGCTCAAGACAAAATCATTACAGACAAGAGCAAAGCAAGACTAGATATTGTGCACATTGCGATTAGTATAGAAGTGATTCATCTGTCTGTTGGTATTGGAACACTGTCACACACAATGAACACTCAAGATAAAGTCATTACAGTCAAGAGCAACTATATGTTGTGCACATTGCGATTCCTACAGCTATGACTCATTTTTCTGTTGGTATCTGATTTTTGTCAACGCCCAACGTGGAACACAAAACCATCAAGTACCTTACTTAGATTCTTATTACCGAAGATCTAATGATGATACATACATGCCCCGTTAGGAATTATCTGGGGGTACCTGATATTTAATCTCCCAAATCAGTTTGATATCTTAACCAATATTTGTAATAAATGCAGCCTTACGAACTGCAAATGTCAGGTAGGGAACACTTTGTTTAAAGATGCTTACTTAACTACTACTGGCTACCAACTCACTTGCTTATCTCTATCAAAGGCATTGTCTGTATTACCAAACAGGTTGATAGACACTGTTTATTCTAGGATGGTCTTGACCAGGAGTCCACTCAATCTGATTCTAGTTCTAAAATAAGTTTCAAAACAGTAGTTTACATATAGTAAATCCCAATATTCGGCACCGTAAACCCTAAAATAGATGAACTAAGGTATACTGTACCCTCAGAATGACATTCTAGGACTTTGCGAAACATTTCTTAATGATAATACTAAGAATCACTGAGCATTCATCGACGATTAAATGCAAAAGGGTCAAGAGAATAATGCAACCTGACTGGTTTAATTTTGAAATAAGGGACGCCAAAAACTGCGTGATTTCAATCACAAACAGCATAACAAACAAAGTTACAAACAACACAAAAATTCAGTAAACAATTAATCGCTAAAATTAAAATGCATCATTAATTGAGAATAAAAGTGACTGCAGAAACATATGGAAATATCTTGGTAACTTTAATGTGAGCTCATAAACGTTAATGATTTCGCTTTAGAATTAAAAACCGGTAGTCATCCTAGTACAAAGTGATCAGATATTGCAAAAAACCTAATACCTTTCTCACACCATTAACTTCAGTACTTGGAGAGCATTCTTCCATATCACAAGATTGATCACTCCTTATAGATTTGGCAGAGTCAAAAGTCCCATCTCATATATCATTCTAGTTCCCTTACATATGTGTTCAAGGTGTCTTTGGCATTTTAGAAAAACTTGAAGGCACCAAAGCAACAGGACTAGATGCAATCTCACCAAAAATACTCAAACTATCAGTTGAAGTTGCTTAACTTTCAATTGCTAAGTTGATAAATAGAAGAGTTGCTACGGGAATCTTTCCAACTAAGCTGAAATTAGCCAAAGTCTTTAAACAAGGTGAGAGATCGTCAGCAAACAATTATCGACCTATGTCAATTTTACCAACGTTATCTAAATTTTTAAAAAACACATCACCCTTTATCTACGCCGATTTTTAAAGAAATGTAATCTTCTACATAACTCACAGTCAGGTTTCTGTGCAAATAATTCATGTCAAACTGTCCTCACTAAGTTGGATGATACATGGCTAGCAACTACAGCTGACGAAAAATAATCTGAGCAATTTATTTAGAATTTTAAAAGGCGTTTGATTTAGTAGATCATGTAATATTGATGAATAGCTTAAATGCATGCACAATCACTGATAATTCACTTGCTTGGTTTGATTCTTGCCTAAGAGGAAGGCAGCAGTGCTTTTCTTGGTCATTTACTCTTTCTCATTATCCGTAATGATCTATCACTTCATATGAAAGCCACTGAAACTGATCTTTTGTGGACGACACAACCTTACATGTTATCAGTCATACAAGACCATTCCTATAACAAATTTTACAGGAGAACGTCGAGGTTGTTATACTATGGTGCAAAACCAACAACAGACATTTAAACACAGAGAAAACTAACTGTATGCCTATTGGATCAAGACAAAAATAAAGAAGTTAGAGGATATCAATATATTTGTTTAGAGAGAAGTAATTGTTTCGTATAAATAAAATATATTACGTGTATTATCCGGCCAATTTTGTCTTGCGCCCACGTCTTCATCTGAGATTTAAACATCACTGGATGGTTTACATCGACGCCCAATCCTCGCATTTTGATTCAAGATTATTTTAAATTAAAATTTAGGTGAGAAATAAAAAACGGCTATTTAAAGATTCTCACATGAAGTATACATCAATCAAAACTTCATCCGCGATTTCGACCAAGCTTGACTTTTGCGCATTGAAGAACTTCATATGTCAGAGGTCATGGGTGTAAAATAGTCTACGAAACGATTTTGGAGATGACAAGCAGAAATAAAGTAGAATTTGAGTATCATTTTTAAAAAGTAATGCCTACTGTCAAATGGAATGGAATTCTTGTTTATTTTATACATGTATGATTTTTGACAGATTTGAATGATCACACCGTTGTGGATAAATGCATTTCCACCCCAAAAAGATCGCCGACTTGTTGCAACTTGTATGTCTTCACCGAGGATGTGAAGATGCGTCTATTTTTCAGTAAGCATGCTGATGTTCCTCATGTAAGATGAAAAAGAAATCCGCAAACAAACTGGGTGCATTAAAAGATGGCTTTAATGCATGATTGCTCATAGCGTCCTTTTAAATTTGAGCACATGATTCTATTTTAAGATCACGCACAGTGGAAAGAGTAGATAGAGAAGGAAAGATTAAATTATGTAGCTTTCTCAAGAAGCTTACCTTTTGTCCACTGGTATACTGCTACCCAGAACTTTTCACTGGAAGTATAGGCTTCGCGGCAGTCATCATTAGCGGGCCACAGACGACTGTATAAGGATTTGTCTATTCTACAGCCATCCAGAGCTCCAAACCAAGAATTCATACCTCCAGATTCACGGTTACATTGTACTTCTGAGTACTTAAATTCTAATGGAGAAAATAATACATCTTAGTTACTTTAGTAGTTGTGGTTTAGCCTTGAACTACATTGCTGGCATTGTTTAAAGTAGTGTTGATATATTCCAAAACTAGTATTATTTAACCATCAGTTACTTATTTACAGGGGGATATGAAGGGATATGAACCCTAAAGACTTGGCCTGGACCACTGGGTTGGTATGCAGATGTATCAAAGTAGTGTTTTACATAATGTCTAATTGCATACAAACATAGACTGAATGAATGACAGCGAGACAGATAGATAGATCTGTAGGTAGGTAGATAGATCGATCGGTAGGTAAATAGATCAAGCGATTGAGAGATAAATAGACAAATAGGGATAGACTGAGAAAGAAAGACAAATATAAACCTTGTAAGGAAACATTATTCTATTCTGTCAATTCATTATTGCTAACAGAAACGGACTTAGACGATGGGGGAGGGGACCAAACCCACTTTTTGCAATAAAAAATAGTAAACATTTCATTGCAAAAAAAAGAGGTAAATTTGGATATTGTATGGAAAATTAACCATCCCTTTCAAATTCGAACTCCATTAGAAAATGTCCAGTATCTGCCTCTGGCTTAGAAATTGTTTTCGCTACTTTTCAACATTTTACTTATACATATATACCAAGATAAAAACAAAATAAAAAATAAAAACCACACAATAAAGCAATAACGGTATTTCTTGCCCCGAGTATGTATAACTATAGGGATCATACACGTTTTTGTTCTTTCTTTCTTTTCTTTTCTGGTATGAACGTTTGCCAAATCCAGATATAGACGTTGAAACCTGAGTCCAAAGAGCGAGGGTTTCAGCACACCAGAGGGATTCAGCGAACGTTGATGAATGTTTTGATCGCTATTCTTGCATTTAAATATATATATATATATATATATATATATATATATATATATATATATATATATTTATATGCAATTTAAAGTTTCCGTAGTGAAGACCATGATTCGGCACGTTGGCTTTACTTATTCCTTTTCCGGGGCTGCGCGCTCCCGATCAGCTGTTCTACAACGGTCAATGTACATTAGCGTCTCAAAAGAGAGTAAACTTCTAAGATCTATTGAGAAATAACCACTTTTGCGAATCGTTAAGAAATAGTACATGTCATTTCTGAATAATAAACCAATTACTATATGTTTAGCAGTTAAATGCGTCAGATTAAACAGCTCTAATGAAATTTTGTTGTGGATTCGGCCCGAAAAAAGCTTAAATATAACAAAACACATGGGTATCGATGGTGCGTGATATCCGATATTGATACATGGATGCGGCATCATCGATACACCTTGTCTAATAATACTACACATGCATTTTTATGTAATTATATGGAACAGTAGCCAGTGACTAGTTACAGGCTCGACAACGGAGGGCACTAGCCTATGTAACTCAAGTTCCGAAGATACAAACTCAAGGGCCAACAAATAATTGTTATTGCTCTCTAGTTCATCATATTAGGGAACTAGTTTACAATTGCATGAACATAGTCGAAGTCCTGTATAGCTTGCTCGCATGAAAATCAAATGATACAGTGTTAACCATCGTGGAAGTATGATTTGTGTGGAGTATATCTTATGAAAATATTCAGAATGAGGTTATCATAACTGTGATAGATGATGTTTCAGTGAAACAGATGAATAAAAATAGAAAGTTGCTTCTGGAAAGTAAATCTATTCGGTTTGAAATCCAAACAGATTCTAAAGACGACACCTCGAACATAACATGTGTGGTGCCAGTATTTTGAATGTATATCTTTATTCAAGTAATGTATACCACAGGCCCAAATCCCAAATAACATATACATGATTAAAAAACACAGATGGAGAGTGAGATAAGAACATATAAAAATGTGACAAATATTCTATACAGTATTTGTCATACAAGAATCTTGAAGTTCCTTTCTATATTTAGATGAATACAATATAAATCTATGTAGTGAATTTAACATGAAATTGCCTTTGCTTCTCAGTGTAGATCACAAAGTTATCTTCAGAGGGTTTTAGATACAAATATTTTGGTAAATATAATAGACGTTGAAGTTCAAGCATCTTATATACACAATCAAATTTATATTGAGACTCAAGATATGAGTTAGCAAAAGTACATATTCTTTCATGGTAGGGCATACGATCAAACCTTCCCGTACTTACTTTAAGATTCAAACAACTGCTTTTCAATTTACAAAATAATTTACTGTGCAAAGAGTTTTCAATGATATATATGTATGGTTATTTACTAAAGTCATGCTTAATCATTTTGTAAACTCTTAAGCTATCTAATTTAGTGATTGTGCTGCTCCAAACCTACAACATTGATTTTATCAAGATTAAGTTTTAAACCCCATTCACCACAATATGATTACGTTTGTACAGCAATCGTTGCATTTCGATGGGTGTTTCACAAATATTTCTAGATCATCCGCATACTGCAAAAAAAAAAAAGTTTCAACATACCATCTATGTTTATGCCATGACTTTTTTTTGTCTGGGTATTTTTGTAAGTCATACAAAGATAGTGAAAAAGTACTGGTGAAAGAATACAATTTTGACGTACACGGAAAAGGACAATTAAAGCTATCAGTCAATACATTTGTTCTAGCACTGACCTTACTATCTTGATACAAAGCTATGAGCATATTTGTCATTTTTCTGCTCATTTGAAGTTTTGCCAATATAATGGAATATTGGTATTTAAAACAGTTTGAAAAAGGAAAGAGTAAAATATAATGAAGACAGAAGACGCACGAGATAGGCAAGTAAAGTCCCTGCTATTTGCTTTCTGGTCCTTCGGGAAGGTACATTAAGAAAGGCAGCCTACCAGCCTGACTCACTCTGTTACCATCATTATTGACGGTAATGACAGTACAAACGGGCTTTGCCTATCAGGCTATACATGTAACTGAAACGTAGCTGACACCACGAAATATACGAAAGATGTCCGAAGAGCGCTTACCATCATGACAATAATAAGAATATCTTCCACTACAGTTCTCTGGCTCAAATATACCATATTTTATGTGTTCACTTGATGTCCTGTAAGTCAAACATTCTGACCCATTTGATGAATTCCATTTAGCGGAAATATCTTGGCGTGCTGCAGAAAAATATATAATAATATCAGTAAACAATTCAAAGTGTTATCGTTATATTTCAAATTATGTGTAATTCAAAATACGTGAATGTACGTAAATTAATCAGAGATCCTTTTCACTTCAACGTGACAAATGGGCTAAAATCGTTGCTTGGCAAAACCACACGGATAAATGTAGGTACAGTACATAAGAAATACATAAGTTTACTTCTCGGAAAGAAATGTTTCTTACAGCTCATATTTTTGGTATGGTTTTTGTAAAACAGCCCCAGCCTTGGAGAAATTAAGAGTGAAAAACTTTGTCATAATTTGACACAGTCCCAAACTAAAATTGTGAGTCTTTCTGTAAATTTTGGAAATATCACCTGGCGGTACGCTGAATGGACCAAAACGTACCTGCAAGGATCCAAAGGAAACACAATATATATATATATATATATATATATATATATAGAGAGAGAGAGAGAGAGAGAGAGAGAGAGAGAGAGAGAGAGAGAGAGACAGACAGACAGACAAACAGACAAACACAGACAGACAGACAGACAGACAAATACAGAGACACACATACATAAAAAAAAATGATCTTTTTCGTTCTCAAAATTTAAACTGTCTCTAATATATTGTTATCTAGACCATTATTTGACTGGCGTCAAAAGTCTAGAGAGAGTAAAATAATGCAATTAATTGGTTTGGGGTTGAGATTAGTGTATTTTGCCGTCTAATCCGAATTTGAACTGACATATTAATAATTCAAAAGCAGACAATAGCGATAAACTAGGTTATCAGGCTGAAATTCCGAAATAAAATTCCTCCTCAGTTAGGATATTTTTCAAAAGTCGACATGAGAAATAATTTTGTTGAAAATTCGCATAATATTTCTTCACTCTTACGTTCTTTCACAGAAAAGGGTCATTATTAGGGTCATCATATAATTCGAAAGTCCGTATTAAGGAAAAGTGCAGAAAATGTCATTATCAGGACAAGCATATAATTCGAAAAGGTGCTAAGCAACGTATTAAACTAAAATAATAATAATAATAATAATAATAATAATAATACAAATGCTCATGAATAATAAAGGCCACTTGTCATAATAAATACCATTGACATTAACATACGGTACATGATGCAGGCTGTATATACAATGTATAAGAGAAACAATATTAAAACAACGATATAGTAGCAGTATCTACAGTACAAATATGAATATGAGAATGGATAGTTTAATGAGAATAACGACCAGATAATCTATGTAAATCTACAAGGAAACGTTCTTTTTGAGACACAAGAAGAAGAAGCAGAATGTTTGATACTTAGCAGTTCATGTTTTTACATAACAAATACGTGTTAAGAAGAACAAATCTAATTTTGTGTTTGCAAAACACCTATTCACCCAGTGCACACGAAAGAGTGTATGTCCAAAATCTTCCAAAGTTTAGAAAACAAATTTAAATAGCTGTACTGGCATAACAATCTAATCAGGTTATCTACATATGCATACAAAACATGCATATCAAATTTGTTTTGTGAACCTCAAGTTTGCTTAATAGTGCTAACAAGGGTTTCGTCCTAAGAAAGCCCATTTCCATGTCCAAGAGATAATAAATGTGTAAAATCAATCAACTCATCTGCATGGGAATACTAAAAGCTTACCAAATTTAATTTGTGCTTACTCTCTCTCTCTCTCTTTCTACCAACAGCAAGATTTAAATGATAATTACAAGCGTTGAGAAACTGGTCACTTTAAATCTTTACATAAATGCTTACTAAATTGTTAGTCACAATAATCACAATACATATTTTGATTTAAATACAAATAATATCTTAGAGGAATGTTAAAGTTAAAGTTAATTACATTTTGAAGTCTGTGATTAGCTCCAATGAGTTAGAGTTTCTTATTTGTAAGAATACACATACAATCTTAGAGATCCTTCAAATAGATTGCTGTGCCAGAAGGTATGTTCTTAAACATTTTCAAATTGCTTTCAACTTTTTTATTCACCGGTAGAAAAATCCATAATGCTCCTCGTGAAAACTGAAGACTTTTCTTGAAAATGTCAGATTTTTTCATTTAGGAAGATATACATTGTTCATTTCCAGTGGTTCTAAATTATATGAAGTGGAGTAATCAGTATAAAGTGGACAAGTTATGACGAGACTTGATTACATAAATAAGTTTGTGGCATGTAATTCTATTTTTACCAGTGAGCCAGTTTAATTATTTAAACAACTGCAGGGATGGTGCACGGAAATCAGTATCTAGACTAGAGCTTGGACGCTTTATCAATTTCTTTGCTGCATTGTCCCAAATAGGGCGATAATAAGTAAGATATAGTCATTATAGAATAATTGTGTTGCCTTTAGAGGAAGATACACCTTAATTCTACCTCACATGGCAAATGAAATAGTAGAACATACGTTTTGTATAAGAAGAGTCCAAAATAAAGTTTCAGTCTCATAAAGAACGAAAAGCTTTAACGCCATTAAGTGACACATTCGACTTGGTGGCATTACTTTGTAACATGTTCTTTACACTAATTCACATTACTTGTGTTTTTTTCAGGTTGATTATGATATAATTAGACAGACACTAACTGATCATATTCTTTAGCTTCAAAATATTGACGCTTGGATTAGGAATTGAACAATGTTGTGTCATCTGCGCACATGTCAGAGGCACAAGATTCAATCGTTAAAGCTAGATCACCGATATATAATAAAAGCAAAATAGATCCAGGCATAGGTCCATGTGATGCACAACGAGATGCACAACGAGAAACCGTCTTTAGTATTCATAAATTGAAACCAGATCTAAATTATTGAGTTCTAATATTTAGATATGACCCAGAACCAATGAAGAGTAACATCATCATATTGGTACAGTCTAAGTAAGAGTAGTTTATGATTAAGGTTTATGTGCCCTTCTTGGTCTTTACACCATGTATTTTGGTCATATGACTTCGAGTGAGCACAGCAGAAACTATACATTGTAATTAATGTTAATTGACAGGAATACCTAGATTACAGTATTATAACTACTAATAGGTAACAATATTTAATCACATGCCACTTAAACAAGCAATTTATTTTTTGTTAGTTTCTAAACAATTTTGACACAACCTCTATAAATGTACATAAGAGCACATGCACATGTGTCTTCACACCATAGTATTAATATATTCAAACATAATTGTCACTGATGTTATAGATGAGTAACTTCAATTTACTACATGTTTAGGGAATAATTCAAAACAAACATTTTGATCTTTTGGACTTTGTCAATTCTTGGAGAAGTTTTTAAAACCAAATAAAAAATAAAATAGTTTGCTACATTGGCAGTTGATTAACTGTTTATACGTATTTGTAATTACAACAATGTAATCTAGGTACTCCTATCAGTGAGAATGAATTACAATGTACAGTTTCTGCTATGCTCATTGGAAGTCATATGGCCAAAATACATGATGTAATATATGATCAAAAGTGCACAATAACCTTAAGGTTATCAAATACTTTCTTAAGATCAACAAGCAGGACACCTGTTAGATTACCATTATCTAAATCTTGCAGCTATTTGTCAGTTAATTTTGTAATGGCAGAAATACAGGAGTGGTGAGCTTTAACTTACACAGAAAACTCAATCAAATGTTATAGCTGTGAAATAATTTTAGAAGTATATTAGGTATGAGACTGCTGGACCACTATTGAAATTTACAATAGTAATATCGTTTTCCTTGCGTGTGTACAGACAACTTCACAAAGTACTGTACAAAAACTTAAAAAATTAAAAAAGAAAGAAAACAATATCCCGCAACTGTGTGTTTAAATGAGTGACTAGTTACAAACAACTAACTGTGTAGATCTGCAAAGTTGTAGACTCAAAGATTAAATGAACCAGGTTGTATAAAATTTCTCTTGTTTCGACGGGCTTCACTAGCTTTGCTTTGCTCTGTCCTCCTCAGGTTGAAATTGTTACACAACCGATATGCGATCGATGATCAGAAGGACCAAGCAAATCTGAGTGAGCATAGCGACTCAAGACTCAGAGAGAGTGATATCGGTCTTGTATCTCACTGCTTCACACGTCTGCACAGTTAGGCCTTTGTAACTAATTAGCGATTTAAACACACAGCTGCGCCTAATTGTGCCTGATGGTCCACACATTTAAAGAGACAAGTGGAATTTGACAAGTCATGTGAAAAACAAACATCCTGACACATTCAATAAGTTCAATTCACTGAGAAATCCTTTGCCGGCTATTTCAGATGTAAACAATCGGAAGAAACAACTAGAGATTAAAAGCATTGAGGATTAAAATCGTGTAAAGGTTGACAAGAAATCAATAAGTGAAGAAGTATTCAAGCATTCGAGCTGACGGAACTAACTGTACCTGTGGGGTTAGGAGAGTTAAGCAAAGACTATCTAATCAATACCTTTTTGTTACCTGATAAATTCGTTCTCTATTCAGCGTGCTCTAGTACTGTTTTCTTTGTTTTTGCTTTGGTTTTGTCTCTTCAGTACTTGCCGATATGATATTTGCTCTAAAATCATAGCATACATTCGTGGATTGTTTCAGGCGTACATTTTAATTGTTTTATTTTGTTCAGTTCTAAAACTTATGAGATATGCTCTAAATTCATACCATAAATGCATAACTACGTTGTTTTATGCGTACGGAGCTGTTGCACCAAAGATGCATGAAAAAGATAGACTTGAGCTTTACCATAAATGTTAGCAAATTCCCCACCTCGGTACCAAAAGCCTTTGCCCCTGTGGGTAGTAGATAGCAAAGAAACCAATTACCACCCGCAGGGAGAAGCCACATCTCCCTTTATAACAGATTTCTGCAGATTGTTTTACCTGCGCGTTAGTACTTTGTCCTTAGTTTCAAGCAGCTTTTTATGCAAATCATTCATAAGGTCAGATTCTTACCAGGGCCTTTCTGGTTGACCTGGACTCCATCGTTCGTTCCAACATGGTGGCTTCATTTGGCCGTTTGTTTAATTACCATTGTGTCAAGAGGCTACCTGTGCATGTACTTTGCACGAGACGAGCTCCTCCGTAGAATCATTGTGACTTTCTACGTTGCTTTATTTAGCGCTTATGTAGCAACTTATATATATATATATATATATATATATATATATATATATATATATATATATATATATATATATATGTGTGTGTGTGTGTGTGTGTGTGTGTGTGTGTTCCCCAGCCTGGAATTAGGTCAAAACACTTTGGTTCTCTGCGTGATACACACGATCAACACTTCTTTGATTTTATTTACACAACTTTGCTGGGTTGATGGCAGCAGAATACAGATATGTAGTTTATCCGTTTTAGACCATTTTAAAAAAATTTTTCTTCTTTCTTTCTTCTATTACTTATCCTTTGTTTGTTTATTTCCCCGTCATTAAAACATGTAGGAGTCAAGAATACTTCTTTGTTTTTGTATTTGGTGTTTGTTTTGCGGATGTAAATTTAAATTGTTTCTTCCCCGACGTCGAGCTTGCTTAGCTCGAAACGTTGGGCAACTGTTTTGTATTCGCGCCGCGATCAATTTGTGTGTCATTATATATATATATATATATATATATATATATATATATATATATATATATATTAAGAAACGTATCGTATAGTGCTTTGTTATCTGCTTTTTATGTGGCCAGCTTTAGGGAGTAAAGTGATACTCAGTTCAATACGCGACATATTTTGACAAACCATCTGATCCATCATTCTTTGAGTTATAAATCCAACGATTATACCACTGAAATAATTCAGTTAGTTACTATTTTTTCAATTTCTGGTCCATGTGAATATTGGTTTTCGCTGTCTGTCTGATTGAGTTTCAGTATCTCTATGCATCTGAATGAAGTTGAGCAGCTATCATTGTGATGCTACGAATACTGACTGTCTGTTTTGCAATATTTTGATGCAGTTGAATTAATTTTATCATCAGTCAGTGTTTTAATGGTAGTACAATACTGTCTGTATGTCTGTGTTTCAGTATCTCACTGACAGCAGGTGAATTAATGTTTGCATTATTTTCGCAGATATCAATTTTGTTTTATTTTTATGTTGCCAATACTGTATGTGTGTGAATAGCCGCCCCCCCCCCCCCGACCCCTGTGGTCTGTATATCTTCCCTGTCTTATTGATTTTCGTGAGAAAGTTTCAGAAAAGTCTGTGGCCAATGCTGTCTATTTCAATAGTAAAGTATTGTAGGGATGTAGTCCGATGTTTTCTTTTAGTAACGAAATGATCAAACTTTGTTGTTAGTTTTCATGCAATAGTGACTAAGTTATCTGGTGTTTCTTTAAGTTTGTTTGTTTTATTGTTGTTGTATATGCAGTAGTATATATCCTTGCAAAACCAAGCTTGTTGTTGCTTCTTTTAATGCGCTGCGCTTGTTTACATTAGAAACATGCTTATTAAACACATTCAAAAGCAGCATATACCACATATCGAAAACTTAATTGGGATCATTTTTACTCACAATATATTCAAAAGACTGTATAAATCTGTAAATCATTCACGAAGTCTTGTTCACTGTAACCATTAAAATATATTGTCTACGAGTATGGAAGTAATTTTTAATTTTTGGTAGTTATCTTCAAATTTTAACCTTTTGATACTAATTTGATAGTGGTGTTTCATTGCATATGGTGGTACAACAACTTCCGGTTCAAATTCTGGGTAAGTAGCCTATACATGATCAATGAGTGAGATAACGAAAGCTGTCACACCTGTTGGGTGCAGAGCAAATTGAAAAAGACTAAAGATACATATCTCTCTCACTCCCTCTTTCTCTCTCTCTCTCTCTCTCTCTCTCTCTCAGCAACAGTGATGCACGTTCAGTTAAACCCAGTATAAGTGAAAGTTAGCCATGTTAGAAGAGTATATTGGCACATGTTTGCATAAATAGATATGAAAAAACTAATAAGTCCACGTGCCGGTTGATATATGAAAAAATGTGGTCAGTTAACAGAAAATAAGTAATATATTCATATTTTATTCCTTCAAGCGCTTTAACATCATCGACATATATATATATATATATATATATATATATATATATATATATATATATATATATATATACATACATATATGCATGTGTGTGTGATTATAAAGTGATTTGCACAATACGACTTGTATCGTACACGGCTTTTCTGTGTTGAAAAACCAGTATTGGACGAGACGCCGAAGATGTCGAGTCTAATACAGATTTTCAACACAGCATGGACGTGTTAAACAAAATTCCATAATATACAGATAGATCACTGTATAATGACCATTGTATTATACACTTAACCCTAATTCTAATAATGCATTCTTCATATTTCAATATAGCCTTTATTTTTTATTCTCTGCCAAAAGAGGGGTTTATGAAATTCATCACTTCTGTATATAAACATGGACTCGAACATACGCATATATAAGTCCCGAGTACTATATGTCCAGATTCAGAACAATATTTTGTCATTTCTATGTATAATCAGAGACTCATACATACACATATTTAAGTCTCTAGTACTCTAGGTCTAACTTCAGAATAATAATTTATCACTTCTGTGTATAACCAGGTACTCGCACATACAGATATATAAGTCCCTAATACCATAGGTCTAATTTCAGAATAATAATTTGCCACTACTGTGTATAATCAGTGACTCATACATACGCATACATATGTCTCTAGTAATGTAGGTCTAGATTCATAACAATAATTTGTAATGTCTGTATCTAATCAGGGACTCATACATATGCATATATAAGTCCTTAGTACTATATGTCTAGATTCTGAAGAATAATTTGTCAAAAGTTTTGCCAAAAATTAAGATGAGATGTAAATATATTTAAAACGCAAAACCATATAATTGAAAATAAAATAATATAAGCTGACAATGATCAAAATAATCATGATACTCATGATGATTGCTTTATGTTTGTATTATTATTATTATTATTATTATTAGTAGTAGTAGTAGTAGTAGTAGCAGTATTAGTGCTAGTAGTAGTAGTAATATTAATTTTATTAATCGTTGTGGTTCTTGTGTTAGTTTGTGTGTGGTAGTAGTTGTAGTAGTAGTAGTATTAATAGGAGTAGGAGTAGTTGTTGTTGTTGTTGTGGTTGTTGTTGTGGCTGTTGTTGTCATTATAGTTGTCAATCTCTTATTAAAAGGATGCTTATTTTCTCCCTCTATTTTATCATCGCCCCTGAACGAATAATGTATAATGATACTTTAAATAAACGGAATATATATACCGCCTTAAAATGTCAAATTATGAGATTGTCTAACTCATTTATGTTTAGTACCAAAAGCTGAAGGACAAATTTTACATATTTTCTAATTAGTCTATGCTATTTTCTAATTGTATTATAAACACGTGTCACACACACACACAAACACACACACACACACACACACATGCATATATATATATATATATATATATTAATCTCAAGACAAAATACAGCATTATGATTAAGAAAGAATTTTTGTTAAGATTTTTAGTCAAGAGGCTATTCTTGTATCAATACAAAAATCGGAATATTAATGTTAAAATAAGTTTAAAGAATCTATCCATGTATGAATGTGGGAATATAATTTTTTGCAAGGGAAATAGCTATAGGAATCAAGCAACCGCATTTATTGCCCATCTGTACAATAAAGGTTTTCACCCTCCAATATGGGTTGTTGGCATCCAATATTGATTTTAGTCAGATTGTGTACAATATGTAACTATAATAGCCAGTCACATGGTGATTAATTACACTATAGTAGATGTACATCGGTCTTCCTATCTTGCTGGCTGTGTATCCTTTAAAATTAGCAATCGTATTTCATGTATCAAACTCTACATATACGTTGTAAATGATATGCCTGTAGGCATAGAACATATTGTATAATATTCTTACAATAATTTTACAGAGATGTATCTTTCATCACGCGTGGCTTCTCAAACGGGGCGGCCTTCATGTGACAAGTGCTGGATTATGCAGGACAATCGTTTACAACACAATTGTTGAAACAAATGAAAAATATTGCCAGGTAGGCATAAGTTGCAAAAATCTTATAATTTTCCAGTACTGGCTAACTGGCCGGACATGCCACTATTGACACAGCGTATAAATTGATAGTAATATGCATTTGCAGATGATTGCCAATACAATATGCTAGAGGAAGCCAATAACAGCATTCACCACAGCATGAATAGTGGGATATTTCCTACATAGTAATCTCTGAAGTGGTAAACTGGGTTCTACTTTATTTTCTTCTTTTTTTAGCAGTTATGTTCATTATTAACAAAGACTGATGATATTCGTAAACGCATAGGGTAGTTAAAAACTAGTTTTTTTACATTTATCTTAGTCAATCCCTGACGCACGTGATCCTTTGCTGGATCCAGTGTACTTGAAAGAGATGTTATTCGCCATATCATCTGTATTCGTTATATGTGTATATATATATATATATATATATATATATATATATATATATATATATATATATATATACATATATATATATATATATATATATATCTATATATATCTATATATATATATATATATATATATATATATATATACATAAATATATAGTTTTACACGTGACTACTGTTTGCTTAACAAACTCACGCAAAATTTAGTTCGTATTGATATCGCGTATCATCATCATCTAACAGGAAAAAGAAAGAAACAATCCAGCAAAAAGCAGCATTTAATGACTGACAGGTGACAGGTGACATATAATTAAAGAAAGCGGTTCAAAAAGTTAACTGAGTGCTTACTGCAATTTGGGAATGGATTGACACAACATAATTAGCCCTTTCTTGCTTTCTTAAAAGTTTGTAAGCTGCGCATAGAATAGATTGGAATAGACTGACATCAGATAATTAGATATTTCAATTTTGTTTAAAAATGTTTTGTAAGCTGCACATATATGGAGATTACCCACAAATATAATGCTTCTGTTGACTACTAGGTTTTGGAGTGGAAATGCAATGATTTTCATGCTTTAATATCTGTACATTATGGATTTTTGTTAACTTTATCTTCTCTTTGTTAAATATATGACCACAGAAGACCTCATAGGGTAAACATTCAGAGCTGTGATTCTTTCAAATGTCAGTCTTTCTCTAAATAGAAGCCATTTATTCCATTGTAAACGAACGTATTTCCATATATAAATAGGCCTGACATATATCAATACATTTTCTTGGGACTTTGATGAAAAAGGAGCATACCCTAAACATTTTGGATTGTGAAGTTTTTACGCATCTTATTTTGTCAGTCTAATTAGGCTTACTTAAGGTGACTTTAATTATGTTTTAAAATATGGCACATACATTTCAGGAAAGAAACGAACAACATGAATTATGCAATCTTAACCTGTGTTCACGTGTAAAATTAGTTTGCCAAGACATCATAAACACTTATTTACCCAATTTATCGTTTGATCTTAAGTACAAACTTTTTGTGCCGAACATAATTATGGTTATAAATTATGCATGCATATTTAGTCTATTGGCTGAACATTTCATCTTGAATTTAAATATGTAAAAAGTTACCTTTGTAGACTGAAACATTGTCAATGCCGCCGCACTTCAATCTTGGATCTCCACTGCAGTTTATATTGCAAAGGGACTCCGCTGCCCTAGTTGGTTCATAGCCCATGCAAAAACATGTCGAATTCTACAGGGAAAGATCAAAGGATAGAAATAAACAAATAAATAAATATGTAAGTATGAAGATACTTTAAATTTATTTTCCAGTTGCCAGATTTTTACATTATCAAAAACAGCCCACTTGGCTGCATTTAGGGAAACTTCATCTTTAAGAAAGAAAAAGCGTGCAGTATCTTACATATACATAAAAACATACAAATTAAATATAGTTAAATAAGATAATTTGAAAGCAGAGCAATATAATTAACTCATCCAGATAGTATATGTTAATAATATATGACTTGAAAAATTAACATATTTAGAATTGATGCTGTCTCAAAAAGATATGATATCAGTTACTTAAGTATTCATAAGCAATCAGTTGAGAGAGAGAGAGACAGAGAGAGAGAGAGAGAGAGAGAGAGAGAGAGCGCGCTTCTATAATATTGTTTTTAAATTTTAAAAATCCATATTATTCTTTTACAAAGCGTTCAATTTCTTTTCATTGACCTGCACCAATAGTCAATTTTCCAATATTTTCGTAAGCAGACTTTGCAATCTTGTAAAGTGAATGCAAATATCTATTAAAACTACTGATTTGTAGGTAAAGTTGCATTGAACCAAATGCTATAAATGAAATATTTAAGGCACAATATCACCATATTAGCTGAAACCTCGTTTAGATAATTTGTATGTACTCCAAATATCAGATGTTCTTTTTGAAATAACAAAACCTTGTATACCTGTCTCATCCATCCATAATCGAAAATCTCGAATCAATGATATAATGCATATACATTGAAAAAATACATGTGATATACTTTCCGTTTGCAACATACAAAAAGAAATTAAATTGCCATCCCTTAATTTCATTTAATACAACAAAGGAGTTAATGCTAAATATCTTTGCAGTATCTTATATTGAAAATCTTCAAATTATTATCTACATTAGATTTTCTATAATTAAGGTAAATATCTGGCCAATCATTTTGTTGAATGCTATATTGTTTACTGTATCTGCTTTTCACCTTGGAATTCACTTTGAATTTCTGTTATATAAGAATTTCATACACAATATTTGTTTTTGTTTTCAAGACATTGAAATTTCTATTGTTTTTGCCTATTGACAGAGCTGTCATATTTTCCACGTTTCGTGTAGTTTCTATCAAATTATCCCTCTTCTTTGAAATCCATTACTGAGCTATATAGCTATATAGCATAATACCCAGTACAATTTGTCTTCTGCACACTCAAGTTAACAAATAAATAAATGTTTTATTTTTGTTTTTCTTCAGCGAAAAGATCCTGCTAATGCCAAATACCAGCAACAACAAAGTCTTTTAAAAAGTAACGATTTTCCATTTTCCAAAATATTTTTTTTCCAACAAAAAAATAAATAAAAATAACAATAAATGAATAAATAAAAATAAAACCCACCAGTGTATCAACATATCTTTTAAGCCATTTCAATTTCAAAGTTTGGTAAGCAGCACTAAAGTGCGGACAATTTTGACTCCCATTTGCAAAATTGTTCATTAGTAGATATGTTTTCACCTTTGCTCTTTTTCCATTCCAGAAAAAGTTTAAAATCAAACGATTGACCTGTTTTATAACTTTTCCTGGTACTGTAATAAGGGATGCAACATATGTAAATTTAGACATAACAATGACTTCACCATCATATTTTTCCCTGTGAAAGATAGATTTCTTACTGTCCAAACTGACAGTTTGTTCTTATTGAATTGTAGTTTTTCACCAAAGATTTTTGTTTGGATCTCTTCTTCATCCTAAAATAGGTATATACCTATAATTTTAATGCACTTTTTTCATGAAAATCGTAAAGGATTTGAATATTTGTTTCTCAAACAACTAAGCCCCATTGCTTCAGTCTTGTCTTGATTTACTTTTGAACCGGAACAAATTTGAAATGTTGACAAAATATAAAACAATTCTCGTAGTGACTCTTTACTTGCAAAAAGCGAATTTGTATCATCAGCAAATTGAGCTATTTTTATTTATGTATTTTCTAGCCTTATACCCATAACAATAATAAATAAATATGTCGATAATGTGTCTACTGGTCTTGCCCCTCTTTTGACTAAAAATAATCAGACGATAAATCATTATCCATAACATATGATTCTTTACCCTTATCAAATATATCTACTCATTTTCTAAAATACGTCCCAAAATTAAATTTTTATCGCACCCTCTATTGAAATCTTCAGTCTATCCAATCAAACGCTTTTTCTAAATCCACACTAATGAATATGCCAGGAAGTTTCCTTTCTTTTCGTTACATCTATATTATATATAAAAAAAAGTCCAAATATTGACACCGATGTATCGTCCTTTCACAAAACCAGTTTGAATTTCACCTACAATTTGGGACAGAATATCTTTCAATCGAAGAGCCAGAGCTTTTAAAACAATTATATAATCGACGCCAATTTTTAAAAATAGTATCTTTCTTTATTCTGTTTATTAATTAATGTTATTACGGTTTGTTTGTGTGATACACCCATTTTCCCGCACCTACAAATTTGACGTATACAAGAACTACCTAAACCAGAAGTTTTGTTCCAAAAGAAACTGTAAAATTCAACTGTGACACCACATTGTCAAGGGACGTATCTGATTTAAACGTTTTCAAAGCTTTATATCACTCCTCCACAGCTAGTTCTCTATCACAAATTTGTTTGGTCTTCATTTAAAATAGAAAATTCATTCCCAGAAACATATCTAAATAAGTACCACTTGTCTCTGCTGTCATATATAAATTGTCTTAATATTTTCTCTGCTCTTTGTCAATGGAATTTTGATCGGTTATTTCCGTACTGTCATCATTAATTATCTTATTAATTTGTTTTCTTGTATAATTGCATATTTCAAGATTAAAAAAATATCTACTCCTTTTCTATCCTTGCACATACCATCTTACTTTTGACCTCACAATTACACCTTCTGTTCTTTCTAAATCTAAAGCTTTTAACTTTGACCTGACCTTCCCGTATTTCTCAACATTTTAATCGTTTAAATTGTTCTCTAGCAGATCTTATTTCCCTAGTAATTCTTTTCATGGCAATTTCTATTTTTAGCTTTATTATTGTAATAAATAATTGAAAACTCGCGTCTTTTATGTTTCATATATTCCCATTTTAGTACCGTGATGTATATCTGTTTTAATTTTCACCCTCGCAATATTTCCTTAAGCTGTCCAATACAACTATCATCTGTCCAACGTCTTGCATTCAATTACCAAAATCTCATACCTCGCTCATTGGAATCTAATTTATGAAATTCAAGTAAACTAATAGAATGATCCAATCTAATTGAGGGAATAGTATTTTTCTCTTTAACAACATGTAGAAGGGATGAAGATATAAGAAAATAATCAAACGACATTCTATGAATTGCGATTTTTTTTTCTATGTAAACCTCCTAACTATTGGATTTTTTAGTCTCTAAATATTATTTATTTCAACACACTCCATAACTCATACGTTTCCGAAAGAACATCACTCCTTAACATGATTAACCCACCCCTCAAAAACAACATTCATGTCACCACATGTCACACTATTGTCAGATGATGGCAAATTATATATTTTTACAAATGTTGATACAATTGGACTTGTTGAGATTGTGAATTTGGCGAGTATATGTTTAGCAAATTAATGATATTTTCATTTAATGTGATTTTTAAATAAGGAAATCTACCACTGACAACTCTGTCCTCCTCAAGACTTTCTTCCTTAAAAGAATTTGTAATCAGAATTAATACTCCTTTACTATAATTTGTTCCATGTGCAAATTTAATTTTCCCTCTACAGTCATTTTTCCAACTATTTTCACACTCTTCCTTAATATGTCTTTCCTGAAAAAGTTAGGTGGACCTTTTGTTTTCTTACCTCAGAACTCCGTTTCTTCCCTTCATTTAAACCTCTTACATTTAAAGAAAAAATCTTAAGAGAGTAACATGTAATACTAACTGTTTGTTAATTTTACCTGTAACATTACACTGACATAATAACACAATAAAACTACAGGATAGAGAAGATTTGAACATGAATAAAGATGTAAAGTAAAAAGAAATAGATAAATAGAGGTAAAATCTTAGATGTAACCTCCCTAAAGAAAAAACATTAAACCAACCCGTGACTCCAGAAAAGCAAAACTCATAACTAGAGTTTCCAGGCTAAAGGATTTTAGAACCCTTAAGTATCTGTGGTGACTTAATGCACCATGGCTATTTCTGAAAGCCTGAATACATTTGTATAATACACATTACACGCACTCTTATAACACCCAAATGTAATATGCCCCCATACCTAAAACTTCAACCAACAATTATGTAATTGTATCATTAAAACTATCAACCTATAGTACGTTTCAGACATCAATGCACCGGAGATAAATGTAAACACGAGTCTGGTATCGACTTGGTACGCCGTAACGGTACGCGCGATATACGGCTCTTTGTCAGAAAACCGGCACGACTCTCAAGCCAAAACCCGTAACCGCTCCACTTATGGATGCGACGCCTCCCCAGCGCCCCTCCCCCTTCCCAAACAAACAAACACTGCGCATGGATATCTTGAATGCACCATGCTATATAATACTACCACATATTTAAATGTTAACAACTATACCCTTAACCCATAGTCTCTGCACACTTTATACAGATTGGTTTTGAAATACCCGTTTCATAAACAGTAGAAGTAAGGTAGTTCACGATTTATTTGTAACGACATTTGTTACACTCTCGAATGGTTCAATTTTAGACACTTCTGAGATGTCATGAAGATTAAAGAAAACTTTGCAATTGTAATACCATGCAGTATCAACCTCATGCGTCAGCCTATGTCTGCACAGAAGGCTCATATTAGTCTCGTAATATCATCGTTCATCGTAATCACACATTTTTCATTCAAAAGTTTTCGTTTTTTTTACTCAATCCTCGTGTTCACCTTCGTGTTCAAATATGTAACTATCACAGGATCGGGTCTAGGGTCAAGTATCATCAAATGGTTGTTGTCCTTCACCATTCCTTTGGGTAAACGATGAATACTTATGTTTTCCTGGTATTGCATCAACATGTATGTGCATCCGTTTATCATATCAGATAATTCTCTCTGCAGATCCTCTCCCTATGCTTTCTCCGCCATATCGAGCGCACGAATGTTTCTTTTTCTACTGTATTGTTCATTGCAGTTAGCCATGCATGTTGCTGTTCGATACTGCTTTATCAATTCGGTATTCTCTTCTTTTAAACTATTAAATTCCACGTACTGCGTCTCAAGCTTTTCCATACATTTAATATTTTCCATTTCAGCATACTTTAATTTATTTCAGGTTTCTTTGAATTCATTTTCAAACTTTTGTGTCAGCTCTTGAAACAAACTAACCCATAAGTTGATCCTTGATCTCCTCTTTCAGCTCGTCTTTCACTTCATCTTTTATTTCCTTTTTAATCTCGTCTTTGTGCTTTTAAAGAGCCTCCTTCACAGCTGCATCAATCAGCCTCTTAATATCGTCTTTAGTCGGGAGTTTTATTATTTTGCGTTTCCAGTCTTCCTCCTCAAAAACTGAGTTTCCTTGCGCCTCATTCTTGGCTACGCTTAAATCCTCAACATTCGAAGCTGTCTTAAAAATGAGATTTCTGTTGCTTCTGCTACTTGTTCGTGTCATTATTTATTCTTTCGTTTACAAGGCTAAGATTCTGGAATAATGTATATGTAACCACACTTTTTTCAAGTATAGCTTGAACTCGTATACATGTATAGACTGTATCTCACGCTGACCACAGCTCACAGACAGCCCACGTGGAAAAAAAAAATGAATTAACTCGCAAATTATTTCCATATTGTCTTTCAAAAACAGGTTTTATTGGACTGACCAGCATTTTAAAATTGACCCTGTGAACTACTGTCAAGATATAGTTCCATTTTCTTCGGAAACGGGAACTTCCACCGAGCTCTTTACCCCGTGTTCACCATTATCACTTGTCACCGACGTTCCGTGAATGAAGAGGTCGCAAGGTACAGCTATAGACATACATACATAAACATGTGGAGATCACGCATTCATTTTACTATCAGTTAAAAATATGGGTAAATTACGCGAATGGATATATAGATGCAAAGGTATTTAATAGCTATCAGTTGCATGATTAACACCAAGAAAACCCATTTAAAAACCAATTGTGTAGTAAGCCGGCTGTCGAGATTAAAAAGGTACCCAAATAGAAAGGTAGGTGCATGGATTAATCTTTTAAAAGTGATGTAAAATACATAGAAGGCACTTATTGTTTTATACATATTATTATTCCACGACGTGGTTTAAGGGCATTGGTAGACAGATTGGCGATATTGAAGGAAAGTAAGAAAATAAGGCCCTCCGTTTTTTTGTGGATAGAACACAATTTTATCAGGTGTTACATCTGTCCTTAGAAATTAATTTATTCTTATTCGGTCAAATACCAATAAAAAAGAGGAATGACATATTTTCTACTTTACCTTAGCGACCATGCAAAGCGGGCGTGGCCATCCTGGAAACTTTTGACATTTGCTCAGAGGGGGGGGGGGTCTGGCTAGAAATTGTTTTTTTCAAGCTAAACCTTTATATTATACCAGATACCAGAGCCTTGTTTTCATTATGTCAAAACAGTTTCATCAGTCTTTATCAAAAGTTCCAAGTTAGCATTTTAAACTTTTTTTATGTGTTCAAAATATATTCTAGAGGAAACAAATATGAACACGTTATTACTTTGTAAATACAAAATTTTAAAAGTTATAAAATCTGGAAAGGCAAGAAATTGTATCCATGTGAACAACTAGTTCTGTTATCTACTTCAAGGAAAAAGGACTTTTCTCCTCATATGCATATTTTATACAGTACAAATAGATAATAGAGAATTAATGCATATGAAGAAATCAAACATACCTTAGTTTGGTTGTATTTGAGGTTCATAGCAGATTGAACGACCTTAATTTATAGAGGTATTTGTCCGCTTGCTTTCTTTGCTAAATGGATAATTTCATAAACAAATAAACGTTTATCGGTATATATTTTTAATTTCTCTCGTCCCAAATGAATGGAACGTTATATCCTACATTATCACTCTCTATCTTCCTCTTTCTCTCTCTCTCTCTCTATATATATCTATATATATATATATATATATATATATATATATATATATAAAAGAAATTTTGTCTACGATGTCATGATAGATAATGCTAGTCAAGCCATATGCATACTTATCTGCAACAGCAGTTGGCTTACAACTGTGTCGCACTTTGTGTGCTCGTGAGACCACAAACAACTAGCATCTTCCATCTTATTGAAAATTCAGAATCTCCGTACTTTATTCTCCATGGTGCACCGTGCCCATTAGCCTGGTTCCCTGCTTATTATGCTTCTTGTTACGCAATCTACTACACGACTAACTAATCGAGAGACAATGAAGACACGGATTTTAATAGTTTCCGGCCGATGACATTGCCTTGCCAAATCAGGCTGGATACTAGCGACTAACAGCAGTGCAAAAGGTAGTTCAATCTGGACACTCGTATTTGTTATGTCCCTAGATAGCTGATGGCGGCCTTGCTTTTATACTCCCATTTCAATACCCTTCCCTGTAACTTCAATACAATTAGTACTTTTCAGTGTTAAAACGGAGAAATCTGGCCATGCTATTCAACTCGAACCACTCCCCGTGCGTGAAAATTTTATGAATTATAAAGTAAGTCAAGAGGTAGCATTTTAATATCCGAATCACCAAGTCTGTCCCCATATTTTTACCAAAGAAATGTTTCGTTTGGTTAATACAAGATAACTCACGATTTTGTACCAGCCATCAAGTTGTTTTACTTCTTCAGATTGAAAACAACCTAGTCAATTTGCAATGAGCACGGGAAGGAGCTGTGATATAACTGAATATTCATAATTGAAATTGGTGTCCAGTAAAAGCCTCTTATCGTTTTCACCAGATTTTCTTTGATATTTGCCCGGTGAGAGAGTACACAATACACAGCATTTAATTTTCCACTTACCGAAGAAGAGAGTGCTAATGTTTTGCTTGTTAACAGGTTCTTGTTATTCTATTTAAATTGCATGCTTGTATTAAATGAAAATGAAATATGTCAAAAGGTTAGCTGATCAAATGACTTTTACCTTTTCAGAATTGGTATATTATGCTGTATTTGTTTGCGTCGCGAATTAGTGATAGGGTGATGAAATAATCAAATAACCATATTATCTGATAGGGTGATGAAATAATGATAATTGCATTAATTTATTTTAATGATCATTATTTGCTGTTGCTTGACAAGTATAGTTCAAACTGTATACTAAATACCTGAAATGTTAATGTATTCCCTGTTTTGCTGCAATATAACACTAAAACTCAACATGTTACACATTAATGACATTATTCCCATAAGTGATTTTATTGATCTTTTAGCTATCCTCGGAACTGCTTATTGTTTACCTCAAAATTGGATTTTGTGGGTATATCTGAGAACCCTCTGGTCTCCTTAAGTCTTGGTAATTCCATAAGAAGAAGAGCTGTCAGAAAAGTCAACAAAGTTTGACATAAGAAGTCTGTATATGTAAGTGAACATGCATCTTCGCTAGCCAAGGGTCTTCGATCCACTTTGTTCCACATCAACCCTTGGCATCTTTAGCTAGCTGAAATTGTATCTATTGCTTCCTCTATCTGTTTGGATGCAGATGAAAAAAATGATCCAATCAGATCCCTTGTTACATTTAAATTAGAAGATTTTTAGAATATTCTAAGTGGCCTCAGTACACAGCGACACATGTCGCACGAATGTTTCTCCAATTTAAACTGTTCATACAACTTTTAATTTCAAGTCAATGACTGTGGACATCGTGGAAATCGCCTTATTGAATATCTAACAGGTCACGTGATGAATTGTCTTATTGGTTAATTGATTTCGCTTGCTATGGTCAGGGATTGATGTGGAACAAAGTGGATCTACCACCCTTGTCTAGCGAAGATGAGAACATGATGCTCACAGTTCACTAGTTATGTGGACAAGCCATAGTGGCCTTTCTTTGACCTGATGGTAAAGTACTCCTCGGGATGCATTCACACATAGAGTTTAATTACTGCATAACTAACAATATCCTTGAAATTGGCGTAAACATAGCAGTTGAACAATGTCACTGAAGCATAAAAAGAAGGTCAATGTGACCTTCATTCTGAGGTTAGTGTACTACATTTCAGGATGTATATCCTATCAGTTTCACAACAGTAACAGTATACGAGAAATTGACTTAAACATAACAAATGTGCATAGTCACTGAAGCGTAGCAAATGAGTCACAGGGATCTACTTTGTTAAGCTGGTAAAGGACGTCTCAGGATGCATGTCTGTATCAAGTTTCATGACACGTTTACATTGTCCATAACGTGTGAATGAGACCAGAGTTTTCTACTTTTGGTGGGTTATTGTACAGTAAAAAAACTTGACATTTACAGTTTTCATTCAAATGTCAACTTTCATAACTGTGCTGTAGTGTCAGAGAAACTGACCTACACATAACATGCATACAGTTGTTAACGACAACGGCAGCGGGGACTACTATAACGCAGGGGTTTGGCATAAGATATCGTGCACTTTCAGAAGCTGAGATAAGAAAAGTACAAAACTTCATTAGAACGTGCACATCTGCATATTTATGTATATGGGAGCTCTCTTTCTCTTTTATTTGGCAGCCGCAGCGGCTCAGTGGCTTCTATTTATTTATTCCCCGCAGTTTGATGGTTTTTATTTATTTATTTATTTATTCACCGGAGTGTTTTACTCATAAGGCTCAGAGTCGCAAACTGGGTTAAATAAAATGGACATTAAAGCTAGTATTCGTTGGCAAGATGCGTTGCGAATGCCAGACTTGTATAACTGCAGGATTTGATTTGTGTGCCAGGCAACATGTGGATAAGGCAGATGGGCAACTGATATCTGCGTCTTCTTCGAAGATAATCAGTTAACAAGTCAAACTATGGGACATTAACACTGAAATTTGTGTATAAGAAAAGGCGTTGCCTTTAATGACTAATATGTCACCTAAATGTCTGATTAAATTAGGGATAATTCATGTATGAATTATGTACAGGAAAACCTGAATGCAGCTCGTAAGATAAGGTTATCTGTAGCTCGGAACATAAGATTATATGTAGATGGCTGATAACTGTATCTAATAGTTACCATTCCAGGAAGAGGTGTTCATATTGATTGAACAACCTGTGCATGTGCGAATGTCAAACCGACAGCTAGAAAACCTTAGCACTCTTCACTAACTAATATACCAAACTTTTATTGTTACAGTTTTTATTATTATATTGTTTACGAAATTCGCAGTGTCTACAAATATATATATATATATATATATATATATATATATATATATATATATATATTTATATATATATATATATATATATATATATAATTATATATATATATATATATATATATATCATAACATAGTGTGTTTCTTTTGTTTGTTTGTGGTGTTTTTATTAATAAAAAGAATCTAATAAAAGTTTATATACTATGTTGTTGTATATGTGGCTATCTCCGTTCTGGCTATCTCTAAAAAAATATGAAGAAGGGCAGCAGAAGAAAATGAGGATACGAATTAATATCACATACTAATATCTAATTACCTGAAGAGCTACTGTATTTGTTTGACACAATTGCAAACATCCTCCGGCTTCATTTTTTGAGAGGTAAGTGTTGTTAGGTGTAACCCTAGTCCGATTCAGTGAATAGCAACCTGTGAATTTATGAATGGAAGTTAAAAACGATCATTCTGAATAAAAACTAATGAGAAGAAACAAATGTATAACAAATTACAGGGTTATGTACTAGGCGGAGAATGATTCAGGTCATTGTTAAATTAGGCGTTAATCACCGGAATGTGCATTAATTCACAATGCTACATCTTATTCAATTTCCAAAATATTATTTTGTCACTTAATTTTCACGATCAAGTTTATTTGTATATGTACAGAAGAAACTTGAATTTTTTTCTTCGTATTCTTGTTTATCTTGAGGGGCCCTGAGTGGCCGAGTGGTCTAAGGCTTTTACAGATCACTCACATCTCACCTCTGTCTGCGTGGGTTCGAGTCTCGGCTCGACCAACGTGGGCATGTTAGAAAGTTTGCCAGTAGCTTCCCGTGGGTCGGTGGTTCTTCCCGGAGTTTTTCCGGGTTCTTCCTTCACCAAACATACTGGCTGCCATGTATAGCCTGTCAAGTGCAGAATAATGGAGTTACACCAAACAAACAAAATATATGGTTTGTCTTGAAATAGATCCTTTGCAGTGTTTACGGTATAGCAAACGATGAAACCGCACAAAAAGAGGAAAATCAATTTTCAACTTTACCATCGATTTCTATCCAGTCTCCAAGTGAAAATCCTAAACCTGGAATAATAATAATAATAATAATAATAATAATAATACCAATCATCATCATCATCACCACCACCGCCATCACCAGTATTGTCGTCGTTAACGTAGTCATTATTGCCTTATTCCTCTCAAATTTGTTATTAATATCGTCCTTTTCGTCATTGTCATTCATCATCATCATGAACAGTCGCTTTTGACTTAAATATTATCATCAACATAGTCGACATCATCTTCGTTGCCGTTATCACAATCATCATCATGAAGAACACCTTATTCCTTTTTTCTATTATATTAATTTTTCACATGATTTTTCTCTCTTGTAAGTTTCACATTAAAAGAAAATATATATCACGTTTGACATTAAAGACTCGTAGATTCGTTTTGTGTCTGGTACGGTAGAAATACAAGATTTAGATTTTATTATGGATAAGTTGTTGCAATTATTATTTCAGAAAGAAGCAACTTACGAAATAATTGTTTCCAATGCTATTAATTATCGTCATAGATAGATAGATAGATAGATAGATAGATAGATAGATAGATAGATAGATAGACAGACAGACAGGCAGATAAATAGATAGATAGATAGATAGATAGATAGATAGATAGATAGATAGATAGATAGATAGATAGATAGATAGATAGATAGATAGGTAAATAAATCCTTTATATGACGAAACGAAATGGAGAAAAATGGTATTTAAAACATTTTTTCTGAAAAGATGACTCTGAATTTATAACGGTCTAGCAACGTAAAGGATACCTACCATGCTTAAAAATACAGAGAAGAATGAGTACAATGATACAGTTCCTTTCCATTGTAAATGAGTGGTATTATTGTTTGATTCATCTATTCGAGATCTGCGTTGAACATTTTTGTAATCTGCAAAATAAACCAGGAAGGGAGCACAATGAAACACAACAATGTTAGGAAGATAAACTCTTTGAAATAAATGTACTACAAGATGAAGAGTAATGATGTTAAATTTATATAGAATGTTCATAAAATAAAAAATAGAAAGGTAAAAAGTATAAAATCCATAATAATATAGAGTCGAAATTTGTTTTATAAACCGCATTGCCTCAAAATGTCCAAGATTTTCTACGGTGGCATATTATCATAAAGTTCCTCACTTGAGTTCACATAAAAAAAGAAAACTTGTAACTCGCAGAGTGGAAGTCGATAAAATCGACTTGAATGTGTTCCACTTTATTCGGGCACTGGCAGGGTACGCACTCTGGTCGAGGTTCGCCCTTGAGCAGGTATGCATGTGTCAGGTATGTCTCCTATACGCAATCGGCACAATGCAGCCTCATCTCTGCGATTTGTTCTATATGAGTGATGCCACTCGCCAATGATGGATTTTATGTAGCGAAGCTTGTTTGTGGAGTTTTCATTTAACATATTTTGCCAAGTATATAACATACGCCAAATTATATAATATTTGAAGTCAGTGTATGGAATCTTCCATTCAGAAATGGGTAATTGCAGGGCAGCTTTATCTGACCTTTCATCATTCATAATACCAATGCGAACAGACAGCCAACAGTACAGAATACTTTTTCCAGACTGTATGAGCAAATCAATTTTCTGTAAGATCTAGGATATTAACGCGTTGTATGATTCAAGGTATTGGAAGGCTTTTGGCGTTAAAAAGGAATCCGAAAAGATGATATATTTTTTAGAGGTTTCAATATATTCCAAATGTTGGAGTATGAGAGTTCCTTCTGACGTAAACATGTAGGTAGTCTAAGTTTCTGATTGTGTATCTGATCAGGCATTTGCAGGTAATATTTATAAGCTCATTCGTACACAATCGAGTCATAGTCAAGCTTAGATGTTTCTAAAGACCCGTATAACCACAGCAAGACCTTCTTATCTGCTTCGCAGTCTGTTTCCCACGACTGCTATAAATCTAAGACTTTTTATATTTGTCCTTGAGGCACCTAATATGTGGAAGGAAAGTTACTCTACGATCAAAAATAAGTCATAAAAAATGGACTTCTCCACAAGATAAAGTTTTGGGTCATCATGAATTCGATGTTATCGCCAGAAGTGCTTGGAAGCAGTTTTAGATTTCAAAAATGTAAAGCCGTTTTCTTCTGCCCATATTTTGAACTCTATATAAGGTCATCTACGAGGGGTATTTAACAAGTTCTGAATATTAGCGCGTTGTACAACAAAGTTCTTTATTAGTGAACAGTACGTGAATGAATCCCCTCAAAGTATTTTCCATGCACCTCTACACACTTCCTCAGTCTGATTATCCAATTATTAAATGTCATTTTGCATTAACATTTTGGTATGTTTTTCATACACAGGAAAACTGCACTTGCAATCGCATGGCGGCTTTTAAATCGTCTGCCCCTTTAACCACAATATAACCATATTCAGGATTTAGCAAAACAGATTGATGACAAAAGGAATAAGATGTTAGATGTACAGGATTTATTTAAAAGAGATTTAATAATCTATCTAACGCTATAAAAGCATTGCAAACCGTAAGAGAAAGACCATGCTAAATATATTTACAATCAGTTGCAGAAAGGATAAACTCAGAGATGGGTGCATTAAAGAATGACATGGAAGAAATAAAGAAATCGCTGAAAAATAAGTTATGGGTATATATTTATCGCAGTTGTTATGGGTTCTAATGTTTTTGTGGGGGATACATTTGCTAAGAACTATCACAGGTGCAACAAAATTTAACTGAATAAATCGTAATAGAAAAATGCCAACATAAAGAAAATATCTCTTCACAAACATGATATAACACCACAGGGTGTTGAGCATCTTATTCCCACAAAAACCCATCAGATGTGATGGAACTAATCATGAGGGTCAAGTTATGGTCTATTTATCGGACAATTTAACATTATAACATGTTACAGAGATACCTGTAAAAAATATTTAAATGGTTTGGATTCAAATTTGTATAAAGAATATATACTATTTACTAGCAGTTGTATATCGCTCTCTATCGGTTCGAGATTCTTTCTGGGATTCCTTCAATATTTGCATAGATGGAGCCCCATAGTATTTCTGAAAACTAAATCATTATTGGTGACTTAAATGAGGATTTTCTAAATTCCAATCCGAAAAAACTCAATGATATTATGCTACTAAACATTTTAAAGTATTTGAAAAACGAGTATATGAGAGAAACCACTCAAATCAGCATCCTTGCTCGATCCTGTTATAGTATTACCTAATATAGAAATTATAACTGACATGTCAATAAGTGACCACCGGGCAACTTATTTAATAACTAAAATACAAATCAAATTCATACCTTAGACGGAACGTGTGACTTTATAAATATGCGGACTTTCAGAAGCTTGATACTTTAATAACAAACTTTGACCAGATACACAATTTCAGTCTATGCCCCAATATCAACCATGCAACAAATCTATTTACATCCACGTTATTTTATATATGACTGACAGATGCATCCCCACAAGGCGAGTATCTAATCGACCTTCCGATAAAACTTAAATAGATAGCGTCCTGCGAAGAAATTCAACGAAAAGAGGTCAATTGATAAAGAAAGCAATCCGAACAAATAACCTTAGAGACAAGGTTAAATATAACAAGTTCCGAAATAAGCTAAACAATAAGAAATACATATGCAAAGGAAAATGTTTTTAAGATTGCGAAAATTTGGCACCCCCCCAACCAATTCTAAAGATTTTTGGAGGCTGACCCGACATTTAGTTTAGCAAAAATGATCCTGTAACATACCACCGCTGCTAATCAAACAATATAGTGGCACGTTAAATACTGCCTTTGCCGATTTAGAGAAGGCCCAGTGTTTAAATTCGTTTTTTCACATCTAATTCTAAAATTAACGATACCAATGTATCTCTTCCGGAATGCTCACTTCACACAAATAACAGATTGAGAAGCATTATAGTAAGTTAACAGGAATTTCTAGACGTTTTAAGACCCCATCCTTTAAATAAAGCTTGTGGCTCTAATACGAGAACTCACAATCATCTAAAATGTGCAGCACAAGCAATTATCAGACTTTAAGTGTTTTATTCAATAGAGCTCTTAATGATAAAATTTTCCCGTTCTTTGGAAAAAGATTAAGTATTACCATGACACAAGAAAGATAGTAAAAATGATGCCACAGACCCATTTCTTTACCCAGCTGTGTAGACAAAATCATGGAAAGGGGTATCTTCAATCATGCATACAATTACTTGCATGAAAATTATCTCATTTACAAATATAAATTGGTCTTTCTTCCAAATCACTCCTCCGAGTACCAACTGATAGATATGTATAACAGCATATGTGAAGCACTCGATAGTGGAGAAGACATGTGTATAATATTTCGAGATGTATCGAAGTCATTTGATCGTGTCTGACATAAAGGTCTTATACATAAACTTAAAAGCTTTGGAATAGAATAAGATCTGATTGATTGGTTCACCAAGTATCTCTCCGATAGACCACAATAGGTTGTTGTGAAAACCGCAGAATCAACATTAATGTATTCTTTTACTTAGTAGTCATAAAGATCACCAATGTAATTTATTTTAATCCTTTTCAATAATTCCTGACCTAGTGAGGTTTGGATTTCTCGATTGGAGGTAATTCAGTTTCATTAAATCGTTTAAATAAACCAATGTATTTGTTTGGGTAAATATCTTTCCCAATATACGTGGGTTCCATTTCCTCAAATTTGTAATTGTTTGCGTAAAGTTATCATCGTTTAGATTTGGCGCAAGTTGTTGTAGTTACTGGTTCATAAAACGATAATTATCTATAAATCTTATTGCTGTTTTTACAAAAACTTCTTTACGTTTTTTTCCAATCTTTCAACTTTAGCTTCTTTACTAAACGAAATATATTTTTCATCATTATTTGGTAATATTAATATTTCTTGATCTGGATCGGTTTTAACTACGACTTTGATTCTCCTATCCAGATAAATAGTGGAATACATTTTGGATATTTATAATTTAAATTACACTTTAGATATGCAAGACTTCTGTATTTTCCAGTTAAGTGAGCATGATATCAAAATGTGTAGTTTGTGGTGCTCTCTCCGTCAAATTCGTCAGCTTCGCCAACTTTATCAACTTCACCTATTCGTAGTATGTTTTGCCATCTTTGTTAATAATCTCCTTTTCACAGATATGACATATATTAGTGGAATTATAATACTTTTATTTTTTTAGTGAATTCTATCTGAGCAACTTTTCTTGGCCGTAGTTCTTCATAAGCAGTTTCTGCAATTGATTGAAGATATTCATTAACAAAAATGCAGTTTTCTCTTATGTAAACTATGGACTCGTAGTTCTTGCGAATTGATATAAGGTAAAGGCAAAGTCTTGATGGTATGTATTTTTTTTTTTATTGTCCATGTTGCATTTGAGTCCTGTTTACAATTACTTATTGGCTCAAGAATACGTTTAAAATAAAAATATAGAACAAAAGGAACCTTTAGTAGATTGTAATAGTTTTTAATGTTAACGACAGAACCCTGTTCTGCTGTTATGTCTCTTGTGCTTGCTGTTTGGTAGCATAATCTTTTGTGTTTTAATTCAGAATAATAATTTAAAATGTATTGGCTGTTTAGTTGCATACCCTATTGTGTTTTAATTCAGAATAATAATTTTGAAAAATTCAAGCACTTCTTAGATTTTGTTTTTCATTTTTTTTATGTCTTTGTTGATTTGAGATGTTACCAAATTTTATAAATACTTTATTCACCTATAATGCTAATTGTTTTGAATTTCATCAAATATTACTGGCATATCTACGTGATTATCTCTTTCTGTTTCTGTTATTTTAACTGGCCTTATAAGTCTTCTACTGTTTCCTAGAAATTCACAGATATATTAAATTCATTTTCAAATGTTTTATAGCTTGTATATTTATTGGGAATTTATTAAACCAATGTTTTATTTACTGCGGATATATTTTTGTGGTCTATACGTATAATTCCTACTTGCGTTTATAATTGCTTCGATTGCATCTATTGCAAACAGAAAACATTTGTTTCATTTATTTTGTACATTCAGACACTTTTTTTTTATTATGGTTTTTTCTATCCAGTCTGGTAAATCTGTGTGTGAATTTCCCCCTATTGGTCTAAATCTATCAATATGTAGATTTCAGTTTTTTATAAAAAAAAAAAAATTGTATCTACATCTATTTTTCCGTCCAAATATTGTATGAAGTTTATGAAACATTTGTTGAACTATACCTTCTTTTTCGTTTTCTATTATGTTTGTAGCTTTTGTTTTGTGATGACAATTATCACAAAGTATACGAATTAATATAAATCAAGCTAGACTTTTACTGAGCCTCAATCTGGATTTTTCTAGCTGATTTTTTTCCTATAAATATGGCTCAACTGCTTTAAAAAAGAGCAATCAATTTAATTACATAATAATGATGACTTTCCACTTTTTCAGGTACAAATCTATATTCATTTAAGCGTTTATTATACGAGTCTTGCCTCTTTTTTGTAATAATTCTTTTTTTTTGTTTTCGTATCATTCACATTTCTTTTTAATTCTACCATAGTTTGAACACGAATTAAAGGAGGCTGTAATTTCCTTCTTTCATATATTGGTACGTTTGCATCAAGGAAATGTTATGCTATTTGCATAGTGCTATTTTCTTTCAATTGAAAGTTTAATACAAATTTATGTGTAAAATGTTTCGTCTTTGAGTACTATTTCTTTATTAAAAATGATAAAACATTGAGCCTCTCTTTAGAGTCTTTCCACATTCACTGGCAATTATTGCTTGGTTGTATTCGCTGATTGTATTATCTCCTCTAGTATAATACCAGTAACATTTCATTATATTTGCATAATTTTTGTATCGTTTGTGGTTTGTATTTCGAGGTTCCGTTGTATCAATACACTTAATTTAATTAAAAAAATTACACATGAATACTTTAATATTTTAGCACTATTAATTAGGACTATTAATCGGGACCTATTTTATTTATATAGTACTTAGTGACACAACATTTTCTTCCGGCTTCCAACTATTAAAATATTCATCATAACATTTCTATTTTACCATGACATAATTTTTACCATTCATGGATTTAGTATTTGAAAGCAATTCTCAACCTTGAAGATGTCATCTGGTTTGGCGTATAGAGATAACTCCTTCTCGTAAAATAGTCCATCAATATGTTCTCCCTTTAAGTCTTCTAATTTATGTACCACATGGTCTCCTAAAATTACTTGTCTGATTGTAAAAATCTCTTCCTTGAAAGTAGCAAAATTTGACTAATATTTTGAGATCATAACTTTCTCACCTATTTTATATGTTGGTGTTCAATAGGTATCTGTTGCAAGAGAACCAAATAAGTTAGTCCATAATTTTGACCAGATACACGGGTTACTAACTTCAATTGGCGACAAGTCTAAAGATCGGTGATATGACTTATTATGTCCATCAATATGGTCTGATTTTACATCTGCATATTTTATAGTTTCATGTTTTGCAAAAATTTCCACATCCTAGTCTTAAGAGTTCGATTAAAACCTTTGACTTCAGACATTTTTTTTTGTCTACGTAAGTAGCAAAGTATTCAATAGTTTCTTTCCCCAATGATATTTTGACCTTTCGGTTATAAAATTCCTTTCCGTCTTCGAACTGTATTTTGTATGGATTTCACTCATTAATTATGTCTGTAAAACATGTTGTATGTCGCCTCCCATCTTTGTTCTTTCTTAGCCCTGGCGTATTTTGACAAAATATCTATCACTGTCAAAATATATTTATAACATTATTATACGTTTGATACACTTGCATTTCAAGAATGTCTTCATGGAATTAATCATTTCGTGACTAACACAAACCCTCCTATATTCAAATCTTTTCTTGTTTGTTGACCTGCTTAAGTAATGCGTAAGTAACCTGTTTTATAAACCAATCTTTAAGTTTAGAATATTTTATCCTCTTTGCTTTTCTCTTCTTCTCCAGTTTAATTTTCCTCCATACTTGATTCATATCTGTATAAACAACTGGACTTTTAGGATTGTATTATAGATGCCTTAAATACTGTTCTAGATTAGTGTAAATATAGTATAGATTGTCCTTTCATGTAAACAAAATTGATGTTTTTATTTGTTTAGATAATGTGGTAAATCTTTTTTGCTGGCCTGATTTAGAGTTCTGTTTAATAGTTCTGATTTATACTAATGTATAGTTCTAATGTTTTGACGTAACGTCAGTACGATAAATTACGTCCTGGTTTCCATCTGTTTAATTTTTAAAACTGATGTGCTTAAAATTTATCAAGCTAGCACTGAATGCTGAAATTAGTTATCCAGGCGTACAAGATAAAAGCCTTTTAAATATCTAATCCCTTTTGTTGTTAAGTAGTCTTGTTTCAACTCTTTATGGAACTGATTAAAGTTATCAATAGGAAGAAATTCACTCACCGAAGATGTTATTCAATGATGTGAGTATTACATTTGACAAAGACTTTGATATTTTAGCTGATCTAGCATTTACAAAAATTTCATGTTTTCTTGATTCGTTTTAAATCCTTTGTATCCAAATCCTTCTTACTAAATGTTGGCAGTTATTTCCTTGTATTTTCAATTTACTGTACCAATGTTTAATTCTTGTTTGTATTCTTCTTCCATTCCATCTTCATTTATAGTACTGACGCTAATATCTTGTTCGGATATTACAAAACCCAATTCTTTTTAAAGTTCTTTTTTCCCATTTAAATAGTATATAATGGCACAAGCTGGTGAAGTTGAAATTAAAATTATTGCTTGTAACAAAGAAAATTTTGATGATGAATATTATGATGATAATCAGACTACATTTACAATAAATTAAGATATATACACTGACAATTTATCAAATGAAGGAGTAGACCCTCAACAAACAAGACAGCAATTAACACTTGATGAATACATAGAATTTATCAGCCATGGTTTAGAAATAGATGAAACACAATATAATCTAATTCAACGTGATTTAGTTATTAGTAAAAAATGCCCATTCCTTTACCAAGAAATAGATACAACTATAATTCAAATTTTAAAAAGGGTATTTCAAATAAAATGTTATCTGCTAACACTATAGGTACTAAATGCGGAGAAAGTTATTTTGTTTTTTCATTAGGATGGACAAAAGAAGGAACTATATGGAATGCACCAAATTCTAAAGCAGTGCAGCAACCTACTGAATAGTCAACTAAAAATAACGAGGAAATAGAACTGACTACATTGAAATCAAATCAACTATTATATAAAGCAAGCAGAAAACCGATAATAGTTGGTGTTGCTGAAACAGATTTGACAAAATCTTGACATGATGTAAGAAAAACATGTGGGGATTTAAATAAGATAAATATTGATTTTAAGAATTAAATTGAAAAACTAAAACAAATATGTTGAAAATCGTTTATAAGTGAAGGAAACGTTAGTAGATTGTTACTGGCTAAGACTAAGCGGAAGTAAGAGATTTTGTGAGTGCTACTGATGTTGTAAATACCAAAATATCTTAAATGAAAATAGACCTTGACTTGAATGACAACTTTATAAAGCAAATGAAAGAAGATATTGGGAAACAAAAACAAAATGCAAGTAAATAAAAGCAAAATTAAACGAGTTATTACAATATCATGATATTTAAAGAGTACATATAGTTGGTCATATAATGCATATAAAAAATAACTGTATAGATAATAGTTATAACATTGAGTCAAAATGAAAAAAACGTTACCATTAGGTGAAAGTTTAAAAGAGATGTTAAAAAATAAGGTGTAACAATAGCTAATGTTTTTACAGATATTGGTATGATAGCAGCAACTCTTGTTATATCCACAGTAAATGTTGTAAAACGATTGGGTGGTAGCGGTAGCGGTAGAGACGGTGGTGGTAGCCGTGGTTCCACAGATGTTTTCATTGATAAATTTTAAAAAGTTATGAAAAAATATTGCTGACAATTTGCTTTAATTAGCCAAAAAGTCATAGCATTGTCTAGTATCATTGTTGGTGCAATAAACTGGCTTTTAAATTAGTTGGGAAAGTTATTTCTTTAGTAGCTGGTAAAGCCATTTTATTAATTCTTGCGTTAATGAGCTTGTTCTCTGTGATTGTACCAAAAGGTTTATTTTTAGTAACAAAGAGAATAAAGAACTAGCGAGTCAATCTGTTTTAAACAGTAAATAACACCTCCTGCTGAAATCATAGACATAATTATAAACACTACTTTATTTATTTCATGATCTTTATTATAGTTTGCATCTGATTTATCATGAGTTAGACTGTCACAATCTTTATCTTTCTTGTCTGCATCCTTCTTGTTTACATCTTTCTTGTCTACATCCTTCTTGTCGACATCCTTCTTGTCTACATTCTTCTTGTCGACATCCTTCTTGTCTACATCCTTCTTGTTGACATCCTTGTTGTCAACATTCTTCTTGTCCACATCCTTCTTGTCTACATCCTTCTTGTTGACATCCTTGTTGTAAAAATTCTTCTTGTAGATATCCTTCTTGTCTACATCCTTCTTGTTGACATCCATGTTGTCAACATTCTTCTTGTCGACATCCTTCTTGTCTACATCCTTCTTGTTGACATCCTTGTTGTCAACATTCATCTTGTCGACATCCTTCTGGTCTACATCCTTCTTGTTGACATTCTTGTTGTCAACATTCTTCTTGTGTACATCCTTCTTGTCTACATTCTTCTTGTCGACATCCTCGTTATCGACATTCTTCTTGTCTACATCATTCTACATCCTTCTTGTCGACATCCCTATTGTCAGCGTTCTTCTTGTCGACATCTTTGTTGTCTACCTTCTTGTCTACATCCTTCTTGTCGACATTCTTCCACATCCTTCTTGTAGACATCTTTGTTGTCTACATTCTTCTACATCCTTCTTGTCGACAGTCTTCTCGTCTACATCCTTCTACATCCTTCTTGTCGACATTCTTCTTGTCTACATCCTTCTACATCCTTTTTGTTTACATTCTTCTTGTCTACATCCTTCTTGTCTACATCTTTCTACATCCTTCTTGTCGACATTCTTCTTGTCTACATCCTTCTTGTCTACATCCTTCTACATCCTTCTTGTCGACATTCTTCTTGTCTACATCCTTCTACATCCTTCTTGTTTACATTCTTCTTGTCTACATCCTTCTTGTCTACATCTTTCTACATCCTACTTGTCGACATTCTTCTTGTCTATATCCTTCTACATCCTACTTGTCGACATTTTTTTTGTCTATATCCTTCTACATCCTTCTTGTCGATATTCTTCTTGTCTACATAATTCTTGTCGGCTTCTTCTTGTCTACATCCTTCTTGTCTACATCCTTCTTGTCGACATTCTTCTTGTCTACATCCTTCTTGTTTACATTCTTCTTGTTTACATCCTTCTTGTCTACATCTGTCTTCATCCTACTTGTCTACATTCTTCTTGTCTATATCCTTCTACATCCTACTTGTCGACATTCTTCTTGTCTATATCCTTATACATCCTTCTTGTCGATATTCTTCTTGTCTACATAATTCTTGTCGGCATTCTTCTTGTCTACATCCTTCTTGTCTACATCCTTCTTGTCGACATTCTTCTTGTCTACGTCCTTCTTGTCTACAGCCTTCTACACCCTTCTTGTCGACATTCTTTTTGTCTACATCCTTCTTGTCGACATTCTTCTTGTCTACATTCTTCTATATCCTTCTTGTCTACATCCTTCTACGTCCTTCTTGTCGACATTTTTCTTGTCTACATTCTCTACGTCCTTCTTGTCTACATCCTTCTACATCCTTTTTGTCTACATCCTCCTTGTCTACATACCTCTTGTCGACATTCTTCTTGTGTATATTATTCTTATTAACGTTATTCTCTTCTTTGTCTGCCATTTGACGAATTGTTGAAGACTCTTTATTGCTTTCTGTATTTATATTTTTTCCATGTCAGTATTTATAGTAGTTTTTTGCAGTCCAAATAAATCTGATAACTTTTTAAAATCGTTATTGTAACCTACTATACTACTCATATCGCTAGGTAAATGAAAGATACTATCACGACCAAGTACATAGTTTGGTCTAACTTTTGAATCTGAATATATTTCCCATATCTTGTTGTTATATTTTTGTTTGAGTTATAACCATGCTGACCTAAATTTCATTAAAAAAAAACATTTTACGACATCTTGAAAAGCAGAAACAGACTGTGTAATAGTTGTTCTATTTGTTACTTTTATGATCTAATAATCTGATTTAGCCAATTATGTCATCTGTTAGTCTGCTGCCCTCTTTTACAAACAAATAATTACATCCTTTTTTTTAGCGGGTGTTACCATTTTGTTATTTTCTTCGCCTGGCATTAGTCTCTAGTATTCAACTGTTTCAGCTCGATAATTATATTTTCGTTTGTAAGCACTTAGCACAACATCTGGTGTAGGATCTCCAAATTCTTGATATACAGTTTTAGGTACAACAGGCATACTATCATCTGGTGTAGGTTCTCCAAATTCTTGATATACAGTTTTAGGTACAACAGGCATACTATCAATACATAAATATATTTTGCATGTATCTCCAATCATCATTAGGAGGAATATTAAAGTTATTACAAATTATATTAAATTGCGTTAGATCTAGCTTGTTGTTTGTTGGAGTAAATGCATGATCATCTGGTAATGGTATTGGGTATTCAGACAGCAGTGTTTGTACCTGAAAGTTTACACATCTCTCTCTCTCTCTCTCTCTCTCTCTCTCTCTCTCTCTATATATATATATATATATATATATATATATATATATATATATATATATTGTGGTTTATATGTGAAATAGTCCTTTTCTGTGTAATATATATTTATCTCGCTAAATTTATTTTCTATAATAACTTGAGTTACTAAATTTAATGTGTTACAATGGGTTGCAGGACAAAAATAAGGTGCGCTGCTTGTTAGTTTCTTAAATTTGATGTCCATGATTCATTTATCTAAATATTTTCATACCGACTTGATTTACTGACTACTAGTTTATATGTACAGAATTTGAAAAGAAGAAAATATCGTTATACCGATAGTGTATTTCCTCCAAAGCTACGCGTTAAAAGGGGGCATGCGCCCCCCCCCCCCAATTAAAGACGCGCTTGGAATTATTACCCTGGGTTTTGGGTTTTTATGTAGTTAAGCTACTAAAGCGAGAAGAAATTGTTGTTTCTTAGTTGTCAATGATTTTGCGTGTGAGTAACTTAGTGCTTTTTTGAAACTTTTTATGACCAGTATACGGTTTGTTTAGAAAAGGTTTGACAACTAGTGGCCTTGGGTTTTGATTAAAATTCTGATGACCAGAGGAAGACTTTTAAGTACAATTTTAATGACCAGTTGCCAATGGTTTTTGTGAAACCCTGATGACCAGTAAGGGATTATTTTGTTGGCTTGGGGTTTTGATTCAAATTCTGATGATCAACGAATGATGGTTTAGTAACCTTTTGATGAGCAGTAGCCTGGGGTTTTGAGTAAAATTGTAATGACTCGTGGGAGATTTTATTTTTTGTTGTTGTGTAAAATATGGCTAAACAGTGTTCAAGATTTATTTATAACGTCTTGGGGCTTATTGGCTTACGGGTTTTCAGAATATTTTGGGTGACAGCGACCGATAGTTTTTGACAAAATATTGAGTGTTAGTAGTCTGCGGTTTTTCATAAAATATTGAAAACACTAGTCCGCTACGACTCAACATTTAATAAAATAGTTCGGATTTAAATACTGAAAGTTAGATATTTGGTTAAAAATGCATTAAAATGTAGCTTTAGTGAAATTTTAAACAAATCAGTTATTAATTTTGGAAATTAGGGTCAAATGCCCAGAATTTAGGATAAAGTATAATTTTAGTCGGAAAGTGCTTTTAACGAGTGTTTTTTTAAAAAATTCAAAATTCGATCAAAAAAGCAAAATATTGGTAAAAAAATGAGGTTACTGACCTAGAAGCTAGGTTTTCTATACTACTGACTTGCGACTGTAGTTAAGTACTGAAAACCTGGAAGCTGAAACGCATGGATTACATGCGCACCTACATATACTCACATAAACGCACACACATGTTTATGTTTAATACCCTATAAGCCCTTATGGACGCTTTCCATTTTTCCAGCGCAGAAAAATATTTGTTTTATGTTTTACGAAATAATTTACTAAATATCAAACAACAAATCAAAATTCGTCAAAATTAGCATTGCCAACCTCTTTATAATCGAAATTTTGTTGAAGAAAAGAAAGTAAAGCTGAAAGAAAAAATATAAATAATTGAATATATTTCGGCTTTCTCTCATGTTTGATTTGATTTTTGAAATTCTTTTGTCACTGTTGAAAGGAAAATACAAGTCTCCTTTCATTTTAATGTTCAAAGGGGTCTTTAAGAATTTGTATAATGTTGAAAATATATATTTGTTATAACTGGTGTGAGTTTGGAAGTTTTAGAATACGTTATGATGTATTTAAGAAACTTATAGACTAAACTTGTAACCACGATAACCATCTTATTCCTAATTAGGATTCGTACAGCATACACAATGTACAATTTTAAATCTATCTCTCGGATATATTTTTTCTTGAAATGTTCATTCAATTTTCACAAGTTACTTAAATGCATTAAATGCATAGGAATGCTAATTAGTGGATAGAACATTCCTCTTAAATCCGAGATGGAAATTTTATGCGAGACGAAAAAACCAAATAAAATCATTGTAAAAATATACGAGAAAAGATGAGAAAAGTAAACACTTATTAAAAAAGTGTTTTTATTGACTAAATACGCCACTGTTTGTTTTTTCCAGGATGGTCACATTATTTGATGCAGAGGAAGACTTGATTGTATCGATTATACTTACTTAGCAAGATGTTTTTAAACCTAAACATTCATGTTAAAAGTTTTGAAGAAACGTACTTTTTTAATAGCATGTTGTGAACAATATCTGAGTATTTATGAATGTTATGAATTTATTTGTAACAAAATTTATGCATTTGATTACTTTCGGAAGGATAAAGGGCGAGTTTTATCCTAATCCAAATAAAGGATTACCTCAAAATACAAGGATGTAAAAACTATTCCATGATAATATATTTCTGCTGTTTGTCAACAGCCCTCATGTTTACGAAGAATAAGCCCGTACAGTTAGAGTGCATAAGGTGTCCAAAATTGAGAATTTTTGCAAAGAGCGAGGAGAGGAGTCTCGAATTATTCTCGTTCTTCTTTTTCTTTTAAATAAACAATAATCTATGTGCAAACTCAGCCGTCCATTTATCTGAATTTTTTAATGTGGTTCATAGCCCACTCTGCCCTGTCACTAAACTTTGTTACCGTTTCTGCATTCTAAAAGTCAATACGAAAATGCTCACGAACATGATTTCCTTTTAATATATTAGAGTTTTCAGTTTACATCTCTTTTCTACTTATATTAATTTTACAACAAGTTCTTAAAATCACATTATGTTATTTCAACATCTAACACATTTACGCAGCGAAGTCCTCTAGATTAAAGATAATCTTATTGATCTGGCAACCACTTACAAGTATCAATGCAAGTCCCAGCTCCGGGGATCCAACCGGGACGGCAGAGGTGCAACAAAAGCCATATTACCGTTTCACATTTATTTCTAGTTTGTAGTGACATTCTTTTCGTCGATCATTGTCGTCTAATCTCTTAGAGTCGAACTTTTGTCCATCATGTGCTTTCTAAATTAGGAAATAAATATATGAATTTCTAGGGGGAGATCATTGATTACAAATAAAGGGAATTTGCTGGAGTTCTAAATGTGTTTTACTGATGCTTAATTATTACTTGATGTTTGTACTGATAATTGATTTCCAATAAATAATACTTATGTACTTATTGTAAGGATTAAATTGTAACATATGTATCAGATAGTACATGGTTACACCAACTAGCTTGATGAGTCATGCGGACGAGTTAGATTTATCTGCTCTAGATGTCAAAAGATCCGTCATCTCCACACATAAGATGCTAAACAGAGAACAGACTGAAAGAATCAATCTTCTCATCTCAAATTCAATATCAATTCGTACTATGGATTGACATTCTAGTGTGTTTGGGAGGGGTTCAGGGGAGTCAAGAATATATCTCTGGTCAATGGCTCAAAGTGGAAAAGGCTGCAAATGTACATCTGAATGATTACGTGTATCATGCAGATCTCTTTTTGAAGCAGGACGAATCACACACACAGGTACATGTATACATATGTGTGTTCGTAACATTTGAAAGGCATGGTTAGTCATTTTTGCCTATTATAATTCTATACCATAATCAATAAATTTTCTGTAAATATTCAAAGATGATTTTGAAAAAATGTTAGTCGAAGAAATTAAGTTTTCTCTGAGGAATTACATTACACTCATGTGGTGAGACTGCGAGATTAACCAATATTCTGCCTTTATTATTTTCAGCTAGATATTTATGTCTTTGATGAAGTCACATTCTTGCGTGCCATCTCTGCGTTTGGATGCAGACTAATCTATTGATTCTCTACAATTTTGAGTAACTCTACCAAAAGAGCCGACCATGCGTGGACCACAAAACGATGGAGATGTGAAAGGTGTTTTTGGAAATTGTATTATTCAGATCACTGAAGGGTCTAAAGAAATATCAACAAAATTCGGTCCTACTGAAAAAGTGAAATGTATATACACTAAAGTGTGCTGAAAAAATATAGTAACAAACAAGATATGTGAAATTATCTTTATCGAAAAAAGTTAATATCCTTAACATGTTTAGTTCTTTTTTAATATCTACCGAATAAACAAATAATACATTCAAAATTCTGACGAATTAATTTTACCTGTGCAAATCATTATTTTGCTTGATATCAAGCCTTTGTACAAGTTTTGCATTAAAAACCAATAAAAACAAAGGGGAAAAAAGAAATAAACATAACAAACTACATTTTTTTGCAATATTTAAAAGAAATTTAACTCTCAAAGGTGACGATATCTAGTGAAAAATGCTAGCTTCGAAAAGATCATAACCGGTGAGGGTAGGGGCCCCGGGTTGCCGAATGGACTAAGGCTCTCGCATTTACTGGTCACTGACATCTCACCTCTGTCTGCGTGGGTTCAAGTTTCGGCTCGGCCAACGTGGGTTTGTGAGAAAGCTTACCAGTAGCTTCCAGTCGGTTGGTGGTTCTTCCCGTTGTTTTCCCAGGTTCTTCCTCCACCAAATATACTGACTCCCATGTATAGCCTATCATGTACTGAAAAACCCACACAAAAAAAGCCAAAGCCACAGGTGACAGTAGAGATGGCTATTAGGTAAACATTACGTGATTGAGGTATCTTGCATTATCAGTGGAATGGCACATGCCAATGAGACTGGAATTTTATATTAGACCAGCCCAATGATAAACTGATATCAAGAACAAATAAACATATAGTTCACAGCATGCACATGCGTGTTTTTTGATAGTGACTGAAAGTCTTAAAAACTAGTATAAGTACCGAGTTGCTTCAAACAGAACTTGGATAAAAGTATGCTATCAATATATCATCTGCTAACTCAAACAGAAAGATTATGAACGGGTTAACATTCCGCCTGCCTACATTCATTTTACAACATAGTTTAACTCTTATTATTGAAAACAAATTGTTTCAGTTGTGAGCTGTGGAGATATCATCGCAATATTTAAGCGGAGTGATTTTGGGTTATTTTTCTATAAATATTATTCAGTACAAGACTTTTTACAATTTGTTTTAAAAATCAATTTTCGAAAAAAAATTGACTGGCAAAAGGATATAGAAACTAACTGTACCTAACTTTACGCTCACATAAAATATGCGTTAATTTTTCATGATTTAGTTTTGCATATAAATATATTAATTACATTTTTTTATTGCAATTCATATATACAAAAATACGTACAAAATAAAATAAACATTTAAACAATATGTCAGGTTAAAGAGCATTATCCTTGTCTATTCAGATGGGAAATACAATGATGAATTTTGTTATGTTTATATCTTTTTTCTCCTTTGTTTTTATTTTAATACAAAACTTGTACATTTTCAAGGTATACTGAAAAGAGTTATTTGCACAGGTAAAATCAATCTTTTAAAATTTAGAATGTATTATCGGTTTGCTCAGTAGAAATAATATATATATATATATATATATATATATATATATATAAATACATATACATATACATATATGTTACGCGAAGATATTAACTTATTTCCAGAAAAATAGTTTCGCAATGTATATATGTTTCATTGTTCCAAGATGAATGGATTTTTTTTACATTTCTTTAGACCCTTCAGAGTCATTGATCTGAATAAAAAACAAATTTCAGTAATACCTTTCACATTTCCATCGTTTTGTGGGGCCCGTACGGCCGGTTCTTTTGGCAGAGTAACTCAAAATTTTCGCGTATCAATAGATTACTCTGCTTACAAACACAGCAAGCGAATGCAAGAATGGGACCTCATCAAAGATATAAACATCTAGCTGAAAATAATAAATGCAGAATCTTGGTTAATATCACACACTTTTTTCGTGAGTGCAGTGTAATTCCTCGGAGAATATTTAATTTCTTCAACTACCATTTTTCAAGATAACTTTTGGTATAGGCCTCTAAAGGCACAAAGTAGCAAAAATTACTAATCATGCCTTTCAAAAGTAACGCACACACTCATATGTGTGTGTGTGTGTGTGTGTCATTCGTCCGGCTTCAAAGAGAGATCTGCATGATACAAGCTCCAATGCAGACGTACATTTGCAGCCTTTTCCACATTGAGCCGTTGACAAGAGATACCTTCTTTATCCCCCTCCCACACACAAATACAACGTCAATCCATAATACGAATTTATATTGAATTTCAGATAAGGAGATTGATTATTTCAGTCTGTCTTCTGTTTATCATCTTATGTTTGGAGATGACGGATCTTTTGACATCTAGAGCAGATAAATCCAACTCGTTCGCATGACTCATCAAGCTAGTCGATCTCACCATGCACTAGCTGATACACATGTTACACCATGCACTAGCTGATACACATGTTACACCATGCACTAGCTGATACACATGTTGTACCATGCACTAGCTGATACACATGTTGCACCATACACTAGCTGATACACATATTACACCATGCAATAGCTGATACACATGTTACACCATGCACTAGCTGATACACATGTTGCACCATGCAATAGCTGATACACATGTTACACATGCACTAGCTGATACACATGTTGCACCATGCAATAGCTGATACACATGTTACACCATGCACTAGCTGCTACACATGTTGCACCATGCAATAGTTGATACACATGTTACACCATGCACTAGCTGATACACATGTTACACCATGCAATATCTGATACACATGTTACAATTTATTCTTTACAATATGCACGTAATTATTATTTATCGGCAATCAATTACACATGCTACACATGTTGCACCATGCAATAGTTGATACACATGTTACACCATGCACTAGCTGATACACATGTTACACCATGCAATATCTGATACACATGTTACAATTTATTCTTTACAATATGCACGTAATTATTATTTATCGGCAATCAATTATCAGTACAATCGTCAAAGAATAATCAATCATCAGTAAAACACATTTAGAACTCCAGCAAATTCCCTTTTTTGTAATAAATAATCTCACCCTATAAATTCATATATTTATTTCCTAATCAATAAATCATACGAAGGAAATAAATTAGATACCGAACGACTCTAAGAGATTAGACAACAATGATCAAAGCAATGCTTGTAACAACAAACTAGATATAAATATGAAGCGTTAATAAGGTTTTGTTGCATCTCTGCCGTCCGGGTTGGGTCCCCGGAGCTGGGACTTGCATTCATACGTGTAGGTGGTTGCCAATCCAATAAGATTTTCTTCCCTCTTGAAAACCTTGCTGCGTAAACGTGTTCGATGTTGAAATAATATAATGCAATTTAAATAACCTGTTGTAAAATTGATATAAAAAGAATTGAGACTAAAATTGAAAATCCTAATATGTTATAAGGAAATGCCGTTCCTGAGCATTTTCGTCATGAATTTATGACATATTTATTTTGACATATACATTTTTTTGTAGCATGGCTCCACAATATATCAATGATCTCCTAATTCCAGCTTCCAACATCCATTCACAAAATCTACAGCGTATTTTGTACTCCAATCTTCATTTACCTAAATTCAAAACAACTCTATACAAAGCATCTATTACATATTCCTCAGCAATTTTGTGGAATATCATTTCGAATGATATTAAACAAACACCAACACTATCTTTTTTAATTATACCAAATCTCAAACAAATTGAGATACCTAGCTTGGATACCCCCACTACCTTCCCATCTCCCAAACCTACATGTACATATTATGTGTATTTTAATGTAATATGTGTACGTATGTGTGTATATGTATAATTTATGATTACAGGTGAATGTGTCAGTCACTGTAGTGAGAGTTGTATTTATACATATACGTTGCATTTAAAGTTTTAATATTCTATTATTGAGGACTGCATGTAAGATTGGTTGATTGAATCAGAACCAAATGTATTAGTTATTATAATTATTATTATTATTATTATTATTATTATTATTATTATTATTATAGTCGCAAGATAGGTCAGAATGGGGTGTAAATCGATAATTCATCCAGGTAATAATTACACAACTTGATTCGTCCAATAGCTTTGTCGCCTATTCACTAATAATGACCTGGACACATTCCGAGCGTCCATATATAAATTAAAAACTAGATTTCTCTATTTTTAAATGTTTAAACACTCCTATCCTCCAAAATATTTTAAAGACACAGATGCTGGGTTAAATGGGTGAAGAGCGGCGGTCTAACTCGACGTCGTACTAAATCCTGGCCGTTTGTACTTGTGTCAACCATGTCATTTTGTGTTACGCAGTTTTTTCAAACAGAATTTCACGTGCCGCTTAAATACAGTCGTTGTTTTGCATAAGCTCATTCTGAAACGTATAAAACCAAGTAGGAAATAAATGTATGTGAAGATGGACGCGAAACAAAGTCTAGTTGAATGTTTACATCACATATGTGAAACCCTGAACAGCATATTTGTCAAACTTTTTCATCAACTTCAGTCAACAAAAAAGAAGAGTCAGTTTTGGGAGGGGACGTTGTTTGAAATTAATTGTTATGTTACCTGATTATCTAGCGATAACAATAATACATCATTTGAAAAACGTAGATCTTGCTAAACCCTTAGTTTTGAGATTTCAAATTGTCCACAATTGTCTGACTAACGTTGAATTTCATAAACCGTGTATAAGTTTATGAATGAATCGTTCGACAAGAATCAGACAGTTCAAATTTAAATCTCCTGCTTTATTTGGACTTTGATGTCTGGTCATATTTTGGACTGCAAAAAACACGATTATTTATAATCCCAATAATCTTCCACAGAGCTTGTATATAAGAGATTAGTGGTGTAGTACCCGCCCACCCACCTTGCATCATATCTGCTCCATCTTCATCGTTGCCATATTGTAAATTTGAAAATACAATTTTATCTACCTGCAGAAATTGTCTCCACATGCTTTAAAGCATAGCTGGTATTTTGGATGAAAATAAGAATTCTTAAGATCACTTACCTGATAAACAACCCAAATTGCTAATAAAATCCACCACCTTGCATTTGAATTCCCAAATAACAAGAAATGATCTCGGTAATTTATTTTCTTACGTCAGTCTGATATGACACTGATATGAAGAGATAAGTTCAAAAGTACGACACGCTCGTAGGACTATATATTGACATTCTGACATTCTCGCGTGGATTTCACGCCATAATATATTTCATCTTTGTACAATAATGATGCTTCAGTCTCAATTATTTTGTTAGATATTTTTATTTTTAGATATGGCACGCAATTATACCAATTATTTTGGACACTTAAATCTTACATTTGATTTAACCATTATTGAAAAGAAAACTTGTATTCGTACATATTAAAAAAGCTATCATTTTTGTTCTCCCCCAAAAACGCCACATGTCGATATATAAAAGACTTATATTATTCAAATTCCTTTCTAAAAAACAAATGTCTGTCCACAGCGGCCTTCCTTAAAGTGGCGATGACCATCTGATTGCCGATGTACCCATTTATTTATAAAAAGGAGCAGGAAGTATCTCTCTTAAAACATTAACGTCGAACTCGGAATAAACACGGAACTATTTGGAATGTAATAGAAACGACATTTAATCGATACATTTTAAAATTACTGTACATTCTAAGTCAGATTTGTGTTTTCTAATGGTTTCCAACACTATTCTATGGTACTCTAAAACATGGTGCAACACTATCAGCTGATAACGCTGAAAAAGCATCTGTTATGTAATTCCACCTGCCAGTACAAGTGTATGTGCACAGCAAACAAGTAGTGTACATATAGAGACTTAGGGACCATAGTGACATTTAGTACAATTGCACATCGTTTTTGCGCAATAAATAAATAAATAGATACAGACTTATAATTCCAGCACTCTCCATATATACGCTACTCTAGAATAGCTCCATCTCTCATGCTATTAGAAAACTTGCTACTACAATTAATGGAGATGATAAATGCTACAATTGGGGTATTGGAAAAAATCACCAAACTAACTGTTTTAAATAAATGATCACTCGCGAAGCTGTTTTGCTTTGAACACCATATGTCAGTAATAAATTAGATTTGTTTACAGTGTTATTACAGTACTTATAACGTCTTTTGCAACATTAGAAACGGTACAGAGAAAATACGGTACTCAAACGGTACGTTATGCAAACGGCAGGAAATGGTACGCGGACGGAACGGTACGATTAATAAATCCATTTAAAAGGTACGATATGGTACGAAACGGTAGGCTGACCCCATAACATAGCAACTATTTGAACGTTTGTTTTCAATGTGTACAACTTACACGAAGAAATGATGGTCGGTTAGAAAAGGTTCCAAAAGCGAAAGGTACAACATGTGATGGAAACGATAAGAGACGGTAAGCAAATATTGTTGCAAAAGATGTTACAAGTACTGTAACTAAAGCCGCTTGGTCTAGGCTTATCGAGCAGGATCAAAGGTATGCCAATCGGTTCTTGCCAGAGTTGAAACTTTTTTATGTACTTTGAGCACACATGCTCTCTCCTCAATTAACTGTCAAGTATGAGATGGCAACTGGCCTGAATTGCTTGATTCAAGGGGAGTATGACAGCAACTCTTTGCCGAGGGAATGACTTGACATTACTTCACATTATAGAGCATATGAAACTGCGGTGAATCTTAAATCTCTGCTTGAATTACTTCCAGAGCTACAGGCACTTCGACCTAGGAGCTCCAGTAGGGTTGAAGTCAGCCATGCAATTCAAGTTATTCAGGGACATAATGGCTGATTTCACATAAGAAGCCGGTAGCGACAACCGTCCCAATTATACTAATCCCATCCCTAAGCGTAGTCAGGTGCATCCAAAAGTTCAGAAATGGCTGTCCCCAGGGATTGGTTTTTACCAAAAGTTATGATAAAGTTCGAGGTTAATATGCATACACAACCAAAATAATTATATGTATATACATATACACACACACACACACACACATATATATATATATATATATATATATATATATATTCGACAATTTTGCCTTGTACGAACTAAATTAGATCTAATGATCAGACTTATGAAACGACAGACCCAGGAGGAAGAAAATGATCCATCAAGAAATTAGCGCCATAAAAGTAGGCCTCTTTAATATAATGAACAGGGAATGTTCAATTAAGAACTTTGCGCCATAGAGCTAGACATGTTTAACGTAAATAGATAATAACATCGAACTTTTATTCCATATTACAAATACCAAATTTGGACAAGATATAAGGAAAGCACAAGATGGATGTTTGACATTATTGCATTTTTAACACTAAGCATAGATCTGTATCAGCTGCTTAGAGTAAACTCATACATGGATTTACCTGAATAGATTAGTTGCTGCCAATGTGAACAATAAAGATTGTATATTGCTCTAGAATCTGAGTTTAACACTCTAAGTGAGCATGTAGATAGACCATTACAATTCAATTTAGAGTGTTTGTCACTGGTTTGATAGATATCCGATAAAAGGAGGACATTTTGGAATTTGAAAACGAATTTGCTATATCCGTAAAGCTTCATTAAATATTGGAAGGTGACGACAACGGAGCTATATCCAGCAGACCTATATCAAGCCTATTAGAAAAACTGAAGTGTACAAACAAAGTATGTTATGATAATAACATTTAAATGTGGTAGTATTAATAATTACAAAGTCGGAAGATATCACTATGTTGAGAAAATAGTTTTCAAGATTAGTGTAATTGCAGATAAAAAGACATAACGGACAGTAATATATCTGTAAAAGATGCTTGACTTTTTCAATGCACCAGAGGAAATATCAGAACACAATAGACTCTGCTACGACGTATAATGTTCAATCGCTATAACATGTAAAATCTATCAACACGAATTAAAAGCTATGTATGTTATTTTGTTGGGTTCTTGAAGGTATCACAGCAGAACAGTCACACACTTCTAGTCATACAGAAAGGATATGTGCAAAGGATGATTGATCTAATGGCAATGTGGATAAGAGGTTCAAGCAACCATCGTGTATGAAGAATTAATACCGAAAAAATGCAAAACCTTAGTACTCACAGACGAAAACCAAAAACATTTTAACTCAACAAGTGCGTGTTATATCTGTGAGAGAAAATTAATTGAAGATAAAGATCGCAATCACGACAACAAGTATAGATGTCCTGCACATAGGGAATGCAATCTGTATTACAAATAACCAAAATACATACTATTCGTCACTTACAACTTTTCCGGTTATAACATTCATCAAGACATTGGATAAAAATGATCCAAATAAAGAGGTAAATATTACACCGAAAAACGATGAGAAATATACTGCATTCAGTTATAATGTCATAGTTGATAGGTTCATGAAAGAAGGGAAAGAGATAGCAACTAAAAGAACAGTTAGGTTTGTAGATTCATGGGATACTCTATGGAATAGCTGGCAAATAATGTGAGTGATACAATCTTCACAAAAATACTGAACCAGTTTAAAACTTTGACGTCCGAGTCGTGTCAAGTACATACTCCACATTGGTAGAGAGCAACGAATCTGGAGTCTGAATATTTCAAGAAAGACATTTACCCATGGGAATATATGGATAGCTTTGATAGGTGTAACAGAACGTCTATTAAAACGTTGTCTTAAATTCTAAATGATTAAAATATATTAAATGACAATTATAAGTATATTCAGGTTATTTTAACCTTAAAACATTTTAGTTCACCTTTATAACTATTACAGAAAAAAGATGCATTGACGTTCTGTACCATTTTTAAGAATTTAGGAATGTCGGAATTAAAAATTACAAACTATACCCTGATCACTCTATTAAAGACTGAAAGCGAGTACGAAAGATCAAGATTACGGGATAAGCCTGTGCTGAGCACAACGACAGTGTACGATACAAAAGAGGCGCACATTTGTCTCCCATTGATGTACTATTTATATGTATGAAATAAACCGTTGAAATGTTTGAATGGTAACTGATCTTAGTAACTCTCTCTCTCTCTCTCTCTCTCTCTCTCTCTCTCTTTCTATATATATATATATATATATATATATATATATATATATATATATATATATTAGGTTGTACTGTTCTAATGTACCTCTGGAATAAGTTTTTTTTTGGCAAGATTTTGTTTTATTTTTATATTTGCCTAGGCTTTAATTTCAAAACAGAGATGTAGTCATTTGTTCGCATTAAGATTGCACTGGGAAACAATTTTGAGGTAAAGTCTTGTGGTTGTATGTAGTCAATTGCGAACTGGCTAAAATAAGCTGCAATGATTAGCTTTACAACTTCTCCAACATTCATGTTTGATAGTGAAAAAGTTGTAAACTTAAATATCTTGTTCAAAAGCATGCTGTAGGCTGCTGTGAGAACAGCGTTCAATATATCACGGTAAAATTTTTGATTATGTTTTTCTTGTAGTCGATATTTTCACAAGGTAAAATGTATTTTATTTATTAGCCAAGAACGTTGGTGCATTTCAAGGATCGGATTGTAAGATAAACAGATGGCTTCATCTTCTTACTGTATTTCCTACAAGCCGTGCTTGTTCTCTGAATATCGAAACCTCTGTGAAGACACTAAGAAGTCGTTAGATCAACAGGTAATATAACCAGACCATTTAGTCCATGATTACGCCGAAAGAATTCAAAGTAGAGACCTTCCATTGTAGTGAAAAGATCATTCACGGCAGAAGATGAAAGAGAATTAATGGATCATGTTAATGCAATAGAAATTGTCAATTGTTAAATTTCATGTATCAAGTATGATATTAAAATGTATGACAAACTGTCTGAGGATATATATATATAAAAACATTAACGAAGACACTTGTAGAACCCAAAAGGTTGAATTGCAATATGTTACGACTCTATGGTCTAAGAAAAATGTAACAGAAAGAAAGTGAAACCAACAAATCAAGTAAAAAATCAACAAGCAATTTATTACTAGATAATTAAAATGAAAAATCAAAAAGTCACTTACAGTAATGTGTTTTGAAATCCTAATAATCCAATAAGAATGATTGTTCTAATCACAAGTCCTAAATATAGAATGTTCCGAATTCACGGCTGTGTCCTTGAATGTTATGATGTGCTAATGGTCTCCAAAGTCCTGATGTACTAGTAATCTTTGATGTGCTGATGTCAAAATGAAGTATTCCAAAATATCTGAATAAGTTCACTTAAATTCCAAAATCATCAATTAAAAATCCAAAATCCGAAAGTTTATGAGCACTGTTATAATCCAATGAATATTTAAAATAATTCCTCTCTTAGAATTTGGAATGAATTTTCACAACTGTAATAGCTCTTTACAAGACTGATGGTAATGTCAAAACTGAAAAAATGTCCACCAAACATGGTATATATAAAGATTGGTCACATGACAGAATGTTCTAGAACATGTGTCATCTTAATGGAATTTTTACTTGTAAACACAAATTTCAACCTTGACCTTCAAATTGAGAAAACATATTGATCAAAACAACCTAATTCAAGGACACTAGTTAAACATGTTTTTCCTGATAAACATAAAGATTTAAGCAAATATTAAAGTGAAGAAACATTTATAATTTCCTAAAATATTTATAATATTATATAAACATCACACATAACACCTCCCCTCATAAAGAAAAAGAAAGATTTATATAATAAAGCTTTCTTTTGAATATACATCTAATACTATAATAACCAAAATTTCATAAGAACATGTTTTATGATACTGGACTTAATTACATCAAGCAATATTACATTTCTAGGCACGTGAGAGTGCATCTGCAATCACATTGTCTTTTCCCCTAATGTGTTTGATGTCAATGTTATATTCCTGCAATATCAAACTCCATCTCAACAATCTCCGATTTTTATCTTTCATTTTGTTGATGAAAGTAAGGGGATTGTGATCACTGTACACAATAATTGGAGAAAGAGCTGAAGTAGCATACACTTCAAAATGCTGTAAAGCCAATATCAAAGCCAAACATTCCTTCTCAATTGTGGAATAATTTTTCTGGTGCTTGTTTAGTTTTTTAGAAAAATAACACACAGGGTGATCCACACCACTTTTGTCTTCCTGAATCAATACTCCACCAACCCCTACATCACTTGCATCAACAGATAATTTAAATGATTGGCTGAAATTTGGTGCAGAAAGAACTGGTGCATTCTTAAGCATGGCCTTTAACTTGTCAAAAGATTCCTGACACTTGTCAGACCAATAAAATTTGGCTTTCTTACTCAATAAACTTGTCAAAGGTTCAGCAATTTTGGACAAATTGGAACAAAATTTCCGATAATATCCAGCCATACCTAGAAATCGCATCAGTTGCTTTTTACAAATTGGAACTTGAAATTCAGAGATAGCTTTGACCTTAGCTTCTATAGGTTTAACTTGACCTTGTCCCACAATATGTCCTAAAAATGTGACACAAGCATGGCAAAACTCACTTTTGCTCAAATTAATTGTCAGATTCGCATCACTGAGTCGATCAAAGAATTTTCGAATGGTTTCCAAATGATCTTCCCAGGTGTTGTTGTAGATAATGACGTCATCGATATAAGCGTCACAATTATCAAGACCAAATGTTATCATGTTCATCAGACGTTGAAACGTTGCAGGCGAATTTTTCATTCCAAACGCATGACTTTATATTAATAAAGTCCATCTGGAGTTACAAATGCTGAAATTTCTTTTGCCCTTTCCGTCAGTGGAATTTGCCAGAATCCTTTTAAAAGGTCAAACTTGGTGACATATTCCGCATTTCCAATTTTATCAATGCAATCGTCCATTCTTGGGATTGGAAATGAATCAGTTTTGGTGACACTGTTGACTTTTCTATAGTCAGTACACATACGGAATGTATTATCTGGCTTGGGAACAAGAATACATGGTGAACTCCAGTTACTTTTACTTGGTTCTATGAAATCATTCTCCAGTAAATACTGAATTTCTTTCTTCAGATAGTTCTGTTTGAGAGGATTCATCCTATAAGGATGCTGTTTCACAGGCGCAGAATCTACAATGTCAACGTCATGATAAATTTTACTTGTTCGTGTTGGAACATTTGGAAACAAGTGCTCATAGTCATGTAATAGCTGTTTTAGTTCATTCCTTTCCTGTTGTTGTAGATGTGAAAGTTTCTGGTCTAGGTTGTTCAATATTTCTGAATTCCGAAGATTGGTTATACCAGAGTCACTATAGTCTGATCGTATTCCATCGTTGATATCTTCACTGTGTGGGACAGGTACAACTAAATTAACTGAATAATTAGCTAATTAGCTGGGCTATCTCTGTCAAAATATTCCTTTAACATATTTATATGACAAAGTTGTTTTTGTTTCCGTCTCCCAGGAGTGTTAATGATATAATTTAAGTCATTTACTTTCTTTTCAACGGTATAAGGACCATAAAATTTAGCCTGAAGAGGATTCTGAGGTATGGGAAAGAGAGCCAGAACTTTGTCACCAGGTTTAAAACTCCTTTCCTGTGAATTTCTGTCATACCTTAATTTCATTTTTGACTGAGTAGTGTGAAGATTAGTTCTTGCTACTTCACAGGCCTTTGACAACTTGTATTTGAAATCAGAAACATAATCAAGAAGATTAATCTTTGAGTCTTCATTTGAAAGAAGTTTCTCTTTCAATAATTTCAATGGTCCACGGACAGTATGACCAAAAACTAGTTCAAAGGGACTAAAACCCAACGACTCTTGAACTGATTCCCTAACAGCAAACAACAACAAATGAACACCCTCATCCCAATCCTTTTCTGAATCAGAGCAATATGATCGAATCATATTCTTCAAAGTTTGATGAAATCTTTCCAAAGCACCTTGACTTTCAGGGTGATAGGCAGAAGATTTAAACTGTTGGATGCCTAATTCATGCATAACTTGTTGGAAAATTCCAGACATAAAATTTGACCCTTGATCTGACTGGACAGATTTGGGAAGGCCAATAAGTGTAAAAAACTTCACCAAAGCTTTCACAATAGTTTTAGTTTTTATATTTCTCAGAGGAATTGCCTCTGGAAATCTTGTAGATGCACACATGATGGTCAACAAGTATTGGTTGCCTGACTTGGTTTTAGGTAAAGGACCAACACAATCTACCATTATTCTACTAAATGGTTCATCAAATGCAGGAATAGGTTGCAGATGAGCCTTAGGTATCTTCTGATTGGGTTTTCCTACCATTTGACAAGTGTGACAAGATCTGCAGTATTTAGAAACATCACTTTTGAGTTTCGGCCAATAAAAATGATTCAAGATCTTGTGATAAGTCTTACGGACTCCTAAATGACCAGCCAAAGGAGTTTCATGGGCTAAATTAAGAATTTCCTGTCGATATGACTTAGGAATAACAATTTGATAGCTCACTGACCACTCATCACCAGCGGGTACATCAGGTGGTCTCCATTTCCTCATAAGGACCCCATTTTTCACAAAGTAACACACTGGAACTTGTGTGGCTTCAGTTTCACTAATAGCCCTCTGAAACAAACAAGATATCTCGGGATCTTGCTCCTGTTCAACGACAAGGGATTGTCGTTTGTCATCCTGATTAGAACAAAGAGAATGAGTTGCCAAAAGAGGATCACTGTGATAAATACCATTTGATTGATCAATACCTGAGGAAAAAGTGACCTCATCAAAAGACTGTCCAATACATGTGTCAGCTAAAGGAATAATATCCTGATCAACATCACTCTCAAGAGCTCTTTTTGCCATAGCTCTAGTAACTGCACAAGCAGGGTACAAATCAGGGATTTCAGTTTCGACATGATCAACTTTCTGATCCAAACAAGGCTTGTCAGTTACAAGTGGATTAACCACAACCTTATCTCCAGCTAGGTCATTGCCTAGTAATAAATGAACACCCTCTATGGGTAAAGAAGTCACTGCCCCAACAGTCACAGGTCCAGAAACTAAGTCTGATGCCAAATTTACACAATGAAGAGGAACATTTACAAAGCCGCACTCTACTCCCTGAACAAGAACACTTTCACTTGAAGAAGACTCCTCAGACAAAGGCAAAGTACCTGATAATAAAAGACTCTGAGAAGCTCCAGTGTCCCTTAATATTTTAATTGGCATAGGTTTGGCAGAATCACCAATAAGTGATATAGAACCTTCTGACATGAATGGTTCATAAGCCTCCAAAATAGAATCAGACTGGGGTTTGTTTGACCCAACAAATGTATTGCTTTCAATACAAGACCGTCACCTTGACCTCGTAGAAATAAGAGCATTTGGAAAAGCTCTGTCTTTACTCTGTTGCTTATTTTTCAACTTGAAGCAATCAGAAATAACGTGCCCTTTCGTTTTACAATAAGTGCACGTAGGAAGAGATAAGGATTTCTGATCAGTCTTATCAGATGTTTGATTCCTAACAGTTGTGCTGTTGTGAAATGTGGAAGTACTCGAATGAGATTGAAATGGTTTTTTACCAGAAAACTGCTGAGAGGACGACTTATTGCCAAATGAAATTTTGTGAGTCAAGGAATAATCATCAGCCATACGAGCAGCATTTTCCAAAGTTTCTACATTCTGCTCGTCAAGATAGGTTTTAACATCACTATGGATGCACCTCCTGAACTCTTCAATTAATACGAGCTGTCTGAGGTTATCATAAGCTTGATCAACTTTCTTGGCTGAGCACCACCTATCAAATAGTTGTTCTTTATCCCTTGCAAATTCGACATGAGTTTGTCCAGTTTCTTTTCTACAATTCCTAAACCTTTGTCGATATGCCTCTGGTACCAACTCATAAGCTTTTAAGATGTACTCCTTAACCACATCATAATCAGTGCTTTGTTGTACTGACGGTGAAGTGTAGACTTCACGAACATTGCCAATAAGTACAATTTGTAATAACAAAGTCCAATGCTCTCTGGGCCATTTCAAGTTTTCAGCTATTTTCTCGAAATGAAGAAAGTATTTATCTACTTCTTTTTCCTGAAAAGGGGGTACTAACCTAATATATCTAGTAACATCAAAACCTGAACTTGTGTTTAAAGGAGTGGAGTGTGCTCTGTTTGCCAGTTCTAATTCTCTTAATTTAAATTCCATTTCCCTTTCTTCTCTTTGCATCTGCATTTGTATTTGTATCTCTTCTTTCTGCATTTGTATCTGCCTCTCTTCCTTCTCTCTCTCCATCTGTATTTGCCTCTCTTCTTTCTCTCTCTCTATCCGTATCCGCCTATCTTCTTTCTCTCTCTCCATCTGTATCTGCCTCTCTTCTTTCTGCATTTGTATCTGCCTCTCTTCCTTCTCTCTCTCCATCTGTATCTGCCTCTCTTCTTTCTCTCTTTCTCTCTGAATCTGAAGCTTTGCCAATTCTAAATCAATCTGGTTCTTTAACTCTAATTCCCTTAATTTCCTGTCAGAACCAGATACAGGCTTTCTCTTCAAACTTAAAGCACTGCTATCAAAAATTCCCTTTCCTACTAAATACTGAATCAAAATAATCTTTATCTCCTGTTTTGTCAATGATAATTTTGCCTCAGATATACTGTATTTTCTGGCAAGCTCGAGCAACTCATCCTTTCTCATGCACTCTAACCCCTCCTGGGTAGGTTTTGAAATGAAATTCTGAACATTAGATGCCATTGTAAATGCTTGTTGGTTTCACACAAAAAAATTTCTCTATTAAAAATCTTTGCCAAAGACAAAAAAATTTAGAGACAAAATCAATATGAATTTCAAAGATAAATTTAATATCTCTAATATGCTTTAAAGAAATTCAGATCCCAGAAGACGAGCCCCCAATTTCTGTTACGACTCTATGTTCTAAGAAAAATGTAACAGAAAGAAAGTGAAACCAACAAATCAAGTAAAAAATCAACAAGCAATTTATTACTAGATAATTAAAATGAAAAATCAAAAAGTCACTTACAGTAATGTGTTTTGAAATCCTAATAATCCAATAAGAATGATTGTTCTAATCACAAGTCCTAAATATAGAATATTCCGAATTCACGGCTGTGTCCTTGAATGTTATGATGTGCTAATGGTCTCCAAAGTCCTGATGTACTAGTAATCTTTGATGTGCTGATGTCAAAATGAAGTATTCCAAAATATCTGAATAAGTTCACTTAAATTCCAAAATCATCAATTAAAAATCCAAAATCCAAAAGTTTATGAGCACTGTTATAATCCAATGAATATTTAAAATAAAATTCCTCTCTTAGAATTTGGAATGAATTTTCACAACTGTAATAGCTCTTTACAAGACTGATGGTAATGTCAAAACTGAAAAAATGTCCACCAAACATGGTATATATAAAGATTGGTCACATGACAGAATGTTCTAGAACATGAGTCATCTTAATGGAATTTTTACTTGTAAACACAAATTTCAACCTTGACCTTCAAATTGAGAAAACATATTGATCAAAACAACCTAATTCAAGGACACTAGTTAAACATGTTTTTCCTGATAAAAATAAAGATTTAAGCAAATATTAAAGTGAAGAAACATTTATAATTTCCTAAAATATTTATAATATTATATAAACATCATACATAACAAATAGCTGTTGGAAAGTGTTGAAAGTTAAAGAGAACAATTAGTTGTTCATCTAAAATTAGATGGAGCGACATTTAGAGACAATATTGAAAGGATTAATGAAAAGATTAGATAACAATTATCATGAGGTGGAAAGCTAAAGTAGCCGTTTAAATAACAAGGAGTGCTACTGCTACTACAACGACTTCAATTAACATGATTATATGAACAGCTGCTATGCCTTTGGCAAATTTTTTAAAAGGCTATGATTACAAGTGGGTAGTGGAGGAAGTGCTTTTCCATCAGGGGGCAAAGATGATTCGTTCATTTACAAAAGTATAACCAGCTGAATAAACAGTGGTAAATATTTGTCTGAGTTAGCCTATAAAAGTGGTAGCAGCATTGCATGGAAATATTGATGCTGTGATAAGTTGGCTGCTAAGAAGTCCCTCTTTCCTTGCTGAACGTGTTATTTTGATTGTTTTGGGTTTAGTCGCTTTTACCCACTTTGATGTTGCTTTCTTATCCTCAACAATATTCTTATTGTCACAGACTGTTTATCAGGCTTTGGAATACCATTCTTTTCTACATGGGTATTAATGGTAGGATTCAACACAGCTTTAAACGAGTCACTGAACGACGATACTACCAATTTTCATGACAATGTCACTCTGTAAGAAAAATGCGCCTTCACCACCAAAAGCATAGTCTACTTTTCACTTTAAAATATGTTATGTCTTGTAAAAATTTTATTATAATATTTTTATTTGAGTTGTATCCTTGCTGTCCTAAAATGCATAGTAAACTAGCATTTTAGCACTATGTGATACTGTCGAAGCAGACTATCTACTAAATGTTCAATGTTCTGTTTTGAACTTGTGCACATACAATGCAAAGCAAGTAAGACTCTAAACATTGATTCGATATGGCTATTCCCTACTCCGCTAATCCGTTACTATCTTGCAGAAAAAAGGCAAGTACAATCAGTGGGCCGATCTTTGTCTGCCATGTAATTGATTATCGTCAGATGACAATGTTCTCCAATATTCAACAATTTCTGATCCATATTTATATTTACAATTGTATGCAGTTTACAGAACAGCAGGTGTAGGCTCCCAAAACATCAATGGACAGTTTTATATTCTTCTGGCCCATTATCAATCAAGCATTTGTGTTGTTTTGTTTTTTTCCCTTGATATATCTGCTCTGGTGGAATTTTAAAAGTGTTGCAGATCGAATTAAATTGTTTCGTATTTATCCAATTGTTATTTGATTTAGTGTTTCATCATTAAGTAAAGGTATTTAGCATTAAAGCTAGCAGTTTTTGCATCTAAAAATGCATGCAAAATGTATAAACAGATTTATATAACTCTGACAAGCTTTTATCTCTTAGATGCCTGCATGAAATCCGACACTGCTCGGTTTAGTTCATTTGCCAACAGAAAATGTTACACTGTGCTCTGTATATATTCATAAAGTCACTGTCAAACTTTAATGTGCAGTTCTAGAACATGTTTAATGCTTTATATGTGCAAAATTAACTTTCAGTGTAATACATTATTTCGCTTGTTCATTATTTGTGCAATACCATGGTCATTGCCAATACCTTTGCATGGGTTAATGGAGGGTTAATCTAAGCTACAGGAGAAAGATAAGGTGCTTTACTACATTGTTTCATTTTGTTCATTTTTCAAATCCGAAATCCATCATGCCATATGACTCTGCTGTATACATGCTGTGCACATTTTGCACGTGTGCCGTTTCCCGAAAGGAGAATTCCCATCCATAGAGATGATGGCGTAGACACGCATCGCGATGATGAAGGCAAATTCACAGTAAACTTAGGGCCTATTACTTTAGGGATTTAGTCCTCAAATGTATCTCTAGGGTTTATAGATGCAATATTGCATGTATCTTTATTTTGATTCCACAAATTAATGTAGAAATTATTTTTCTTGTGCAAATATATTGATCCTTTATTTATTGTTTCTTCTACATACACATCGAATTCTTTGTTGACTTTTGCTTCTAAACTTTTAATTTCCTCCAGTGTAATACATGTTTAATCTCCCTGATTTTATACACACTTTTCACCTTGGTATTTCGTATTTCCTTTTCCATTTTCTATATTATTATTTCTCTGTTGCATTTGTGACATTGTACAGCTATTGGTTGTATCTCCATATTGATTGTAACATTTATTTGTACTGTTCAATTTCAACTACTACTAAATTTCAACTGAACGTTTCACAGGAACAACTGAAACTTCAAAGTGTGTATATCTACGCTCTGTGAAAGATATAGTCCTATTTTCATAGAAACTGATTTTGGTTAATTATGTAGTAATGCTTCGTGATTAAATGGTGCATGGATCAATTGAATCTGTATATTGTAAAACTTTTGTCCAACAAGATGCATTGTTTTTTGTGTAACTGCGCGAAGCATTGTTATGCATTCTTTGAAAAATATTTGCATGAAATCTGAGATAAGTTTCAATGTTCAAATGATTGCACCAATATGTATGTGATTTTCATTACCCCTTACCTTGTTCGAAATCTCATATAATGTCTTGTAATCTTTTGCACTGCATTTTTATTTAGCTTTTTAGAGATACAGTTAGAATCAACGTCTTTTTTAAATTTTATCTATTTTCGTTCCTTCTCTGATCTATCTTATATCCTTGCAATGAACTTGTGTATGTTGTAGTCACCTGATCATTTGTATCACGTGTACAATTTTGTGGTTAATCTATGATGCTTTTGGATGTACTTTCGTGTTTTCTGTGGCTTTGTATTCAAAAATAAATTCACATATAATACGTGTAAATTTCTTGTTTTTCCATTGCACTATGTACACTTATCAGAGTATAGAAATCGTTATCTTTACAAATCTGAAGAATAGTTGTCTCATCAATCTCTTTAAATTATCCATATACTACTGGTATGGGTAAATCTGTTCTCAAATATTTGGGATCCAAGTTTTCAAAATGTTTCATGGTTTTTGTTAATTTGTTTCGCAAGTTATTCTATACTTTGATCCATAAATCTGAACCAGTCAATAGATCTAACTGTTCTCATTACAACATCTTCTTTACCAACTTTATTACAATTATCTTCTACAAATCGTTGCTAAATGATATATGTCTTTCATCGTTATTTCGTAATAATGTCAATTCTTGCTCTGGAATAACACTTCATCTATTTCTTAGTAAAGAGACGCGAATCATGGCCAGATGAACTGTGGATGAATAATTGTATGTACTGTGGTTATCTGTAATTTAAGTTACATGTGCATGACTTCTATAGTTATCATTTGTTTTTGAGTAATTCAAATAGCATAAGAAGATAACCTGATTTCAGCACCTGTTTGAATACTACCAAAGTGTAATTGAGGTCCACCCACGGTTCGACAGAATCAAGATAACGGACACGGGGCTGGGGCTGGAGGAGTGACTTTATGTTTGACTAGTCGTACTATACGTGCTGAATCATGTGTATTTGTTAGTAGACGTGAGTTTTAGTTAGTAGATGCTCATGCATCTTTTTTGTTTGGCAGACACCATTAGTCAGAATGTAATATCTACTCACGAAGCCTGGGCTTTGATAAAATATGTTACCATCTCATGAAGATCTGTTGTAGTGACCGGGTGGAAAATCAGGTTTTGATGATCTATTGTTCCAAGAGATGTCGGTGCTCCTAGAAGGGATAAATCAGAAAAAATTGTATGACATATACCACCAGACCCAGACGTTCTCCCTCCTCTCTGGGTTATAACCTTCGAGGTGGAAACCTCAAATCTTTTGAATATATTATGTGTCCTTCTATGACTACATAGATACTTTTTTTAAAAAAATTACCTAAAAATGCCACTATATTTACTTTTTGGTGCCTTTTACCTATAAGCCCTGCAGGGGTCAGTACAAATTGTATACCTTTCGTAGACGATTATCATATTGGTAATATATCTGTCAAGTGTGGTGAATTTTCATAAGGCGGTATAGATGGAGTTAGGTGTACTGAAACACAGAGAATTTCACAATTCCGCAGTGTGTGGATAACAGTTTCATGTACTCAGCGATCAAATAATATTAATAGCATAGTGATAATATGTTTATAAAAGGTGTCATGTTTTAATATGATTATTCTGATTCGTTAGCATATCATCAGTTGAAGACCAGTATGTACTACTGTTGAAGACAATATAGTGTGCATAACAAGCTGGGTTTCTTAGACCAAGAGAGTAAAATGAAATTCCGATGCTTATTGTTTTAATCTGAAGTTACTGCAGACCTCGAACAGCAAACAATTGTAACACCCATATACTTCTCGCGAGAGTATTTTAAATTTTACCTATCCATATATATCTTTAATTGATTTGAAGTAATTTCATTATATGCATGTGGAACAAAAGTTTTCATGCGCCTCGTTACTTTGATATATATATATATATATATATATATATATATATATATATATATATATATATAAATACATGTACTTACACCGGTAGCCTGAACCCAGCGAATGTATTTATGGTGGGTTTGAAGTAAGATCAAAAGAGATAGGGTCAACTTTTTTTTGTAGTTTGCATTTCTTCATATGCATGTGCGCAGTTGTCTTTATTATTCTCGACAAATATCGAATCCAGAAGTTTGTTTGGTATTCGCTTATTATTTGTCTTTTCTCTTAATTGATAGTTATAGCCTACAATGACATTAAAAGGAACCAACAACTCTTTCTTTGTCTGGTTTTGTTACGATAATTATAGCCTGAATACCGTCTTTTTAAAGTGTATAGATATGACTAGGAGAGAAACAGTTAATATGGAGACCTGACCGGTATACAATTATTACTTCAGCAATAACAATTGTTTCAATAGCTGCTGTCGGAAAACCATTCTTTCAGTATATCTCTTCTGTTTATAAGCACATTTGAAAGAACTTATTTTCTCTTCTCCTTCCTAGTTTAAATATAATATAACACAATTAGTTTTATGACTTTATATCATCCTCTCCACACAGGTCAATATAAGAGAGAGAGAGGTCCCCTGAGGTTAGCTAGTATTGTAAAACAGACAATAGACCAGGCTACAATTTGGAATGCTAGAAGCATCAAGACATGAGGTCAAATATCCGCGCAGTTTTGTTTTGCCGATGTTAAGCCTTTAAATTACAATAATGATAGAGGAATATCAGACAAATCTATCACCATGGCTGTCCTGAATTTCAGCCATGTAACGGTGTTCAAGGCCCAGCTATTGCCGTCCTTTAATCATTCACAAAAAGGGTATTCGGTGACAATCTTTACACAGACCATCTATTGATAACGGCCAATTTTAACTAGTTCCCAGGATGACAACTATACGTGGCTTTCACCAGTCCTGTCAATATTGTGACATTAAAATGTGTTGGTGAGTAAGGCTCTGTTTGTATTAATAGTATAGGTGGCCAATATGGGAAAAACTGTGCCTGTATGGGAACAATGGGAACAAGCATTGCAGCCACCATCTTGGATTGTGCAGATATGGGGACAAGGGAATTTAGTGATAAAACATCCATAGGATTAACATTGTGGGCCTGTATGGGACAACGGAAAATGTAATGTTAGAAACTTATATAGGTTTTATATGGTGGGCCAGTATGGGAACAAGGGAAAATGTAATGATAAAATCATCTATAGATTTAACATTAACTTCCTGAAAGCCAACCCATAGTCTTACTCACCAGCCCTCACACCTACTCACCACACCAATTCGTACTGACAAGCACAAACACCTACTGAACATCACCGGTCTTACTGACCAGCACCTATTTCACCAACACTCATACCTACTGACCATCACACAGATTTATTGATCAGCACCCAGAGGCACACAAGTTTACTAACCAGCACAGGTAACTAATGACCAGCACTCATACCTACTAATCCCCACCCATTCATACTGACCAGAACCCACACCTACTAACTTACAACCACACCTACGGAGCAACATCCAACTCTAATCACCAACACCCATACCTATTCATAAGCACCCAGTCTAGCTGACAAGCACCCAAATCTACTAACGAATACCCACGTCTACTGATGAACACTCACACCTACAAACAAATGTGAAAGGGTAGGATGTAAAGTAAGGGATTTAAATAATGAGGATTAACATCTAATTGTTCACAGACAATAACTCGCTATCACCATTCAGCTAGTACCCTAATACAAACAAAACAGAAGAAGGGAAGTGCCATGGACAGAATGCTACCTAGTGGCTACATGAATATATTCTAGATTTATATATAAAGCATCAACTATATCTGAAAGTATGCTGGCAGTGTTGGTAAATATCCATAGATTGTACAGATGATAAAAAGAGCTGTAATAAAAGGAACCAACTCATATTAAAACTAAAATTCAAAAAATGACAGAATTTATCGGAGACTAAGATAAATCCAGAACATTATATTAACAATTATGGCTTAAAATAAAGTAGTACTAGGTAGTAGCAGAGACGGAATAAAAGCCAACGAAATATAGCAGAGACTGAAAAATATACTAAAATTCGGAAACAAACACAGAATTTGCAGAAACTAACACTTAAAAGTATTACTAAATTCCGAAACAAATACCGATTTAAGAGAAGACTCAAAAGAAATCCCGAAACGTATACATTATTAAACTAATTGTAACAATTTGCACACAAATCCTACTAGAAAGAAAATCAAGATTTTTAAAACAATTCTACTAGTACAAAAAATTACACAATCAAGCAAATTATACCAAATTTAGAGGTTACAAAAAAGAAATATAGAGAACTTTAAAGATTAAATACTAGCGACAGCCAATATCTGATTGGATGTGTATGCCATTAGAATTCCTGCAGGATAATATTTGTTTTGCTCGACCAAAACGATTTGGAATATTTTCAACGATCAGTTTCACAAGGCACTCGAGAAACCCAACAGACGTGTATTGATTGGGTACCAGCCACTCTCTTATCGTCTTAAAATGGATTTTTCCGAGAGCAAACGCTGTCCATCAAATATCCTTCAAGTTTCTTTGCTATTCTGGATGCAAAGATATACATGACTCCAGCAAACTACATAAACAACAACAAATTGTTCTGCATTTTCGATACTCCATTGAACTGAACGAATGACTCAATATGGTGTTTGTGCACTCCGATCTTTTTATGTTTTATCATGTCCAACGATAATCTGTGCATGCCTATTATCCTCCTGACAGTAAATCGCATTTGACACTATGAATATTGGCTAAAAGGAATATCTAGGTCAACATATATTTCCACAAGGAAAAGTCACCGTGAAACTTCATTTTAGAAAACGATTCTTGGCTGATCCGTACCTTGTGTATCATGTGTAGCAAGTGGCCGTTCGAAAACGAGAACATTTATTTTTTATTTTATTTTATTTGTTGATTGATTTATTTATTTATTATTTTTTATTGGGGGGGGGTGTCTTCAAATCTGTTTTTCATACTGTGGCACCAGTCTTTAAACCTATTGTCGTCCAAGGATTGCATAAATTAAATAATGCTGCCCTGACGCAAGGAAAAGTATTCATCAAAAATGTGTTAATTCTCAGAGTCCCATGCAAGAGCTACTGAATGCTGGAAGGAGGTTTTGACCCAGACAGGAAAAGAACTCATTGGACCCTCTATAAAACCATAGGTCATCTCGAAATAAAGTGACGATACTGTTTTATCTATTAAGAGAAACACGTCACTGGGCCCCAGAATGTCCACAACGTAAAAGAAAAAGGAACCTTTTATCTTAATAAACTAGAACTTAGACCCCTACACAAAGGAAAAGACAAATGTTTGGTGTGTCTCGAGCAAGGATATTCGCTATGACAGAGCATTAAAAAGATTTTTGGGGTGGGGTGTGGTGGGGGTGGCGGGATTCTTTTTAGTAATACTTTTCGTTTAAGCTATTATTATTGATATAGTATTCTGGCTTTGTTTCGTCTCTTTTAAATTCTGTGTCAGTTACTGGGGTATATGTAATGCTTTATATATAAAGCTAGAATATATGCATGTAGCCATTAGGCAGCATTTTGTCAAAGAGACTTCCCTACCTATATTTGGATCATAAAAGGGTGTGTTTTGGATTGTGATGGTAAGTGATTGTCTGTGTAAATTTAGGTGTTAATCCTCATTATGTTACCCCCTTACTTTACATTCTGCAATTATACATCTGTTTGTAGGTGTGAATGTTGGTCAGTAGGTGTGGGTGTTGGTCAGAAGGTGTGGGTGCACGTCAGTAGTTTTGCGTGCCTTTCGGTAAGACTGTATTGCTCAGTGGTATGGGTGTTGGTTAGTAGATGTGGATGCTGACAGTAAGTAGGTCAGTAGGTATGGGTGTTGATGTGAGATCTTGGTATTGGTCAGTGTGAGTGCTGGTCAGTAGGTGTGGGCGCTGGTCAGTATGAATGAGTATAGGTCAGTATGTGTGAGTGCCGGTAATTAGCTGTGGTGCTCTGCGGTACGACGATGTTTTGGTCAGTTGGTGTGAATGTTGGTAAGTGGGCTTGTGTGAGTGCCGGTTAGCTGGACAGTGTAGTGGTCAAAAGATGTGGGTTCTGGTCAGTTGATGTGAGTATTGGCCTGTAATACTGCATTGGTCATTAGGAGTGGGTGTTGGTTAGTAGATGTGTGGTTGGTCAGTAAGAATGTGTGTTGGTCAGTAATTATGGGTGTTCGTGGATAAAGGTGGGTGTTGGTCAGTAAGAACAGTTGCTGGTCAATAAAATTGGGTGTTGTCAATTGGTATGAGTGTTAGTTAGTACATTTCCTCTTGTTACATTCTGACCCACTATATAAAGTCTATAGACGTTTCAAGATTATAGTTTATATTGTCCCCATAAAATATTAATCCAATGAGCATTTGGAACATAAAATGCACCTTGTCCCCATACCGACCTAATCCAAGATGGCTGCCTTAATGTTGCTTCCCACTGTCCCTATACAGGCCAATTTGTCCCCATATAGCCTCCTTTTACTACTTATACTGTGTATAAATCGTGACATTTATTTACCGTTTCTTTAAAATAATTCATTCTTAAATAAAGAATGCATCTCTTATATTAAACTATCTCTTGGCGAAATAATATTTTACATCAATATTGCCGTGTATGCACACATACTTACACCTGTAGAGATATAGCAAACAAAGATATGGGCATGTAATTAGGCGAATGGATGTCCAAAATCTGAACAACGAGTGTTCATATATAGACAATTAGACATTTATCACTGAGAGAAGCGAGTTTGTTGAGAATTCTTAAAACTATGTTAACCTATCTTGCATTGATTTTTTGGTATGTTTAATAAAAAAGTGGGATTCATTAATTGATATAATTTGATTAAATGATTGATTGATTGATTGACTGAAAGATTCTTTCCTTTCTTTGTTTCTTCTTTCCATCCTTCTTCAGTTCCTCGGTAAGAGTAAGTGTCCATGACACTGCTGACCAGTTTTTTTGTTCAAGTACAAAATCGACTTTGCTGAAAAAAGAATGCATAGAATTGTTGACGGGATTGGTGTCGTTGATTTTGAGGACTCTAATTTCTTTAGATGCTTTCTGAATAATCTGTTTTTGCATTGGGACATTGGGTTTGGTAAATACTGAAAAGACATCACACTGTTTACCTAAACGAGAAGGGATAACCTGTTTTCCATTTTTGATGCTATTTTTGAACGTGGAAGATTGTGTGAACTTTTAGACGAAAACATCTTGTTCAGAGGAACTGAACTGGATCTTGTCCAACACCTTTTCAATTATGCTGCAATTCGTCTCTGTTGCTTGCTATGTTCATTGTTGTGGTAACGTAAAAGGGTATCATCAAGGATACACGTATGTACTGTAAGGTTGAAGCTACAATGTATCAAAAGCATTAAAGATATTATGAAATCAATCACAGTCATATTAAATTATCCATATACAAGAAAGGTAATATGACCATTTTAGCCTCTTGCATTTGCAACAAGAATGCAGTGTTTTATTTGATTCTACCCAGAGGATAAATATTTCCTGACAGTTTGTTATAATTACATGGGGCAGTAACTCAGTCAATTAATTAGCATCAACTCTGTCAATATCTGAAGTGGTGTGTAGATGTGTACAGCGCAGGCTAGACATCTGTCAGTTAGACCCAGATGCCTCCCGCCAAATTGGTATAGTTTTAAAAGGGGAAAATACATTGAACTTAAAGTTCTGCTCATCTGACTGTGAGGATAATTGAGCTTATGATATGGCCCTGTGTCCATCATCTGTCGTCTATCATCAGCCATCCATTGTCCACCGTCTGTCCATCAACAATTGTTTCTTAACATTTGAGAGTGCATATTTCTGATCAAACTTGGAATACGGCTTTACATCAGGAAAAACTAAGATAAGTTCGATGATGAGCGAGATCCAAACATATTAGTGAGCAAATTTTGCATCTGATTTGCTGACCTTGTTTCCATTCTAGAGGGCATATTTCTGATCCATCTTTTCTTTAATTTAGAATATTTCCTTATATCCGTACGATCTCTGACAAGTTCGATAATGAGCGAGATCCACGCATAATAATGAGCTTGTCTTGCATCTAATTGGCTGAACGTGTTACAGCTGGAAGCCGTATTTCTGATCCGAGTTTGACCGAACTTGAAATATATAATTATATCATCAAGATATTAGACAAGTTCGATAATGAACATTATGCACTCATATATTGATGAGGTGATCTTGCATCTGACTGGCCGAGCAAGTTACTACTCTGGAGTCCTTCTTGTTAATCCGAGTTTGTTCAATCTTGAAATATGGGCTTATATCATCTAGATCTTAGATGGATTTGATAATGAGCAAGATCCACACATATTAATGCGCTAATCTTTAATCTGATTGGTTCAATTTGTTACCACAGCAGAAGTTATATTTCTGGTCTGATTTTCATCAAACTTCAAATAAAGGTCCATATCATCAGGCCTGACATGATATCGATAATGCACAGGAATCAGGCATATTAATGAGGTGATCTGGCATGTGCAATTTTGAGCTTATTACCAGATTAGAGACTGTATTTGTAATTTAGTTTTGATCAAACATGGTAAATTGGCTTAAAGGATCAAGATCTTGTTGGATAAATACAGATAAGAGCTAGATTTCACGAATATTTTTAGATGATTTTGCATCTGATTCAATTTTTCAACACTTCAGCTACTCAAATTCTGATCATATTTGTATCAAACTTTGTAAATAGGATTATGTCACTGTCACGGAATTGTAAAAATCCCTTTATTTATTAAATACATGTACTCGGGTTTCGTTTTTCGTGTACAGATACCCGAGGGTGATTTATGTATATTGAACAATATTTCGAAACAGTGAGTTCGGTTCACCCTATGCCGCACGTGCGAAGTGCTTTCGATGGGAAAAACCGAATACATCAAGCGTACGGACGATGTAGGGTTGCATCGTATGTGCATAAATGCCTCGCCGTACAACTAAGTCTTTACATTACGGAACGTCTTGTCAGTGAGCAGTCTACTTAAAGATTTGCACATCTTCAACATAACATGACCTTGTATCAGTGTACAACATACCATATTATTTAATACCCTGTTTATGTGGTCTCGTGTACAAAATAACACATTATTTAATACCCTGTTTATGTGGTTTTGTGTACAATATACCACATCATTTAATACCCTATTTATGTGTATAACACACCACATCATTTAATACCCTGTGTATGAGGTTTTGTGTACAAAATACCACATTTTGTCACTGAAGCCACAACAATAAAACCAAACCAAACCATTTTGATTGTAACAGTTTAAGGCTGCCTCACTTTTATAAGTATTTCTTGGTCTTAATCAGAGTGTGCATTTGTGTAATTATCAGTAGTCGGTATCATGGGTTACTTCCCTTGTTTTGTTTTCATTTAGATAGAGTAATTTTAAAACAAAAAAACAAAATTGTTTAAATTACATACGATGGACGAATTTTGTTTGTCTGTCAATCCAACTAATATATGCTTCTCAAGTACTGAAGGACTGGGCTTATTATCTGGGTCAATTTCGTACATGTGACTGGATTGACTGGCTATGAGAACAAGCTGCACACGTGTTTCTGTTAAAATCAGATCATAAATATGGCTCCCATAATGGCAACAAACTCAGGCAATAAGATTTGTGTATTGTAACTTGCTGCAAACTCGTATATATACATATGGATTAGTCAGTTCAAAAACTAGTTTTGCAGTATTCGTTCTCAATTTTGTACAAATATATATATATATATATATATATATATATATATATATATATATATATATATATATATTTATATATATCTTTCAAAGATTACCTTCCTACGTACCAAAATACCTCCTATATACGCATTACACGTACCTACCCCATCCAATACAAAAAGGGCACTTTTCTTAATCCCACTTCCGGTCTTTTTAGCTAGATTTTTACTGTATATATTGTCTTGTTTTATGACTGTTATTTTCTACCACCTGCTTTTGTGAAATGTAGTATTTAAACTGTCCCTTTGAGAAATCATCAACACAAGGTGATAAAAGAAGATCATTTGAATATCAAAGCCGTAACATTTGTCGTCATATTCGGTAAAACTTCCCAATTAAGACTATTGACTCAGACTGAAGAAAAGCACCCCCAATTAAGACTATTGAATCAGACTGAAGAAAAGCACCCCCAATTAAGACTATTGAATCAGACTGATTAAAAGCACCCCCAATTAGGACTACTGAATCAGACTGAAAAAAAGCTGTCTCTATTAGGATTACTGAATCAGACTGAGAAAAGCTGTCCCAATTAAGACTACTGAATCAGACTGAAGAAAAGCTGTCCCAGTTAAGACTACTGAATCAGACTGAAGAAAGCTGTCTCTATTAGGACTGCTCAATCAGACTGAAGCAAAACTACCCCAATAGTTACTACTGAATCAGACTTTCAAAAAGCAGTCCGAATTACGACTATTGAATCAGACTGGATATAAGCGGTCTGAATTGAAACATAGTCAAGTTTTGTATGACTACACGTACTGTGATACAAAAGAGAGTGGCACCTTGGCTACTGTCCATTCAATGATGTCTTTCTCTGAATCCAAGTAACAAATTCTTCAATTCAAAATTTCAACATGAAGTCCTCCAATTAACATTGTTGCTGTAAATGTAAAGTTGATACATATATATCACCAGGTGAGACAAAAATGCATGTACTTATCCAGGCAAGATTTTTGTTTCCTTTTGTAAGAGAGTGATCTTTTGTAAAAGGTTACCAAAGTGGACGCATTGTGAGACTGGGATCTTTAAAATCTAGGCAACAAATATTACTGTACTTTCAAAACTTTCTGTATAAACTAAATCATAACCTAGTAACTTATTCTAACACGATAGTTCATGTGAATAGACAATAAAACAATTGCTGTCTTGCTGTATTTCCATAAGCAATTAACACAACAAATTCAATGAATATCCTGATATTTAATGACAAACAGATTTTTACACTGGATGGTGATTTCACACAGAGAAGCTGGTGAAAAGAAAACAAATCTTTAATGAAATTGTATACAAGCTATTTGTCATTATAATTATACAACTGGAAACAATGTATTTGTCATTATAATGATACAAATTAAGTTTTCCCTCAACACTTCTCATCACCATTTTATTGAAAAACAACCAAGCTTTAAATGATCTTACGATTTGTGATAATAAAATCGACATTGTTTCATTCCATAACTCTTCACAAGATGATGACCTTACCTGTCATGAAATTTAAATTCATTGATACTTGGTAAACAATTTTTTTAAGCATGAGCAGGAGGACTATAAATTCATTATTGATAAGAAGAAATTATATGCATGAACTTAAAAAAGGCTGATTTCGTTTGCGGTGATGTTGAATACATCACGCATTCAGAGAAACATGCATTGATACTGAATGCTCCTGAATACCTTCCCTGCATTCAGTTTAAAAACATTTACCTCATTAACTTTAAAATAAAGATTCAAAGATAGTTAAGTGATTACAAATGATCAATCATTGCTTATTAAATGTTGCACTATGTAATTTGTTCATTGTAATGTACAATGTCTGAATATATAAACACAGTTACATTATCTAAATCCTGTTATTTTTTGTCCACAAATATACAAAACACTCGAGACTGAAACGGTGAAAAAACTAGAGTACCACAAACGGTACAATATACGCATGCTAATCATTTAATAGTTTTCTATGTAGGTACCAGAAGGGCATGGCTGACTGAGATATTGAGCAACATGTCTTAGTAACCTTGACATTTGCTTGGTCAAAGTATGCAGTCTTAAACTGAACTTACTCTGCAGAAACCATTATTTTCTTATGAGACTTACCATGATCTTCACCTTTAACGTTTAGACCCAACACTATATAAGTTGTTTTATTACTATAAGTACAAGCCATCCAGATAAATTGGTCAAGGAACTTACTTTAGAACAAAAGTTATTTTGTAAAACCCATTTTTATTTTGAGTTACAACGACACTGAACTTTTTGATCTGTTGACCCCAAAATTAGTAGGCCTCTTTGACGCATGCGTATCACTTAATCTTTAAAATTGGAGGTTGGAAGGCTATATAAGTAAACGCATAGTTACGTCCTTCTATGACATCTTTAATAAATGCCTATTAAACAAGAAGTAGTGATTGCATCTGTAAGATTTGATTTTTAACAGAGAACAATTCATTGGTACATATATATATATATATAGCATGAATAGATACATTATCGATACATGTTACATTTTGTACTTGCCATCCAATTGTATTGCATCCATAACAACACATTCACAATAATTCTACAAAAATATGCAAAAAAATATATATTTTAATTAATTTCGGCGTAGATCATGATGTGTTTTAATTCAATGCCAAAAGAATAATCCAAAAGCAAATGTAAGTAAAGATTTATTTTTTAGTATGTATGCACGTGTAGGTCTCGGGGTCATTAAGCTGTGTCTCTACACATTTTAAACCGCTAGAATTGTCTCAGCTAGATTTTGTACGAATCTGAATAATGTACATAGCCCCTTCAACTGCAGCATGATTAACTGTTAACGAAAACAGGGTCATTTGGGGTGGGGTGTATGGAGAATGAACGATATGATTCACTCATCACTGATCGATTGATTGTGTGAAGATTTCTGACAGCAAGGTTAGGCCGCATACACATGTTGGGGCTTTCGTTTTTTATATTTTTATATAGCAGTGCCGGGGATTTCAACAACCTTAAACTGTGAAATTGACATTGATGATTTGCAATTGCCTAATTAAGTAGGCAAATTAATTTATAAATTCGGGTGAGGAACTGTTTTGGGCCACCATATTGTTTGGGGCTTGGCTGTGTATGCCGTTTGGCTGAACAGACACCTGTTAGCTATTGCTTATCCTGGATTAAGCAACGATTGTACACATTATGCACTGAAGACAAACACAAAAAATAAATAATGGCTTTATTGTTGACGGTTTATTATTAAGTAGATTAACAATTATCATTTTTTGATAGAGCTAACGTTTTTCAAAAATGTGCTACGATCACAGCCCAATGACTGATCATTGAAATGAACATTAACAAATAGAAACTTTTAACATCTTTATTCATATTTTGTTCTTTAAGAATAAAACACATCTTGCCAAAGTATTAAATCAAAGTCTTGTTTATTTTGGCACCAAAACTTTGTTGCACTTCAAGAAATTTGAGAATTATTGTAAACAAGTTTCGAGAGCCACGCAACGATCATGTTTAATCCAAATTCATGTTATATTGAAGCGTGTGATAACGGAGTTTCACTGTAAAATGTTTGAAAACTGGGAAGCAATGTTGGCACCAGCAATCACCAAAATCGGCAAAGGCCGTAACATATTCGTATGGTGATTCCTTATTAAAATAACAACTTCAGCAATTGAAACTCTCGAGGTCCTGTCGACTGCTGAGTTAAAGTACAAAGTTGATACTGACAACTAGTGTAATACAGTAACATATTTCGATGTTTAATTTATGACAAAGGGTCACAATTAAATAAATACATAATTAAGCATTAAATCAAAGAATCGTTATATGGAACAGAAAATAATTCAGAAAAAGAGGAAATTGTTCACTATATCGCTGGTATACAATCGATGAAGGCTTTAGATAAATGATAGAAAGATCCGCAGCAGAAAATTCTAAGGTGCAGCCCTTTTATGGCAATCCAAATAATCAATCATGTCAACTCTTTTTTGGAGCCAATTTGGTTACTATCTGGGAAATTCTGGGCCAACCTATATTTTACATAACAGTATCATTAACAAAAGCTGGTTTATATGAACATTTGTCAAGGTTTGTTGCCAGGGGATATGATCTTATCAAAGGATAATTTAAGTACATTATGAAAGGATTTATTATGCATGATGATTTGGAATAACAAACCTATAGAACATAATTTACATTGTTCTGTTCACAAATATTTGTTTTAAGCGATGCATTTTTACAAAGAATAAAACAGTTACCAAATTATGACGGACGAATGAAAACCTAGTTGGAAACATGATTTATCTCTTGAAACACAAAATTCTCCTCATCTTGATTATAATATTTTGGTATAAAGACATTCATCTAAAATGTCATGGGCATTTGTTTGCCAATAAAATATAAAATTCATACATACACTTTTATAATAAAAATCCAGTGGTTTAAGAACTAAACAATTAAAACTCTAATTTTCAAAATACAAAACATATCAATCAAAGTAGGTCAAGCTGCTTTTGTCTTGTTGTTTGAATATTCTGAAAACTATAAAGTCTAGCCTCGCTCGCTGATCTGACTTCTCTTTGTATAACTATTATTTGGACAATGAGTGGGTACAATTTAATAACGTAATAGCCTACGAATCGCTATTTATCGAAGCCCTGTGACTCCTGCTGGTCTTGTATTAAGTCTGTTAATTTTTACAAGAAATTCCTCCACTTAATGGAATCTTTATTTTTATGCATTTGTATCTAACATCATTAATGGGTGTCACTAGAGTCAAATAAAAGAGACTAGACTGGTATTACAAGTCTGTAAAATAATGACACACTTCTTATCTCTAAACTGTGAGTTTAAAGTACTCTGAATTAAAAGGAAGGATCCACTGGAAAGCTATCTTGCTCAATGGGTTTCTTCACCCACGTTCCCAATCCGGATTTCAGAAATGCCTTGAACAGTTGCAGTTTGGCTGTCTGATAATCTATCACCATGGCCTTAGCTTCTGAGTACAATGGTTGCTTGTTGGCAGCATCCTGGTTGGTGAAAGACACGACTTTGCCGTAGAGTTTCAAGAAGCACTTAAACATGGCTTGCTTACATAGCTGAGACGATGAGCCTTCTTCTGTTCTCCCAGTCGTAGTGTTGATCACTTCCAAGGCTGGGTCACCAAGACACCAGTTGACTGCGAAGTTTGGTGCTTTGCCTGAAACATAATTTAAAGTTATATGTGAAGTAAGGATTTGTGAGATTATATCAAGAATTAGCAAGAACTGCCTAAAAATGAGTCTATAATCATACACAGTACTTTTTACATCTTCGCTAGCCAAGAGTCATCAATGAGCTTCATTCTACATTAACGCTTGGCATATGTAATTAGCTGAAACAGTATCTACTGCTCTGTTATCAAACTGAAAGCAGTTGAAAGAAATTGATTCAATCAGATTGCTCAGTCTATTTACCCTGAAAGACCGTTGTGAATAATCAATGTTACCTCCGCAGACAATGACAAATGTCATATATTAGTTTCTCCGATTCAAACCGATCACACACAAGTGTTACTTCTGAGTCGAGGGATGTGGACATCATGGAAGTTGTCATACTGAATAACCACTGTTTTGACTAGTTACAAGGGGCAATGTTGAACAAAGAGGATCAAACAACTCTTGGTTAGCGAAGACGTGCTTTCTCTATTATTTCGAACCTTAAAAGTGGCCCTGTTATAAATGCGTCAATTTCACACTGAGGTATGTTGCACCCATTATATGGGATAGTATACGGGATATGTTGTACATATTATATGGGAAATGTTGTACGTAGTATATAGGGTATGTTGTAAACATTATATGGGACATGTTGTACGTAATATATAGGGTATGTTGTAGACATTATATGGGATATGTTGTACACATTATATGGGGTATGTTGTACCCATTGTATAGTGTATGTTCTACCCATTATAATGGATATTTTTGTACACATTATATGGAATAAGTTGTACATATAGGTAGTGCCACTTAGGGACTGTACATATACACTATCTGAGATCCCGCAAAGGTGTTGACTCATTAACCATAGATTACGTTTGAGTGTCTTCATGGATGGGAAGAGCAGCCAGAGGTCGATGTTCAGGTGTGGAACCGAGGGTTTCGAAGTTACTAATTTTGTCTCATTTATAGCATTATAGGTAGGGTCCTGTGTCAAAGCGGGTCATACCATTGATATGAGGAACCTCTGTAAGATTTTTTCAGGCTATTGCTTCTTTTCAACATTAAGTTTGCATCAGCCACCAATGATGAAAATAAGTGGAAGCTTACAATTTTTTTACTTGGATATGATAAATAAATGTTGCATATCCAAACTTAGTCTTCATCTTGTTTGTTATTTGTGGGGGTGGGGGTGGGGGTGGAGGAAGGGGCGGATTACCATAAAGATGGTAGTAATTAAGCAACAATCATTTGACAGGATTGATGTTCTACTGGATGAAAAGAATTGTTTTATGTCATCCACTGTTTTTAAAGTAGAAGGTTAACAGAGCTTAGTAATTCAGCAACCTTGACGACAAGACAAGTCTATATACAACTTAGATTGGTCAAAATTGTTTACATAAGTTGATGGTTTGTGGCTTCTGATTCTGCACAAGTCTGTGGTGACAATGGTAAATATTTCATGATACCATGACAAGAAATATTCGAATACAAATCAAATACAGGCTACCAATATTCTAAGAGCAAAATCAGCACTAGTAATACTGAGGGATTTTGGAACTATGTACCACTGTAACACTGCAAATACAGCATTGCATCCATGAATATACCTCACCTTCAGACCACCCTCTCTCTTCCCAAACGGGGTGGGTGGAGAGAGTACCACAACTTACTGAAGTGGGGAAGCTTACTCATCAAATTGCTACTATTTTTCCTAACTTATCAGTTAATGGGAGTTCTCTGTAAATACTCTTCTTCTTTTCTCCTTCACCAGCATCTAATAGCTTCCGTATAATCAAAGGATTATGATGCACCCCCTTTGAAGTGAATAACCATTATTGGTTAAGTCCAACACGATCTCTAGAATTTGTATGTGCATTGTTTTAGGAAATGAAGCCATGCTCACAATCACTAGTTTGAAGTAGTACATGAAGAGACAAATTTGCAAGTTGTTTGAGATATTAGAATTGTGTTTATTAATGCTGCACAATAAACTTCCATTGTGTCCTGATGTGATCTCTTGGATATCTCAACTGAAGAATTGAAAGTTTCTCAAAACTTCATTCAGCTCTAGTCTAATCAGGATTAGTTAGGGTCTTGCTCACAGCCGATGATCATTTCCTTAATGCTCCACAAGAATGTTTAAGTCCTCTATTTCATGCGCTTGAGTCTCATCAGAAGAGAGAAATGATAACTGACTTAGTCCAAGTACCTGAAATGAAGTGGTCACATTTGCTTTGTCAGCAGGAAAGCTCCTGCTGATGTGTTCGTCTAGCTTTAAAAGAAAATCATCCCTGATGTTCTCAACTCAAGCTTGTGGACCTGCTTTTGTCATTAAGGACAGTAGCACCGTGTACAATGCCGTTGTCGTTTTGCACCTAAAAACGGAATGTCAGAACAAGTTGTTGGTGGTAACTTTTTCCTAACTGTCCTGATGTTACTGTTGTAAAGACATAAATGCTGCAATGTCAAACTCCTATTTTTAGAACACCGTGTTTTGCTGTAATCACACTATTACATCCATCATCAGGTATAATGTAACCACAAAGGTGTAGTCACTAATGTTCTGATACAGAGTCATGTCCCTACGGATGGTTTATGTTGCTGTTGTAGGTTGCATACACTGCAGTTAGGACGTTATATACCTCATTCATGTTTATTATTGGAGAAACAAGAATCACTTGAATCTCATTTAACTCTTCTGTCCTTCTTGAGGACTCTGAAAAGCAGTGGTAAATCTCACTTATAACGTTTTGAAATGCTTCCTTTACATATGTTTATTTGCTGCTTTTGAGGCGCAGATATTCAGTCTATGAGCCATATAGTGAATGTAAATGCAATGTGAACTTTGTTGCCTTTGTTACGAACCTATGGTATAAAAAACGTAACAAAATTAAAGTGAAACCAACAATGTTTTTAAAAATAAAACAAACAATGTATTCTAAATAATTAATGTGAAAATCAAAAGACACTTACAGTAACGTGTGTTAAAATCAAAATAATCCAATCAATTGTTAGTGTCCTAATCGCAAGTCATAAATACAGAAATTAAAAAATTTTCCGAATGAATGAATGTTCCGAACGAATGAGTCTTCGAACCGATGAATCTTCGTAATGAACAAATGTTCCGAATGAAAGATTGTTCCGAATGAATGAATCTTCGTAATGAACGAATGTTCCGAATGAAAGATTGTTCCGAATGAATGGGACTGGAATGTCCTGATGTACCAGCGATAATGTAGTCCAAATCATCTTTAAGAATGTTCACAGGCATCCAAAAGTCCTAAATATAACTCCAGACGTTAGTGAGTACTCCATGGTAACTTCGATGAATGTTCCAATAAATAATTCCTTTCGAGTTATTGATCTGTCAATAGAGCATTACGGCATTACAGAACTACAAGATTTCAGCACGGCTATTATTTCAAACATCTGATGATTCCAAAAACTGATCGTAAAAACAGAGGTTTTCAACACAGGATTTAAAATTGGAATGTGTAAAATGTGTATTCAAGGTCTTATATACTCCTTGCAAATGACCTATTTCACAACAGGAAACCTGTCATATTACGACCCAGAATGCAATACTAAATGCGTCGATTTAGTGGAAATTTACTCCAGGACCGGTCAACAGCTCTGACCTTGAACAAAAGGTCAGTAAATACCTTGTTGACATCTTTTTTCAAACTAAAAGTGCGACTTACTATTTGACACAATTTTGAAGTACAGTCATAGAACAAAAGTTTAGACACATGATAAATTCTATATACATAATTCCGTAACACCTTATTTTAGTAGTCACTCCAGATTTGTTTCCAGTCATAATTGAGGCCCCATCTAAACCAAATCCTAACACTTTACTTCAAGGTACAGCTTTTGAACTTAGAAATGTTTTGAAAGCTTCAAAAATCAATTTAGAAGTTACACTAACATCTAAGACATTAAGACTTCTCACGAAAACTGTTTTTTGTATTAAGATTGCCATCAACTACTTTCCCATAAATTATAGGTTTCTTTTCCACAGCGATGTCGGTGCTTTCGTCAGTCATAACTGTTATAAAATCATAGCTTGCAGTTCCTTCTCTATTTTTGTTGTATGATTTCAGCAAATATTTCAATGAACACATCACATGCTGATGGAAAAGAGTTTGCAGCATTTCCTCTCACATAATGATCACTCAAATCCAGACTGTTTTCCACCTGAAGTTATAATAAATGCAGTTGTTCTCATTGTAGGAACTAAAGTCTTTTCATTTGAAACTTGTTTTAAATGGACCGAAGCTTCTACGCGAGAAAAATCTGCTTGATATAGGCTGTCCTACTGACGGAACATGATCGTTTGATTCTGTTAATGTAGATGTCCTGAAACTTACGCTTTCAACTGTAAAGGGATTTTTCTTCCAGATTTCATACACAGATTGCATGTCATGAAAATGTTGTTGTCCAAGCTAATTGATACTGTGGATTGTACTTCAGGTTGTGTTTTTTTTTTGGGGGGGGTGTTTGGGTGGTGGCGGTGGTGGAGAATTATCCTCAATTATCCTCAGTTTCCTCAGTAACATGAACATACCTCCGCGTCGGCTGCCTCTTTTGTCTGCTTCAGCAGCAGTCCCCTTCCCCACCCCCACCCCCGTCAGTCGGTTCAAGTTAAACCTGCACTTTCCAACTGGTGCATTTGCCACCAGGTATTGACTTTATCGGGGAGGGGGGTGGTCACATTTATATCTTCCTCGCTGTCAGTACTCCACCAGAAACAATATGTTATCTGGTTGATTTCGTGAGTTCTAACACTTAATAAGTGCTACGTATAGCAACTACCGATATACGCAGCCGGTAGCAATTTCAATACCCCTCAAGGCACAATTAAATATACATGTGCATTGGATAAGTTCCCATGAGTCACAGTTCTGCGTATAATTTGCGCTGAATGGTATTGGCTTATGGAAACGTCTTGAATGTAAAAAGATAAAACTATTTGATGTTTCTTTTTTACAATTATCGCTCACCGTTATATAAAGCAAGCAGAATTTTTACGTTTTACACAACTTCTCTCCAGTTAGACTTTGTATTCTTGCTGGAGCTACTCACATAATGGAGGAAATCCCACAATCGCGCATCATAGTTGCAATACTAGAATTGAGTTCTCGTTAACAGCAAAAAAGTATTTTTGTGAATGAAGATACTGATTTCTACGTAAAGAAGTTAATAAAAGGAAAATTTTTGAATATGTGTTCGTCCTTTGATTTTTCAACATTCTTTCTTCATGTCATATAAAAATCAGATTCAAATTATTTACAATTCAATGCAAGGAAAAAAACATTGAGATAAAAATATTCATCATTTTAAGTCTGACATTATGCAAAACCTCTCACCTCTATTCCCTTCACACTGTGTGGTGTATATATATATATATATATATATATATATATATATATATATATATATATATATATATATGTGTGTGTGTGTGTGTATATATATATATATATATATGTGTGTGTGTGTATGTTTGAGTGTGTATCAAAAAAGACTCAAGAACATTAATAATAAAAAGCAAATTTGCAAAATGATTTATAATTCTAGCACATTTTTAATGTTATTTATGTTATTGTTAGTGTTCTCCTACTTTGGCTAGATGAGCTAATTGTTCCGAAAGATATATGCCTGTTAGTGATAAGCTATAGTCTAAATAACTGCAAAATTGAATTCAATGTACGATGCATAAATAAACATAGATATCAGTTCGTATGGATGCTTACTGTGAATCTTAGCGGCAATTTTGTTATGGAATCTAGGGAACCTATCTGGAATCCGTAACAAGTTTGTCAAAAGTAACAAACTACTATGCAATAATATGATCATATTGCATCTTTCTATGAGCCTATACGTGCTTGTGCACAGTCAGTAACAATTAAGTTCTAATGAGAATAAATGGTGGATCCAGTCCTATAGTTTTAAAACTGTTAATTCTTTCAACATATTTGGCCAAAACAATAAACATAGGCTTTAGTTTTCCTCATGAGTTATTTGCATCCTCTTTTCTCTCAATCTTTGCCAGTGTTTTCTCCTTACCTATTTACAGTCTAATCAACTAGTTTCATATTTTCTACATTCTGTTTTTTACATTGCGGAACTATAGTCCATGTGGTCATCAATCATACTGATGCTAAAATAATTTTCCACATACCTGTGTCCACATAAGAAAAAAAAATATTCAAAATTGTATCCAAAACATTAATTTTCTGAATAGGGAATTTTAAGTAAAATTTTTTTATAATTCCACAAAAATCTGGATTAGTTGGAACGTCAGAAATAGATCTTGCATTTTAAAGGTAAGTCTGGAAACTCTCTTGACGAATGACCATCAGAAACTAGGTTACCACAACACATTATCTAATATAGAAGATAGATCTAACTATAAGCTTTGTTTATCCAGATCTGTCCTTGATTATTGTGCCAGTAGAAAAGAATCTAGGCAGTTCTGGCTTCTTATGATTTAAAGGCAACATATTGAGATAAGCAAACAATAATGAACGAGATGTGATTTTTTATGATGCCCTAACTTTACCTGGCTGGCGACTCTCTGGATTGTTAATTCCACTCAAAAAAGGTCGATTGATGTGGTAACATGGTGGCAGCTTGCGAATGTTGGAGAGTCTAGCGTATACAGCTCGAGACAGATGGCCCCCATGGTACAAACTGCCAAGAATGATGCTGTCCAGATAGACTGGTTCGATGAAGTGACTCAGAAGAGCACCTGTTCAACAAGAAGAAAAAATGACCACCTGTGTTCAAATGGTGTTCAAGGATCTATGCCAGTATTAGCATTTTATGGTATCTCACAGTAGTGATTGTATGGCGCCGACTAAATGTAAAATTCGAAAAATGAAAATGAGTTGCACTAACTTTTAGGACTATAAAACCTTCCAACATAATGTAAACACAGAGTCCTACAAGGTAAAATATCAAACATAAAAAGATGTTAAAATTCTGTAAAATGTATGTAAATAAAAGATCAAGGTAATTCATGTAAAATCGTTTCCAAATATGGTCACAATTTGTAATATAACTGCTATCCCTCAAAAAGTCCAAGCTTTCCCCCGGTGGTATATTATCATGGAGTTCTTTCATGGAGTTCACATCAAAATACTTTTGTCTCCCAGAGTGCAAGTCAACATACTGAAGTAGAATGTGTTTCACTGCCAGTGGACAATGGCACGGTATGCACTCTGCTCGAAAGTTGCCCTTCAGGGGTATGCTTGAGTCAGCTATATGTATCGGATATCCGATCAGCACAAAACCAACTCATCCCTACGATTTGTTCTTTCAAAATGTGCTGAAAGTTATCTCTTTTAAGAGCCCTGTCTCTAAATCTACAAAATTGCAATCAATATTTGTTACTCAGATGCTCGAAAAGCATGTTATTAAAGGACCACTAGTGTTAGAAGACCATTTTTCAGAGTTCTTATAGGTGGTCTCCTAAGACAGTTTCTGATGTAATATGGCTTATGAACAACCTGTAATCACATTAATAAACACTTACAATTATTTGAATATCATTACCTTCTCTCACATATTAAACCCCTATGAACTTATAAGAGACCAGTTGGACGATTTTCAGTTTGTACTCCTAATTTTATAAAGATAATGTGCGCAGCTCAGATCTGCAGTGAAACTGTCTGTGGATTGGTACTGCTTATATTGAGTCAAGCCTCTTTAATTGGATTTTGTTTAAATCTCACCATCATACATCATGGGCATTTTGGAACACTTTGTGTTCTTCTGCATTAGCCTTAAATCTTAGCAAACTAAAACATCTACTGATAGTTAAATTGTTTGAAAAGCTCAGAGACACTCTGATAAGCACACAAGCGGAGATAAATAACATCTATTTCAATATCTTTCGAATGCTACGTTGTTGCGTTACAGCAAAATTAGAAGCAAAACATTGCCTCTAATTGAAATGTCACCACAGTGTCACACCGTTGCAAGCTTAACAGAATGGAAAATGTGTATGTACTGGACAACTGTAAGAGTGGATTTGTATCGATCAGGTTTATAAATTTGTAATTTATGCATTTTAAGTGGCTGGACTTAACTGTGCTAATAAATTGTATTTTGACAAATTTAGCCTTCTGTTTCCACATTTTTCACATACCATGACACACTAGCTATTGACATAAGCTTGTACACTGTATTTGTTTGTCTAGTAAGACACATCCCCATGACATGTACATCGATGCATGCAAATACAAATGCACTTATCGATTTATATTAGTTGGAGCTTGCCTGCATATCCAGTTAACTCTGGATAGGTATGGGCCCTGGATTCCTACTACATTGTTGCTCCTGGACCCTGTCTGGAGCCTAGGTGGCTACTATACCCCTAGCCACGTCTCCTTTAACATTAAATGTCACATCAAGCACAGAAATGCACGACAAAAGCAAAACAAAAGTTTTCATGGTCCTGCTTGCCAAAAGACTGAGTTTAACTTCACATTTTAATATAATTAAAGATAGTCCATGCCACACAAAAAAGGAATTAAAGCCTTATGTTAGTGGACTAAAATAAAAACTAGCAAGATTATCCGCAACCACTGTAAAAATACCCTGAATGCCAAGTAAATTCCATCTAGCTATCTTGTCACTACAGGACATTGTCAACAATCTCTCCCCTTGAAGAATTCCATCCCAGGTTTGGATTCCTTCTGAAGACTTAACGGGAATAGTTCCTTCTCCTGACTCGATCTTTGTGCGTAGCTGTCCACGAGCTCTGCGGTTGGGATGTTTGTCTCCTGACTCATCTTCAATTACAGATTCATGGGGAGAGAAAATCCTTGCATCCCCACATGGAGCGGTGCTGATGTAGAGGTGGAAACGAATTCCTTCTTTTAATTGGAACCCATAGTCCTCAAAAGGTTCAAATATTGAACTGGATGCACTGTTGGGATCATTTCTCACGTGAAAGCGGAGCTGAGAGTACAAGTATCTGATCAAAGACCTCCTTGCCAGGATTTCTGCATGGCAATCATTCAGAGATAAGCCATGGTCACTAATATATTCCCCGTTTATGCACTTCGTACCTGTTGAAACACAAACTACCAAAGCATCATCCATGTTATATCCCCGTGTCATGACAATTCCTGCAAGAACCTTTCTCCGTGCATACTGACTTTTGAATCCACCAGTTAGAGAGGAAAGTTTTTCATTGACAAGTTTGGACACAAGGTCGGGTAAAATTTGGGGAACTTCAGGGGCGCCTTCGCTAGGCACAGGTTGTAAACCTGAAACAAATAACAAAGCCAAAAATGTATCCATATGCCTGCAAATATGATGCACAGATATGATCTTATATATGTAAAATCCTTATTAAATTTGGTTTTAATCCATAAAGTCATTTAAAAGTTATTGAGTGAAATGCAATTTTTGATGGACAGGATGGGAAATGACATGGTAATAATATAAGCACACCCCCCCCCAATAAAGTGGAGGTATATAAAAATAAAACTGAGTTACCCAAAGGAATTGAAACTCTACTCGATGAAACGAATTTCCAGGAATCCAATTATTGAAACCATATCTGATTTTCTTGAGCGGTTACATATTTCAATATGGTCCCCATGGATTGCATATTGGACGTAACAGCATTACCATTTTTATTTAGTACCCAACTGGACATCATATGAAGTCTTTTGATTAAAACATCGTGTCGACATGACTTTCCGTTTACAAATGTCGATAGCAAACTTTTTAAGATGGCTGTCATGATGGTAATAGTGGACGTCAGATCGGCACCATTTGTATTTGGAATCAGCTAGACATAATAAGAAGTCATTTGGTGAAAACCGCATGTTGGCATGACCATCAATACTGGAGAAGTAGCGATACACAATTTTCATGATAGCAGCCATGGTGGCCACATTGGAGGTCAGATCGGCACCATTTTCGTTCAGACCCAACAAGATACCATCGGGAGTCTTGTGATGCAAACCCCATGTTGATACGACTTTCCATTCGAGAGAAGAAGTGATAACAATATTTTCAAAATGACGGCCATGGTGGCCATATTGAGTATCAGATTGGCACCATTTTCATTAGACATCATAGGAAGTCTTTCAGTGAAAACACTATCTTGATACGAGGAACCCTATTGGATATCAAAGCGTCACCATTTGCATCGAGGACTAACGAAACCATGAGATGAATATGCGTTTAAAGTTTTATCACAATTCTCCAAGTAGTTTAGTAGGAGTAATGATAATAAAATTATGCTAACCGATGGACAAACGGACAATTGACCGACGACAGGCGGACGATGGGCAACAGGTAATCCCATAAGTTCTTCTTCTCTATAATCAGTAGTGAAAAAATATATAGTTGGTTATTGAGAACATAAATATGAAAACCTAACATTAAAACTAGGGGGGAGAGCAAGATGGCCACCAGGGCAAGTAGTTAGAAAAATTTCTCTCAAATGTTGGTGATATTTACATAGTTTGCAGTGTGATGTAAGGATTCTTTTTTGGACTAGCATCTATGTGAAGCCTTTTTCTTTCAATATATAGTTTCAGTTCATCTGTGGATTATGTGTCTCTTGCAAAATTTGTAGTTTTTTGGAATTTTGAAGTGATTCTCCTTTATATTGTGTGTGGAACCTGGTGTCAATTTACACCTTTTTGAGACGACCCCCATGATAATTAAGCTGCACAATTTACACTACTTGCTCAACAATTTCACTGAGACACTTTAGGATTTCAATAAGTGTGCTGAACTCTCTTAACCTCTCAGAATTAATGTGACAAAATGAGCAATCCAAAGAAAACTGTTCAGTCCACCCTGAATACTAGTTTTCAGAGTGCTAGGAAGGAAACCAGCAAGCCATTAACAAGGTCAGCTACAAGCTCACAGTCAGGGGATTCGATTGTTGATAATGAAGAGGTGAGTAGTGTTGCCTTAATTCAGAGGGATCTACTCGAAATAAAAACTGGTATCAAATTATTAGTGACCAGAGAGGAATTAGGTGGATTAGTATCTGACATAGTATCCCAGCTGTTTGAGAAACTGAAAGTCGAACTGATGAAGGAAGTGGACAGACATATTGTTAACAAAACAAAAGAGTTTGAGGAAAAAATTGAATCAATGAACTTTGAAAATAACCAGTTAAGAGAAGAATTAGATGACTTGAGGAAAGAAAATGAAAAGCAAAAAGAAGAAATAAAAAATAATAAAGATCGCTCCAAGGAAGCCATGAAGATTGCAAACCACAATGAGCAATACTCACGAAAAAATAACATAAAAATTTTCAACTTGCCTGAATCACAAAACGAAAATGTCAGAGCAAAGTTTGCAGAGATGTTGAAGAATGTCACAAGTCATGACGCAGATGAGAGGGATATTCTCGCAATACATCGGATCCCTGGGAAAGATGGTGCCCCGAAACCATTAATTGTGAAATTTTGGAATGCAGAATCCAAAGTCAACATCGCCAAGAAAAAAAGGGATTTCAAGAGCAAATTTAATGTAAGAATAGTGGAAGATGTCACTCGACAAAATATGGGTCTCATAAATAGATTAACTGCCCATCCAAAAATTGAATCTGCCTGGTACTTCAATTGCAGTGTGTATGCAAAAACAAAAGCGGGTAAGAGGTACAAATTTGACCTTTTTGACGACATCAAAGAAACACTCAATCGCAACCCATAATCGATATAATTTTTCCATATTGATTCTGGACACACTTGGAGGTATAGAACTTTGTACCAAAATGGATGTGTATAGTTTTAAGTTCAGCTATGTATATGTTTAAGTTAGAAAAGTGACTTTCATAGATGGACAAAGCCTGTAATTGGTAAGAATGTTTGTATAATCTTGCAGCTAAATTTTGAAATAGGCATACAATTGTATTTCAATCTTGAAAAAATTGAGGGTATAATTTTCATGTTGGTCATTTTTTTTTTTTTTTTTTTTTTTTCTCTAAATTTTTGGTGTTAGATTCATAGGCACAGAGTTGCCAAGGTCATTTAGTATGTTTACATGATGATGTATTATATTCTTCAATCATTCCTTAAAGTTCGGTCACTAGATTTATTTTTAATTTGTAAAGAAAAACAGTGATCAGTAAACATTATAATTATTTTTTTTTTTTTTTTTTTTTTTTTTTTATATATTTGTCTTATACAAATTTATATATATATATAGAAAGAACCAACAAATATAGAACTCAAATGTAATGGCTTCAAATCTTTTGGTAAAGGGAGAAAAATCGATGAACAAAAAGTGTTATTTTTCAGTCACACTGTATTGATATTTACATTTACTAATTATATACCAACACTCCAGCGTAGAACAGAGTTCATGTATCTCTGTATTGGGCAACATCATATATGTACCCAGTGGTGCATGACATTGTACTACACTTATCAGTTTTTTAAGCATTCTGTGGTTGTGTGTGTGAGAGTCTATCCCAAGGTGTATGTGAGCGCTTTTCATGATACATTTAACAATGGATACCCAGATTAAAATTTTGTCAATGAACGTTAGGGGTCTACACAGTTCCAATCTCAAAAGAAGAGATATTTTCTGCTGGGTCAAACAAAAGAATGCATCTATTATATGTTTACAGGAGACACATAGTACAGTTGAGACTGAGAAGTATTGGGAATCTGAATGGGGATATAAGTGTGTTTTTAGTCATAAATCTAGCAGTAGTGCTGGTGTTGCTATCCTGTTTAGAAATAGTTTTGAATTTCTTATTCACAGAAACAGATGTGATAGTCAGGGCAGATACATTCTCTTAGATTTATCAGTTAATGGACAGAGATTTACATTAGTGAATCTATATGGTCATAATGATGATAATGCTGAGTTTTTCAGAAATTTGAAAGAGGATATTATAATTTTTGACAATTCCTCTGTTATTATTTGTGGTGACTGGAATGTTGTTCAGGACATGGAGCTTGACTCTTATAATATCTTGCATGATAAACACTCCATGCAGCAGCAGTCCAGGACATCAAGAATCAACTTGATTTACTGGATCCATGGAGAACAGTCAGTCCTGACAGTAGAGTATTTACTTGGCATCAGGCAAACCCTGTGAAACAGAGTAGACTGGACTATTTTTTAATCTCTGAGGACATGTTTTCAAATTGTATGGACGCCTCTATTATTCCTGGCTATAAAACAGATCATTCAGCAATAACACTAAAATTGTCTATATCTGCATCACCGAGAGGTCCTGGGTACTGGAAATTCAATTCAAAGCTATTAAAGCAAAATGAATATATTCAGTTGGTAAAAAAATGTATAACCAACACAGTAGAAGAATACTATTGTGAAGGTGATAAGGAAAACCCACTACAGGTGAAACTAACTTGTAATAATCAATTGTTTTTTGAAATCCTTAAAATGATAATAAGATCAGAATCAATTATGTATTCACAAGCTAAGGCAAAACAGGAGAAGCAACATTTCAGGAAAATTGAAGCTGAAATACATACCTTACATGCTTTAATGAATCAAAATAATAACCCCGCTACGATGAAAGAATTGAACAAAAAACAAGCGGATTTAGAAGAAATGAGGAAAAAAGAGGTGGAAGGTGTAATGTTAAGATCAAAGGCAAGATGGTATGAGTCTGGTGAAAAAAACTCAAATATTTTCTTAATCTCGAAAAGAGAAATTACACAAACAAAACAATAAAAGAATTAATTACTGAAGATGGAACAAGGGTAACAGATCCAAAAGAAATATTAAATCAACAGAAAGACTTTTATGAAAAATTATACCAAAGCAGAAACAAATATAACTTCCAAACGCTCAACCACTTTTTAACCATGATAAAAAACTCTCAGATCTTGAAAGAAGCTCATGTGAAGGTAGGTTAACGTTTGAGGAATGTGGTTTAGCACTAAAAAATATGAAAAATGAAACTAGCCCTGGTTCCGATGGATTTACTGTAGAATTCTACAAATTCTTTTGGAAAGACCTAGGCGGCTTTCTCTTTAGGTCTCTAAATACTGGATACGATATGCAACATTTTTCAGAATTTCAGTCTCAGGGAATCATTACCTGCATTCCTAAAGAAGATAAAGACAGGAAATTTCTAAAAAATTGGAGACCAATCTCACTACTTAATGTAGATTACAAGATTGCCTCGGCATCAATTGCTAATAGGTTCAAAAAAGTGCTCCCGTTTATCATTAGTGACACCCAAAAGGGTTTATGAAAGGGAGATTCATTGGTGAAAATACAAGACTTTTGTATGACCTGATGCAATACCTTGAGGAAAAAAATGAATTTGGTCTTCTCCTATTGATAGACTTTGAAAAGGCTTTTGACTCGGTCGAATGGAACTTTCTGGAAACTGCTCTGAAGTCTTTTAACTTTGGAGAATCAATTTGTCAATGGTTCAGATTATTTTGCAATAAATCAAAAAGTTGTCTCATTAATAATGGACATTTATCCCCATTTTTTAATTTGGAGAGAGGTTGTCGCCAGGGAGACCCTTTATCACCCTACTTATTTATAATAGGAATTGAACTTCTTGCAATAGAACTAAAGAAGAACACAGATATTACAGGCATTTTCTATAATAAAATGGAGTTCAAATTAGGGCAGTACGCTGATGATGCTTTTCTATTATTAGATGGTTCTCATTTGTCCTTGAAGACAACCTTGCAGATTTTAAATGACTTTGCCTTGGTGTCAGGTCTGTACTGCAATGTTTTGAAATCAAAAGCTATTTGGATTGGAAATAAAAAATATTCTAATGAAAAAATATGTCCAGAAATTGATATTAACTGGTCAATGTCCAATTTTAGATTACTGGGAGTATATTTCTCTTTGAACTTGGAGGACATGGTAGAGCTTAATTATTCGACGAAGTTAAAGGAAGTAAAGAAACTGCTTGGCTGGTGGAGCAGAAGAAATTTATCCCTTATTGGAAAAATTACTTTGATAAAGTCCTTGATTTTACCTAAATTCATTCATCTTTTTGCAGCTTTGCCAAATCCTCCACCCCATATAGAAAAGGAACTGAATACATTATTTTTCCACCTTATTTGGGGCGGTAAAACTGAGAGGGTTAAAAGAGACACTCTTATAGCTTCTTTTAAGGAAGGGGGATTAAATATGATTCACTTGCATTCATTTGTGTGTTATATAAAAGTTTCCTGGATTAGGCGTCTCTTACTAAACGAAGATGGCTTATGGCAAAAACTGGTTTCTGAACAAATATTTGGAAAATTTGGAGGTACGCTGTTATTTACATTAGGAAAAACTAAATTAAAAGTAATTTCTAAATCAATTAAAAATATTTTTGGGCGTGATGTTATTTATGCTTTATCACAATGGAAAAATGAACCATCTACTGTCCATGAATACTTGTCTCAAGATATTCTTAATTTAGTGACTGTAGATAATTTTAAATCATACACAAGGTGGAGAACAAACGGTGTTGTACTTATTCAACATCTTTTTGATGCACAAGGATCTCTATTAAGTTTTGATGAAATAAAAGAAAAAACAAAAACAAATAATTTCATACAGTACTTTGCTCTTATTTCAAAGATCTCGGTGCTGTGGAAAAAGAAAATTAAAAGGTTTTTTGAAAGTGGAAATAGTTTTCATGTAGTTTTGGACAAAACATCACTCCTTAGGGTAAGAGCAAAGAATAAATTTATCTATAAAGACCTGATAAGAACCAAGATACAAAAGCCAAATGGTAAACATGAAACTTGGTCCAGGCAGCTAGAGTGTGCAATTGGTGCAAATGAATGGACCAACTCTTTTGTTTTGGCTAAACTTTGTACAAAAGACACAAAACTGATTAGCTTTAATTTTAGATTTCTCCATAGAAACATTGCCACAAACCAGTTTCTAAAAAAGATTAATTTAAGTGATAATGATAAATGTACCTTTTGTAATGAGGGAATAGAACAAATTGAGCACTTATTTTATGACTGTTCAGTTACTGAACACTTTTGGAAACTGTTGGTGGAATGGATCCAAACTTATGACCCAAATTTTAGAATTACACGAAAAGACGTCTTTATAGGAAATAACAACTTTGATGATCTTATTAACTTCCTAATTTTGCTTGCAAAATATGTGATATACAGATCACGTTGTGCATCAAAAATTCCAAATCTATCATATTATAAAAATTGTGTTTTATCATACAAAACACTGGAAAAATATGTCGCCAAAGTGAATAACAGAACTGACGAGTTTAAGAAAAAGTGGATCCTATTATCAACTTTTGGTACATGATTTTTTTTTTTTTTTTTTTTTTTTTTTAAGGCAATTTAAAACATCTTGGGGTTTGTATGCGAGTATGACTTTGTGTACAATAATTGTGAATGTAAGTGTCTGTGTGTGCATGTGTGTGTGTGTTGTGTAGGGAACACATGTAAAAGATAAGGACGCAAAATAATTTAAGATAATGCCCCATACACCAGGTCAGGTGGTGATGTAGGGGAATATGTAAAATCCTGACACCTTGTGTTCAATAAAATAAAAAACAAAAAAAAAACAAAAAAAAAAAAACATTAAAACTAGTTATTTCTCATGTTTGTATATGGTAAGACTTTCCATCAAACACTTTCTCTACCATGTTACTTGTACATGCAGAAGCATACTAGATCTGTGAGTAAGCGAGTGCTTACGGAATATTTCTTAAAATGCTGATCAGAACCCATTTTTGATATTACACAATGTCTAGAAATGATAAATAGCATACCAAGTTTCATCGTGATATTTCAAAGAACTCCAGAAATATTAAGTAAACAAAAGTGATTAACAATTTGTAATAAAAATGGAGATAACTCTGAAGATGCACTCAACTATTTATAGGACACAATGTCTATTCATGATACAAAAGTATACCAAGCTTCATGAAGATATTTCAAAGAGTTTAGCAGATGTTAAGTAAACAAAAGTGTCACGAATGGACGGGCAAGCTGATTGAACTATAAAGCTCCCCCCCCTCATTTATTTGCGGGGATGGGACATAAAAATATACAGGAAGATGGATCTTTCTGAAGCAGATTCAGTAAGGAATTTTCTTTAATTTTTCACTAATTATACCAATGAATGACATATATGTCTTGACAGTAAATGCTCTGCAATAAAGGACTAGTTTGATACGTGGTTTTATCAGTTAATCAGTACAATGCTGCTCAGAGTGAGGTTTGGTCAAGTTGAGTTGTGTGAGCTTCTCTGACCTTGACCTTTTCCAGTTCAACTGCCAGTGTGCCATATGAATGTCAACTTAAAGTGGCATGAACTGAACCAAAAATGTAAGGTAGGGAACTCATGTGTACAGTTGGGTCGATACACGGCATCAACTAGAAACGTGTTCATAGAACTTAGTGCACTGTCACACCTTATTCACAATGTATAAATTCCCTGTGAAAATGACTTGCATGAAAAAACAATTAAGGCAATGAAGCACATTATGAATGGATCACAGTGATTTACTTTTCATCTACGAACACTGAAAGCACCAAAATGCATTCACAAACAAAGCTACGTGACTCTTCAGCCAAATGTGCACGAAAAATTGTCCTAAATACAAGATATTACCAAAAGCGATGGATGGACAGACAGGTAACAACACTTTATTCTAGGTTGGGGAAACAAAAGCATTAGGTATGCCTTTGCCACAGGATCTGCAAAAGTTAGTTCACAAATTTAGTAATGAATACAACCGATAAGTGGTTCCAAGAACAAACATTTCACTTTTTTTCACCTAAAAGGCTACTTTAAGCTAATTTATCCACTTTGTTATCATACATTTGTGCCTTTCAAGTTCACTAAACAAGCTAAGAGTAAATATAAACGAATTGTTTAGATTTTACAATTACATTACAAGAAATAAACATAATGATACCTACCAGGTGGGATGGAAAATTCCAGATTGAAGATTTTGGTTAGTGCCACCTGAGCCGCTCTGGTTTTGGCGATCTTCTTGTTTCTTCCTGAGCCCTGAAAAATCTCATTATCCACGGTCACTGACATTACAAAGGTTTTGGCATGACTTTCACCAGTTTCTGACTCGATATCGTACTTCAAACCTGGGCGTAGTTCATTTAGTAGCATCAGTGGATTTTTATTATATGGCTGTTTGGGCACTTCGGAATTGCGACCTGGTGAAAGATTTGAGCCAGTTGGATGTAGAGTCAAACTTCCTCTGACAGTCATTTCCTCCTCATAGGGACTCTTCTTAACGTTTTCGAGCAGCACATCGGCACCCGATTCAGCGAGACTGGTTGTTAAGTCCACGCTTGTTATTTGCCGACCCATTGCCCGATGGGCTTCATATTTCTTAGGGAACTGATCAAATGATTTCATGGCTTTTTCTGCGGCATTGAGTTTGGCTTTCTTCTTTGATGTACCTTTACCTTCAAATGTTTGACCGTTTACTTCCACGGACATAACAAAAGTGGGGGCATGATCTGGTCCGGTCTGAGACACAAACTGGAACTCAAGTCCATTTTGGATTTCATTAAGTTGCATTATGGCATTTGTTGGAACTGTTGATTCGTGTGTCTTTTGCTTTTTGTTGTCAATGAGGACATTTTCCTCGTTAGAGTGTTGGCGCTTGAAAAACCCCAGCATTTTGCCTTCTTCACTCTCTGCACTCTTAGAATTTGCTACCTTGGCATCTAAAGAGAGAAAAAAGATAAAACGAACTGTACAAAACGATATTTTCTGTAACAATATACCCCATCAGTATCGTTACTACTGCTGGAATATTAGAAAATATTGTGCAATACATCAATGTAGTAACATTTAAAGGTGATGTATCATGATATACATGAACTAAAGCTGAATAAAGAAACCTGAGGAGCTTTACGTCTCTTTAATTTAACATTTTGGTGCTGTTTTCTTTGTTGTTGTATTATTATCCACCTACTAGACATTTGTTGCGAGACTGTTTCCCCTAATCAGCAAGAGAAATCACCAGTCTCAGGGACAAAACATCAGAATTACTTGTAGTCAAATCTGGCTTTGTAAAATGACAAGAGAATCATATGCTGAACATTTATATTTTTTATTACAAATTCAGATATGAAAGATAATTTGAAAGATTTAATGTCAATACCAAAACCTAACTTCCAATCCAATAGTTTATGTAAAAGGTCGATTTGAAATCACCTGTCATTGGGATATGGCCAAACAGGCCTAACCCTACCTTCGACCACCCAATAGAGCCGTAAGGATACGCCAAAACCGGCCAAGCCGTACCTTCCCTTGTCTCCCTACCCCCCGGCCATTGGCAGCCCTATTGGCAGACCGATTTGAATCCACCTACTTTAGAGATACTCTAAACACCGGTCATAGATGTACGCGAAACAAAGGTCAAATCATAAATTTGGCCGCCGTAGGGATATTGCAAAACCCTATATATATATATATATATATATATATATATATATATATATATATATATATATATATATATATATATATAAAACCAGTCCTATTTGAACTCGTTAGGGATATGCCAAAACCATTACATGGGCAGCGCTATAAGTATCCGATTAGGCAGCGCCATGACCATCGCTATAGGCATCCATAGGCACCACCATAGGCATCCATAGGCAGCGCCTAGGGCATCGCCATTGGCGTCCATAGGCGACACCATGGATATGCATCCATAGACAGCACCATATACAGCGCCATATGCATCCACAAGCCGCGTCATAGGCATCCATAGGCATCATCATAGACACCCATAAGCTGCACCATAGACACTCATAGACAGAGCCATAAGCAGCACCATAAGCATCCATCGGCGTCAATAGGCTTCGCCTTAGGCATCCATAGGCAGTGCTATAGGCATCCATTGGCAGTGCCATAGACAGCAAATCCAAAATCATTCCATAAACATCCATAGACAGCGCCATAGGCAGTGGATATGAGAAAACCAAGTGGATCTTTCCAGTCACCTACCGTAAGGATACGCCAAACCCTATAGGCGGCCCTATGGGTAGCTGATGCCTTAGGCAACCAAATGGAGATGGGCAGCTAATTCTAGAAGCGTGGCTACATCTAGCTATAGCCGCAAACTTTGGTTGCAGCCAGATGGCAAGCAAAACGTCCAAAGCAACCCAACTTTCGGAAACTCAGATCCAGGAAATTCTTGCAGCCAAAGGCAAACACGGTGTACAAGTGGTGGCTAGGCAGTATAAAATTGGGGAGACGCGCGTTTTTAAGACGGACACCGCCAAGACGGGGAACGAAGAAGACTGGCTGGTGGATGCGGACATCTCCAACGAAGATCTGCAGGCGGAATTATATGAGTCTCAGCGGGTGGTCCAGGAGCTTGCAGAGCAAGCAAACAAACCAAGTCCCACTAGTCCAGAATCTCCAGAGATGCTTGTCGTGGAGGAGGTTGCCGTGTAGCAAGAGTTTCGCCAAAACACTGGAGCGATTCACCAAACCAACCACAAGCGCTCTGCAAACCATCGGCAGGCCGGGTTAGACGGGGGATAAGCGCGAAGTTTAGAATAGACTTCTTGTCCTGGACAAAATCATATGTTAGCAGCAAATCTCATTAGTAAACTTCATTTACTTCCATCACAAGTAAAGAGGAATGTTGTTTCAAACAGCAACTTTCTCCACTGCATGCAATCACCAAGTTCATATCAGCTGATTACAGCTTGTCTCAAAGCTACCTAATCATTAAACAAATCAGCAAGATAATGGACAGCTAGGGGAAGCGATGGTCTCTAAGCCTATTTATGGAGAAATAATCACTATTCCATGAGTGACAAATTAATTTTCAGGCTAGACTTGGGATTGCACTTTTCTCGGGAATGTAAGAGTTTAAGGTTAGTTTTATCATCTGGGGAAAAGTCTTTCAAGAAAGTTATTTGTCCACACTACGACAATAATCAATTCGAGAAAACTCAATTCATATTTATCTAATTCTTTTTATTTGCAGCATGCACCTCACTAATTGTTGCTTCTCTGCAATACAAACGTAGTGCTATGTCAGATTATAAGAGTGAGAGAGAGAAAAAGAGTGAAAACAATTTCATAAATTATTTTATCAAAGTTCAAATGTGTGGAATTTAAACAACGATAACCAAAAATAACATTAAAACCTGTTATAATAGTTACCTCTGTAAGACGCACACCTTATAAGACAGCCATACTTTTCAGGACCCATTATTCTATATAAAATGAACCTCCATATAACATCCACCTTGATATTTCAGCCAGTATTAGCCAGCCAAATGGTGGCTGTCTTATACATGTTTCCACAGTACTATTAATTAAACTCCTTAATAAATAAAAGTTCTTTCTGAAACAATTTAAAATTTTATCCAGAAGACATGTACAGAAAATGATGGAAAAGTGACATTATGTTGAAACAGAATGAGAATATTCCAATGAATCTATGTCCCTTTACAAAGCTGTTTACTGGAACCATAAAAGTGACACGTGTAATAAACAAGGAAAACTTACAGTGAAGGGTGTTTCAACAAGGCTATGTTATGATTGTGCATAAAAAATACCCAAATAAGGTCTTAATGATGCAAAATCACATTATAATGTTCTCTAATTAGTGAAGAAATTAATGTAAGCGAAATCAATTAGGTAGCCATGCTAAAACAAAATCGACAGATCAGGGTTTATGTTGTTTGTTCTTCGGATTACTCCTAAAAAACTGCATATGCCCAGATCTTCTGGCGCACTATGCGACGACAGATCAGGGTTTGTGCAGATTGCAGTTGGATCCACCTACACGCGAGTATATATGGTAGTTATTGTAAATTCCCAGTAATAAGCCCGTGTTGCTCTATGATAAATCCACGCCCAATTTTTCCACAAATTTCAAAGGTACTTCTTAAGTTAGAAGTATCATAGGAAAAAATATTACGATGCAGTTAACTATATTTGTAAAACCTCATGCAAATGTAGTGAACTTATCTGATTGGTCAAACGTACAAATTTGAATCGGTGATATCCACAAGTATGATAAAGTGGCAGATGTTGGCCTTATCCATTAAGTTTTGACAATTAAAAACAAAGCACAACATTGGTTTGGTTTGGTTTGGTCTGATCAGTTGTACAGGACAGAAATACATGTAGGTTATTTAGTGCCAAGGTAACTGGAGTAAAAGTGCCTTGCCCAACGACACACAACAGTAAACGACCCAGGCTGATCCAACGGTAGGATTCCAACATGCACCATTTTGGCCTCGAGTCCACCATGTTAACCTCTGACTCACCGAGGCTCCTTACAAAACACGACATAAGTTCTTCGTATGTATTACTTGTGTGGAAACCCAGAAAGATAAAGGTGAATGTAAGGTTATGTTAATACTCGATTATAAGTATGTTCCAACTGCAAACGACAATAAACCTGATCTGCTGTCGCTTAATGCGTCGGCAGATAAGGTCTATGTTGTTTGTTCTACTGATTACTCCTAACAAACTGCATAGGCCCGGATCTGTCGGCGCATTATGTGACGGCAGATCTGGGTCTATGCAGTTTTGCAGTTGGACCAGACTTCTAAATGAGTACATACGGGATACGACTGCATGTATTTAATACACTTCAAGATCATATTCACTAGTTTAAATATAAAGATATAATAATTTTATTTACCTTGCAATTCTTTGACAGTCTTCAGCAGGAACATTAGGTACAGGATGAAGCATTGAAATAGGTTTCTTTCCAAAAGGTTATTTAAAGTGCACAAGGTGGCATATCAATTCAAATTAATATGATACACGTCTTACCGTCCTTTTCTTCAGTTCAACAAAAGCCTCTTTACCAACGCTTAATATGATGCGTTCTCATAAAACTTAGTATGGAAACAAAACAAAACAACATTATTTCACAATGAGAAGATAATGCGATTAAGGTGCAATTTTTCAACGCTAAACATTTGAAGTCACAGTGATAATTGAAATATATAACAAACCTGAGACACATTGATCTATGTTAGGTCTGATCTAATAGTACTGAAACTGTTCAAAAACTTAGGTGTTATATATTGAGATGCATTTTAACGTTCCGCAAGGCCCCATTGCAAAGGTATTATTTAATATAGGGAAACACTTAAATGATCTATGCTCTGATATAATGTAAACTTAAAACAATGAAGTGAATCTATTCACACACAAAAAGGTATAAAAGTGTGGGTTTACCTTCTTGAAAAATGGCTACAGAAAAATCAATTTTTAGTACCCTTGGTGAAGAAATCATCTGTATACTTCAAAAGCCTCGTTAAACAAGAGTCTCTAGAAGCACAGACGCTTTACTGTCTAAACAGTTGTTCCAGGAATTCAAGATAAGACCATTTCTTCGTCTTAACTGCTAAAAGATATAACCATCTGTGATGTTCATGAGCGATAAGATTTTCAAATTAGCTCCCGTGGCAGTCATATTGATTGTAAGATCAGCATCATTTTAATTTAACATAAATTAGACAATATTAGAAAATGTTCGGTGAAAATCCAAGCCAATACGACCATCTATTCAAAAACTGTAATATGTTCATTGTAGCAGCCATATTGGATGTCCGTGGAGCACCATTTTTATCTAGGACCAACTAGATATCACAAGAGGTTTTTTTGGTGAAATTAGGTGTCGATATGACCATCAATTCTGGAGGAGTACTGATAACAAGACATTAAAGATGGCCGCTATGGTAGCTATATTGGATGTTAAGTCGGCATCATTTTCATTCATGAGAAGTCTTCTGGTTAAATCAAGATTTGCAATATGGTTGCTCGATCGGTCATATTGGCCGTCAGATCAACACCATTTTCATTTAGGACCAACTAGACATCATGGGAACTCCATGTTAATATGAAGATCTATTCAAGATAAGTGTTGATAACAAAATTTCAGGATGACTATTGTGGAGCCATTATTATCAGCTAGATGAATATGTGAGTTTAATGTTTCAAGGCAATCCTTCAAGTAGTTTAGAAGGAGTTGAGATGACAAACTTAAGCTAACTGATTAACGACGTAATAATGTAATAACCTGAAAATTTAATCAGGTCACCTGCATACTATAGCAAATGTACATACCAAATTTAATTTTACTATCTCGTGATATTTGGTTGATCGTGCAATCACGGTTTTATTATAAAAATATAATTTAATTATGTCCTTATGTGACTGATTGATGTTAGAGACTGAAAATCTAACCAGGTCATCTGCATATGCATACCACATCTTATTTATCGAGCTCAACCTTAAATGATGCTTACCTATTCATGCTAACAAGTTTTTCCTAACAAATAAGTCTATGTCTAAAATATCTTTAAAACATTCTAATCTGGTTATCTACATATGTATACAAATTTGCCTATCAAACTGAATTTGACTTCCTTGAGTAGATTTTTGCCTAATAGTGTTGACACACATTTCTGGATGTACAGACTGATGGGCAGGCAGACAAATTGTCCTGGCAAACTTCTCGGGATGTACAGACAAATGAAAGAACAGAAAAATATTACCAGATCCAAATGCCCCCTCTGCTTGCAGTGGGGACATAGAAACAAATCATGAATATACCATTCTTGTTCAAATTATGAAAATAATAGGTTGTTCATGTACTATGAACTTACGTTCAAGACATCAAAACTAAAAATGAAATTATCGCTGTTCATTGGTGCACGAACGCACCAACAAAACCACTATAACAGATCCAGACAAGCCAAATGACAGCCCAACTGCTGGATTTGAAGTCCCTGAAGTTCCACCGTTGAATATGTTGCAATAATTCCTCCTCACAAATGTATTTATAACGCTACCTCAAGTGAAATCACAAATTCACTTTGCACGTGTATAATATATACATTCGTTATATATGTATCTGTGTTTGGTGTATTTGTTGTGTTTTATGGAGCGTTTAGAACAATAAAATACGTATTCCAGCAAATATGGCATATTTGTAATATACAATTCACAAATGATTGCAATAGATGAGAATGATGACATTGCTTGCTCTGACAAAATAATCTAATCACATATTTTCATAATCAATGTTTAATATATTGTAATATCCTGGATTTTTTCTTGTATAATACTAAAAAATATTTTTAAATCTTTACAATACTTATTATAGATTTTCCATTAAATTTATCTAGAATCAGTATGAAGTATCAACCTCTAACAAATGCTAGTAATGTTCTATAAAATAATAAACTACAAAGCCTCTTTAACTGTACCTACAGCCAGGTGAAAAGGATGTATTGTCACCCACTGAGGTGTAAGCAATAGCCAAGTTGGTCAGAGAATTGGCCCGGAATAAATGGTGGTCCCTCGAAGGCACTGACGCATTACTGGCCAAAACGAACGTCCAGGAATTCAAGATAAGACGATTTCTTCTTTTAAACTGCTCAGTGTTAAAACAATCTCTGACATTCTTCGGAGATAACAAGATTTTCACATTACCTGCTGTGGTGGACATGTTGGAAGTCAGATTGGCACAATTTTTATTTAGGACCAAGTAGACATCATTAGAAGTCTTTTGGTCAACAACCCGTGTCAATACGACCATTCATTAAGGGGGAAGTAACGACAGCAATAGTGTCAAGACAGCTGTCGTGGCATACGATTTTCACCATTTTCATTTACGACCAAGTAGGCATCATAGTAGTATATTGGTGAAAATTCATGTTGCTATGGTCACCCTTTTGGGAGGAGTAGAGATAGCAATATGTTCAAGATGGCCACCAAGGTAGCCAGATCCAGGGTCAATTTGCATCATTTTTCTTTAGGACTGACTAGACCTCTTTTGATGAAAACTCCATGTCAAAAAAACTTTCCATTTAAGAGAAGTAGCGATAACAAGATTTTCAAGATGACCAGTCCTTTAGTAAAAAACCATGTTGATACGACCACCGACTCAGGAGGAGTAGCTATGACAAAATCATCAAGATGGCAGCAGTGGCAGTAACATCGGAGGTGCGACCGGTTCCATTTTCATTTAGAATCAACTAGATATCATAAGAAGTCTTCTGGCGAAAACTCCATGTCAATATGACTTCAGTTCAGGAGGAGTAGCAATAACACACTTTTCAAGATGGCTGGTCATATTGGACATCAGATCGGCACCTTTTTCATTTATGACCAACTAGACCTCATAAGAAGTCTTTTAGTGAAAACCCATGTTTATATGACCATTCATTCAGGAGGAGTACCGATAACAGGATTTTAAAGATCGTAACAGTGGGGCCATATTGGATGTCTAAACGTCACAATTTTCATTTAAGACCAACTAGACCATGGGACGAATGTGTGTGTAAGGTTTCATGATGACTCCCCAAATGGTTGAGAAGGAGTAGCGATAAAAACAAACTTGTGCTAACGGACGGAAGGACGAAAAACCATCCCATAAGCTCTTCTGGCCTATGACCAGAAGAGCTAAAAACTGAGTCCAACTATACACACCGACATTATCATCAACAACATTCCTGACCATAACAATGACCCTAAAAATAGACTCAATCAAGAAAGTTAACGTGGATAGAAGAACATTCCCGACAATTAAACTCGATTGATAAACCAACGATATGAAATGATGATTGAGCAGTGATATCAGGGTTCATTGTAGGCTACGCTCTTGTGCTAATGATCCTTATGTTTCATATCTGGTGCAAGAAATTTCATTCCATGGTGTCCGTAGGGCACATAATTAAAGACCCAAGGAAAGTAAGATAAAATATAATTATGGTTGATATTAGACTAAATCAAGCACATACCAAGCTTACTTATGATCATTGATAGAATGAAAAGAAGAAAAGATAAAATCTTCAGCGAAATTGCTAGCTTTGATAAGATCATAACAGATGACGGTAAATAAAGATGGTCATTATGTAAATATTACGACGAGATACAATATTTTGCACTATCAGTGGAAAGGCACATGTAAAATAGATAGGAATGTTATACTAGACCAGCCCAATAATAGAGTGATATCTAGAATAAATAAACATATTGTTCACAACATGCACATCTGTGTTTTATGATGGCGACTGAAAGACTTAAAAACTAGTGGAGCATAGAGCTGCTTCGGACAGAACTGGGATACAAGTATGCTACCCAAAATACTCATATACTAAGTCAATCAGAAAGATTATGAAAGGGTTTAAGTTGATGTAAAAAGGAATTGTTCAATTTTTACCACCACCACAAAGAAATATTGTCCCCACCATCCAGAGAACGTGGCCGCCAAACTATTAGGGAACATTTAAAGTGCTGTCTTCCTCTTGCCACCACCACCCCAGGTGCTGGTGGCTTATGAGGGTGGGCCGGCCAAAACTTTTTTCAGCACTAAATGCCTTCTATCAAAATATATAAACATTACTCAGTCGCTTTTCGTTATAGTAAATAACTGTATTTACTACCTTTCATTATTGGTCAATAGATAAAACCAGGTCAGAACGCGCGAGATTTCAGCAGAGGTGAAACTGGGCAAAATAATGCTTCTAACGATGGTTTTACGTGACTGTTAGTCAGAGGTATTCTCAAAGTTTATTGGACATTACGTGCCGTAAGTCGTGTACTTTACCACGTGGTATGATTAAGCCACCACTACTAATGGAGAAAAGACCATGTCATCTCGCCATAATTTCATGGCAAGTAGCGAGGAACTTTAGCGGTCAAAGTAAAGAGCTTAATATTTTTACTATGGAAGTAGTGATAACAGTGTGATAAAATACGTATGTTTGGTTGATGAGGAAAAGAAGAAAGGATCTTACCATGCAGTAATTAAATCCCTTCATGTGTTTATCGGTCACAGGGGACACTCTTGTCACATCTGTGCCAAATATGTCGAACTTTTGACACAATAAAACCTTTCAAGGCGAGTTTTGTCACTGAAACACATATTTCCAGTTTAACGCAACACCACATGTTTGCATATATTTGACAACTGATAATTTGCGGCAGTTTAAGCCAGATTATGCAAGATGTCTTCCAAACACTGTGTACACGAAGCTACTTAGTATATGTGGCATTTACAGCACCTTTAGTATAGTTTTGCCTTAACTAAATGTGAAATGTTATGATTTAAAGACGCACCATATTTAACATCAACAAAGCGAAATGTGTACGGGCTGCTTTGTTATTGACGCATTTGTGCTTTTAATAGTATTTACAATTACCACGTTAATTATTGTGGGGTTGAATTTATGGCACTGACAAATAAAGATGCAACAGATACTAACACTGATAGTGCACGACATGCTGCTGCTAATATAACCATGCCCAAGGATGGTGTTAACAAGTAAAGCTGCCGCAGTTCTTTTGAGGCGCTTGCGTGCGCACTGAAAAAGAAAAACATATTGAGGACGCTCCAGACTTACTACGAAAGAGTAATAATATACTGTAGAAAGGTGTACAAACGTTCTAGCAAATAAAGCGGACGAAAATGTTTTCGTCTCTTCAGAACAACACCTCAAAGCGAAAACAATGTTTTATATGGCGGTAGCGCTCTGGAAATGGGACTTCGCGTAATTTACGCCAATGTGGTTTTCCACACGAGACAGTCGTAGTTGTAGTTTGCAGTAATTCCAGGAATGGCATGCTGGATTACTTTTTCGAGTGTATGTATGCTATAACATCCACATGGAACGGTAACGGTTTTCATTCCAGACTCAAATCGCAAATCAAAGATATTGTTACCAAGTTCAGCCGAAATGTTCAACCATCCTGGTTTGTAAGAAATCTCCTGGAGCGGTACGCGCGAATCTGAGTCAGTACATATCACCTGTTCTAGAGTCACAGGCCCAACTAGAGGATTGGTTAATAAAACATACATTACCAGCACGTGTGTAAACACTTGCGAACACACACTAGTATAGTGAACGCGATGGTATTACCACAAGTACTTTGCTTTAATAGCGATGCGAAAAACCGCGACGTTATTACCTTTAACTACAACAACGGACAGAGAGCGCATATTCATGAACTGTTGCTCAACATAGACGTGTGTGTCCGTGGTGGAACGCTCAGCATAACGCCTGTGTTTCGTTTCAGACCAAATTTATTAACATTGCCAATAAGTACCGTACGTGCTACCATTTGTTGAGTCCAAAAATACAGTAGATAACTGGAACTCCGGAAATACAAACGTTGAGATGAAGTTTTGGCTGAATCAAATGAACTTTGCCTTTAGGAGCGCGACCACCGGCTGTGGTATTAGCGTTCCAGACCATCTGCTGTCAGGGGCCCTGCCTGAGATGGTGTGCATCATTTAGCAGTTTCACGTTTACTACCAAGTGAGAAAGATTCTCTCTCAGTTGCGGTCCCCCCTTTTGGGCCCAATAGGGAACCCGAAAAGGTTGGACGCGTTTGTCAACGGCATTGATATAATTGTTTATGAACGCTTTTGCAACGAGTTTGGTGTGAATGAAAACATTGATTGCTAGCATAAGGTTAGGGTAAACAACGGCCTGAGTATAATATATGTTTATGTTACCAATACTGGCTACTATCCAGACCCCAACGTTAAATGGGACTCGCATATATCGCATTTATAAAACAGACAAGCAACGACACGCTGCACATGTAATACGTCAAACAGGATGACGAGACTGAAAATGGTTTTGTGTATTTAATGCTGGACAGGTCGTAGGTCCTTACCCACACGGGGCAGATGCGTCTCAATGAAAACGGTGTTCTATATATTCGGGCAATCCCGGGTGCCCAAACCGAAATGCGCTCGTCGATAATGGAGCCGGGGAAGGACGTTTGTATGCAGAGGGAGTTTCTTACCAACGAAGAAATAATAACCGGGCGCGAGGAAAGTTGTTATTTAAAAACCAGTCCTTGACAGGCAACCCTGAAAGTAAGCTAGATTAAGTCACTGGGGAAGGCCTTTTTATGATGCCAAGCAACATGGAGCAAAAAATTGGCACCCATAAAGGGTATATCAACGAGCTTCTTATACCAAGCAAGAACATGGTAGTAGGCACCAATCCCGATATTATATCGGAAAGAATACCTGTCCATCACCCCTCCCCCGAGGCTATCACAGATGTATCAAAATCTCCTCAACAGCCGCAGCCAACGAAGAATAGGTGGTCTTCGACCCTTCTCGCTAGGCGATAAGCAATAAGCTGTCTAGCGCTTCGCGTGTTGGAGCACTTATAACGGCGGTTATTGCTGGCGTTACCAAGCGTAGCGGATGAGATAAAAGAAGTCGTGTAAGCTTAAAATTACGAAGGTAATTAAACGAGATTGGTTGTGGCTGGCATCGCGGTGGGACTTTTAGTTCTTACGTTCACGCGCTAGGCGCTAACACCGCACATGTGCAACTATCGGCTGAGAATGGCACAGAGAACGCAACAGCTATCGTATTGACATGCACCACGAGGTTTCTGGCCAACCAGCCGATGGCATTGCCTGCGGTCCTAGGCATGAACGACACAATTGATTTGATAATTCCGGTAAGAGCAGCCTCCAATTCTTCTGCTAGCGTATTCAGCATCCCGGCCAGCTGCTCCAGATGCTCTTTTATCCATTCGTTCGCGCCGCCAGAATGGGTTTAGGTGCTTTCCCCGACGATGTGCCACCCCTACCTGTGACTGCTAGTATGATCGTGCTTTTTATAAATACCAGTCGGTGTCAATCGAGGCTATAGTGATACCCTGTTTACGGAAGAGTATTCCCAGCCTCTGGGCTAGAGGTGTATCCTTGTGCAGAATTTTTTTGATGATGTCTCTGATCCGGTTAAACTGGGTGCGAAGGGCTTCTTGGTTGGTGCTAGCAACCTCTAACCCCGGCCGTCATTGGTCTTTTAATGCGATCTTTTTATCTCCTGGCTCATCCTTTCTTTTTCTTCTTGAGCGAGGCTCGTGTCGATTTCCACCCCGGGTCACCTTTTTATTTTCCATGGCCAAGTGGTTATCGAGCTCTGTAATCTTCGAGAGGTTATTTATAAGCTCGCCACGCATCCTTTGAAGCGCCGCATTTAGGCCAATGATTGTTCGCTTTGGGAGATTATTATCTCCCGTGCTACCGCTTCAATTAGCGCAATGTCCTCAGCCAACACAATAGTATAGAGTGAGCACCGATTAAAGTGCTAAAATCATTTTTATTGATGTGTAGCCAATACTAGTCTTCAGATTGTGTTTGTGAACACTTAATTAGAAACCATTTCTGCTCGAATTATATTAAATGAGGTGAAGCCAACACAATAGTATAGAATGAGCACAGATTAAAATGACGGGATAGAATCTTATTGCGGTAAAGCAACACCACAATGTTTTTGCTTTAGTTACATTGCTTGAGCACAGGATATAATCATTTTGAGGTGAAACCAAGGCAGCTCTTCGTCGTCGCATGGGGGTAATTAACCGGGGGGTAAATGACGGGGGGGGGGGGGGGAATGGCATGGGGGTAATAGCAGGGGGGTAATTGACAGGGGGGGGGGGTAAAGTCCAGGTTCCGATCCCGACACTGCGATGAGATGGGTATCTGTCAATGTGTCATCTGCTATGACTTCTCGAACTGTGGCACGCTTTTCTTGTGTTTCAGCTGATAACCACTGTTCTTTGAGGCCTAACGCTCGGACGAAATTAAGGTCAACTTGCCCTAGTAGTGTGGATGTGGACAAGAATTTATGTGGGACGTTGCGTGGACGTAATCTACTTGTTATCCCACTTTACTGCAAGCGTGTCATCCTTCATTATCTTAAACATTAAGTTGATTTAGCGCTTTTCAGAAGCTCCTCTGCTTTTACAATACGTATCTAACTCGGCTAGGCGTCTTTCTAATGGCAAGGGAAATCTATAAAGAACGCGGAGCTGCCGTCCATAGACATTGGTAAATTTTACCAAGACAAGTTTGCCCTTGTCATTGACATGATGTCAACGAAAGACCATACCTTCCACTGGTCAGAAAAAGCTCATCGAAACGCAAATTGAAAAAACGACTCCGGTGGAAGGCGTGTTAAACGCGTACATATATATCCAGCTGTACCCGCCCTTCGGACAATTCTTTGATAATTTACAGCCACCCTGCGCGATGATGGTTGGTCGCCTTGGCTGTGGAAAGAAGGTGTTTCCATGTGAACTTCATTTATAGGCCACATTGATTACATTATCATTATCTGCTCACCCTACGTCTCAACAAGGCGTACTTTAGGGCGATCGGCGATAGGCCGTGAGCCCTAGGCCAAACAGACGCGGAAGTATTTTTGGTCAATCCTAAGTGCTTTAATCACAACGCACTGCTTTGTGAGCTCGCTAAAATGTTCGAGGTAACAACAACGCTTTCTCTTCTTGACGATTGTACCTTTTTGGTGTTCCGCATAATGTGTGGGTCATAACACATAAACATAATGCCGTTGCCCGCGATTTCCGCGAGCAGACTTCGTGGATAACCTCTTCTACTGCAACGACGAAGACTCATTTAGGGACACGCTGCGAGAAAACGATAGCATTGAGGCCTCACGTCGAGTGGAGGAGTACGAGTTTCTTTAAAAGTGTTCGCAAGCTCTTCTGCGCACAGACCCAACAGTGTCCCCCAGTCTGTTCCCATCTCCCGTCATTCCTGCTTGTTCAAACGCGAGACTTGAGCGACTGCTCGAGCGCTAGCGCTGGCACGGTTGTGACGTTGTGGCTTTATATATTTGCATGCGTCTTAGACTTCGTACAACTTAGAGTCAGGTGATCAGTGAACCATATCCAAAACTTCATAAAAGCATTGGCAGAAGACATTAGGGACCTTGATCTTGAGGAGATACTAAATCGCCTGAAAGTCAAACCAGTTCAAGCGTTGGGACAGCACGTAACTCCAGGCGGAAAGCCTACGACAGCAAGAACAGCTGAAATGATGGAAACGACTGGAACTGGTGAAACAACTGCAAGTCAGCGTGATCGACTGTCTGATCTAGTGGATTTTAAAGCGATCAAAGAATACATAGGCCGGCATTTGACCTTTAAGGGCCTCAAGGCGATGAGCGATGAAGAGCTTTCAAAAACCTATGTTATACGCGAGGCTAAACTGGGGGATAAAATGACAGCTTCGCTGGGGTCTTTTCTGCTTGGCTTGTGCACAGCGGTCGTGAGCCAATAACGGTCCATAGATAGCCGAGAGCTCATTGCAAGCGATTTTAAAAGATAATCCGCTCAGCCAGGACTCTTTGAAGAGCATCTGCAGCCACCTCTATTTTAGGTACGGTTCGGTACTACGCATGCTGGAGTTGGCATGATAACCTACCGGCGTGTTGAGAAAAAAATAGCAGTCTCAAAAGATATCTTTTTCAAAGGATGATGAGTGCGACTTCGGAACCAGTACAAGTACCTTCACAGAACGCTGAACCAAAAAACAGCGGGCCCGGAGGAACGACAAACGCAGCGGGAACTGCGGGTGCCAGCAGCCACTATTAGTCACACGCCCGGTCCGTTTTATATGGAATAGTATTGCGTTCCTGAAGCAAGTCTGCTCGAAATCAGCTAAATAAAACCACCACCACCAAAACAAAAAATATGTCTACACAACAGTATGCCTAAGATCCGCGAAAAGTGACAAAATTCCTGGCCTTATCACTCACCTGAGGGTCAGGGCCAACTTTATTGCTGCGGTCTGGCGTGAAACTTTATCCTCGATGAGGCATTTCATTGCTTGCGTTGCAGGCATACACGTGTGCCCTATGCTCCCCCTCCTGTTCCCTTCGATGATATTGCAATGTACGTTTGTATTGCCAGAACGCTCCCGCTTGTTAGCAAATGGCGAGCAAAGTCAATTTTTGCGCTGCTAAGTTCGAGCTTCCAAGACAATAAAACACAGCAAACTTTTTAATCTTCTTGGGTCATAGACCACATGGATACTAAGCTTGCGGCGATATACTACAGCCCTCGAGGTTACTGGAAAGGCGTAGCAGCTACCAAACTCCTGGCAGAAACCGCTAAAGCCTCACAAGAGGTTGCCATGTCGTGGCTCAAAAAGCACGCCATGTGGCAGATTTACTTGCTGAAACCGCAAAAAATACCCCGGGAAGGGACGTAGTTTCAAAATAATTGTTAAAAAGCCTGATTATCTGAGGATAACAGTTTTACATAGTTTAAAAAGCTCTGACCTTACTAAATCATATGAGAATATATTTGTGTTATTTGGCTTAGTCATAAACTCTGTACAGCATTTATCAATGAATCGCTCGAGTACTGGTTTATTGACCGAGAACATGATGTCACATCATAACTGAAGTAGAGAACAATCAAATTTATTCAACATGTTTCTTGCGATGAGCTGATCATTTTCAGTGGAACAATGAATGAGAACTAAACCGTGACCGTTCATGACAGGAGGTCACGTTCTCTAAAATGATTCTTGTATCTGAGGTGCCATTTTTTAACTGGAATATGATGATAAGACTGTTGAAATGTAAATCTCCCGGTGTTTTGGGCTTTTAGATCTGGTCGTATTTTGGACTTTAAAAAAACACGAGTAATTCCAATCCCAATATATTCTTCCACAGAGGTCGTATAAAATAAATTAGCGTTGTAGTACCCATCTACCTACCAACAGATCTCCCCCCTCTTCATCGTTGCCATATTGTAAATTTGAAAATACAATTTTATGTATCCACAGAATGTACCTCCTCATGCATTTATTCTTGCATAATTTGTATTTTTTATCAAAATAATAATTCTTAACATCACTTACCTGATAAACTACCCAAATCCCTCCCTGATAAAATCGACCACCTTGCAATCGAATGCCCAAATAAATAGAACTGATATAGGCAATTTATTTTCATACGTCAGTCTGATATGACACTGATATGAAGTGATAAGTGCAAAGGTACGACAGGCTCATATGAATATATATATATATATATATATATATATATATATATATATATATATATATATATATATATATATATATATATATAGATAGATAGATAGATAGATAGATAGATAGAGAGATAGATAGATAGATAGATAGATAGATAGATAGATAGATATATAGATAGATAGATAGAGTGAGAGAGAGAGGTTGACAGATGAATATATTGACATACGAAACGGTACGATATGGCACGAAACGGTATGCTGACCCTATCACAATATTTGAATAGTTGTTTTCTATGTGTATGACTTATACGAAGAGATGGCTGGTGGACGGTTAAAACGGTACCAAACGGGAACGGTACGATAGGTGATTGAAACGATCAGAGACGGTAAGCAAAAATGGTTGCAAAAGATCTTACAAGTACTTTAAATGAAGCCGCGAAGCCTAGATTATGGATTTTATACCGTAAACTCTGCGAATTGGTTCTTGCCAGAGGTGAAAATGTATTCATATACACTGAGCAAGAAATGCATGTTATCTGTGAGAGATAAATAATTGGAGATAAAGATCGCAATCATGACCATTTAGCAGGCAAGTATCATTGATCATATACTAGGCAAGTATCATTCACAGACAGTCATCAAGACATTGGATACAAATTATCCAAATAAAGAGGTAATTATGATACCGAACATTCGGTTATAATGTCATAGTTGATAGGTTCATGAAAGAAGGGAAAGAGATAGCAATTAAAAGAACGGCTATGCTTGTAGATATATTTATATTCATGGGATAATCTATAGAGCAGATATCAAATAATATGAGTAACAAAAAGTTCACAGAAACACTGAACAAATTTACAAATTTGACATCTGAGTCATGTCAAGCACGGACTTCACCGTGGTAGAAAGCAGCGAAGCTGGAGTCTAAATATTTGAAGAAAGACCTTTACCCATAGGAATATATGGATAGCTTTGAAAGGTGTAAAAAAAACGTCGAATAAAAAGTTGTATTTCAGTCTAAATGATTCAAATATATTAAATTACAATTATCTTCAGGTTATTTTAACCTTAAAACATTAGTTCACCTTTATGACTGTTACAGGAAGAAAGATACATTGATGTTAAATGCCATTTTTCGAGAATTTAGGAATTTCTTCTTTCATTTCGTCTAGAATAGCATTGTCTTCTTCATATATAGTTTCTATTGTTTTGTGTTCTTACTGTAAAACATAATCATAAAGGTATATTTTCGTAAATATCCACCCTAAAATGCCAGTTTCGCTTAATTAGTTGATTTCATTTTAAATCATTTAAATTGTCCACATTCATCAATCAGAAACAATGTATTAAATATGTAATGGAAGTTTGTTCACAAAGTTGCAATTGTATTGCAGTCTAATATCAATATAGTGTGGTGCCTGGTGCCTGGTGCCGCGTACGGCATTGCCCATGGTGCACGTCTAAGTTATTTCGGACGATTGTAACATGTATAGTTACACTCACTTGCTAGACCGACTTACTGTCGCACGTACAAAACATTGACAGTTGAAACTTACTTCCCTCATGTTTGCAGTCTGTGGAACCCGCCATGTACCAATATACAGAGTTTTAATTTTTTAGTTTAATCACGTTGTTTGATGTCTTGTCAGTATGCTGTCTCTTTTACGAAAGTTATCTTTCAGCTGTTGAGGTATGTAATAATTGTATACGTTCATCTTTCCAATCTTTGTTGCATCTATAATAATAGAGTACTTAGCTTCGTTGATTCGGAATGTTTCCCTAAATTTCCATTAGATCAGATAAATTTCACACCATACAATGCTATCAGATTTTATAGTGTCTGCTTCATGTTATAGTCGTGTTATTATCTAAGTTGTATCGAAAACAATCAACTTTGTCCACAAAGCGAAGTACGTGACCAATGTATGGGGAACAGAATTATTTCTGTTCTCATATGGTGGATGGACCTGCAAATGAAAATGCCGCATTTTGTCGGCGCACTTTCAGGCATATTAGATAACACTTTTTATGACAAGCCCAACAGGCAACTCACTCACTCACACCGTTTTAAGTTTATAAGCCAATGCATAGTTTCTCAGTCATTGTGGATGCTGCAAAACATCAAATGCGCATGTCCAGGCAGTACATCCGGTTGAATTATCGGTTTGTTCATCATGTACATATATGCAACAATAGGGAACAGTATCACGACAATCCTAGAGATGTTTTGCTGACACAGTCAGATGCATTATATTCAACGAAGACAGATCTTACGAACTATATATTGTCAAAATGACATGTAAGATACGTACGGCAAATGAAATACTCGCAAGTTGAGGGATGAACAGCATGCACATTATAATAGCTGTCAGCTGTTTAGTAAGCCTAATGAGTAGATGGGTGAAAAGTTGAGTATCTAATCATTTCGTTTAAACAGCATCCTTTCGGCTATTGAACACGTTTAGAAATGTTGGTAAACGTTGTAACCTTACCCCTCACATGTCTGAAGTTACCCCGTAACAGTCAAAACGTTAAGCTGCAGCTGACCAAATGTACCCATTTTGCATATAGTATTGGAAATTTATCAATATGGGATTCTCACTAAAATACTTCTTATGATGTCTAGTTGACTATAAAAGAAAATGGTAAGTACATTATGTCCAATATGGTCGTCAAGGCAGCCATCGTTGAAATTTTATTATTGCTACTCATCCTGATCCGAAAATCTGATTGACATGGGGTTTTCACCAGAAGATGTCTCATGGTGTAAAATTGGCTTTAAATTAAAATGGTGCTGATTTCATGTCAAATATGACCGCCACAGCGGTCATTTTGAAACTCTTGTAATCGATATTCCTCTTGAATGGTCTGTCATATCAACATGGGATTTTCATAAAAGACTTCTTATGATGTCTAGTTGGCTCTGAATGATATTTATGCCGTTCTGGCATTCAATATGGCCGCTGTGCAAGCCATCATGAAAATCTTGTTATCGCTACTGTTCTTGAACGGAAAGTCATATTGACATGGGGTTTTCACCAGAAGACTTATGATGTCTCGTTGGTTCGAAATAAATAATGGAGCAGATTTAATGTCTACTTAGGCCGCCACAGCGGCCATCTTGAAAAATGTTTTATCGCTAGTTCTGAAAAATAGTCATATTGATATGGGTTTTTTACCAGAAGACTTATTATGATGTCTAGTTTGTCCTAAGTGAAAATGGTGCCGCTCGCACATCCAATATTGCTGCCACTGCTGCCATCTTGAGAATTTATTTTGTTATTGCTACTTCATTGGAATGGATGGGTAGTATCAACATGGGGTTTTTAATAAAAGAATTCATATGATGTCTAGTTGCTTCTAAATGAAAATTGTGCCGTTCAGACATCCAATATGACCACCACAGTGGTGAGCTTCAAAATCTTGTTCTCAGTAGTTTTCTTGAATGAATGATCATATCAGATATGGATATTTCACTGAAAGACTTTTTATCAAGTCTAGTTGGTCGTAAATAAAAATGGTGCCAATATGATCTCCAATATGGCCGCCACACTGGCCCTCTGGAAAATCTTATTATCGCTACTTCTGATGTCTGAATGGTCCTGAATGGAAATGGTGCGCATCTGATATCCAATATGGCCACCATGGCAGCCATCTTGAAAATAATTTTGTCGTTACTCCTCCAAAACGGAAAGTCATATCAACATGGGGTTTTCACCAGAAGACTTCTTATAATGTCTTATTGGTCCTATATTAAAATTGTTATGATCTGAGCTGAAAATCTTTTTATTGCTACTCCTCTTAAATGAAAAGTCAGTTTTACACGGAGTAAAAAAAATGGAGAAATGACGGTACATAAATCTACAATGAAAGTTCCAAGGTTTATTACTAAACTCATATATCCATACTGATACATCATTCAAGACATAAAGGTTTCACTATAATACATATACTAGATAATGTGTCTTTATTATCAGAAACAATTGTACAAGTCCTATAACAAAATTTTGAAAATTCATCGATGAAATTGAGCACTGCTAGGGCCGATATAGCCACTGTCGCCACCAGAAGTAGTCATCACATATCGGCATATCTAAAGCAGACTAGACAACAAAATGACTTAGACAATGTTGGGATTAATGCTGATAAAACACTTAACCGTATTTTTAAGTATGCATTAAAACTGGATATTGTGTCGAAGGCATAACATCTCTTAAAGGTCAGGGACGTCCATAAACGCATATTGTATCCATAAGCGTTTGGACCCATATGGAACAGATAGAGTAATCAACTGCTGTTTTAAAGAACGATCATTATATTACATGCAATCGCAGTAGAAATAGTCAAAGCCACATGGAACTGATCTAAAAGAAAATGAGTTTTGCTATATAAATAGTAATTAAGTCAACTAAAATCAACCCACAATGATTCTTCGGAAAACTACTAGGTGAACTCACACCTAAAACGAATATTCTACGCAAGTGTTAGAGGTAGGATGTGGCTGTGGTGTTCGGCATTGAAATATAACCATAATGTGCTACAGCGTCCGTCCGAAGTAGCAAGTGAAGCGTACCCATGAGAAGTAGAGTATTAAACAAGAACTTAAGCTTAAAGGTCAAATGCCAACAAAGCCGTCGAGGAAATGCATGGAAGAAAAGAAAACTGACTCATTGTGCCTCAGGTATGAATGATTATAATGATTACAACGTATTCATAAATTTGCATAAAAAGTATATGTTATGCCATAGAGGACATTAACCTTCTATGAAAAACTATTCCAAGGTTTCTTTCCATAAGCTATTTCTCAGTACTGATACTGAAACATTTTCACTTTAATACATATACTAGGTAATATGTCTTGATAGTTAATGATAAGAAAGCATTTCTTATATCCTATGTAACAAAGATAAACGTGAAGAGGTGAAAATTTTGAAAAATCGATCGATGAAATTTCAGATTGCGATGACCGCTATAACCACTGTCGCCGCCAAAAGTAATCTTCAATATCGGCATATATATAACAGGCTAGACAAGAAAATGACTAATATAACCTTCTGATTAATGCTGATGAAGCATTTTACCGTATTTGTAATTGTGCATTCAAACTGTATATTGTGTCGAAAGCATATGCATACGAAAACCAGGGAAATACATAAAATGCATATAGTATCCATGAACGTTCCGTAAATGTTGCAACTGTGTGTATTTTACTGATGCAATGTTTCCATCTTTTGCATTAGTTTGGACATTCCTAATGAATATGTGTCTAATATTTACTTGAAACCACTGAAGGATGAAAAATAAAATATGCTCTAAAAGAAATTTGGATTTGCATCCAAAATCTAAAAGAAAATGTATAAATTATGCTATATTTGCACACGTTTATAACAAATAGGTAAATCTCAGCCAGTCTTATCGAAATAACTGTGAGTATAACCTTTACACATAGCAGACACTTTGCTATGCGCCATATGAATTAAAAGTAAAACTAAAAGTTTACCATATTGTATACAATTTGGGTCCAGTTCACAAAATTTCATGAATTGATTTATACCCTGTAAAACAAAAATTTTGCTTTTTTTTTGTTGTTGTAAGGATTATTTTTTTTTTGTATTTTTTTTTAAAGCTGTAGAAATAGCGATGGTCTCTAGACGGAGACGGAAAAGAAATATCGCGGAAAATGTATATACGACGTCCCGGATAAACTTCCTTCTCTTTGAAAATATTTCAAAAACGAGTCCAATCAGTTAGTCTTCTTTTAATAACTTGAAATGAGCGTTGGCTCCATCTCTCCGTCTGCTCGTTGCACTGATTCGGTGTCATTCGATCGTAAAGTTCTCCTTGAAGTTTTCATTAGCACGAAAAATTATTCGCTGTTTTCTGATTCTTTTTTTATTTCAGTTTGGAGACTTGTCTTCCTTTTACGGGCCTTACAGGAGAACTCAGTACTCTATGTCTTTTCGGTGTAGCTTCCTTGTCACATCAAAAAACAGATAAATACATTCAATCAACAACAAATGCTTAAAACAAATATTTTATGGTTTTGATTGATTTAAACAATATGAAAAATGCATTTAAACACAGAAATAACTATCCTACCGTATTCCTCGCGTAACAAAATTAAACGTATTATCCAGTGTAATTTGGAAAACGGAGACAAAACTTCCAAGAAACTATGAACATAATCATTACAGGTCTGATCTACCTTTACATAGCTGTGTAAGTCAGTTTTGAGGTATATTAAGAACAAATTATGTTGAAACAAAAAATTCGAGCAAAATTTATGTATAACACAGATACATTGTGTCGAGGTAACTGTAAAAAATCACAACGTATTTATCGCAACTTTAGGGAGACCAGAGTGATTGGTGTGTTGTAACCCTTGATCTACAACTTTTTGTTTTTTTTACAAAGTATAAGGCTTAAACGAGAAAATAGACAAGACGTACCTTTGTCGAGTACTTAGCCACGTGTTTGGAACGTAATCCGTGTGTCGTCTGAGCGTATTCCACGCGTCATTGTATCGCTGACGTCTGTGGCTATCACCGGTAGAATAGCGTTCTTGACCTATACCTTCATGCACCAACAGCAAATGACATGTAGCAACACGAGAAACTGTTCACCCCTACTACCCACATTCCAGTTATAACTATATGTCTGAATCCCTGTTAATATTTAGTTAGCTGAAACGTCCTGGTTCAATAATAATAAAAATAATAATAATAATAATAATAATAATATTAAATAATAATTATAATTCCATAAAGAAACTTACAGATGTAAAGAACTCTCATGGAATCCGTGTCAATTCCCGCTTTATCGATCACTACAGTAAAGAGGTCCTTTATTGAAGCACTGTGAAAATAGTTAATAGTTGTTCATCAATAAAAAAGGACATAATTTTGAATACTTAAATATGACCATATACCACACAATAAATACAAATATACACAAACGTGTCAATGTGTCCTTATCTCTATGGAATTTGTGAGCTAAAGAAGAATGAAACACTTTTGAAACGACTTTGATCACATATAAGATGTAAGTTAGTAGGTTCAAATGGATTTTTTTTTCAGATCTAATCATCAAACGAGTACCAAAATTTATATATATATATATATATATATACATATATATATATATACTTTTGAAACATTAAAACCAAAATTATGTAAGATTGAACTTAATCTACGAGACTTTAACATTGACCTTGATCTTAAAAAAATAAATTGACTTTAATCTCGGGTGTGGACTGACGTACAGCCAGTACCGGACATGCAGGCGGGCTCCAAAGGAATCGCTGTGTCGATCTTCAGCCAAGACGGATTCGACAAAAATTACATCTCCTAACAGAAATCGGGTCTCTAGCGCATGACCGTTAAACTAAATTTTGAGATGGAAGATAGAAATATTGTAAATAGACCATTTATGCATTACACTAGTCACTTTTCTCTGACATCCTGCGATTATTTGCCAATTACATTCGAGTTTATAAAGATGCCAATTAACAAAAGAATGTATGTATATATAATTTGATTACAATTGTTTTACATTAAAAAGTAAAAGTACATAAATATATTTTAAGGAATGGTCAATATTTACAAGGGAGAGGGGGAGTGTAATTTTTTTTATTAAAATATTACTTTTTCAGACTTGGATAAGTTGGATGCATTTTATTTTCAAAACAAAAGGTAGCTATACGTTTCATAATATGCTATCATAAACTTGTAATGAAATTGAAAGAGGGGGGATATATTTCTATGTAATATAATTGACATTACACTGCTTCCCCTCCCCCAATAAATATTGACTGCCGGTTGAGGATAATCTCAAATTGTTGTGTTGTATAGACTCGTCAACGACTAAAGTTCCCTGAAAAAAAATGAAACAAAAAAGCAGGCATGCAGTCAAGCAGCAATGACATTTAACCCACCCCCGAAATAAAAGATCAGGAAAATTTTCGACAGTCCCAACCCCCCAAATATAAAAAGAAATAGATGCACTAGTATGAATTCATAAAGTATATACAAAGAAAGTCACAAGACTTCCTGCTGAGCCCTTTCCTCAGTAAGGTTATCATTCGACTATAAGTTTCTATTAATACATAGGTAATAACAAGCTATATAAATATAGACCTTACTGTCTCGTAGCTTCATTGCCCATTGCGTGGTTCTGTTATTAGGTAGGACAAGGTAATAACACGTTTCCACTGCATGATAAATATATTGCTCTATGCTGAAACTGTTGCGATCTACATTTTGAAATGGTTGACTCTAAAAGATATCAAACATACAAGACATACTAAACAAGTACCAAGAAGGACCTGCCTGCTACATGTTAACAACCGAGAAATACCAAAATTGAATATTTTGACCCCCACCCCCCGCAAAAAAACTGTACAAACCTACTCAGACATCATTATTGCAACTAAATTTTCTAAATTTATTACACAGTAACAGATACCAGTGTCAATCTCATGTGAAGAAGAAGAAAGAGTGAAATAAGGGAAAACCTATATATTGCCGATACATGTTGTACCCACCTCTTCTATATTAATGGTCGTTATTTTACCCTCCATGCCTCTAAGAAAAAGCTGGATGATTTTACCAGTCATATTTTCTTTCCTGAAAGGAAGTTTAGTATCGAACAGTTCTCTAACGTGAGCTCTTGGGTATCGACGACTGGAATGATTTCAGCCGTTTGAAGCCAGTAAAATGAAAACGCAACCGAAACCGTGCAGTGTGTAGCGAGTACGTTTATCAGAATTCCATTACGTCATTGTATTTCCAATGTTAACAGGAAATGTTGTTTATGTGAATATCTGCACTCAGTAGGCCCACATAAGTATTAATAACACAGACAGTGTCACCAACAGTAGGACCACACAAGGCATCAATAACACAGACACTGTCACTAACAGTAGGTCCACATAAGTATCAATAACACAGGCACTGTCAGCAATAATAGGCCCACATAAGGCATCAATAACACAGGCACTGTCACTAATAATAGGCCACAAAAGGCATCAATAACACAGGCACTGTCACTAACAGTAGGACCACATAAGTATCAATAACACAGGCACTGTCACTAATAATAGGCCCACATAAAGCATCAATAACACAGGCACTGTCACTAATAATAGGCCACATAAGGCATCAAACGCAGACACTGTCACCAACAGTAGGACCACATAAGTATCAATAACACAGGCACTGTCACCAATAATAGGCCCACATAAGGCATCAAACACAGACACTGTCACCAACAGTAGGACCACATAAGTATCAATAACACAGGCACTGTCACCAATAATAGGCCCACATAAGGCATCAAGCACACAGGCACTGTCACCAACAGTAGGACCACATAAGTATCAATAACACTGGCACTGTCACCAACAGTAGGACCACACAAGGCATCAATAACACAGACACTGTCACCAACAGTAGGACCACAGAAGGCATCAATAACACAGACACTGTCACTAACAGTAGGCCCACATAAGTATCAATGTCACAGGCACCGTCACCAATAATAGGCCCACATAAGGCATCAATAACACAGACACTGTCACCAACAGTAGGACCACACAAGGCAGCAATAACACAGTCACTGTCACTAACAGTAGGCCCATATAAAGCATCAATAACAAGGCACTGTCACCAATAACAGGCCCACATAACGCATCAATAACACAGACACTATCACCAACAGTTGTCCCAAATAAGGCATCAATAACACAAGCACTGTCACCAACAGTAGGCCATATAAGGCATCAATAACACAGGCACTGTCACCAACAGTAGGCCCACATAAGGCATCAATAACACAATCACTGTCACTAACAGTAGACCCACATAAGGCATCAATACGACAAGCACTGTCACTAACAGTAGGCCCATATAAGGCACCAATAACACAGGCATTGTCACCCATAATAGCCCCACATAACGCATCAATAACACAGGCACTGTCACCAACAGTAGGCCCACATAAGGTATCAATAACACAGGGACTGTCACTAACAGTAGATCCACATAAGGCATCAATAACACACGCACTGTCACTAACAGTAGGCCCACATAAGGCATCAATAACACAGGCACTGTCACCAAGTATAAGGCATGACAATACATATATTCTTCAATTGCTTACTTCGACAATGGCCGATTTGAAGGGGAAAAAAAAGGTTTAATTCAACGAAATTAAAAATCGACTGTAGAGTCATATTTATCTTGTGTCATGAGGAAATTAAAAAATATAGTTCAGTAGTGTATGCAGAAATATGGGGGTGGGTGGGAGGGGGCGGCGGAGGACTAAACAATGAGACCAAGAGTCTTTGAGACGGAACCCCGGCGGGGGCCAATACAGCAAATCCCCGGAACTTCCTGCGTTTTAAACGTTTCCAGGGCATAAATTGAAACATCTAACTGTAAAGAAAACGTACTCTAGGAAACGTTCGGTTGTTTCGCACTCATTGTTAGGTGATTGGGTATTTGTGTCTCTGTGTATGTTCTTTCTTGTCCAGCGAAACATACATTGCTTCAGGTCAAAACGTAGAAAACTTGTATTTTCCCCTCACCGTTTTAAAACTTTAGTGTCATTATATAATATTTGTTCTGTTGATTTACATTCCCATTTTGTATCTTTCGAACTTCTTAGCGATCGGACATGTACCGTTGGCAATATATATATATATATATATATATATATATATATATATATATATATATATATATCTTTCTCTCTACCTAGTGCACAATAAATAGATTATTATAATGTAGTCTGGGAACTCGAATATATTGGTTGTGATTTAGAAATTTGCAAGTGTTTTAAACCAGTTTTTACCGGTTAACTGTTTTATAACTGACCATACTTATACTACTTCTATCTCTCTATCTACCTATTTGTCTATATATCCATCCATCCATCCATCTCTCTCTGTCTCTCTCTCTGTCTCTCTGTCTCTCTCTGTCTCTGTTTCTGTCTCTGTCTGTCTCTCTCTCTCCGCATTTTCCTGTCTGTGCAAAGGTCAAGGAGTCTTTTAAAGTCATCATAGGTAGCAGCTGCAAAAGTCTACGATCCTGACAGTAGTAAGACAATTGATAATAAGATTATAGCATTTCAAGTTATATCATAATAAACAAAATGTGTCTTTTATTGCCTCTCCTCATTTAGAAGCTATTATCACTTTTCGACTGGTGTGACGTTGTTTTTATCACAGAGACGTTAACATTTTGCATTCATTTTTTTTAAAGTCACATAGATTCTACATATGTTGCTGCATTTAACTAACTTTGTATTTGTATAATTTCTCTCACACATATACATACTAAATTTTTAGTTGAATAATCTCTCTCACACATATACATACTAAATTTTTACTTGAATAATCTCTCTCACACATATACATACTAAATTTTTACTTGAATAATCTCTCTCACACATATACATACTAAATTTTTACTTGAATACTACTGTGCACTTTAATTTTTATACCCTGATATACTGTGCTCTTGTGTAAGGCATTCGGGGGGAAAGAGAGGGAGAAGGCTAGGATGGCGTGGCGATCACCTGATTTTGTGACCTTACCTGTAGGTTTTAGCTATCTGTAACTTATAGATTTTGATATTTTCTTTAACAAACAAACTTGTCACTCTTCGAGGTCTTCCTACACTTTTAACACCATCGATCAGGTATTATCTTCGATAAAATGTGTGTCTGAATGTCGATCAGGTATTATCTTCGATAAAATGTGTGTCTGAATGTACGTATATGAGTGTCTAGGTACGCACGCACACATACACTATATATATATATATATATATATATATATATATATATATATATTCCAGGTATAGCACTTTCCGCTCTGTTTGGTGTATATTTGTAATTCTCTCTCTCTCCCTCTCTCTCTCTCTCTCTGTATATATATATATATATATATATATATATATATATATATATATGGGAGTGAGAGAGAGAGAGCGAGAGAGAGAGAGGCAGAGGCCGAGTGTGTATGTATATGTGTGAGAGAAAGAGAAAGTATGTGTGAGAGAGAGAGAGAGAGAGAGAGAGAGAGAGAGAGAGAGAGAGAGAGAGAGAGAGAGAGAGAGAGAACGAGTGTGAGTGAGTTTCATTCATACTTCATTCGTAGGTACTACTATTGCCAAAATACTTATCTTAGAATTTCTTATCTGCTTCCCCCGCTTTAAACAGGAAGAATAATCTTACACGCATGGACCCATTGCACTTACGTATATTTCGTAAAACCACAGGTCAAATTTACAGCTGGGATCACTAAAAAGTGAAACTGAAACTAGACTGCTGTTCTCGTAATTGCTATGACCCAAATATCGAATACCTAGGAATGTTCCATAAGGATGACCAGTCTATCAACTCAAAGACATATCCGCCTTTTTCAACTTTGTCTAAATATAATGCTTAGAAAATGAAAGACAAAATGTCTTGTTAAATGGGAGATTGATAGATAAAATGTAAATACAAACTTAAGTGGAATCACGATTATTCAAATATTGTGAATCGTTCCAGTAGGATAAAGGATACGGGTGTGTAATCCTAGTACATGTCTTTCATGGCCTGCATGTTTGTGTAGTAAACGAGTGGAAGAAAACAAAGAACATATAGTGATAGAAAAAAAGTAATTAGGTATAGAGAATGACAAATGGACTCAAGCATAGCCACACACATACGCAGACACATGCATAAAATATTATATATAAATAAATATATATATATATATATATATATATATATATATATATATATATATATATAAATTCCCTTGAGGTACATCAATGTTGATAAATCTAAAGAAAGAGTATTTAATAATAATGATAAACTATTAGGTCATATCTTCCCCCTTCTTTAAACAGAACTTCATACAGAGATTTTGAGTTAAAGAAACTTGATAATACCTAAGGTTTCACAGGAGAGTGTCTTTATTGTTGAAAGTGGAATATACAAAATGTGTTGTTTGGATACCAGCAATTTATAAAGCTTATACAAGATGCAAATACCATTAATAAGCTAAGTTATATTATATATCTATGGATTCCATATGTTTTACATAGTATATTCTTCAAAATACAATTTTGAGAAAAGCATCTCTTTCAAAGAACTTATAAATAAAGTGGAGAACTATTTTATGAATTTGAACACTTCTGAATATGCATATACCGAATATTAACCACTATAATTGTTCTGACATACTACATCATTGCAATTTTGGACATTGCACACCTGTTACAACTTCAGATTTAGAATGACTTGTCTGCCAGTCGTACCAAATCCGTGGGTTTTCTGGGGTCTCATACAAACGTGGTTGACATAGTCTTACTTTGTTTTATATTTTCGCCAGTTCTAGTTGTGGTATTGCGTTCAAAATATTCAAGATATTGAAGGCACAGGTCTCATCAATGCTGAGTTATTTCCCTTTACACATATAAATAGTCCCCGAGTCCGGATAAAGGAAAAGAATTTTTGGCACAGGCGTTCCGCCTGTAAACATTCTATCCATACAGATAAAGAATGTGAGAAAAGGATTGACCCAGAGGTATCTAGTGGACTATAATTTGGACTGGTACACAACGCGTTTGGGATACACGTCTGATCTGCCAAAAAATGTAACCGAGAGGAATTCAAACACTCAGTCAGGACTTGTATATAACGTATCAATGACAAATATCCAGTGGACTATGTGGCCTTGATATACAGATCTGAGATACAGTGTATAGAGATGAATGTGAGTCAAATGTCACTTTTGCTTAATGAATAAAGTAACAAAGAGAACTGCAAATACTCAGTTACGATCTCTATATAACATGACATTGACAGATATCAAGAAGACTATGTAGACTTGAAATAAACGTTGATATGGACTTATACAAAGGGATGAGGACATACGGGTTACATGTCCCTTCTGTTAGTTAATAAAGTAATAAAGCAAACTCCTCAAACTCAATGAGGACCTATACATGTATATCATGTCAATCGCAAATATCAAGTGACAATGTGGACTTGTATATAGGGCATATCGGTTGCATGTCCCTTCTTCTATGTAAATAAAGTAACCAAGACAAACCCAAGCACTAAGTGTGTGTCTGACATACAAATTTATGTGAATTTGTATATACTCATACAGGACATATGGATTACATGTCCCTTCTACTCCTTCAATGAAACCCAAACAACACTAAATGTAGATCTGTATATAATATGTCAATATCCAATATCTTCTGGTATATGGACTTTAAATCGGCTTGTTCATTAGTCTTCCTATAATATATATATTTAATAAGCGTGGGTAAAATGGGGCATGTAAATTGATAGTGTACAAAATAAAGCTCAGGAAATACAAATGCAAAGTGTTCATTTTAGGTCAAAGTGACCCACTTTTGTTATAGGTGAGTTAGTCTGCCTACGAAACATCCACATCCATACCACATACTCACACCTAAAACGAATATTCTACGCAAGTGTTAGAGGTAGGATGTGGCTCGTCTGCTGTGGTGTTCGGCATTGAAATAGAATCATAATGTGCTACAGCGTCCGTCCGAAGTAGAAATTGAAGCGTACCCATGTGAAGTAGAAAATTGAACAAGAACTTAAGATTGTGGACGCCAACAAAGATGTTGGATTTGTTGTTTGGATTTTGTTTGCCAATTACATTCGAGTTTATATAGATGCCATGTAACAAAATAATGTATGTATATATAATTTGATTACAATTGTTTTACATTAAAAAGTAAAAGTATAAAAGTCCTTTTTCAAATCATGCATTCAAATCATAAGCGCGACACAATTCTGAAGAGTTGCAGACTGAAGAGAAAGGAGAACATATGCCTGAAAGGTAGACTTGGGGACAATGAATCGAATATAATGAAAGTATCAATAATAATAAATTAAAAACTAGCACTTAGTCAAAAGGAACGTATAATTAATGTTTCTAAATAATCCATCGAAACTAAGTCCATCCAATCAGATGCCAGATCATCTAATTTATATATAACTTGATAAAGCATTTTCCAGTATCTCCTTCATATAAGCTCTCATAACAAATTTTATTAACAATATTTCATAAAAAAATTTGCATTTCTTGTTAATAGAAATTCAGCATTAGAATTATTTCCATACTTTTCTTATTATTACAATATATACATAATCTTCACTCGTTAAACTCATTACAGAACTTTATAATATTTGCCTACATAACAGGTATCATCGAAATCTTTTTAGAACAAAAAAATATCTGACAGTGGTAACATTTTCAATAAAGTCTTAAAATCGTAAATCGCCATTCTTGTGATAAGATGTCACCCTCGACCCCCCCCCCTCCCTCTCCTCCACACCACCAAGACTATGACCTGTGGGTCATAAACTAAACTCTATAACATACATGATGGGTCTTCCTCCTTTGGAAATTCCTCGTACGACATGCAGGATGGCGCATCAGGCCTATTAATCCTTTTCATGCCCTCACGGTGGGAATAAACCTTGCCTTTGACCAAAACGATAGAACTTATTATCGATTTTTTTTAAGCTTGTTATTGAATGCATTAACTGTATGCACAGATTTCCAACCCTATCTGTTTTGACCAAATAAATAATAGTTTTCTTTTTAAAAGTTGTTAAATTTATAAGCGACCTGGGATGTAGTAAAATTAATTGAGTATACCAAGTTTCCCCCTTAATCTCAAATAGCTCTAACGTTATAGAGCGTAAAGGAAATTTTGGGGAAAATTTAAAATATTAAGAAAAGGAATGTGACCTTAAAGATAGGACCCCCAATGTGGCATGTGACACATTCTAACAACGATATAAAAAAAATATCCAGTTTCATCCCTAATCTCAATAAGCTTGAAAGTTAAGGAATGGATAAGAAATTGTAACGGAAAACTTAAAACATTGAACTAAGACATTTACCTTCAAGATAGGACCCTCAAAGTGCATCCTAATATGGTGCGCGACAGGCTGTATGGCATATGTAAATATACCAAGTTTCGTTCATTAATCTCAAACAGCTCTTGAGATATACTGCGGAAAGGAAAGTGTGATTGAAAACATAGAATATTAAGCCTTGATCTTGAGGTTGAATATTGTACCCAAAATGTGGTACTTGACTCACCTACTGATGACGTACAGGTATATCAAGTTTCATCCCATAATCCCAGTGGCTTTAAAGTTTTAGAGTGAAACGAAAGTGTGATAGACATACCCATCTAATGATGATGTATAATCCCTTAAGGGATTGGACCAATAATTAATTTCTGATAGAACTTAATGTTAATGTATTACAAAATAAACAATTGCTTCTTCTTTAGATTGACATACAAACCACACATGCTTCCATTCATTAGAATTTGAAGATTTATTTTCAGTTTCGAAGCATTTTCTTGAGCCTCATACTACTAAACAGGGGACTCTCTGGTATGCTGTTATGTATGATGTTTATATAATATTATAAATATTTTAGGAAATTATAAATGTTTCTTCACTTTAATATTTGCTTAAATCTTAATGTTATCAGGAAAAACATGTTTAACTAGTGTCCTTGAATTAGGTTGTTTTGATCAATATGTTTTCTCAATTTGAAGGTCAAGGTTGATTTTGTTTACAAGTAAAATTCCATTAAGATGACACATGTTCTAGAACATTCTGTCATGTGACCAATCTTTATATATACCATGTTTGGTGGACATTTTTTCAGTTTTGACATTACCATCAGTCTTGTAAAGAACTATTACAGTTGTGAAAATTCATTCCAAATTCTAAGAGAGGAATTATTTTAAATATTCATTGGATTATAACAGTGCTCATAAACTTTTGGATTTTGGATTTTTAATTGATGATTTTGGAATTTAAGTGAACTTATTCAGAGATTTTGGAATACTTCATTTTGACATCAGCACATCAAGATTTCTAGTACATCAGGACTTTGGAGACTATTAGCGCATCATAACATTCAAGGACACAGCCGTGAATTCGGAACATTCTATATTTAGGACTTGTGATTATAACAATCATTCTTATTGGATTATTAGGATTTCAAAACACATTACTGTAAGTGACTTTTTGATTTTTCATTTGAATTATCTAGTAATAAATTGCTTGTTGATTTTTTACTTGATTTGTTGGTTTCACTTTCTTTCTGTTACATTTTTCTTAGACCATAGAGTCGTAACAATGCATCGAATAACATATACTCGCACATAAGAGTCCATATGTTATTTTGTTAGTAGGAAATTAAATGCAGGATATCAAAATAAAAGTAAATGTTTTCTTGTCAACTATAGTACATAGATTGAAGTTTATGAAATATATAATGGAAGAAAATTAAATCCATTTACTAGCCAAGGGGTGCATCTAAAAATATACAATAGTCAATTTTTTTCCCCACCAGTAGACTGGTTCTCTGGCTGTAAAATAAGTAGCGGCCCGATACCTTAAATCTCAAATTGCTCTAACCTTTTAACGCGAAAACAAAAGTGTTCCACGGAATCACGGATACTACATCCGCTGATTTTCGCGATGGCGGGGGACAACAAGATTTCATTTTTTTCTTTTTCTACGCCCTCCGCCGAAGAAAAGAGAAAACATTCCATGCTTTGATCCAAGTCGTTTTCATAATTGTAAACCAACTGGTCTGCCCAAACCAGTAAATACTAAACAAGCATGAATACATTTAAACTTTTCATTGTCCACACTTTTATTTTCACTATAATAGCAGCTTTAAAAGCAGCATGTGCTAAAAGTACCTATATAAGATCTTTTTTTCTGGCAAAGAGGTTAATTAACAGAGGTTATGTACTCAAATTATTCCTAACGACAGTGTGTCTTTCACTGGTAACATTCAATAAAAGGGATCCCATCACAAAACTGGTCTATGATGTGTAAATATTACCAGGCATGTGTACGGGTTCTTATCAACTTTTTGCATCCTGATGTATTATGTGTAAAAAAAAATAAAAAAAATAAAAGGGAGTTTAGTACAACCTAATTTATAATGTGTGGAAAAGATAAGGAAGTTTAGAACAACATGACTTACAATGTTTGAAAAAGATCAAGAGGTCATAATTGTCCAGCTTGTTTTACTTTATTGAGGTATGTTCCCATGCATGCATGTACCTCTAACATTATTAAATGTACCTGTATAAACATAAAGTCAATACAGCTACCATGCCAAATATAGCATAATATGTATACAATTTGTGTAACTTTAATATAAATGAGGTCAGAAAAATATATAGAAATTATGGAAATTCAATATTGACATCAGAACTGTGTACATTTTCTAGGCTATTTCCAATGTTAAACCTATCTTTGCTTTCATTTCTCGTTCATTTTTATTAATGTTAGTCGTTACAAAGAGATATATACATCTATTTATCGATCCATTGATAGAACGATACACAGTTAAGGACATAAACTCTTATGAAAATTTAAACTGTTTCCTATGTGTATGCATTAAAGAAACTAACCAACATATTTTTATTTCTTTCTCGTTTCTATGGGCAGTGTTGGAACTTTATGAACATGCCAGTCTGTAGATGTAGGTGTTAGTTAATTTATGCATGCATGTGTGACATATGTCAGAAAAATCTTCCCACACTACTGAGATCCAGTGGTGTATTGGCCATTGGGCATACCGGGACAAATCCCGGTGGGCCGCCGCAAAAAAATCCGTTTTTACCTGTGATTTACTGGTGTGAGCAAAACCCCGGGCCTGTCCCGGCAGACCGCCGCATCGGTGGGCCGGTGGGCAGTCAAAAAAATCCGTTTTTACCGGTGTTTTACTGGTGTGAGCAAAACCCCGGGCTTGTCCCGGCAGATAAGTCCAGGGCAGAGTTGCTTACCCAGTACACTCCTGCTGAGATCTAGATTTCATTCTTGAGAATGACTGAGGGAACTTGTACATGATGGTTGATCCACAGCCTAGAATAGGGTCGTGGCGATTGATTTAAATGGTTGGATGTTTGGTTAGTTTTTAGCGGCATTGTCAGCACTTCGTTGGACTACATCATGCCGAGGCAGTGAAAGATAAACGCGTTCCCCAAGTACACACTGAGGAACCTGACCTGCGCTGGCCTATTTTGTATCTAACTTACGATCCTAGGATTACACACTCGACGTTATACCAAACTAAGGCAACACGGATCACTGATGGGAATATTAAAATTGGAGTTTCGAATCGTGCAGAGATTAGAGAGAGAGAGAGAGAGAAAAAAACAAAAAAACATTGTGAGTTGTTTTTTATCCTAAGGGAAATATATTGAGCACTGTTATTGCACACATATACTTCAAATGGAAAATCATCTCACAGTGTAAGTAAAACTTATTTTATCTATGGTGTCAGTGCTATAGCAATAAACTTTTTTAATTAAAGTATAATGTTTAGCAGAACATTTGTGTATAAACGTCAAGGAAAAGTGCATAGTTGGTTGTAAAATCAGTATGATTATAAGGACAAAGGGTCCTGCATATATTAATTTTAAAAACTATACATTAGGTGGGAGGGGGGTTTAAGTGCTCCACGTTCTGGTCAAAATGATGAAAAAATGGGGTTAGGGTAATATTCATTTTAATGTTAAACTATATTGTACAATTAATTTGGAATGTTTGTTGAGATGTAAAAGAAACAAATGTTGGTTTTGATGGTCAAAATGTTGAGAATTGGAGATTGTAGGAGTTTAAATGTTATTATGTTATATATATTGTTACGGAATCATACCTTTTTACTTTTTTATAATGATTTAATTTACTAATTTATGATCTCTGTTTTTAGTCTGAATAGGGGTCAGCATATTAGTTTAGATACGACTAATGCTCGATCAATAAGTGGTCACATGATCAATTGCGCGGGAAATGAAGCCGACCTGGCTTTGTACTTTTTGGAAATCAACATTGAAAGGTCACATTCCATACTACAATAACATTATGTTTACTCTTTAAGATTTTTAGTACGCTAGTCCTTTGGGTAAATGACGCGTAACCTAGTTCCTGATTCGTTCTTAGAGGGTTGTGTTATTTTGAAATACCATATTATTAAAGACGGAGAAAGGACATTCCCTTTTAATTCTGCGCACTTAGTAAAGATATATAGGGAATAATCTTGGGAATTATCATTCTTTACAATTACTTGATCGAAGAGAGGTTATTGAAATTATTCAGTTCAGTGTGGAATTTATTTAATTAGTAATTCATCTGAATTACTATACAGCTCCGTGGAATTATCGGACATTATTCTAAAACTTGTGAGATTCCAGACTTGCAAGGATTATTTTGGATTTTATCAGAATTTGTCAGCTTCAACACAGTACAGGTTATTTTTCATTCGGAATACCACATCCGGATTACTCGGATTAACATCAGGAAGTGAACTTTAAAACATTTTAGGACTTTTTAGGATATTCTATACTGTAAGTTATTTTAATTCTTTTACTTTGATTGTTTGTTGAATTATATTAATTCTTTTAATATTTTAGGAAATTAAAGATTTGCATTTTAATCTTGAAAGCTTGTTTGTGTCTTTTATTCTGTTACATTACCCCTAGAGTCGTAACAATATATATATATATATATATATATATATATATATATATATATATATATATATATAGACACAAAAATTGATGACGTCGCAAATTCAGATCGGGTTCCCTACGTTTCGAGCTAAACAAGCTCTTCGTCAAGGAAATAAACAGCTTACATACACAAAACAAACACTAAACACAAAATCCTAAATGTTAGAATCACTTGGGGAATTTACAACAAGAGATATACAAATAAAAAGTTGTGTAACAATAATGAACGAGCGGGTTATTGTGTGCATCATATAGAGGACCAACATGTTTTGACCTAATTCCAGGGTGATGACAACGGACGGAAACAAAGCGTGACAGAAAATCAAAGCCATCTACAATATATGCAAAAGAAATTATATCCCGGTTGAGGTATGCATGGAGGTTCTAATGGGGAGATGTCAAGAGAATGGTGTATCGGATTAACGGACAAGAACTATAATAATAATAATAATAATAATAATAATAATAATAATAATAATAATAAATGTAATTAGTTGAGTAACAAGTATCGGAAAAATTTCGTACGGGTGAAAAACGAATGACTTGCTGTAATTTTGATAAGACTGCAACGGGAAGGTTAGATTTTTTCATTTACGCCGAACTGCCCATGAGATTTCAATTGTAACATTCAGTATCGTTCCGCACGTGTGCGTTCTATGTTGGTCCAACCCAGGTTTGATTCAATCCGTAGCATCTCGAGCGACTCAACTGAATGTCCAGTTGAGTTCTAGTGGTTTGCGACTTTCGCGCTGATTTTGTTGCGAATGTGGCTTTTGTGATTATTCGTTCGCTTTCTAAAATCGACGGTTTCGCCAACATTTTGAGTGGCACAGATCTTGCATGTCAGAAAATAGATTGCATTTTTGGCTCGACATCTGAACTTCTGATTGATCGTGTAGCTGGATCCTGTTGTCGAACTTCTGAACGATTTGGTCTCAGGCATATGCTTGGAAATTAGCCAACGCTTCCCTTTGCAGCGGTATGTCTGAATCTGTGGTCTTGTTTGAAGTTACCTTGGCACGTAACATATGGCCCTTGAGATTTTTAGGTCTAAGGTACGCAACCATAGGAACTTCTTAAAATATACCCTTCAGACGTTCCGACGATTCAGTCTAGTGCCAATGCTTCCGAATGATCTGTTGTAGGTTTAGGGCACTGGGCTGAAAAGTTACCACGAAGGGGACACGCATTTTGGTTTTCTTGGTTTTATATTTCAGGTCTTCTCTATCGAGGAGTCTAGTTTTGCTAATAGCCTCCTCAATGTACCTCCTTCTGTATCCTCTCCTTCTAAGGTGCCCCTTGAGCTCTCTGAGTCTCTTTTCAAAGGTAGCAGGATTAGAGCATGTTCGTTTGCTACGAACACGCATGCCGTAAGAGAGATCATTTATTACGTGCTGGGGGTGACAGCTGGACGGGAGTCAGTAGACTGGCGAGAGTCAGTAGGTTTAGAATACATGTCAGTTTCTATGTTCCCCTCCAGTAGGGTAGATTGAGTATCCACACAGGTACTGCACCTGCTTGATGACTCTGACTTAAATTTAATCGTAGGATGGAAGTTATTCGCGAATTCAAAAAATATTTTGAAATTGTCGTCCGTTTCGATCTATTTAAATTATATGTCGTCAGTGAATCTGCACCAGCTTAGAAGTCTATAGTGAGCCTCGTTGAAAAGCTTTTGCTCGAGTCTTCCCATGAAAATATTGGCATACGAAGGTGCCATTTTAGTGCCCATTGCAGTTCCATTAATTTGTAGGAAGTGTTGGTTTTTGAATACAAAATTGTGAAACGTTCTATACAATCTTCTGTAGGTAAATTGTTATTGACAAAATATTGCTTTAACTTAAATCTATGATCACCCTGAATGTTCATTATTTTTGTTTTTCCTATACAGATTTCCCCCACAGCTTAACTTATGGTCTGCGATTGCAAAGGGGATCATCTTGGTGTAACTGACTGTCCCGTGGGAAGAACGAACGGAAGAGGCACATGCAAGGAAGATGGTGAAATACCAGGGACTGGTAGAGAGCTGTAGAACAAAAGATTGGAAAAGTTGTTTTTCCCCGGTGGAATTAGGATCCAGGGGGTTTCCTGCACAGTCGACCTGGAAGATGCTCAGTGCACTAAGAATAAGTGGAAGAGCACGGACAATATCAGTGCAGATACTGAGCAAAGCAGCAGAAGACGATCCAGTTGGATCTGGCTGAGACGTGATGAAAAGACGTGATGAAAAAAACTGGCAGTCTATGTAACCGCAGTCCATCTGTATATGAACACTGATTTACGTGGGAAACCAGTGACTTCCAGTAAAGTCTGGACGACCACCAACGACTGATTGTGTGTATCTATCTATCTATCTATCTATATATCTATCTATCTATCTATCTATCTATCTATCTATCTATCTATCTATCTATCTATCTATCTATCTATCTATCTATCTATCTATCTATCTATCTATATATCTATCTATCTGTCTTTCTATCTGTCTGCCTGTCTATCTATCTATATCTATCTATCTGTCTGTCTGCATGTCTGTCTGTTTGTCTGTCTCTCTGTCTGTCTGTCTCTCTCTCTATATATATATATATATATATATGTGTCTCTCTCTCTCTCTCTCTCTCTGTGTTTCTATAAACATGCTAGTCAGAAATAGTCGCTATCGGAAAAGAACAATTATTAGGGGATCAATATTTGGAAATGTATTTGATGCCTTGAGCGGCGTTTTTTGAAAGGGAACACAAATTATCCTCATTGTACCAGCTGTTATTTGCTACATTTTATTTAGTGGCACATAAATGACCAAAGTGCCTGGCGGGCTATTTGGGGTGAAACTAAAAAACAAACATCCAAGCTGCTTCCATTAATATAGCTTCCAGTAACCTGGCTACAATGTATCAATAGTCAATTAATATCACTTATATTTATGGTTTGTTTTCAATATTTATATTATCAGTCAAAACGCTTGTATAAAACCAAGATTATCACAAAGACTATTTTGGATTGTAGAATCAAACTTATTATTTTCTGCTAGTGTTATTGTACGTCTTAGAGTATTCTAGTCTGGTTCAATTAATATTTTATTATGTTTTTCATCTTTATTCAGATATTTTACTGCGCGATCTATATCTGAAATATTATATGCTTCGGAGGGTATGGCTCTGTGATAACATGTATCATCAACAAAATATCTAAAAATATTTTTTTGTCGATGTAATATTAAACCAATTGTACCAAACATTAATAAGAGCCATTCTATACTGTTTGATAATATTTAAAACAACTGGTGCCAAAAACTCAACTGTAAAATGTTGTGATGTTCCGTAATTTGCATTTTCACTATCAAAGAATAATGTTGTTTCACGTGTCATTTCTATAATATATGATCATATATTATTTTCAAATATTATTTTGTATTCAGATTTATAATGTATCTGTTCATTATACAATTTATTAGGTATGTCTATTAGTTCGTTGTTAATAGTTTTTGATTTATTTCCATTGTTTTTGCTTGCACATAGCAATTTCATTATTTGTATTATATCATAGGGATTTATATAATATTAGATATTATCATAAACTTTTCTGAATTTCTTGTATATTTGATTTCTTGGACAGCCTGCTAATTATATTAATTTGTTTTAAAGTATTAGTTGATTTTGTGCTATAAAATGTTCCTAGCATTAAATCGTTTTGTTAATAAATCAATTAAATCATAATCAATCTTCATAGGGAACACTCGTTTATTGTCATAATAAGCATCAAGGAGTAACTGATTTAATTTTTGAGGATCAATGTAAAGTTTACCAAAATATGACTCTCCGTTTAATTTATTATTTCTGGGTAATGTTTTAATCACTGGACCTGAGTCATATTCTATTTCTAAACCTTGGCCTTTCATTTTTGGCTTTTACTGGTGTCATCTCTTTGGGAAACTCTTGTTCTCGTAGCTATTCTTCATAACCTTTTAATATTCATCTAGTGGTTTTTTCTGCACCTAAATATTTTTTTCATATTTTACCAACGATTTAGCTCTCTCATATAGATTTTTTTTTCTTTCACTTTTAGATATTTGTTTTCTTCCTAAATTAGCTTTTGCCGAATTTACTTTTTTAATTTCTCTTACATATCGTTGCCTAGCTTCTTCTAGTAATTGGCTTGACATATGTGGTATTACGTTTGGTGCAAGTAAATATTTTTGTTTGCATTTTTTCTAGATCAGCATCCTGTATTTTTTAAAATAATATATTCTAGTGTTTTGAGTGTTTTCCCAGTCTCAAGATTCTACAGGTGGCAGCAATGATTGTATTGTTGACGGTAATTTTGTATAATCAATTAGCGGTAATGCTGCTATTACCTGATCCTGTTTTTGTTCTATTTTTAATCAATTGATCTTGCTTATGTCTTATTTTTTGTATCAGCTGATATTGTTTATTAGTAACTGGCACAGGAACTTTAGCAACCGTTTCCTAATTTGTCTGTTTAAAATCTCCCTATTTTCCAACCGTTTATCAATAATTTTTATATCTTTTTGACTGTGTCCGTGTTCTTAAGTTGTGACTTATTTAAAAGTGTTAAAGGATACCTAACTAAAAATATTTAACCAAAATACAACTGAGACAAAAAGACTTAAAACTATTGCTTTTTAAATTTTGTTTGTTTGAGAAAAGCTATCGATTGGGCTGGATGGCGCTCCTCTAACTTATGGAATCTTAATTAACTTCTTCCTCGCTATAAAATCTCACCTTTTTCTAATTTTAAAAATGAAAACAGGCATCCAGTATCAGTGTCCTCGTAGTGTTAATGAGCCGGAAAATTAAAGACATCATTACCTGTTTGCTATCGTGTACTATTCCGTAGAGTCATCCAATTTCAGTAATTTAACCTGACACCACATAGAAAGAACATATATAGTGTGACGTACTGACCCGCAAAACCTCATATAATATAAGACCTCTTGAATAAAAAAACCTCTGACATATCGAGTGCGATAGCAAAGAAAGAACAAAAAAGAGTAAATATATTCAATCAACCTTATATTTATTGCAGCAACCATAATATGTTTTAAAATCTTGCTGGGATAGAAAGTTACTGTGGAATAACTAAATTTCAAAAGATCAACATTTTTCTTTATGCTTTTTATATTATTGGATAACGTTTTGCTGTACTACAATGTCAAAATATGAGACATTTAAATACTGGTCTGACAAAATAATGGAAAATCTACATCTTCCTGTCAGTTTCAAATATCCAGCGGCCACCCATCTCATCCTCTCCTTTGATTTCCTCGTCGCTGCTGTTTTCATGGTTTACATTATCTTCTTCTTTTTCTTCTTCTTGTTTGCTGATTTTATTCAACCTAAACCTGATTCTTACCTTCAGTTTCATTTGCTGTTTTTTTTTTGTAGTTAGCTTTCGTCCTCTTTATTAATATCTTCATCGTCGTCGTCGTTTATGTAATTTGTCTTTCTTTTCATCTCCTTCTTAAATATTAGTAGTAATATAGTTAGTAGTAGTAGTATCGACAGAAGCTCATTATCGTGCTCATCAATGACGACTTCCGTTGCGATAAGAATTATTTTCATACCGGTGACGCTTTGTGTGTATATTAAAAAAATTTAAAAAATCCCTCAAGATTAATACAAAAATAGTTGTCGGAAAATTAAGTAACATTTGAATTTGCTGCTAAGTCCAGAGCTTATTTCTTCCCGCTTTTTTTCAACAAACTTTTGAACACAGTGAAACGTGTAGGATATAGTTATATAAATCACCATGACCATTTCTGCTTCCCTCCACTTGTTTTGCAGTACGAATAATGTCTGAAGTAAGTTACAACGGTTTTGCAAATACACTATCTAGAGTCACGCACACTATAATAAACCACTCAAATCAACATTTTAGTGAGGCGTTTATCACACAACATACATATTCCAGAAAACTCTACTGTCTTACCTTTTGCGGAAAGTAGCTGTGCCACTCGGAAATGGAGAGATACATTTTTTTTTACAAAAAATCTCGTATGCTCAACTGCTTGGTAATTTATTCCTATAATGTACATTATCTTTCTTTCCTGCAGTAAATCTGAAAATCAATTAACAAAGTTTTAACAATTAACGTATCTGGTGACGAAATTATTCAAGCAAGACATTTTTCGTAATGTCAGTTAAAGTTTCTTAATAAATCTTTAAAGGTACTATATCAAGCGGTTCATGTGAAATGAACAAAAATCTCTGAAATCTTTTTTTTTTTTTTTCCCCCCACAGATATACTAAATCTAAAATAAAGTATGTAACATCACCAACTCATGTCGTAAAATCAGGCCCATCAAACCAGCTGTTGTCGGCCACATTATTTTAGAATATATGGCTACTAGGCAAGCTGTCACGTGGAATCTACGTGATGAAACATTTAATTGGGTTTTAAGGCAATATTATACGTTATCTTCTGATCAATGCTTCAAATTTATGCAAGATTTTTTTTCTTCCTCCTAATACACTTAAATTTGAAAGCTTTCCTACTTGTGTTAAAGTAAGTCTCCTATCATTATAAGCAGTTCTCAGTAGCAGTAGTAAGAATATTAGTAGTAGTACTTGTTGCTGGTGTGTAGTAAGTGAAGCAATAATAGTAGTAATAATAGTAGTAGTAGCAGTAAAAGCTGTAGAGTAGTCGAGGTGATCTTGGTGTTGATGATGGTGGTAGTGATCACAATCATGATTTTTCACCGTATTTTCCGGGTCACAGTTTGGGTTCGTGACCAATCTTGAATCAGCTTCTGTTTACGATATCAGACGTTGCCAAAGGCATACCTCTCTTGTGAATCGGGAAATATGATTACTAAAGTTTGAAATGATTAATTTACTGACATATATCGCCAATTATCGGTATCAAAAGGTTCACTATATAAAACCCACTGCTCGACCAGTTTGCCCCACTGGAGGCACGAAGGTGAACGAATGATAATTCAAGGGATAGCAAGGTAGGTCTACAGCACCGCAATAAGTCTGACTTCTTTCTTTCACTTTACGAAGACACATTTCCTAATATGTTAATTTAGCATCGACACTGAAACTGCAATTTCACTGTTTTAACGCATATATAAAACCTTCAGAATATACGTTATTTAACTTTATAACAAATATCGCGTGTCCCCGATATGAGTGATCAATGAGGCTGCTGTCTCAATTCGATTATTTAACACCAAAACTATACCCAACGTCAGCATATTCAGTAACATATGGATTGAAGGCATAATAACTGACAAAAGCTCTCTCTTTCTCTCTCTCTCTCTGTCTCTCTCTCTGTCTCTCTTTCTCTCTCTCTCTCTCTCTCTCTCTCTCTCTGTTTGCCAATCTGCGATAGGAAATTTCGGGACAACTATATTTACTATTCAAATCCGCATTCCATCGCAAAAAAGGCGCAAATTAGGTTAAAAACATGACATGGTACTATGTATCTCCCAATGAAAAATACTTAAAATGTTTGCCAGAAAAGTACACTAAAGTCATGAACAACAGTGAAATCCACGGTGATCCATGCAGCAAACGCAGACAATATAAGATGTAAATCAGTTTGGATGATTTCAAGAACGATGTTTGTCACACGCGCGTAAGCAAATTGGCGTAGAGGTCAGCATGGCACATGCAACTGTACATGACCCACCCATAATTTAATAGAGTGTTGGGAAATCAAATGTCCAACATGTGTTCTTTGTGCCCCACTGTCACTGCTAGATGATTAAATCCTTTTCTACCTCATAAAGTGTCTAAGATTCAAATAAAAACCAAAATAATCACCTGAACACAGTGCATGTTTACAACTAGTAGAGAGTGCCTCTTGTTTCTAGAACCTCATCGTCACTAAGTACAATCAAAGGTATTTTAGCAAGCAAGACTCTCTGAATTGGATGATTTGTGTAGAATTAGGGCAAATGTAAATGGTTTCACATTGTTATCAGAAAGTAACTACACGCCCATTATATTCGTTTACAATTAATTTTGAGTACTCTCGTTCGAGGAAGCTATTCGCGTGGCTCTGTGAGATTTTCGCCATACGAGGATCTTGTAAGGCCTATGCCAACGATTGCTTCCCCCCCGTGTGTTAAAGTCACTAATTGCTAACTGGTTGACGGCTTATTCAGAGTTCTTAATAACAACGTAAATGACACAAATCCACAAGTTGCGCAATATATATATATATATATATATATATATATATATATATATATATATATATATATATATATATATATATACATATTTTTTGGATCGACAAATATGTATAGGTAATACGGGTTTAATTTTAGGCAAATTATTAGACTGTGACATTAGCACACGGAGTACATTAATGGGGCACGCATTGCCGCTTCTGCAACCAATATTGTATAACACATTTAAATTAGATTATATATATATATATATGTTTGCAATTTTTGCTGATGCAAAAAAGTGCTAATGAGCTTTAAGTATAGATAGCGCATTCCTCAGTCAAAAAAAAAATAAAGAAAGAAACAAGAAATGAGCGACACCTATCGGTAACAATAAATAGTACAGACCTTTTCCAAAGTCTTGCTCGGCTTAGATCTTTAAGAATCACGTGAGAGTCATGTTGAACGAAATCATGTTTTACTAGGAAATGCAGCTTTAAACGAACATTGTCCTGCCTAATGCTAATGAAAGCATCTCTTTAAATAATTGATGAACATTGTAAAAGAAGAAATATGTTAGAAAAAATATGAAACGGAGCCTTACTTTTATTTTCAGACAAAACAGCAGAGAAACGCAGAAACTGTTAATTCTTCTTTTCCTTGTCTCCATGCTCGGTTTAATCCTGGCACAAGACCCTAGTAAGTTTTGCACTACACTCTTTATGTCCGTCCGTTTGTTTGTATATAGATCCGTCGCAGTGTCTACAAGTCAAGCTATCTTTAAAAACATGCATACATTATATTGACTCGTGAGTTAAAATACTCTGAAATCTGGTCGAATATTATCTCGCTTGCACTATATACGAACTCCTGGCAAAAATTTCAACACAAAAAAAAAAGACTGTATTCGTGAGACATAAAGTGAGAAAACGTCTCAAGCGAGATATAATGGTCGCTGAGCACGAATTATTTACAAAACCACAGGACTGCATGACAAGTCTTCTCAGTCTTCGTGATATCGAAGCAGTGCATGTCATCTGCTACAAATGTCTTATCATCATGTAATTAAAATTTGTGTATTTCTAACATTTATTATATGCCACATGAGTTATTTAAGTCAATCAAGCATAAAAGTAGGTCACAGTGACCTACTTTTAGTTGGAACAGTTTGTCTTCCTAAGGAGCATTCAGATATGTATTTTGATAAAATAGGGTCCAAGATATAAATATGGTTTATCAAATAACCCTCTAAAAAGGGAACTCTTTCCAGAGTAAAAAGTAAGCTACAGTGACGCACTTTTGATATGAGTGAATAGGGTATGATTTATTGATGGTTTAAGAAAGTGTAACAGACAAATAAACGAACCAATGAATAAACATGCCGCCTGTGCAACAAATAAATGGGTAAGATGCTATATGCTCTGACATCTTTGTTTGCAAAGAGATAAATGTTTTTTTTTTTAAAAAAAAAGCACGTTTCTTACCCATGTTCTAAGTGGTAAATAAGGGATAGATGTGTGACAGTGGAAAAACAGGAAATGTTGTGTACACTGTATAAGTATGTGAGTAATAAATATATATATATATAAAAGTATGTAGACTTGTCATCCACACAACTTGTGGCACCATATATATTCACACAAGTGCAAGTGCTATATACAAGGAAAATAGAATAGTTTCCTTTGCTATTTGTTTGCTACAATTAACTATAAGGCAAATGAGTCTGTTTTGAAACCAATAACAGATGTCTCCCATCCCATTTGTGCACCATGACTAATAGCATCATGAAGTGAATGGAATTAGTCTGATACCTTAGACGGACGCAGAAGAAACTACAAATGGCTATTGGGTTGGGGGTGGGTGGGGGCTTACTTGTACACTTACCTGAATATTTTGTATTTACAGAAATATGGTGTATATGCATTTATAGATGTTGTACTCATTAGATGCACCGCTTCACCAAGTTTCATGGTTCTAGGTATAACAGTATATATCCATGATGCGAAAGAAAAACAAAAAACAAAACAAACAAGAGTCCCATGAAGGGACTGACGCTTTACTGTCTGAAAAAGAATCCAGGAAATCTATATAAGACCTTATCTTTTCAACTCCATCAGCATGTGGTCACATCATGTATATTAACAAAAACAAATCTCTAATGTGAAAATTTGATCTGGAGATATGTAAAGAGTGTTCTTGTTTTTATTGTACTCCAGATTCTTGCAGTGTCTCTACCTTAAAAAATGCAGTTGAATGCGGCTCACCGTTAACACCGAGAGTCATCTGGTACTACGACACTACTAATGTCCGATGCGGGAAACTGTCAGGATGCTTTCTTTACGAGGATCCCAATGTGCACAAAACTCAAGAAGCATGTACTAATGCCTGTAATGGAGGTATTCCTACAACTGAGGCTCGAAATCCAGATGGTTGTTCTGGTCCTTGTGGCGCTCCAGGTCCTCCTGGTGAGCGTGGTTTCCCTGGTGAGGAAGGTGCACCTGGTCCTCCTGGTTCTCCCGGGCCTCTTGGTCCTCCTGGTTTTCCTCGTCCTTCTGGCACTCCTGGTGTTCTTCCTCCTCCTGGTCCTCCTGGTTGTTGTGGCATTCCAGGTCTTCCTGGTAATCCTGGTGACCCTGGTATGGATGGTGAAGAAGGCGAATTGGGTGTAGTAGGTCGAAAGGGTTTACTTGGTGACAGTGGTCCTCCTGGTCCTCCTGGTAATTTAGAGTCGAACTGATATATTGTTTGAAAATTGAAATTTAAACTAACCTTTTGCATCCAAACATTGTGTCTCACCAGTTTATCTTTTACCAATTATTTACCTAACCCACGATATGTTTCATCTATACCCTGAGGGAAGCACATATAAAAACATTATGCACACTTGCAAAGCACTAAAATCATCTTTCAATAGTCTATGTTAACCGTCCCTTTCTGGAAAAGTGTATTAGTAAGAGCTGTACGAATGAATATATCATGCTTGAGACTTGCACTGATAAGTGATATCGCTTGGTCGCCGGAAAACAATCCAATAAATTAATTATTACCAGAATTGTGTTCTGTGTACATCTGTGTCACAAGCAACATTATATCATCACATGTTGTGTAAATATTGATCTGAGTTTATACTTAAATTAAGACCTCCCAAGTTATATTCTCAACTAAAGAAAAAGCTTGCTATAATTGTTGATGTGTATTTAAATACATTATAAAATGTATCCCATTTTTAATAATCGTTTATGCAAAATAAAAACATGAGCTATAGTTATCAATTCTTTAAATGCAGCATTAAATAATCATAATATATAGTACTGATTTCAATCTGATGTTTTGACATTGGGCAATTAAAGTAACTTTGCTTTGTACAGTCTAAAAGGTAACACAAGCATTTCTAGCAAACCAGTAACTAAAGACAGGGTTAGAATACTTAAAGAGGATTGTCTTAGCTGTGTCATCTTCTCCCAAGTTGTAGTGTCCAATAACTTCTGAAATACAAGTACTTGGTCAACCACATAGTCTTGATATTCAGGCAACTGGCATCACACCTGTGCGGGTCTACATGGGTGGTTACATAATCGTGTCTTTAAGAAATGTATAAGCTACAAAGTGTAAATTGCTGGGCATACATACATCAACTATTGGGTTGTGATTAAGTATAGGCTATAGTATCATTACTAACGAAAAGTTGTTGTTCCACTTTGTTGCACATCAGCAATAAACAAAACAGATAGATGACCTTTGTCTAGTAAAGATATAGCTATATATCCATTTAATATATTGCTTTATCTCTAAATAAGTAGAAGAAAAACACGTAACTATGGCAAAGGAATGCCACTCCATCCATCTAGTAACTAGGTGTGCTGCGTTTTTTGGTTCCACCCGGTTTTATCCCATTTTATTTATTTATTCACTATATTAGGAAAATATGCATAGGACAAAAATGCTGAATTTAAAAATTAAATAGAGATATTCATGTTTTATTTTCTTAGATAAATTCAAGGAATGTTTGACAAATTTTGAAGTATTAAACCAACTTTTAAATAAAATTAAAGTCCTTTAAAATGTAACCCCTCAAATTCAATGATTTTTCAAGGTTATATGGATCACGTGAAGTCTTCCATTCAGAAAAATAAGTAACGTAATTGTGATTTTATAAACGGCGCCGGCAGATCTGGGTCTATTCAGTTTGTAAGGACTAATCAGTAGAACAAACAATATAGACCATGATCTGCCGGCGAATTATACGACGGCAGATCAGGGTCTATGTTGTTTGCATTTGGACTTGGTTTATTCTCGAGTATATACGGTAACAAGCATAGACTCTGATCTACCAGTACATTATGTAAAGTGAGCATTTGGGTTGGCTATGAATTTCAGTACTAGTATTCAATATACATACTGATGTATGATGATACTGATTGTGGAATTTTCTTGAGTAAGTTTTTAGGAAAATTATTATTTCAAGCAAGAACAATAAAAATATTTTGTTCAATTGCAGAATGTATATATAAATTCAGGCCTTTGCTATACATACTGCAAATAGATGCAGTTCAGACATTGCAATTTATGTAAAAGATAACAAGAATTTGAAAAGAACTTTCATTAAAATTCATCAAAAACAATTATATGCATAATGATATCATTTTTACTCCTATACTCAGTTTGTTATGGAGCTTTTTATGATAATTGGTTGGTATTAAACATCATGTAAAGTAATTGAAATGATTGATAAATACAATATCTGATAATATAAAGATTTATGAAAAATAATAAATGGTCCCGTTTATACTCCAACATAAAGGAACAAGAATCCCTGGAAGGTATTGATGCTCTATTGGCCGAAAATAATTTCCAGGAATCAACAATAAATATATTTCTTCTGCTCTTTCATTCTTTTTAACTTCTGTGCTTTGAAACCATTTGTAATATTCCTGAAAAGACACAACATATAACAGTTGATACTAAAATAATTCCTAACATGTTGACAAGATAGCTGTAAGTGTAGTACAAAATTATTTTCATAGCCTAAGACCTTAAACCAGGTATTAAGGATAGAAGATTTCTAAATTTGTCTCATTGTGAAGATATACTCACATGGTAAGTTTCATAAAGTCCAGAAATGACATTTGTTTTAGAAAACATTATTGAACTTACATCTTCTAAGGCATTTTTCAGATATATCCATAAAGGCATCATCTATGTAAATGACTTTTTTAAATGAAGATGGGTCCTGCATATGTTTTGACAACTTCAAAAGTAGATTCTCCATTAGAACCAACTTCTTAGAATTTCAAAGCGTATTAACGCTATAGAATCTTATCTAAAGAAATTTAACTTCAATTGGGATTGTAGTTTTCAGCAACCATTTATAAATATTTGTTCACACACTATCATTAAAAATAAAATAGGATGGAAATTTATTTATATAAAATTAATTAAAAATGACAAAAACCAACTTCTATAAGAAAATGGAACACTCAGTTCAGTAACATAGAAGAAAAAGTTAGGCTCCAATTTGCTCAACTTCCATATAAATCCGAAAAGTGCCCAAACCTTAAATGGATACAATGAAAGATTTTGTATAGGATCTTGATTGCAAATACTTTACTTAAAACAGTCAAAGGTGTCACAAATGATCTTTGTTCTATGTGTACGTTACATTCTGAAAGAATATCCCATCTGTGCGGTGATTGTTACATATCGCAGTCATTTCTAAATGACATGTTACAGTGCATGAAGAGTAAGTGCAGTCACACCAACAACTTAGTTCTCTCCATGAAAAATATCATATTCGGAATTAAAGAGAGAACCCAGGCTGATGATGCAATACATTTACTTATCCTTTAAGCAAAACAACTTATTTATTTTGTAGACACTATAAAGAAAGACATAATTTGTCATATTTTAAAAAGTGACTTAACTTTCATTTCAATGTCGAAAAATACAATTCATAGAAACTGTGAATGGGAACCGAAGGATAATAAATCGCTTTTATTCAAACAATTGATTGAATAATCTTGTGTTCCCAGTCTGTTGGGGTGCGAAGAAAAATGCATGTTGATTTTAATCTGACGGCTATTGATTCCTTACATTCTACGTTTTATGACACAGAATACTTGTCGCGTATTTGCACTAATATTTGTTCTGTATAAATTCCAATATAATATTTACATATAAATGTGTATGTTTTCATGTATATATGTATATGTATGCAGGTAAGTGTGTGTATGTATATGTGTGTACATATGTGTGTATGTATCTCCCTTCAGCTTACAGTGACATCAAATTATTGTCTAGAACTGCTTAAAAATAATAATAATATTAATCATAATTCATGTAGAAAATATGGGTTTATGAACTTAGGTTACTCACATAAAGATTGGTTGGGTCAGGAGAGAGAGAGAGGGATATTTTGATAAGATAAGATAATTATTTTCTTTTATCAAACACAATTTTATGCCAGTGACATCACAATATATTACTAAATATCTACTATAAAACGTATCATTCAAATCTTTGATGCTCTCGCTCTCTCTCTCACACTCTTTTCTTTATTGATATATATGATTAAAAGAATAAAAATGTTCGATTGAACTTGAAGTTCCGTTTGTGTGTGTGTGTGTGAGTGTGGGTTTGGTTTAAGTCATCTGGAATTAAAACAAACAGATTTGTCTTTCTCTCTCATATGCAATATAATTTGATTATATTTGATCAACCACTTTGATTATGAGACTTTGAGCTACTCATCTAACTTATTGTGTTCCAAGTGTGAATCAGTCCAATTAACAATATCCCCAATTATATTTTCCCTCAAGGTTAAAAACTTAACGCATGATATATTAAGACGGCATAATCAATGCAAAATTGTTGACAATAAAACAAAACGAGTAAGAATAAGATAGAACGAAATTAAATGAACAAAAATGGTTATCATTCATGCCGGAAAATAATATTATCAACCTATTCCTGCCATAATATGTTTCGCTTTCGGCGGATTATTTATTTTCATTTATGATGTGACTTAACTCGGCATTGGAGCGTTATGCAAAGACTATGGAAGTAGCTAAGATTGCTGCTATTAGTAAAAGTAAAAATGTCATTATCAGCGACTGTTAACATGAGTTCAGTAAGATGAATATCATCAAAACTGACATCAGGAATAAACTCGGCATCTCAAACTACATTCAGTACGTGGGCAGCCGTAAAATTATGACGCATACTCATGTGACATTCGATTTTATTATTTTTATGAAACAACATTTTAATAGTGCAAAACATTATAAATAAGCAATCGAAATAGTCATGTCATGATTTATTCAGTAATATTGTGATATTGTATTGTTTGTTGTCAATAAAGTAATAAATACCCCATCTTTTCAAGTTTCATTGCCTACTAAATTAATTGACATGGAAAAATACTGACTCCTTGCTTGGCGACATTTTTTGAAAATTGGCGACAAAATATTGAGGTTGGCGTTTTTTTTGGCGCCAACTTTTTTAAAGCTAACACCAACCCTGGGAGTACTCGGTTCTTGGTACTCTAATGATGATCCGAGCAACTTGTTTTGAACTTTTTGAAGTTTCTGTAGTAGATATTGAGACGAACCAGATATAAGAGAATTACAATAGTCCAGTCTAGAAAGTACTAAGGAACACACAAGTGTTTTAGTGACATCAACTGAATTAAAATTGCGAATGGAGCTGTTCTCAATTCCAGATATGCTGCCTTGCATATGTCCATGACATGTTGGGGTGCAATGAGAGAATACTGTCGAGAGTGACACCTAGGTTTCGTACTAATTGTGTAAATATTGGTGTTGCTGATACTTATTATTTGAGGTACAGAATGGGAATGAGAAAGTCGTTGTGTGGTGATCAGAATGGCTTCAGTTTTATCATCATTCATCTGCAGCTTGTTACATGTCATCCATGACTTCACATCGGAAATGCAACCTCTCTAAGCCTTGGATGGTAGCATCAACTTCAGTTGGATGGCGAGATCGGTATATTTGGGTGTCATCAATTGGTGAGACACTGGATGACGATATATGACACTTTAGAGGGGATTAATTTATAGAATGAAGATAACGGGTCCAAGAACAGAACCCTGTGGAACACCAAACCATAGATCAACTGGGCTGGAATGTTTTCCATTTACGGAGACAATTTGTGTCCTGTCGACAAAGAGTTGAACCACAGCAAAGATGTATCACAAATGCCAAATATATGCTGGAGACGGTGAAGTTATATATCATGGTCTATTGTGTCAAATGATGCAGACAAGTCAAGGAGGGTGAGGACTGTAATCTTACTACTATCCAAAGTAGAGAGAAAGTATGTTAACTACTTTCAGAAGGGCAGTTTTGGTACTGTGGCGAGGGCGATATGCAGACTGTAAATTGCTAAAAAGACAATTTAAATTCAGATGAGATTCAAGTTGGGACAGAACAACTTTTTCCAAGATTTGTTACATGAATGGGAGGTTAGACACAGGGAGATAGATTTTTAAATCGTTAGGGTCCAGCGTTGGTTCCTTCAACAGAGGCTTTACAATGACAGTTTTTAAAAAATGGTGGGAATTCCCCTGATGAGAGAAAAGTATTAATAACATCGGTTAGTGAATGCAATTTTGCATCGAAGCACTCAAGCAGCAGTGATGTCGGAATCAGATCAAGTTCAAATGACTTTGGGGCGATCTGCATCAGGATTGTACGTAAGAAATTCGTAGAGACAGGCTCAGATGCTGTTAAAGGTTGCCTTTGAAATTCTGTATCACAACTGTGTGGTGAAGATGAGTCGATTGAACTTGTGTTGTCAAGCTGATCTTTAATGGTATGCACTTTGTCACGGAAGAAATTTGTTAACAGTTCCGGAAGGTCGACCGCACAGAAGGTCACTGGAAGTGGTGTACATTTGTTCCTTGACATTAGCTTGTTAGTAATATCAAAGAGCTCTTTGCAGCTGGCACTTTCAGTGATTTTAGTACTGTAGTAGTTTGAATTCGCTGCATGAACTATGTTTGTGACATTCTACTTAGATCTGCTTATGAATATGAAGACCAGATGAAAGTCAAAGCCTCTCAGTCTTACGGCGTTCTCTTTTAGCTGTGCGAATCTGGTCCCAAATACTACTACTACTGCTATAATAATAATAATAATAATAATAATAATAATAATAATAATAATAATAATAATAATAATAATAATAAAAATAATAATAATAATAATAATAATAATAATAATAATAACAATAAATACTTTATTTCCAGAAGGTACAAATCATTTAGCCAAATTGTCAGCTAATGTTACATGAGGCCCTCAGGGGCATACAACATTCTATACATGTACATAATATTTGTAAAAGAAAGAAAGAATTAACGTATTAATTACAGGTTAATGTCACACAAATAGTTCACTTAAGACTTGCAATGTTTATACATCTGCATCAGTGTAACATGTTTGTAGCTGATTTTTAAGCATACTTATAAGAACAAAGAAGCAAAGAAGGAAATGTTGGAATATTTGGTGAGAGACATTATATGTTTAGGTAGCTAATAGCAACAATGTCAGCCTGCTTTAGTTCAAGTGGTTGCTGATTCCATTCTGAAGATCTTGTATATGTACAAGTATTTTTCAATGCAGTAGTTCTTGGTCTTGGTAGCTTTAAACACAGGTTTGATGCTGATCTTAAAGAGTACATAGAGGCAGTATTGCTGGCTTTGACATGCATGTCATTCAGGTAAAGAGGTGTTAAATTATGAATGGTTTTATAAACATAATAAATCTATAATATTAAATTGTTTGTCAAAAGAGAGCCATTTTAAGGGCTTCAACATGTCAGCAGATGGCGTAATTGGATCGACATCTAGTATAATTCTAGCTGCACGCTTTTGAAGTTTGATCATATCATTAATATTAGTTTGTGTGCATGAGCCTAATGCTCTGCAACAGTAGTCCATAATAGATAATATGTAAGTTAAATAGAATAGTTTCCTTGCATGCATCGGTATACATTTCTTCAGTCTTTGCAGTAGTATTAGTTTGGAGGCTATTATGTTACAGACATGATCTATGTGTTGATTCCAAGTTAGTTTATCATCAATATATACTCCTAGGAGCTTATGGCATTCCACATTAGATATATATTAATCATTTACAGACAATCGAATGTGGTTTTGCATGGATAATCTGTTTGATGTTCCTACTAGCATTGCAGTGGTTTTTTTGGTATTTATATACATTCCATTGTCTTGACAACATTTACTGATATGATTAAGATCGTGATGCAGCTGTTCTTGGATTGTGTTGCTGTTTTGACCCGATGTGTGAAATGTTGCATCATCTGCATACATATCAGTTTTAGTGTTTTCTGTATACAATGGCAGGTCATTAATGTATAAGAGAAATAAGACAGGTCCTAGGGTTGAGCCCTGAGGCACACCATATTTTATACAACCAGGACTTGATAGAGTACTGTTTAGTTGCACTTGCTGGGTTCTGTCACTAAGATAGGATTGTATCCAGGAAATGGTTTTTGCATTGAAATTGTAATAAACTAGTTTTCTAATAAATATGTTATTGTCAATAAAGTCAAATGGCTTATTTAGATCTAAAAGATAGATCATATTACGTTACCCTTATCAATATATTCAAGCCATGTATCAATTATCTTTAACAGCACAGTATGACATGAGTGGTTTGATCGAAAACCTGATTGGTGTTGATATAGGAGGTCATTTGTTTGTAGGAAAGTACTGATTTGTTTTGCAACATGTTTCTCAATAATTTTGGAAATGGTGGGTAGGACCAAAATGGGTCTGTAATTTTCTGGAAGAGCTTTCTCGTTGCCCTTATATAGTGGTGTTATTCTTGCCCTCTTTAAAGTATAAGGACATTTGTAACATTTTAGGCTTAAGTTTATAATATGTGCTATTGACTTGTGTATTATATTAGCACTTAGTTTTACGAATTTATGACCTATACAATCTACCCCTGTAACATTTTGAATATTAACGTTTTTGAGAGAGTGCCATACATCTTCATTTGTTATTCCCATTATTTCTAGTTTGTTTTCAAGGTTGTTCTGAAGTTTGGAGCCAACATATTATTCTTATTTTGTATAGTCTGGAGTTGGGTCATTTATCTTGATATCGTTAGCACAATTGCAGAAATGATTGTTTAGATGTTCAGCTATGTCTTTTGTTTCAGAGAGGATTTTATTGCCCGTTTTCATTCGAGTCGGGAAACCTGGATTTTCTTTGGTATGTAATTCATTAATATATTTCCAAATAGTTCTAGTGTCTTTGGTTTTGTTTATTGCTTCCACGAAATAGGGTTGTTTTGATTTCCTGATATGAGACTCTTTTTTTGTAGCGCCATAATCTGTAATTTCCATCATCCATTTGTTTATGATATTGATCTCGAAGCTTTCATGCAATTTGGATTTTCTTATTATACCAATGAGGCTGTCTGCGTGTTTTTATTCTTTTATGCTTTTGTGGAGCGTGTTTATCACGCATATGTAAGACTTTTGAGTAAAACGTATCAAGATCTTCCAAAATTTCTTCAAATGATGCATTAGATAAATCTAGTTGAAAATTATTTTCATTAAATTTTTAATAACATCTGTATTTCATATCTAAATGCTTTCCTTTCTTTGGGGTATGTAAACCAGTCTTGTGAGTAAGACAAACTGGATAGTGGTCACTTATGGTGAGTGATAGTACTTTAAATTCTATGATAGTTTCATGATGAGTGGAATATACATGGTCAATAATAGATGAGGCACAATCTGTTCGCCTTGTTGGGTTTTTTCACAATCTGGCTAAGATTATATGTTTGTGTCATATTTAACAATTTACTATTGGTACAAGATGGATGAAAGTTTATATTAAAATCACCGAGAAGAACCAATTCCATGTTTCCAGATGTAGCCTTGATTTGATTATTTGATTCTCAAATTGATCAGTCCTTAAAATTGGTCGTTTGGTGGAGTTATTCAAAGCAGGCTATAACTTATCTAGTGTGGGGAAATGTGAATTCAAGCCCAACAGTTTTCAGATCAGCGTATTCTAAATCTAGGCATCGCTTATAATTTAGTTCGCTCCTTATATATACAATACAATCCCCCCTCCAGATTTGACTATTCTATCCTTCCGTTCAAATACAAACCCGAATATTTATAATTCTCTATCAGTTCTGCTTGAATTAAGGAAAGTTTCACACAATCCCAGAACTTGTAAGATGCAGTCTTGATGTAGTGCTATATTAATTTCATCTAATTTTGGTAGTAAATGGCATATATCTAAGGTTCCAATTTTAAAACCGCTTTTTACAAGATTAAAATTAACATTATTATCTTGATCACTGCCAATACTACAGTTGTTTTTTGTTGTGGAACTATTGTCATGTTGAAGAATACCTTTAGTAGGATTCGTACATATGAAGTCCTCATCAATAGTTACAGCATTGTGCTCATATCGATCATAAATGATCATGCACTGTGAGAGTCTTCATTATCATTACCAGTACAAGAGAAAGTAATGGAAAATATTACATAGTAAGTAAATAAAAAGCAGAGGTAAGCAAGCATGTACATATTTATAGTCCTGTCATCCTGCAAATACAGCGTTGAAGAGCAGTGATTTCTTTGAGCCGATTCACATGAAAAGACATCATTTTGACAAGTGTCACATACTGATATTGTGGAGAGAATGTTGTAGATATTGTCAGTTTGAAACTATTCGGCTACTACTTCGTTGCCATGTCTCCAATCTTGAAAACGTTGCTTCTGCTTATGACCATACATATTACATCTGTAACATTTGATATGTTGTTCATGCTTACATACTTTTCTTACATGTCTATTCACACCACAGTAGTAACAGTTACCGTCATATTGTGACTGTACATTGTTCTATTTAAGTATTTGTACATGCTGGTCAACGTTCTTCATAAATGCTGATGTGTTCCTTTCTTATTGAGGTGAATACCATCTTTGGAATACATACCATTCCTTTGATACCCATCTTCGTCCACAAACACGTCATAGCTGGGAATGAAATCTATGCAATAATTTTTGCACATCTCTTCCAGGATAAAATTCAGTGGCATCACATCACAGTCTGTTCTGGGTGTTATTTCTAGGTACACTATTCGTGTGTTAATATTGACTGATACAATGTAGTCAGTTAAGTCCTGGATGTCATACGTATTATGTCCACAGCTAACATTATTTCCACCTATATGTATTATGATGTTGGCATACTCGTCCAATGCTACTGATCTCAGTTTTGCATGTAAATCATTCAATTTTGCTCCGCTAATAGTTCGCACATCCACAGTCTTTTTAGACCCTTTGGTTGGATGTACTTTAGAACTGAAAAGTCAATCAGAAGAGTACGGTCATTCCGTACTTGAATGTTTTGACAATGGGTTCTTCTACTGTGGTTCTTGACACTGTTTATTTGGGTCTGTTCATCTGAGATTTCTGGCACACGATCATTATTTTGGATTTTCTGATCCTTTTCTGCACTGTATATGTAATATTATTATTAGTTTCATGATTCTTCACATTATTGGTTTTTAGTACATTTTTGCCTTGGATAGGGATTAATGACATTCTTGAAGTGTAATTGACACTTCATTGATTTCCGAAGAAATCCCTTTTTCCAAATTGATCTGGTATAAATGATCAGTCTGAGTTGAAGAACTTATTTTTGTGTTTTCAGATCTTGTGTAAGTGGCATTATATCCAGCATTAGTCTGTGCTGCCATATCTTCAATTGTTGTTCTTAGGTGTTGAATTTCATACTGAAGATCCCTGATAATACCTATAAAGTCATTTAGAACATAATTTCCCATGACACTATGACTTGCATTATGCTTGAAAGAAGTCACATTCTCTTGATTAGTGTCCTCGTCTTCTACACTTTGATGAAGTGTATCTGGGTCTACCTGTGCTGGGAAAGTGGGAGGTGTTACAGTGTGGCTTGTGTCTACCGGTGCGTTTGAAAGTGTAAAGAACTGGAGTCTAGTTTGACTGGCACTGATTTGATTATCATTATCTTGAGTAGCATTGTCTTCTACACTTTGATTAAGTGTATCTGGGTCTAACTGGACTTTGGGAGAGGGAGTTGTTAAGTATTTAGGCACTGTGTAGCTTGTGTCTACTTATGTAGTTGAGGGTGTAATGAACTGTAGTCTTGCTTGGTTGGCACTGCTGGGAGTGGAAGGTAAGGGCCAAACTGAGGCTGGCTCTGCTGACACAGTACTGGTGTTAGATCTGTTGTTTATGCTTTCACACAGTTCAAGAAATAATTATAAGTCCAAGCTAAATATCCACTGCCCTGAATTAAAAGGGTATTTGATGATGGTAATACAGTACATGTAACTTTACTTTCATGTAAAGCAGTGATTTTGTACACATACCCATGTTGCTCTGAGTATTTGTAGAGTTGGGAATTTGTCATCATAAGTTCATTCAGCTGCTGAAGTGATGAGTTTTTTCTGACATGGATAGTGATACTGTCTTGATTTTCTTTGATAAAATCTGTGATTACCTTTCTGTACGAATTTACTTCCACATCCTGAATATCTTCTTCGGTGAATCCAGAGAACTCAAGTAAACCACATTCTTTGAACATTTTCTGGAGTATTGACATTGTTAGATTTACCGCTGTTTTCTTTTGTTTGCAGAACTATGGTAAGTATTTATTAAAATAATACCGTTTTTTACTTTTTCATTTACAATAAGGTTTCACCAAAAGCGTTTAAGTGCTTTGATGAAACAATATCCATGATGAATAAATCTTAAATGAATGAATAATAATATGATTCACTGATTTTGACAGAGTGCTACACCATGGAGAATAGACTTTTGATTTCAAGGTTATGGTCGAATTGTGTTCTGGAGGACGACTGCAAACAAAAGTTCTACACAGAGCTGGCCTGACTATATAGTGAGGAAATGTCCCTCGTCACTGCCTTAGTCTGGAGTGAAATCAAATCCCGACAAACAATATCCTCCTGCATAGTCGTCTTACAAAATAGCGAGGGAACTGTTGCCAGCGTGTGGATGGAAAACACATCCATAGAACCGTCATTAGGTAATATAAAAAAAAATTATTTATCGTTCGATCGTTCTCATCTCCGAAGAGTCACCTGATGTCAAAGGAGAAGAATAACTTTCTAGCTGTTCCAAAGGGTTACTGTGACTGAATGGGTTGTGACTGGCGTTGTTGCGGCTACCGTTGTTGTTGTTACTACTGACGGTATATTTCAACGAATGAATGGCTAATATAACACCTGAGTAAAATGGTCCACATTTCCTTATCCCCAATGTTGCAAACATAAGTTTCCAATAGCTGCTCCAATGACAATATACACCATGAAGATCTGACAGAAAAAGACGATTTGATTTTTCAGAACACGTTCTCCGCACCACACTCCCTGATGTTGTTTATTTTTCTGTAGCTCTTGGAGGGACGATTACGGAGAAGGGGATGCAGTGTTAACGGCACGTTCGTATTTACCTTTTGGTGCATTTCACGTATAAGCCCTGCAGGGGTCAGTACAAATTGTATACCTTTCGTAGACGATTATCATATTGGTAATATATCTGTCAAGTGTGGTGCATTTGTATCAGGCGGTTTAGATGGATTTAGGTGTACTGAAACACAGAGGATTTCACAATACCGCCGTGTGTGGATAATAGTTTCATGTACTCCGCAATCAAATAATATTAATAACATCATGATAATATGCTTAAGAAAGGTGTCATGTTGTAATATGAGTATACTGATTCGCTGGCATATCATCAGTTGAAGACCAGTATGAACTACTGTTGAAGACAATATAGTGTATGTAACAAGCTGTAATCCTTCGACCAAGAGAGTACAATGAAATTCATATGCTTATTTTCTTAATCTGAAGATATTGCAGACCTCCAACAGCAAACATTGGTGACATCCATATACTTCTCGCGAGATAATTTTAGATTTTACCTATCCATATATATCTTTCATTGATTTGATGTAATTTTATTATATGCAAGAGGATCAAAAGTTTTCATGTGGCTCGTTATTTAATTATATGTATATTTGTATATATGTATCTATGTATCTATCTATATATATATATATATATATATATATATATATATATATATATATATATATATGTACGTGCACCAGTAGCCTGAACCCGGCGAATGTATTTATGGTGGGTTTGAAGTAAAATCATAATAGATTGTGTCAGTTTGTTTGTAGTAGTTTGCATTTCTTCATCTGCATGCATGCAGTTGTCTTTATTATTTTCGACAAATATCGAATCCGCAAGTTTGTTCGGTATTCGCTTATTATTTGTCTTTGCTCTTAATTGAAAGTTATCGCCTACAATAATATTAAAATGAACCAATAGCTCTTCCTTTGTCTGGTTTTGTTACGATATTTGTAGCCTGATATCGTTTTTAAATGTGTATATATATGACAGGGAGAGAAACAGTTAATACGGAGACCTGACCGGTATACATTTATTACTTCAGCAATAATAATTGTTTCAATAGTTGCTGTTGGAAAACCATTTTTCAATATATCTCTTCTGTTTATAGCACATTTGGAAGAACTGTTATTTTCTCTTCTCCTTCCTAGTTTAAATATAATATCACACAATAAGTTTTATAACTTGACGTCATCCTCTCCACAGGTCAATATCAGAGAGAGAGAGAGAGAGAGAGAGAGAGAGAGAGAGAGAGAGAGAGAGAGAGAGAGAGAGAGAGAGAGAGAGAGAAAGAGAGAGAGAGAGAGAGAGAGAGAGAGAGAGAGAGGTCCCCTGAGGTTCGTTAGCTTTGTAAAAACGGGTAGTAGACCAGGCTACAAATTGGAATGCTGGAAGGAGCAAGACATGAAGTCAAATATATTTTGTTTTGCCGATGTTAAGTTTTTAAATTACAATAATGGTAGAGGAAAATAAGATAAATCTTTCACCATGGCTGTCCTGAATTTCAGCCATGTAACGGTGTTCAAGGCCCAGCTATTTCCGTCGTTTAATCATTCACAAAAAGGGTCTTCGGTGACACTCTTTACACAGACCAACTATATATAAAGGCCAATTTTGATGACCACTATACGTTGCTTTCACCAGTCCTGTCAATATCGTGACATTAAAATGGTGTTGGTGAGTAATTCTCTGTATATATTAATAGTATAGGTGACCAATATGGGGAAAACTGTGCCTGTATGGGGAACAATGGTAACAAGAATTGAGACCGCCATCTTGGATTGTGCAGATATGGGGACAAGGGGAATTTAATGATAAAAATATCCATAGGGTTAACATTGTGGGCCGGTATGGGACAACGGAAAGTGTAATGTTAGAAACATCTATAGGTTTTATATGGTGGGCCTGTATGGGAACAAGGGTAAATGTAATGCTAAAATCATCTATAGATTTAACATTAACTTGATGGCCAACACGTAGCCTTATTCACCAGCCCTCACACCTCCTCACCAACACCAATTCTTACTGACAAGCACAAACACCTACTGACCAAAACTGGTCTTACTGACTAGCACCTATTTCACCAACACTCATGCCTACTGACCAAGACACATATTTACTGAGCAGCATCCAAAGGCACTCACCCGCACACAGATTTACTAACCAGCACATGTAACTAATGTCCAGCACTATACCTACTGATCCTCACCCATTCATACTGACCAGAACCCACACCTACTAACCTACAACCACACCTATGGAGCAACATGCAACTCTAATCACCAATACCCATACCTACTCATCAGCGCCGAATCTAGTTGACCAGCACCCAAAACTACTAACTAATACCCACGTCTACTGATGAACACTCACACCTACAAACAGATGTATAAGGGTAGGATGTAACGTAATGGATTTAAATAATGGGGATTAACACCTAATTTTTTACAGACAATATCTTGCTATCACCATCCAGCTATTACCCTTATACAAACAAAACAGAAAAAGGGGAGTTTCATGGACAGAATGCTGCCTAGTGGCTACATGAATATATTCTAGATTTATATATAAAGCATTACCTATATATCAGATTGTGTTGGCAGTATAGGTAAATATCCATAGATTGTACAGATGATAAAAAGAGCATTAATAAAAGGAACTAACTTGTAATAAAGCTAAAATTCCGAAACTGACATATTAAAAATTATGGCTTAAAATAAAAGTAGTACCAAGTATTACCGGAGATGGAAAAAATGCCAAAGAAATATAGCAGAGACTGAAAAATAAACTAAAATTCGGAAACAAACACGGAATTTGCACAAACTAAATAATGGTAATACTTAAAGTATTACCAAAATTCCGAAACTAATACCGAATTAAGAGAAGACTCAAAAGAAATACCGAAACATACACATCTATAAACTAATTTTAACAATTTGCACACAAATTCCTGAAAGAAAGAAAATCAACATTTTATTAAAAAATCTACTAGAACAAAATTAGACAGGCCAGCAAATTATACCAAATTTAGCGGTTACTAAAAAGAAATATAGAGAACTTTAAAAATTTAACACTAGAGGCAGCCAATATCGGAGTATATGCGTAAGCTATTAGAATTCCTGCAGGATAATATTTTTTGCTCGACCATAACTATTTGGAATATTTTCAACGATCAGTTTCACAAAGCATTTGAGAAAACCAAACAAGAGAAAACCAAACCAAACAAGACGTGTATTGATTGAGTACCAGCAACTCTCTTATCGTCTTAAAATGGATTTTTCCGACAGCAAACGATGTCCATCAAATATCCTCCAAGTTTCTTTGGTATTATGGGTGAAAAGATATACGTGATTCCAGCAAAATGCATAAACAACAACAAATTGTTCCTGTATGTTTGATTTTCCATTACATGAACGAATGACTCAGTATGGTGTTTGTGCACTCAGATATCGTCCAGCACAATGTGGTGGGAAACACAGCTGCTCTGTTGCTGAGAGTCATCCCCTTCAATGTGGATTATGCAATTAGTCCTAACGATGAAGGATAATCTGTGCATGCCTATTATCCTCCTGACATTAAATCATATATGACTCTTTGAATATTGGTTAAAAAAATTTCTAGAAAAAGTCACCATGAAACTTCGTTTTAGAAAACGATTCTTAGCTGAATCGTAACTCGTGTATCCTGTGTAGCAAGGGGTCGTTCAACAACGACGACATTTTTTAAAATTTATTTATTTATTTATTTATTTATTTATTTATTTATTTATTTATTTATTTATTTATTTATTTATTTATTTGTTTATTTTCGGGGATGGGCGGGTCTTAATTCTGTTTTTCCTAATGTGGCACCAGTCTGTAAACCTATTGTCGTCCAAGAACTGCTTGCATTAAAAAATGTTGCCCTGACACAAGGAAAAGAATTCATCAGAATTCAGATGTTCTCAACTCAACCTTGTGGACCTGCTTTTGTCATTAGGGACAGTAACACCGTATACAATACCGTTGTCATCAGGTATAATGTAACCACAAAGGTGTAGTCACTAATGTTCTGATACAGAGTCATGTCCCTACGGATGGTTTATGTTGCTGTTATATGTTGCATACACTGCAGTTAGGACGTTATATACCTCATTCATGTTTATTATTGGAGAATCAAGAATCCCTTGAATCTCATTTAACTCTTCTGTCCTTCTTGAGAACTCTGGAAAGCATTGGCAAATCTCACTTATAACGTTTTGAAATGCTTCCTTTACAATATGTTTATTTGCTGCTTTTGAGGCGCAGACATTCAGTCTATGAGCCATATAGTGAATATAAATGCAATGTGAACTTTGTTGCCTTTGTTACGACCCTATGGTATAAAAAACCTTACAAAATTAAAGTGAAACCAACAATGTTTGCAAAAATCAACAAACAATGTATTCTAAATAATTAATGTGAAAATCAAAAGACACTTACAGTAACGTGTGTTAAAATCAAAATAATCCCCAAAATTGTTAGTGTTCTAATCACAAATTATAAATATAGAAATTATAAAATGTTCCGAATGAATGAATGTTCCGAACGAATGAGTCTTAAAATGGATGAATCTTCGTAATGAACGAATGTTCCGAATGAAAGATTGTTCGAATGAATGGGTCTGGAATGTCCTGATGTACCAACGATAATGTAATCCAGATCATCTTTAAAAATGTTCACAGGCATCCAAAAGTCCCAAATATAACTCCAGACGTTAGTGAGTATTCCATGGTAACTTCTATGAATATTCCAATAAATAATTCCTTTCGAATTATTTATACAGCAATAGAGCATTACGGCATTACAGAACTACAAGATTTCAGCACGGCTATTATTTCAAACATCTGATGATTAGAAAATCTGATCGTAAAAACAGATGTTTTCAACACAGGATTTAAATTGGAATGTGTAAAATGCGTATTCAAGGTCTTATATACTCCTTGCAAATGACCTGTTTCGCATCAGGAAACGTGTTATAATACGACACAGAATGCAATACTAAATGCGTCGATTTAGTGGAAATTTACTCCAGGACCGATCAACAGCTCTGACCTTGAACAAAAGGTCAGTAAATACCTTGTTGACATCTTTTTTCAAACTTAAAGTGCGACTTACTATTTGACACAATTTTAAAGTACAGTTAGAGAACAAAAGTTTAGACACATTATAAATTCCATATACATAATTCCGTAACACCTTATTTTAGTAGTCACTCCAGATTTGTTTCCAATCATAATTCAGGCCCAATCTAAACCAAATCCTAACACTTTACTTCAAGGTACAGTTTTTGAACTTAGAAATGTTTTGAAAGCTTCAAAAATCAATTCAGAAGTTACACTAACATCTAAGACATTAAGACTTCTCAGGAAAACTGTTTTAGTATTAAGATTGCCATCAACTACTTTCCCATAAATTATAGGTTTCTTTTGCACAGCGATGTCGGTGCTTTCGTCAGTCATAACTGTTATAAAATCACAGCTTGCAGTTCCTTCTCTATTTTTGTTGTATGATTTCAGCAAATATTTCAATGAACACATCACATGCTGATGGAAAAGAGTATGCAGCATTTCCTCTCACATAATGATCACTCAAATCCTGACTGTTTTCCACCTGAAGTTATATAATTCCTGTTAGCAATGTTGTTTTCGTAAATAAATGCAGTTGTTCTCATTGTGGTAACTAAAGTCTTTTCATTTGAAATTTGTTTTAAATGGACCGAAGCTTCTACGCGAGAAAAATCTGCTTGATATAGGCTGTCCTACTGGCTGAACATGATCGTTTGATTCTGTGAGGAATGTTAATGTAAATGTCCTGAAATTTACGCTTTCAACTGTAAAGGGATTTTTCTTCCAGATTTCATACACAGATTGCATGTCATGAAAATGTTGTTGTCCAAGCTAATTGATACTTTGGATTGTACTTTAGGTTTTTTTTTTGTTGGGGGGTGTGATTGTGGGGATGGTGGTGGTGGTGGAGAATTATCCTCAATTACCCTCAGTTTCCTCAGTAACATTAACATACCTCCGCGTCGTCTGCCACCTTTGTCTGCTTCAGCAGCAGTCCCCTTCCCCACCCTCACCCCGTCAGTCGGTTCAAGTTCAACCTGCACTTTCCATCTAGTGCATTTGCCACCAGGTGTTGACATTATCGGGGTGGGGGTCACATTTATATATTCCCCGCTGTCAGTACTCCACCAGAAACATTATGTTATCTGGTTGATTTCGTGAGTTCTAACACTTAATAAGTGCTACGTAGTGCAACTACCGATATACGCAGCCGGTAGCAATTTCAATACCCCTCTAGGCACAATTAAATATACATGTGCATTGGATAAGTTCCCATGAATCACAGTTACTCGAATAATTTGCGCTGAATGGTATTGGCTTATGGAAACGTCTTCGATGTAAAAAGATAAAACTATTTGATTTTTCTTTTTAATAATTATCGCTCACCGTTATATAAAGCAAGCATAATTTTTACGTTTTGCACAACTTATCCCCAGTTAGACTTTGTATTTCTGCTGGAGCTGCTCACAGAATGGAGGAAATCCCACAATCACAATCGCGCAGCATTGTTGCAATACTGGAATTTAGTTCTCGTTAACAGCAAAAACATAATTTTGTTAATGAAGATAATGATTTCAATGAAATGAAGCTAATCGAAGGAAAATTTTTGAAGATGTCTTCTTCCTTTGATCTTCACCACTCTTTCTTCATCTCATATAAAAATCAGATTCAAATTATTTACAATTCAATGCAAGGAAACATACATTGAAATAAAAATATTCATCATTTTAAGTCTGACATTTATGCAAAACCTCTCACCGCTATTCTCTTCACACTGTGTGTATATATATATGTGTGCATATATGTGTGTGTGTATGTTTGTGTGTGTATATCAAAAAAAATCTAGAATAGTAATAATACAAAACAAATTTGCAAAATGATTTATAATTCTAGCACATTTTTAATGTTATTTCTGTTATTGTCAGTGTTCTCCTTTTTTGGCTAGATGAGCTAATTGTTCAGACAAATATATGCCTGTTAGTGATGAGCTATAGTCTAAATAACTGTAACATTGAATTCAATGTATGATGCATAAATAAACATAGAGATCAGTTCGTATGGATGCTTACTGTGAATCCTAGCGGCAATTTTGTTGTGGAATCTAGGGAACCTATCTGGAATGGGTAACAAGTTTGTCAAAAGTAAGAAATTACTGTGCAATAATAGGATCATATTGCATCTTTCTATGAGCCTATACGTGCTTGTGCACAGTCAGTAAAAATTAAGTTCCAATGAGAATAAATGGTTTATCCAGTCCTATAGTTTTAAAACTGTGAATTCTTTCAACATATTTGGCCAAAACAATAACCATAAGCTTTAGTTTTCCTCATGAGTTATTTGCATCCTCTTTTCTCTCAATCTTTGTCAGCGTTTTCTCCTTACCTATTTACGGTCTAATCAACTAGTTTCATATTTTCTACATTCTGTTTTTTTACATTGAGAAACTATTGTCCATGTGCTAATCTATCATATTGATGCTGAAATACTTTTCCACATACCTGTGTCCACGTAAGAAAAACAAAACTTATTCTAATTTTATCCAAACCATTAATATTCTGAATAAGGAATTTTAAGTAAAAAAATTTTTATAATTCCACAAAAATCGGGATTAGTTGGAACGTCGAAAATAGATCTTGCATTTTAAAGGTAAGTCTGGAAACTCTCTTGACGTATAACTTCCAGAAATTAGGTTACCACAATACATTATCTAATATAGAAGATAGATCTAACAATAAGCTTTGTTGATCCAAATCTGTCCTTGATTATTGTGCTAGTAGAACAGAATCTAGACAGCTCTGGCTTCTTATGATTTAAAGGCAACGTATTGAGATAAGCAACAAATAATGAACGAGATGTTATTTTTTATGATGCCCTAACTTTACCTGAGTGGCGACTCTCTGGATTGTTAATTCCACTCAAAAAATGTCGATTGATGTGGTAACATGCTGTCAGCTTGTGAATGTTGGAGAGTCTAGCGTATACAGCTCGGCACAGATGGTCACCGTGGTACAAACGGCCAAGAATGATGCTGTCCAGATAGACTGGTTCGGTGAAGTGACTCAGATGAGCACCTGTTCAACAAGAAGAAACAGTTTGTACTCGTAATTTTATATCGATAATGCGCGCAGCTCAGATCTGCAGTGAAACTGTCTGTGGATTGGTACTGCTTATATTCAATCAAACCTCTTTAATTGGATTTTGTTTAAATCTCACAATCATACATCATGAGTATTTTGGATCACTTTGTGTTCTTCTGCATTAGCCTTAAATCTTAGCCAGCTAAAACATCTACTGGTAGTCAAATTGTTTGAAAAGCTCAGAGACACTCTGATAAGCACACATGCGGAGATAAATAGCATCTATTTCAATATCTTTCGAGTGCTACGTTGTTGCGTTACAGCAAAATCAGTAGCAAAACATTGCCTCTAATTGACTTTGTTTTTGATGCACGTTTCTGCCTTTAATATCACTTCTGTATAAAGCAATTTCATGAAAAGTATGCACCAAACACACCGAAGTAGTAGCTGGGCTGTTTTTACTTTTTTTTTTTTTTTTTTTTTTTGTGTCTGAGTGACTCTGATTTCTTCAAACACATTGACAGAATACTGCGATTTATTTCACAGAAAGATAATGTCACGTGCTAGTAACATAAGATGGTTAGACTGATTTATCGGTATGTCTTGGTATCCTGATTACATTCATCTATAATTTTATTTGGTTTGTCTGCTTACCTGTAAACATTTTGATAAACACTAAATCTTCATCAGAGTCAATTACGAGACATCAAGGAATTATCAGGTACAAAGCCTTAAAATATACAAGAAGGATATAGGCTCTATGTCCAGCACATGTACAAACACAAAACTTGAACCTAAATATGTTGTCATTGAAAAGTCACCAGTGTCACACCGATGCATCCTTAACAAAATGGAACATGTATATGTACTGGACAATGTAAGAGTGGATTTGTATCATACAGGTTCATAAATGTGTAAATTTATGCATTTTAAGTGACTGAACTTAACTGTGCTAATAAATTGTATTTTGACAAATTTAGCCTTCTGTTTCCACATTTTTCGCATACCATGACACACTAGCTATTGACATAAGCTTGTACACTGTATTTGTTTGTCTAGTAAGGCACATCCCTATGACATGTACATCGATGCATGCAAACAAAAATGCACTTATCGATTTATATTAGTTGGAGCTGGCCTACATATCCAATTAAATCTGGATTTAGGTATGGGCCCTGGATTCCTACTACATTGTTGCTCCTGGACCCTGTCTGGAGCCTAGGTGGCTATTATACCTCTAGCCACGTCGCCTTAACATTAAATGCCACATCAAGCACAGAAATGCACGATAAATGCAAAACTAAAGTTTTCATGGTTCTGCTTGCCACAAGACTGAGTTTAACTTCACGTTTTATTATAATTAAAGATAGTCCAAGCCACACAAAAAAGGAATTAAAGCCTTATGTTAGTGGACTAAAATAAAAACTAGCAAGATTATCCGCAATCACTGTAAAAATTATACCCTGAATGCCAAGTAAATTCCATCCAGCTATCTTGTCACTACAGGACATTGTCAACACTCTCTCCCCTTGAAGAATTCCATCCCAGGTTTGGATTCCTTCTGATGACTTAACGGGAATAGTTCCTTCTCCTGACTCGATCTTTGTTACGTAGCTGTCCACGAGCTCTGCGGTTGGGATGTTTGTTTCCTGACTCATCTTCAATTACAGATTCATGGGGAGAGAAAATCCTTGTATCCCCACATGGAGCTGTACTGATGTAGAGGTGGAAACGAATTCTTTCTTTTAATTGGAACCCATAATCCTCAAGAGGTTTATATATTGAACTGGCAGCACTGTTGGGATCATTTCTCAAGCTGAGAGTACAAGTATCTGATCAAAGACCTCCTTGCCAGGATTTCTGCATGGCAGTCATTCACAGCCAAGCTATGGTCACTGATATATTCTCCATTTATCCACTTCGTACCTGTTGAAATACAAATCACCGAAGCATCATCCATGTCATATCCCCATGTTATGACAATTCCTGCAAGAACCTTTCTCCGTGCAAACTGACTTTTGAATCCATCAGTTAGAGAGAACAGTTTCTCATTGACAAGTTTGGACACTAAGTCGGGTAAAATTTGGGGAACTTCAGGGGCGCCTTCGCTAGGCACAGGTTGTAAACCTGAAACAAAAAGCCAAAAATGTATCCATATGCCTGCAAATATGATGCACAGATATGATCTTATATATGTAAAATCCTTATTAAATTTGGTTTTAATCCATAAAGTCATTCAAAGGTTATTAAGTGAAATGAAATTTGTGATGGACAGGATGGGAAATGACATGGTAATAATATAAGCTCCCCCCCCCCAATAAAGTGGAGGTATATAAAAATAAAACTGAGTTACCCAAAGGAATTGAAACTCTACTGGATGAAACGAATTTCTAGGAATCCAAGTATTGAAACCATATCTGATATTCTTGAGCGGTGTCTAATTTCAATATGGTCCCCATGGTTTGCATATTGGACGTAACAGCATTGCCATTTTGATTTAGGACCCAACTGGACATCATAGGAAGTCTTTTGATTAATACCTCATGTCCGTTTACAAATGACTTAATCAAACGTTTTAAGATGGCTGACATGGTGGTAATAGTGGACGTCAGATCGACACCATTTTTATTTGGAATAAGCTAGACATAATAAGAAGTCATTTGGTGAAAACCGCATGTTGGCATGACCATCAATACTGGAGAAGTAGCGATAATACAATTTTCATGATCGGCACCTTTTTTGTTCAGGGCCAGCAAGATACCATCGGGAGTCTTGTGATGCAAACCCCATGTTGATACGACTTTCCATTCGAGAGAGGAAGTGATAACAATATTTTCAAAATGACGGCCATGGTGGCCATATTATGTATCAGATTGGCACCATTTTCATTAGACATCATAGGAAGTCTTTCACTGAAAAACTATCTTGATACGAGGAACCATTCAGAAAGAGTAGCGATGAAAACATTTTCAACATGGCCACTGTGGTGTCCCTATTGGATTTCAAAGCGGCACCAACTGCATCGAGGACCAACTAGACCAGGGGATGAATATGTGTTTAAATATTCATGGCAATTCTACAAGTAGTTTAGTAGGAGTAATGATAACAAAATTATGCTAACCGATGGACAAACGGACAATTGACCGACTACAGGCGGACGATGGGCAACAGGTAATCCCATAAGTTCTTCTGCTCTATAACCAGTAGAGAAAAAATATATAGTTGGTTATTGAGAACATAAATATGAAAACCTAACATTAAAACTAGTTATTTCTCATGTTTGTAAATGGTAAGACTTTCAATCTAACACTTTCTCTACCATGTTACTTGTACATACAGAAGCATACTAGAACTATCAGTAAGCGAGTGCTTACGGAATATTTCTTAAAATGCTGATCAGAATCGATTTTTGACATTACACAATGTCTAGTCATGATAAAAAGCATACCAAGTTTCATCGTGATATTTCAAAGAACTCCAGAGATATTAAGTAAACAAAAGTGACTAACAATTTGTAATAAAAATGAAGATAACTCTGAAGATGCAGTCAACTATTTATAGGACAAAATGTCTAGTCATGTTGCAAAAGTATACCAAGCTTCATGAAGATATTTCAAAGATTTTAGGAGATGTTAAGTAAACAAAAGTGTCACGGATGGACGGGTAAGCTGATTGAACTATAAAGCCCCCCCCCCCATTTATTTGCGGGGATGGGACATAAAAATATACAGGAAGATGGATCTTTCTGAAGCAGGTTCAGTAAGGAATTTTTGTTAATATTTCACTAATTATACCAATGAATGACATATATGTCTTGACAGTAAATGCTCTGCAATAAAGGACTAGTTTGATACGTGGTTTTATCATTTAATGAGTACAATGCTGCTCAGAGTGAGGTTTGGTCAAGTTGAGTTATGTGAGCTTCTCTGACCTTGACCTTTTCCAGTTCAACTGCCAGTGTGCCGTATGAATGTCAACTTAAATTGGCATGAACTGAACCAAAAATGTAAGGTAGAGAACTCATTTGTACAGTTGGGTCGATACACGGCATCAACTAGAAACGTGTTCAGAGAGATTAGTGCACTGTCACACCTTATTCACAATGTATAAATTCCCTGTGAAAATGACTTGCATGAAGAAAAAAAATTAAGGCAATGAAGCACATTATGAATGGATCACAGTGATTAACTTTTCATATATGAGCGTTGAAAGCACCAAAATGCATTCACAAACAAAGCTACGTGACTCTTAAGCCAAATGCGCACGAAAAATTGACCTAAATGCAAGACATTACCAAAAAGTGATGGATGGACAGACAGATAACAACACTTTATTTTAGGTTCGGCAAACAAAAGCATTAGGTATGCCTTTGCCAAAGGATCTGCAAAAGTTAGCTCACAATTTTAGTAATGAATACAACCGATAAGTAGTTCCAAGAACAAACATTTCACTTTTTTCACTTAAAATGCTACTTTAAGCTAATATATCCACTGAGATATCATACATTTGTGCTTTTCAAGTTCACTTAACAAACAAAGAGTAAATATAAACGAATAGTTTAAAGTTTACAATTACATTACAAGAAATAAACATAATGATACCTACCAGGTGGGATGGAAAATTCCAGATTGAAGATTTTGGTTAGTGTTACCTGAGCCGCTCTGGTTTTGGACATCTTCTTGTTTCTTCCTGAGCCCTGAAAAATCTCATTATCCACGGTCACTGACATTACAAAGGTTTTGGCATGTCTTTCGCCAGTTTCTGACACGATATCGTACTTCAAACCTGGGCGTAGTTCATTGAGAAACATCAGTGGATTTGTATTATATGGGTGTTTGGGCACTTTGGAATTGCGACCTGGTGAAAGATTTGAGCCAGTTGGATGTAGAGTCAAACTTCCACTGACAGTCATTTTCTCCTCATAGGGACTCTTCTTAACGTTTTTGAGCAGCACATCAGCCCCCGATTCAGCGAGACTGGTTCTTAAGTCCACGCTTGTTTTTGGCCGACTCATTGCCCAATGGGCTTCATATTTCTTGGGGAACTGATCAAATGATTTCATGGCTTTTTCTGCGGCATTGAGTTTGGCTTTCTTCTTTGATGTACCTTTACCTTTAAATATTTGACCGTTCACTTCCACGGACATAACAAAAGTTGGTGCATGATCTGGTCCGGTCTGAGACACAAACTTGAACTCAAGTCCATTTTGGATTGCATTAAGTTGCTTTATGGCATTTGTTGGAACTTTTGCTTTTTGTTGTCAATGAGGACATTGTCCTCGTTAGAGATTTGGCGCTTGAAAAACCCCAGCATTTTGCCTTCTTCACTCTCTGCACTCTTAGAATTTGCTACCTTGGCATCTAAAGAGAGAAAAAAGATAAAACAAACTGTACAATACTGAGGCGTAACGATTAATCAATATGTACAGGCATCACGATATTTTCTGTAACAATATACCCCATCAGTATCGTTACTACTGCTACAATATTCCAAAATATTGTTCAATACATCAATGTAGTAACATTTAATTATGATGTACTCGAATTAAATTTGAATAAAGAAACATGAAGAGCTTTACGTCTCTTTAATTTAACATTTTGGTGCTGTTTTCTTTGATGTTGTATTATTATCCACCTACTAGACATTTGTTGTGAGACTGTTTCCCCTAATCAGCAAGAGAAATCACCAGTCTCAGTGACAAAACATCAGAATTATTTTTAGTCAAAGCTGGCTTTGTAAAATGACAAGTGAATAATATGCTGAACATTTAAATTTTTTATTACAAATTCAGATACGAAAGATAATTTGAAAGATTTAATGTCAATACCAAAACCTAACTTCTAATCCAATAGTATATGTTAAAGGTCGATGTGAAATCACCTGTCATTGGGATATGCCCAAACTGGCCTAACCCTACCTTCGACCACCCAATATATAGAGCCGTAGGGATACGCCAAAACCGGCCAAGCCGTACCTTCCTTTGTCCCCCCCCCCCGGCCATTGGCAGTTCTATTGGTAGACCGATTGGCAGCCCTATTGGCAGACCGATTCCACCTACCTTAGAGATACTCTAAAAACCTGCCATTGATATACGAGAAACAAAGGCCATATTATACATTTGGCGGCCGTAGGGATATGCCAAAATCCTTTATATAAAGCCAGTCCTATTTGAACTCCTTAGGGATACGCCAAAACCATTACATGGGCAGCGATATGAGTATCCCATTAGGCAGCGCCATGAGCATCGCTATAGGCATCCATAGGCACCACCATAGTCATCCATAGGCAGCGCCTAGGGAATCGCCATTGGCGTCCATAGGCGACACCATGGATATGCATCTATAGACAGCACCATATACAGCGCCATATGCATCCACAGGCCAGGTCATAGGCATCCATAGGCATCACCATAGACACCCATAAGCTGCACCATATACACTCATAGACAGAGCCATAGGCAGCACCATATTCATCCATAGGCGTCAATAGGCTTCGCCTTAGGCATCCATAGGCAGTGCTATAGGCATCCATTGGCAGTGCCATAGACAGCAAATCCAAAATCATTCCATAAATATCCATAGACAGTTCCATAGGCAGTGGATACGAGAAAACCAAGTGGAAAGTTCCAGTCACCTACCGTAGGGATACGCCAAACCCTATAGGCGGCCCTATGGGTAGCTGATGCCTTAGGCAACCAATTGGAGATGGGCAGCTAATTCCAGAAGCGTACCTACATCCAGCTATAGCCGCAAACTTTGGTTGCAGCCAGATAGCAAGCAAAACGTCCAAAGCAACCCAACTTTCGGAAACTCAGATCCTGGAAATTTTTGCAGCCAAAGGCAAACACGGTGTGCAAGTGGTGGCTAGGCAGTATACAATTGAGGAGACGCGCGTTTTTAAGACGGACACCGCCAAAACGGGCATCGAAGAAGACTGGCTGGTGGATGCGAAAATTTCCAACGAAGATCTGCAGGCGGAATTATATGAGTCTCAGCGGGTGGTCCAGAAGCTTGCAAAGCAAGCAAACAAACAAAGTACCACTAGTTCAGAATCTCCAGAGATGCTTGTCGTGGAGGAGGTAGCGGTGTAGCAAGAGTTTCGCCAAACCAACCCCATGCGCTCTGCAAACCATCGCCAGGCCGGGCTACATGGAGGATAAGCGCGAAGTTAAGAATAGCCTTCTTGTCAAGGATAAAATCATATGTTAGCTGCAAATCTCATTAGTAAACTTCATTTACTTCCACCAGAAGAAAAGAGGAATGTTGTTTCACACAGCAACTTTCTCCACTGCATGCAATCCCCAAGTTCATATCAGCTGATTACAGCTTGTCCCAAAGCTGCCTAATCATTAAAAAATCTGCAAGATAATGGACAGCTAGGGGAAGCAGATGGTCTCTAAGCCTATTTATGGAGAATTATTGTATATCAATATTCCATGAGTGGGAAATTGGGATCGCACTTTTCTCGGGAATGTAAGAGTTTAAGGTTAGTTTTATCACCTAGGGATAAGTCTTTCAAGAAAGTTATTTTTTCACACTACGACAATAATCAATTCGAGAAAACTCTATTCATATTCATCTAATTTTTTTTATTTGCAGCATGCACCTCACTAATTGTTGCTTCTCTGCAATAAAAAGTACAGCTATGGCAGATAATGAGAGTGAGAGAGAGAAAAAAAGTGTAAACCATTTCATAAAATTATTTTATCAAAGTTCAAATGTTTGAACAACGATAACCAAAATAGCATTAAAACGTGTTAAAATAGTTACCTCTGTAAGACACACATCTTATAAGACAGCCATACTTTTCAGGACCCATTATTCTATATAAAATGAACCTCTATATAACATCCACCTTTATATTACAGCCAATATTAGCCAGTCAAATGGTGGCTGTCTTATACATGTTTCCACAGTAATATTAATTAAACTCCTTCATAAATAAAAGTTCTTTCTGAAACAATTTTAAAATTTTATCCAGGAGACATGTACAGAAAAATGATGGAAAAGTGACATTATGTTGAAACAGAATAAGAACATTCCAATGAATCTATGTCACTTTACAAAGCTGTTTACTGGAACCATAAAAGTGACACGTGTAATAAACAAGGAAAACTTACAGTGAGGGGTGTTTCAACAAGGCTATGTTATGATTGTGCATAAAAAATACCCAAATAAGGTCGTAATGATGCAAAATCACATTATAATGGGTTCTAATTAGTGAAGAAATTAATGTAAGCGAAATCAATTAGGTAGCCATGCTAAAACAAAATCGACAGATCACTGTTTATGTTATTTGTTATACGGATTACTCCTAACAAACTGCATATGCCTAGATCTGACGGCGCATTATGCGACGACAGATCAGGGTCTGTGCAGATTACAGTTGGATCCGACCTACACGCGAGTATATATGGTAGTTATTGTAAATTCTCATTAATAAGCCCATGTTGCTCTATGATAAATCCACGCCCAGTATTTCCACAAATTTCAAAGGTACTTCTTAAGTTAAAAGTATCATAGGAAAATTATTACGATGCAGTTAACTATATTTGTAAAACCTCATGCAAATGTACTGTATTTATCTGATTGGTCAAACGTACAAATCCACAAGTATGATAAAGTGGCAGATGTTGGCCTTATCCATTACGTTTTGACAATTAAAAACAAAGTACAACATTGGTTTGGTTTGGTTTGGTCTGATCAGTTGTACAGGACAGAGATACATGTAGGTTATTTAGTGCCAAAGTAACTGGAGTAAAAGTGCCTTGCCCAAGGACGCACAACAGTAAACGACCCAGGCTGATGCAACGGTAGGATTCCAACATGCACCATTTTGGCCTCGAGTCCACCATGTTAACCTCTGACTCACCGAGGCTCCTTACAAACACGACATAAGTTCTTCGTGTGTATTACTTGTGTGGAAACCCAGAAAGATAAAGGTGAATGTAAGTTTATGTTGATACTCGATTATAAGTATGTTCCAACTGCAAACGACAATAAACCTGATCTGCTGTTGCTTAATGCGTCGGCAGATAAGGTCTATGCTGTTTGTTCTACCGATTACTCCTAACAAACTGCATATGTGACGGCAGATCTGGGTCTATGCAGCTTTGCAGTTGGACCAGACTTCTAAATGAGTACATGCGGGATACGACTGCATTTATTTAATACACTTCAAGATCATATTCACTAGTTTAAATGTAAAGATATAATAATTTCATTTACCTTGCAATTCTTTGACAGTCTTCAGGAGGAACATTAGGTACAGAATGAAGAATATAAATAGGTTTCTTTTCAAAAGGTTATTTAAAGTGCACAAGGTGGCATATCAATTCAAATTAATATGATACACGTCTTACCGTCCTTTCCTTCAGTTCAACAAAAGCCTCTTTACCAGTGCTTAAAATGACGCGTTCTCATAAAACTTAGTATGGAATCAAAAGCAACATTATTTCACAATGAGAACATGATGCGATTAAGGTGCAATTTTTAAACTCTAAAAATGTGATGTCACAGTGATAATTGAAATATATAACAAACCTGAAACACATTGATCTGTGTTAGTTCTGATCTAATAGTACTGAAACTGTTCAAAAACGTAGGTGTTATGGATTGAGATACATTTTAACGTTCCGTAAGGCCCCATTGTAAAGGTATTATTTAATATCGGGAAACACTTAAATGATCAATGCTCTGATATAATGTAAACTTAAAACAATGAAGTTAATCTATTCAAAAAATATGTATAAAGGGGTGGGTTTACCTTCTTGAAAAATGGCTACAGAAAAATCAATCTTTAGTACCCTTGGTAAAGAAATCATCTGTATACTTCAAAAACATCATTAAACAAGAGTCTCCAGAAGCACCGACGCTTTACTGTCCAAACATTTGTTCCAGGAATTCAAGATAAGGCCATTTCTTCGTCTTAACTGCTAAATGATATAACCATCTGTGATATTCATGAGCGATAAGATTTTCAAATTAGCTGCCGTGGCAGTCATATTGATTGTAAGATCAGCATCCTTTTAATTTAACACAAATTAGACAATATTAGAAAATGTTCGGTGAAAATCCAATGCAATTCCACCATCTATTCAAAAATTTCAATATGTTCATTGTAGCAGCCATATTTGATGTCCGTGGAGCACTATTTTTATCTAGGATCAACTAGATATCATAAGTAGTTTATAGGTGAAATTAGGTGTCGATATGACCATCAATTCTGGAGGAGTACTGATAACAAGACATTAAAGATGGCCGCTATGGTAGCTATATTGGATGTTAAGTCGGCATTATTTTCATTCATGAGAAGCCTTCTGGTTAAATCAAGATTTTCAAGATGGTTGCTGTGGCGTTCATATTGGCCGTCAGATCAACACCATTTTCATTTAGGACCAACTAGACATCATGGGAAGTCTTTCAGTGAAAACTCCATGTTGATTTGAAGATCTATTCAAGATAAGTGTTGATAACAAAATTTCAGTATAGCTATTGTGGAGCCATATTGGATGTCTGAGCAGCACCATCTTTCCTTATTATCAGCTAGATGAATGTGTGTGTTTAAAGTTTCAAGGCAATCCTTCAAGTCGTTTAAAAGGAGTAGCGATGACAAACTTGAGCTAAATGATTAACGACGTAATACTGTAGTAACCTGAAAATTTAATCAGGTCACCTGCATACTATAGCAAATATGCATACCAAATTTAATTTTACTATCTCGTGATATTTGGTTGATCGTGCAATCACGGTTTTATTATAAAAACATAATTTAATTTTATGTCCTTTAATATTGTTTGAAAATGTGCAAAAATGAAGTGGCTGATTGATGTTACAGACTGAAAATCGAACCAGGTCATCTGCGATTGCATACCACGTCTCATTTATCGAGCTCAACCTTAAATGATGCTTACCTATTCATGCTAACAAGGTTTTCCTAACAAATAAGTCTATTTCCAAAATTACTTTAAAACATTCTAATCTGGTTATCTACATATGTATACAAATTTGCCTATCAAACTGAATTTGACTACCTTGAGAAGATTTTTGCCTAATAGTGTTGACACACATTTCTGAATGTACAGACTGATGGGCAGGCAGACAAATTGTCCTGGCAAACTTCTCGGGATGTGCAGACAAATGAAAGAACAGAAAAATATTACCAGATCCAAATTCCCCCTCTGCTTGCAATGGGGACATAGAAACAAATCATGAATATACTATTCTTGTTCAAATTATGAAAATAATAGGTTGTTCATGTACTATGAACTTACGTTCAAGACAACAAAACAAAAAATGAAATTATCGCTGTTCATTGGTGCACGAACGCACCAACAAAACCACTATAACAGATCCAGTCCCCGAAGCTCCCCCGTTGAATATGTTGCTATAATTCCTCCTCACAAATGTATTTATAACTCTTCCTCAAGTGAAATCACAAATTCACTTTGCATGTGTATAATATATACATTCATTATATATGTATCTGTGTTTGGTGCATTTGTTGTGTTTTACGGAGCGTTTAGAACAATAAAATACGTATTCCAGCAAATATGGCATATTTGTAATATACAATTCACAAATGATTGCAATAGATTTGAATGATCACAGTGCTTGCTCTGACAAAATAATCTAATCACATATTTTCATAATCAATGTATTTTAAAATATTGTAATATCCTGGATTTTGCTTGTATAATACTTAAAAAATATTTTAAAATCTTTACAATACTTATTATAGATTTTCCATTAAATTTATCTAGAATCAGTATGAAGTATCAACCTCTAACAAATGCTAGTAATGTTCTATAAAATAATAAACTACAAAGCCTCCTTTACTGTACCTACTTCCAGGTGAAAAGTATGTATTTTCACCCACTGAGGTGTAAGCAATAGCCATGTTGGTCAGAGAATAGTTCCGGAATAAATGGTGGTTCCTCGAAGGTACTGACGCTCTACTGGCCAAAACGAGCGTCCAGGAATTCAAGATAAGACGATTTCTTCTTTTAAACCGCTGAGTGTTACAACAATCTCTGACATTCTTCAGATATAACAAGATTTTCACATTACCTGATGTGGTGGACATATTGGAAGTCAGATTGGCACAAAACTCTGAACCGTGCTCTCTAGAGTCTATACAAAATATCATAGAAAGGTATTTTAAGACCAAAGGATATTCCGTCTCTCTCAGAGACCGCCCATTTTAAAAATCAGTCCAAGCACTGAATTCGAAATAATACAACTAAAGAAGGCGGATTTTGGTATAAAAGCAAGTTCCTCGGAGCCAATAAACCAAGATAACGAAGAAGTCTTATTTTCCGCTGGCGAAATAGGCTCTCACACCCCAGCCGCTTTGCAATTTTCCCTGTTTTAATTTTTTGAGAAAATGTTTGGATTTATAGTATAAATACAAGTCATATAGATCATGTAGGTGGGCTCTATCCAACAAAGATCATGAAAGTGACAGTACAAAAAATATCTCATCTAAAGCTGATAATAAGAATGGCAATACATGTACTTACCTTTCTGCATCTTGAATTTCTTGAAACTGTACTTTCTAATCCACGGCGCGAAATTGCACTGCAATTTAAACTACATTTCCAAGAGAAATCACATCACAAAGGAGAATGTATTGCACTCCAAAACGAAATGAATTTGATATCCCCAAACAATATTTAATCCTGCATCTTTTTGAGAATTTGAATTAAAAGAATTTCATATTTTTCCACCTTATGGTTCCAAACTATCAATGGCAGAACGTAAACACATGTGTAGCATGTTGTTAAGAACAGTCCCTCCAGCTACATGTACATCGCACGGAATCGACCCAGCTAACAACTCCAGTCAACCACAACGAAAAGAGCAGAATTTAGTTGGATGGAGAGAAAAACTAAATTCCTCCATTCCAGACCAACTGGGAAAGTTGTTCCAAGGCGCAGTCATTCACAATATGACTCTAAATTTCACTTTTAAGTAGACCAAAATGCGATTTCTGTTTTAAACGAATGACTGACCGCGCGGTACGCTATCTAGCTCAAAGGTCGCTGTGCGGTGCCATGTGCACATGACTAATGTTACTGTGTATTTGTTTAACTACGATTTGTATTTACTTTGGAATCTAGTAGAAATTCAATTAATTTGTTTAATGTAGTGTGTTCTTTTTGTTATTCAGCCTTAGGTAGAGAAGCAGAATGAGTATATAATAAAAAGGTTGCTAACATTTGTATAGGAACATATATACTCGTTTTTCTGAGCTGTACTGCACTCCTAACGTCATTCATTTCAATACAAATGCAGTAACCTATAACTATTTAAAATATTTTGTCATATTCTTATGTAATTTTTAATTTATTTTTTCTCTGATCTATAATTTTTTTCTATTATAATACATTTCTTATCTCGTTTTTTGTACAAACTTTTTACTTCTCTGGCAATTTGTATTTCATTTGTTTCTTTTTCCACTATCAGTTTTTTTTTCTCCATGTTGTATTTGTAAAATTTTACAACTACCTGTTGTTTCTTTACGACATACCTCCTTAGAATATGTATGTACCATGTTCTTCATAGTTTAATTTCAATATCTATCTAATGAACGTTTCCTGAAAACTTAATATAAAATTAACGGATTATAAACACACTATGAAAGATGACCGGTATTTCATTCATGAATATGATCTACAAATTCTTTCCATATCAACTGATTTTGGTATTTTTGCGATAATTCTTTTAGAGTCTATTGTTTGAGGGAAGGGGTGATACATAATTGTTGACGATAAACACTTTGTAAAGGAAAAATGAATAATTCATTAAATATTTCTATGTATTTTGTTACTACTAATTGTAAATGAAATTTGAAAGATGTTTAAATGTCCTGATTATTGAATCAACATAAAAGTTCTCTCTGTTATTCTTTATTTTATTCACATTATCATAGACAAGATTTAAGTCTTTTACATTGCATTTATTTCTGACCGTTTTCCAGCTGTATTTAGTATCAACTTAACATTTTGTATGTTTTGTCTCTTCATTTCTTTTGTTATGGCATTTATTACAGTACTAGAACAGTGTCTAAATTGTTGTCGCTGTATCAGGCTTTTCATGTGCACCATTGTTTTGTTTAGCTGTAAGCATTTGTATGTACTTTCTCCTTTCAATCTGATTTTGTAAACAATACAAATTCAAATGGTGCCCATGCTTTAATACCTTCATTTTCTAATGTGCTGTCGTTGCTATGTGTGTTAAAGTTTAGATGTGTAAAAACAGCCAACGAACTGTGTGACAGAGTCATTGTAAGTGTATTCTAATATTAAAGTATTCATACTATGTGCAACACCTGCATCCATAATTAGAAGTCATAATCTCTTCCCGATACATTATAAAGTTCATTTGTCTGGTGATTTACAAGAGTTGCACAAAGATGTTACGGAGTTGGCCTAAATCGGTTAGATCTAACTCCAGAAAAAGAGATGTTGGTCACCATCACCAAAACAAACATGAGAAGAACAACCACCATAGTATAGCAGCAGGAGAATTAGCAGTACACAATGCACATCAGGAACAAAAAAAACAAAACATACGTAGTGGCAGCAAAAAAAATGGCTGCAGACTCCCGAAAATTATGTGAGACAACGGATCTGTGAAACCTAGGACAGATATAAATAATCTTTGATACATTTGCTTGATTTTCTAGTTAAGCAATCTGAGACTTAAGTTTTTATGTCGAATCTCTGCCAAGATGTTCATTGCACAAAAATAAATATTTCTATGCCAAGCAAGATAGATAGCCGAGCTTTATCCAAATAACAAATGCGTTAATGTTGTGCTGCTTCATTGAACATGGACCGGATTTCGTCTTGAAAAGGTCAATTTCGGACATCAGGGCGGCCATCCAAAATTTCCAGTGCAAAATATATCAGATCTTATTCTATATATAAAAGTAAAACTTATGAGAAAGCTTCATTCTTGGTACTCAAATTGAAGTTCCTGGTGCGCTTAAATATTATCAAAGTATTGTAACAACCCGTGTGTCTGAGTTATTGATATGCCTGAGTTTATTTGTAAATTAGAGAGATAGTGGTGATTATTTATTAGATTATGAAGTTCTGGTGTTGATACAATATTTCTCACACCGAATAATAAGCCAATCAGTAGGCATCAGTAGTCATATTGAGTCATTCTTGATAATACTTAGCCTAACCAAACAAAATGTTGTGCGCTGTTGATGCACCCAATAATTTTAGCATTGGGTTTGTGGGCTGTGAACTTAGGCCTAGGCAAGCTTTGCAGACTTCATTATGGACAATTTCTTCTTGAACTGCAGCCCGTTGGTTCTTGGAATTGTAATTACTACAGTTAGAGTAGAATGATAGTTCCTAGTGCACCAGTTTGGGTCGTCCTTCATGGCAAGTTATACTGTTTCCTAGGAGTGTATCAGAATTAGTTTACTGCACCCAGCTACTTTGGACTTTATTATGCCAAGGAAATTAGAGCTAAGTACCTTTCCCAACAAGACATTGAGGCAGCCAACCCGGGCTGACCTGGTCAGGTATCGAAGCCGCGATTCTTGGATTAAGAGTCGGATTCTCTGTCAATTGTGCTACTACAGCTCCCTTGACACAGCGAGATAGTCAAATTGTACGCACCGCAGCTGGATGACATAAGAACAACATGCTACTTGATGCGCCCATATCAAAGACTCAGTTTAGTCTATTTCCGTCCTTTCTACTGGATTCGGTGAAATCAACGAAAATCAGTTATACTGGAACAGATGTACATATATCAGATTGATGTCAAGTCGTAACGGAAATGCATTTCCTGACAAGGATACACTGACACCCAAAACTTTGCGCACAGAGGCAGGCTTAGCCAGTATAATGGAGGACTCTCATGGCCCTATTACGGACTCATATAGTTTATTAAACTTGTGTAATGAAGAGAAGTCTGGTAAGTTTAACCATCACACAGCCCATGATGCAAGATGGACGGTGTGTCCATTTCATGATAGCTTTACAGAGAATGAATAGGTACTCCTCGACGAAAAGATGGATTAGTATTGTAAAACCAGGGATCAAGCGTTTAAAGTATGTCTGGCCGAGAACTACTCTGTACCAAGAAACAAAGCCGATTATCTGAAAATTATATCGGCTCGTGAAGTTAGAAACACAAGAACAGAGCCTACAGTTCAAAGTGTAACAATCATAAAGGCAGACAAATGTGACGGTACACAACCGCTTCATGCTGATGATGTTCATTGTAGAAACTTTGGGAATAATCGATGATTGGAAATAACGAAGGCTATGTATGGCTGAATTATATAGGTTTCGGAAGAATCATGTGCTGTACTATTATTTTGTTCTTATACCTTTCAGAGCAGTCAGTTACTTGTCTCTTTGGAAGAAGTATTAATGAATAGAAATGATCTTATTTTATGCTCTGAGAAAATTAGTACTGTACGCTGCCAAGAATTGGGACCGGGCTGCTTGAAATAATTTGTCACTAGGCCCTCTGGCGTAATGCTTCCTAGTTCATCGCTGGTTGGCCGGATATCTTGATGCGAGCATGTCAGGGTCTCATTTAGATTCAACTTCAATAGTAGTATACTATTCATCGTTTAGATGCTCGTTAACTCTCTCAATTACTAAAGCAGTTGGTTACCTCTTTCGATAAAGGGAGACTGTATATGTGTGCATGCAGTATATGATAACCTTGTCTGAAGTCAATGAAGTGTGTTAGGCGATGATTTGTATGAAAGAGCAAGAGCCAAGTTGGGGGACTGGTCCAAGTGTCATGCCTATTTTAGTATCATTGCTCTGGGCATTGAGACATAAACAAGCTTTTGCAGACTATACTGGGAGCCAAGCAATATGTTCTTAAGTTGGTTACACTGGGGTGTAGCAGAATTCGTTTGTGGATTCCTAAGTACAGGGTCCCACTACTTTCAACTGTGGAAAGTAATCGCTTATTAGAGGTTCATTCGCGCGGCGAGACATTCTTGTGTGTGTGTGTGTGTGTGTGTGTGTGTGTGTGTGTGTGTGTGTGTGAATAGAGAGAGAGAGAGAGAGAGAGAGAGTTTGTGTGTGTTTTAGGGAGATTCGGTAGCATTGCATTCAGAGAAAGTTTATTATTGTAAATGGTATGTGGACATCATAAATGAGTGGTTACCTTTTTAGCTGTCCATCTAGGACTTGGAGGTCAAGCTACAACAATTCGATACAAACTAAGTTAGCACTTGTAGAGATCTTTGTCGATTATTCAAACTAACACATCGTGACCCAGAACATAAAGTAGCTGTTTTAGATTCATCCATAGGAATGTCAAAATCCAAATAAAATAAAATTCCTTTATACGTTAGAAAGGATCATGTCTGAAAACAAAAGGTATTGCTGTCTATGAATGTCACTTTGTCATGTGGATAACGCCAAACTATAGTTTTTGCAAGCGTAACGTACTCTCTGCATGTTTAAAATTGTTTTGAATTTCAGCAAAAGAACGATATTTCAGACATCTTCACATCGATCCTCAAGTTGCTTACACTAACATAAATCAATTGTGAGTAAACATTAAACTTAACAAAATAATTTAAAATACCCTGAAATGAAAGAATAATTCACAAAACAATCTCAATACCCGATACACAAGCAAGCAAAGAACAGATTTTCTCTACATTTCAAATAGCTGAAGACAAATGCGGTGTGAAATTCTGCAAGCTGCTTGCATACTACATTTGAAAACAATAATAAAAGGTAATGAAAACCATATAGGTGTTGATTCAATCATTAGAACATTGAAACTTCTTGCAAACCTAATTCAGCGATTCAGACGAATACTCAAGCAGATATGCACTTTTTCTGGATATAATGTTTACCATATATATTTTAATACATCTTTAAAACCGTCAGTCCAAAGAATTCTTGCAAAATTTACCAAACTTTGTTGATATGGAAAGAATTTGTACACCATCTGGATGGAGTAAAAAGTAATACACCTTTCGTTTAATATTCAGGTGTTACAGAACTTTTATTTAACATCTAGTAGTAATTAAAATTAAACTATTAAGATAACATGGCCCAATCATGCAGAATTCGTGCATGCGGAGAACAATCATAAATTGTAATATGTTATACATACAACAGAGAAAAACTGATAGAAAAAAGCTAATTTATTAGAGCAGAGATGTGACCATTGCGTAACAAACACCAGATTGAGCTTGAATTACAATGGATGATATAAACCAATTAGAGACAAATCGACATATAAGTGCATGTGAATTTGCAAAAAAAAAAGGAAATAAGCCCTGAATATATTTACTTTTTAACAAACAGTATAAAAAACCAACTCAATTTCATACTAATTTTAGTTAGCAAAAATTAACTTTATAATGTAGACAAATGGACACAACTAGGTTGACTCAAAGACGCTGATTTAACACTGCTTTTGTAGACTCTAAGGAAACTCTGGAGCAAAAGTTATACACTCTACTTCTAATTGTACTTCATTAGGAATTCATCATCTCCTACGAATACGTACACAACGGCAATAATATATCCTGAGATAGACAGTAGATTTTTAAAAAGCTAACAAGTACAGCAATGTACCTTTTTCCAGCAGATTAGTTTAATACAATATATTATCCGGAAGTGTATACAAGCATGTATTGCATCTGTTTCAGTTCGCAGGTTTTTTCAATCAAGCAAAATTATGTATTTTCTTCGATCAAGTCAATAACACAAAGGGAAGACGGCATCATACTACGTTTTATGCCATACGCACGCAACCCTTGATTTATATATCACATCCCAGATTATCGCTCATTTGAATAAACGGCAAGACAATGCAGATGTACTCTCAGATGAGGTCCTGATCGACCAAAGACATGTATCCTTATCTCCACACATAAGAAAGTGTCACCTCAGACAGATGTTTATAACATAGCCTTTGAGAACGTGGGATTGATTTGCTGGTCTTTTTTTCAGCATTACATTATATGTTTGAAACGAGTTTAGTAATACACAATATTTTACATTCGATTCCATTTGCTCAATTAAATAATGCTAAGTACTAATAATCAAGAACACTAAAAATGCAGTGAAAAGATCTCAATATATTTACTGTTAAGACCGATATGGTTGAGAAAAGTAGATACAATAACTAATTAATTGAACACGGAAATTGATTTAAATTATTATGATTTGGTTGATAGAATTAGAACATTAAAAAAGTAAAGCGATACTATGAAAAAAAAGTTTAGGGATAAAATTACAATTTTGCCCGGTTTTGTATTCATTTAGGACTCAGCTGTATCCTGATGGTATTGATGGAGGTGATATAATCGGTAAATTTGTAATTATTAACCTGAATGAAGAATTTCAAGAAACAAAAGAGCTGTGGACATTTTTAAAGCTGACACTACACCCGACATTGGTTATCAGTTAACGTTTTGCAGCAAATGTCATTCCAGTACGAAAACCAGTCTTGTATGCAGTTTATATCAACTTTAATATATATTATCCAGGATATTCTCCTTACGAAACTCTTTTGTCATCAGATTCTAGGTAAATACCCAGCATGAGATTACTCATTAGAGGTAAAAAAAAAAAATCTGAAGAGAGACTTTATAGTGCAAAAAAATCATGTACATGCTACCCAGACGAAAATAATGCTTTAGTCACTGTTATTGATAAAAGTACCTAATAATTCTAGTTCAGCATGTACAATAAAAACTAACAGCAGTTTAAAAATCTGTAAATCATAAATACAATACAATAGTCATTGATACAGCTGCAGTTATAATTGGAGGTGTAATAGCTAATGGTCTAGCATTTATTGGACGCAAGTATCCATTCAGGTTATTTGATCTAATGTAATTAATGAATTAGGCGCAACAGGAGTATCAGAGAGAAACCAAAGAGTTAACATACTGAAATACTATACTTATTTTTTAGTATCCCATCAAAGCATATACATTTAAAGACACTGTGAAAATTTGATTGTTTTACATTAAAAGACAACCTGTTGCAAACAAGAACACGTGAAATATAAACGCTTTACTTCAACATCTGCATTGTAACCTTTAGAAGCAATAGATTTCCAACTACTTCAGAGCGTAGTGCATAACTAGATTTTATCTGGCTAAATATATCTTGTAGATATTTTGGTGCAGTTCCATTCAGAGTTGTATTACTAAAACAGCTTTACTGGAATCAGTTCTTTTTTCAATTTATATGCTTTGTTTAACAGGGATTCTGGAGGTAAAACAACTTTATCGAGAAGCACAATACTTCTTTCTTAACTTTATTGTTCTCTCAAAGTCTTGTCTGGAACAGTGTTTCCGTATATTAAGACAATAACCTTGCAGCAGTTGAATGTATGTATCACAGTAGCTTTTACATTTTTTCCGGAATTTTTCCAGTCATTGCTAAAGTCCATGACAGACTCAGAATTTTAGTCCAAGCGATACTTCTCCTTTTCCCGTGATTTGTTTTAGGCTCTGCTTAATTCCATATATGTTTCTCAATTTTAGTACTACTTTTAGTATAAACATATTTTCCTTACTATATTCATTCTCCGCTAAAGTCCATATAAGTTTTGATATTTTAGTACTACTTTTTGTCCAAGTCATAATTTTTACATTTTTGTGGATTAATTTACTCTCCACTAAAGTCCATGACCATTTCGTAATTTTAGTACAATTATTATTTTAGCTATAATTTTTACATTTCTTCCGAATTTCTTTCAGTCTCCGCCAAAGCCCATGACAGATTCGGAGTTTCAGTATTACTTTTATACTAAGAAATATTTGTTATATTATTTCCTCATTTTTTCCGTTTTGTGCTAATGTTTGTGACAGATTCGGAATGTTAGTACTGCTTTTAGTCTAAGCCATAGTTTTTATATTTTTTCCTGATGTGTTTTAGTTTCTCCTAAAGTCTATGACAGACAATTTAGTTTCGGTATTCTTGTACTACTTTTGGGACAAGCCATAATTGCTATATTTTCAGGATATGTTTAGCCTCTGCTAAATTACATGTTAGCTTCAAAATTTCATTACTACTTTTAGTATAAGCGGTATCTTTTACAATTTTCCGATTCTACTTAGACTCCGCGAAAGTCTGTACTAGATTTGGAATTTTGTACTTCCATCCCTAATTTTTTTCCGGATTTTTTAGTTCCCACTGAAGTCCATGACCTATTCATAATTTTAGTACTATTTTTAGTCTAAGTCATCATCTTTACATTTCTTCCGGATTTTTTTTTCAGTATCCGCCAAAGTCCATGATAGATTCGAAATTGTATTACTACCTTTGGTCTAAGCCATTATTTGTATATTTTTCCGGATAGTTTCAATCTCTGCTAAAGTCCATGACAGTTTCCGAATTTTAGTGATGCTTTTAGTCTAATGCATAATGTTTAAATTTTTTCCGTACTTTTTTCCGTCTCCACTAAAGACCATGAGAGTTTTGGAATATTGGTACTACTTATAGGATATAAAATAACTTTCAAATTTTCCGGATGTTCTTTTAAATCTCCGCTAAAGTCTTTACTAGTGTTTGAATTTTAGTATTAATTTTAGTCTAAAGAATAATTTGTCCATTTTTCCTAATTATTTTCAGTCCCTGATAAACTTCGTGACAATTTAAGAGTTTTAACACTACTTTTAGTCTAAGTAATAACTTTCTCATTTTTTCCGGAGTTTTTTTTTATTTCCCCAAAGTCTGTATTAGGTTCCAAAGTTTAGTCTAAACCATATCTTTGACATTTGTTCAGGATTCTATTCAGTTTTCACTAAGTTCCATATTAGTATCAGAATTTTATTATATTTCTTAGTTCAAGCCATAGTTTTTAAATTTTTTCGTTCCGGTTTTATTTTAGTGTCCACTCATCATTTTGTCATTAAAGTACTACTTTTACTCGAAGCCATAATATTTACATTTCTTCCTGAATTTGTTCAGTCTCCGCTAAAGGCCATGACGGACGAATTCGGAATTTTAGTATTAGTTTCATTATCAGCTACAATTGTTTAAAATTTTCCAGAATTTTTTTCAGTCTGCACCTAAGTCTGTGACAGTGCCGGGTTTTAGTGCTACTGTTCATCTCAGCCATAACTTTCACATTTTTCCGGATTTTGGTTGTTTCTGAGTCTCTGCTAAAGCCCGTATTAATTCCGGAATTTTTGTATTAATCTTAGTTTAAGCAATAATTTGTACATTTTTCCAGATTTTAATCAATCTCTGCTAAAGTCTAAGACAGATTTGGAATTTTACTACTAGTTTTAGTATAAGCAATAATTTGTTTTTTGTTCAGTCTGCTCTAAAGTTTGTGACAGTTTCATAATTCTAATACTACTTTTAGTGTAAGGCATAACTTTTATATTTTTCCAGATTTCTTTTTTAGTCTCGGCTAAAAAGCGCGTTAGTCTCTGAATGTTATTATTAGTTTCAGATTAAGGATTAGTTTAAAAATTATTTCCTGATTTCGGTCTATAATAAAGTCTACTAGTTTCGACATTTTAGTACCCCTTTTAGTAAAAACCATCATTTTCACATTTTTCGGATTCTTTAGTCTCTGCTAAATGCTGTTTTAGTTTTGAATTTTAAGTGACACTTTTAGTCTTAAGTTCTGATTTTTCCATGTTTCTCGGATTTTATTCAGTCTGATCTAAACTCCGTCTTAGTTTGAAAATTGCCGAACAACTTTTAGCCTAAGCCATAATTAGTAAAAAATTTAAGAATATTCTTTACGCCTGCACTGAAGTTTGTACCAGGTTCGGAATTTTAAGTACTACTTGCTTTGATGGGATGCTAAAAAATAAGTATATTTCTTCAGTATATTAACTCTTCGGTTTATCTCTGATACTCCTGTTGTGCATAATTCATTAATTACATTAGATCGAATAACTTGAATGGATACTTGCGGATAGTACATAAACAGTGGGTGTTGGATAGGAATCATAAAGTGGGTGTTGGATAGTAATCAAAAAGTTGTATTTTGGGTAGTAGTCAAAATGTGATGTTCTGCATAGTAATCAAAAAGTGTGTGTTCGATAATACATCTCAAAATGGGTGATGGATAATGCTCGAATAAGTCGGGTGTTGGATAGTATATCAAAACGTGGGTGCTTGATAGTACTCAAAAATGGGTGTGTTGGATAGTATATCAAAACACGGGTGCTGGGTAAATAGGGTGTGTGTTGGATACTATATAAAAAACTAGGTGATGCATAGTCGCGTCTGTGTTGGATAGTATATCAAAAAGCGAGTGCTGGATAGTATGTTTGACCATATACAATTTTGACCCTATGAATTTGGACCCCCTAAACTTTATCTATGTTTGATTCCCGTTTGTTCCCATATTATCTCCCACATGTTAAACCTATAGACATTTTTGACATAGGATTTCCCGTTTAACCCCATACAGGCGCCACATCTTAACCTACGACATAATGTTTATTCTCATTCGACCCCCAGTTGACTCATATTACTACTGACAATGTTTCAACACTCGTTTTAAAATCTTTATAGTCATATCTCCTAAAATTGACTTCTACGTCCATGTGGTCACAATAACCTTGACCGTTAACCACAAAATTATTAGGCTTCTACCTTATCCCAGGTGCAAGCTATTTGCAATCCTTCGTAATAGTAGATGGTGGATGACTCTAATACAAGTATGTATGGACTTCTATCAGACCCATTTTGTGGATAGATCTGATGAATGATGCCACTCCCCCCCCCCCCCCAAAAAAAATATTCATTATAGATTTAAATGAAAAACGGATCAGATCTGCGGCTGTACATGCGTCACCACACACTGCTTAAAACTGGTTTATATAAAATGCTTATGTCACTGTACTATTCGTTGGAATAATAAAATCAAAATGTCACCATCTGTGACCTTGACATATGACCTTGCAGCCTGCAAATCGATCACGTTTGGCCCCTACCCAAGAGGTTACCCCCTCCGCCTTTTGAAGTTTGATTACTCCTCTGGGTGGGGTTTAGATCGCTCGCGATACACTCTTCTCAGCGGGGAAAAGTTGCACGCGAGGATGCCATCTTGGCTGGAGAAAGTAGCACTCAAGCCAACCTCCTGGTGTGGGTAGCTAGCGCGCGAGCCCCCTTTTCGGCAGGGAAAGGTAGCGCGCGAGGACCTCTCTAGGCGGGGGTAGGTCGCGCGCAATGACCCCATTTCGGCGGGGGAAAGTTGCGGGCAAGACCCCCGACACGGCAGGGAAATCGCGCGCGAGACCGCAACTCCAGGCGGGGTAAAGTTGTACTCGAAACCACCCCCACCCCCTCTTGCGGGGGTAGGTCGCGCGCGATGTCCCTCTGTCGGCAGGGGTGGGTTGCGCGCGAGACCCCTCTTTCGGCTGGGATAGGTTGCGCTCGAGGCTCCCTTTCTCTGCGGGGTTAGGTCGTGGGCAAGACTCCCCTATCGGCGGTAATAGGTCGCTCGCGAGGCGCCCAACTCGGCGCGGATAGGTCGCGCGCAAAGCCCCTTCACAGCGAAGGTAGGTGGCGCGCGAGGCCCTCACCTCTCGGCGGGGTAGGTCGCCAGCGAGGCCCTCACCTCTCGGCTAGGATAGGTCGCCCGCGAGGCCCTAATCTCTCAGCGGGGGTAGGACAGACAAATGCTCAAATAAGCTGATTAAAATAGCAAAAACATTAAAGGCACTTTTTGCCTAAGATTTGTATATTTTGTAGAACAACAATGTGCGCGAAGTACTGAAAGTTTTTTCAATCTACTATGATAGGTACATTTTAGTTTATGATTTCATGCGATTTCCGCATTTTTGACAAATAGAGACAACCCTAATATAGGAAACTTTGATTAATTACTTCACAAATTAAGCAGTGCACAATAGCACACATTACCGACGTCGCACATGATACACGACGTAAATTCAACACAAGAAAGATATCTTCCAGTAATGACGTTATCATACTGTCAATCACAGAAGAAGGTAGGATTTGGTGCTGTGTAAACTCGGTTAACATAAATATTGATAAGCTAGTTACTAGAAACACGGAAAAAGCCCTGATTACTCATTAGCATATCTTTTTATTGAGCACCAATGTCCTTATATATCGTTCTCTCTCTTAAATATATTACATTTATTGCAAAAAAAAAGACTCATAAGTATCTGACGAATATTCTTGCAATTGGATGAGAAATATCGAAGTTGTAAACAGTTGAGATTGTATATATAATACATTAAATTTTGTTTAGTTGCCCTACTCGGTTTAGCATGCTTTGTCCCACACACCCCGATGAAGTATTGATTCAGGCCTTGCTGGTCATAAAATCGATCAGCTTTGCATTCAAATATCTATGTGATGAGTTGGTCAGTAGCAACATTAGATCAAGTAATGATCTGACTCCGTGACGTCCCTGTGATATGGGAGTCATTCATTCCAAAATTGAAATGCAATACACTTGCCATTTGAAGAAGGATATGTAAGGTAAATCCGTCTTCTGGCAACGACGATAAATACAATATTAATAAGAATGAGAAATATAATTATCGCAAGCGGACCTCTAGCGGTGCTTTGAGCTGCTCGTGTCAAAGTCACCATAATAATTTCATAAAAGGTCCACACCGGTCCATTTGTAAAATAAAACAAAATCGTAAATTCATAACTGAATACCTAACTGCGCAAGAATTCAAACTTATGACGTCAGGGTGCTTGCAATATTTTTTTAAGATATCTTCCTTCGGTCACAATAGATTTATCTTTACATACTACCTGTCATGATCTAAATGTAATATATCATTCAACTTCAATGTCAATCATTGTAACATGTTTTTTAATAGATGGAAAGCGTAGATAAAACTCAAGAAAATCGAAAGACATTTAACAAACAAAGACCGAAAGTATGCTGTAATTTCGCAGGCGTCGTCACCCTATCGCGCAGCGGGCTCTTATAATAACGAGCAGTATCTGTAGAGGGGTCCAACTGAAAAAGCTTCGTTTTCAGCTTTCAATTTCCGATTTCTCAAGATTGACAGTGCTAAGTACGTAGAAAAATGTCGGCAGTCAATGCAAATGTCAGCCAGTATGTCAGTATGTCAGTATATATGTCAGTCGGTCTGTCTGCCTCTCTATCTGTCTGTTTGTAAGTATGTATATATGTATACATGCATGTATATGGTTTAAGGGCACATCAACACAATCTGTCAGTATGTATGTCAGTATGTCTGTCTGTCTGTCTGTATGTATGTATGTGTGTATGTATGTATGTATGTATGTATGTATGTATGTATGTATGTATGTATGTATGTATGTATGTATGTATGTATGTATGTATGTATGTATGTATGTATGTAGGTAGGTATGTATTAAATTTAAGGGCACATCAACACAATCTTCTCTTTATAATACCGTGTACATTTAGGTATCAGAAAAAAAGGCATTAGAAACATAAAAGTTAAAGGCAAAATAGTATAATCATATAAATACAAAGTCAGTTTTTTTATAAAACGCTCTTTTTCTAAAAATTACAAGACCTCCTCACATGAGTCTTCATCACGTGACGCATCCCAGAGCAAAAGGGTTGATTCCATTAGTCGTACAGGATGGCGTATCGGGCTTATTCTGCATACCATAACACGCATGGGGACATGATGTCAGAACAATAATCATAAAATATAAAACAGAGAAGTCACAGTTTTCCTAGCACAACTTGAATTCTTTTTTTTTATTAGTGTTTAGAATCTAAACTCTCTCCAGAACTAAAAACCGAGTACATTATTTAAGTTTTATAGACCAATTTTTGCTTTTTTAATATCTCATTAAGTTATTTAGCATTAATTAATAAAGCAAGTCTATTGAGAATGTCGTGTGAATTTTCCAAGATATCTTTGACTGGTCATACATTGCCACACACACATGCACATTATTTGTACATCAGTTGTACAGGTGAACTAAGCTAAAAGTTATCACCACCCTATAGTTATTATCTACTTTGATAACCTTAATGTATTTGCCCATGTTTAATGTATTCAACAGGGTATAAATCCTGAGTCATTCAAGATAGGTATGTGTTTCTTATGAAAGAATCATGTATGTATGTATCTATGTATGTATGTATGTATGTATGTATTTATTTATGTATGTATGTATGTATGTGGGACCTTCTTTACTTCAACTTTAAAAGAGAATACATTAATTTTCATTATTACATAATAGCAATATAAATATTAAATTGAAAATATATGAATACACAACACACTAAACATGTAAACATATTTACAAAAAGTACGATGATTGTCATCAGACCTCCACATTAAGGTTATATGTCCTGCCTCAAATTGTATTAAAGAGAGGATATTTGCTAGATATGAGTGAATAATGGATATATTTCGTCGAGTTTGTGAAAAACTCAGTATTTTCACGAGTGGCGAAGCCACAAGTGAATATTCTTAAGTTTGTCACCCAAGAGATGAAACATATCTATTATTCACTCGGAGCAAGCAAATTTGTGTTTTATTTTATGCTCAAACGTATTGGCTAGCATTTTGTATAACTGACTAAAGAATTCTTACTGTATCAGGCGCTATAATGTCAGCAGTTTACCGTTTATAATCTGCTGTGTTTTGTTTATATTCGCACAGTAAATATCCGTAGTAACATAATGCTCCTTCCCAATTCAAGGTTAAACAGAAGATAAAAAAGGAAGAAAAAAAAATATTTGTTCATTGTTTGGTATGAACTTTAAAATAATTTAAAATGTCTTGGTCATAATATAAATGTTATCAATGTCTATCGACGGTGAAATATCAAGATTATTTGACTTGGACAATCTAGTAATTCACGGCTTAGCATAATATAACATAATATGTAGTAAGTAAAGCACAGGAAATTCAAAAGTATATGTCTCCTCTTCAAAACATGGCTTCTTTTAGAACATCCAACGATTTAGATATAAATATCCGGCACAACATATAATTAATATATATATATATATATATATATATATATATATATATATATATATATATATATACAGTATCTTATGCATTTAATTTGAAATATAGTTGTTGTCAACTTGTATTGTATGTTAAACATGAAGCTATACATAAAACAATATAGAGCATACAATAACATTAACGTATGTGTAGGCGTTCAATGTATATGTGTATGTATGTATGCGTCAAAGTAAGCAAGTGTATGGGTAAAAGTGTAAACAAATACTCTAGAAATGGAAATAGTTGAGTACAACATACATTCATATGTTGCTATTTTAGTCACATGAGAGAAAAAAACTCACAG